>CM053403.1:127888930-127963289 GCA_028644305.1 Xerus rutilus
CTTAAACATTTCTGGTGGGATTGCAAATTGGTGCAACCAATCTGGAAAGCAGTTTCGAGATTTCTTAAAAAACTTGAAATGGAACCACCATTTGATTCAGCTATCCCACTCCTTGGCCTGTACCCTAAAGACTTAAAAACAGCACACTACAGTAAAGCGGCCACTTCAATGTTTATAGCAGCACAATTCACAATTGCAAAACTGTGGAAGCAACCCAGATGTCCTTCAATAGATGAATGGATAAAGAAACTGTGGTACATATACACAATGGAATATTATTCAGCAATAAAAGAGAATAAAATTATGGCATTTGCAGGCAAATGGATGGAATTGGAGAAAATTATGCTAAGTCAAGTAAGCCAATCCCAAAAAACCAAATGCCGAATGTTCTCTCTGATTAGTGGATGATGATGCGTAAGCTGGGTGGGAATGAGGAACATAGGAGAAATGGAGCAACTCTGGATGCAGCAGAGGGGAGGTGGGCGGAGGGTAAGGGGAATGGGTATAGCAAAGATGGTTGATTGAGATCGTCATTACCATCCTTGGTGCATGTATGAAGACACAAATGGTGTGACTCTATCTGGTTTGCAACCAGAGAAATGGAAAAATTGAGCTCTATATATGTACTATGACTTGAAATACATTTAAGTAAATTATAATAAAAATAAAAATAAAAAAACAAATAAATTTTTTAAAAAGTTTATCCTAATAAATAAATAAATAAATAAATAAGTTGAAGCAAAAAACACCAGAACTACACAAAACAAATACTCTAACCTAAAGTCAAAAAAGCACTTCAGAGTACAAATTGATCTCTTGGAGATGGAAGTATTTAGCTTAGAAGAAATGTAATATAAAAGCTACCTTGACATTCTGTGTGGTTGGTAGAGGGCCAGTCTCTTTGCATCTAAGTCAAAGGACACTTGATATCTAAACTGGACATCAAGTGTGGCAGAAAATAAAATTGCCCTCAGATTTGCTGATAGGTGGAATCTGATGTATTTTAAACTTCTGTCAGCCTTCTCTGGTAAAACAATTCCAAAGATCAGTTGAAATTATACATTTCATCATAAGTCTCTTGGATGAATTGTGAACAGTTAATTAGAGCTCAAAAATGCATAAAATTAACTCTAGAAGTCATCACCAAAGTTTTTTGTTAAGCCTTGTTTTATAAAATCAAAGATCTTATATTTTAAATATTGCCAATTGAAACTCATTTTCATCTAGCTATATTTATATTTCATGCAAATCTTAAAATGCATTAAAAAAGGATTGGAAAAATCTTTTCGTATTTTAAGAACTTATTTCAAATGACAAACATTGTGTATATTTATGGTATAAAACATGATTTTCAATAGATGTATATACATTGTGGGATAGCTAAATCAAGCTCATTAGCATATGAATTAACTTTCATATTTATCTTTCTCTTTTTTTATTGTGGTGAGAACACTTAACATCTATTCTCCTAGCAATTTTCAAGTATACAATACGTTGTTGTTAATGGTAGTTATCATGACAGTGATTTCCTTGAAGGTATTCCTCCTAACTCAAATTTGTATCCATTGACCAACATCTGCTCAACCCTCCTACCCTAGACCCTTGTAACCATGATTCTGTTTCTGTGAATTCATTTTTAGTAGAATCCAAACACAGTGAGATCATTTGTCTTTCTGCATCTGGCTTATTTAATTTAACATAATGACCTCATCCATGTTCTCCCAAATGACAGTATTTCCCTTTTTTTTTAAGGCTGATTAGTATTACATGGTGTATGTATATCACAAATTCTTTATCCATTCATATCTTGATTCCCTAGCTTTTCTGTTGTGAATAATGTAGCAATGAGTATAGGAATGCGGGTATCTCTAATTTTCTTGTGATACATATCCAAAAGAGGAATTACTAGATCAATCAATAGTTTTATTTAAAATTTTTTGAGGAACATTTATACAATTTTCCATAATGATATGCAAATTTTTATTCTTACCAATAGTGTACCAGGGTTCCTTTTTCTCCACATCCTCACCAACATTTATCTTTCATTTTTTTGACAGTTGTATTCTAAGAGGTGTGAAGTGAGATCTCACTGTTGTGTTTATTGCATTTCCCTAATAATGAGTAATATTAAGCATTTTTCATAAGCCTGTTAGCCATTTGAATGTCTTCTTTTGAGTTGTCTCTTTAGTTCCTTTGCTCATTCTTTGTTTTCTTACTATTGAGTTGTTTGAATTTCTTATGAATTTTGTATAGTAGTCCCTTATCATACGCATGTTTTCTCCTTTGCTGTAGGTTGTCTCTTCAATGTGCTAACTTTTTTTTCTTGGCTACGCAGAAGGTTTGTAGTTGAATTAATCCTGTTTATTTATTTTTGCTTTTGTTGCCATGCTTCTGCAGTCACTTCCAAAAGAAAAAAGTAATAATAATAACTCAAACCAATATTAAGGATTTTTTCTCATATATTTTCTTCTAGTAGTTTTGTTTATTTGTTTTTGTTTTGTTTTATTTGGTACTAGATATTGAACCCATAGGTGCTTAACCACTGAGCCACATGCCCAGTCCTTTTGTTATTTTTTATTTTGAGACAGAGTCTTCAGGGTCTTGATAAGTTGCTTAGAGTCTCACTAAGTTTCTGAGGCTGGCTTTGAACTTGCAATCCTCTTGCCTCAGCCTCCTGAACCTTTGGGATTACAGATGTGCGCCACTGTGCCTAGCTCTTCTAGTAGTCTTATGGTCTGAAATTGTATTTTGAAGTCTCTAATCCATTTTGAGTTCATTTTTGTGTATTATATGAAATAATAACATGCATATGGATTTTCAGTTTACCAACAAATTTATGGAACAGATTGTACTTACATATTGTGTCTTCCTGTCATCTTTATTGAAAATAAGTTAGCCATAAATAAGTGGATTTATTTCTGGACTCTCCATTCTGTTGAATTGGTTTGTGCATTTGTTTTTAAGCCAGTATGGTGCTGTTTTAATTCCAGTGGCTTGAAGTATACTTTAAAGACAGGTAGGATGATGCCTCCAGGAGCATTTTTGTCTGTTTTGGTTTGTTTTTTTGTGTTGTTTTCCTCAAGATTGCTTTTGCTATTCAGGGTATTTTGCTTCAATACGAAATTTAGGATGCTTTTTGCTCTTTCTATGAAAAACATCATTGGAATTTTGATAGCTATTGTGACCAAATCTATATTGTTCAAAAAGGAATGCCCCACAAATGTATCATGTCAAAATTGGAAGAATCTTCAGTGCTACCCAACAGGCTCTTGGTTTTGCTGTAAACAAACAAGTCAAGGCCAACATTCTTGGGAAGAGAACTAATGTGCATATTGAGCATATTAAGCACTCTTGGGAGCCTAGGTAGTTTCAAAAAGACCAGAAAAAGAAGAAAGCCAAAAAGAAAGGTTCCCCGAGTTCAACTGAGGCAACAGTCTCCTTTTTAAAAAATGAGTCAATACATGACTAATGTTCAACACTGTGGTTAGCACAAACAGGTTTTGTCTACTATCATTGCTACCATTACTTGTCTCACTGCCACTGTACGCAAAGCTGAGTATCCCGAGCACAAAGCCATGGTTTATAAAGTGGAGAGATTCTGTAGTCCTAGCACATTTTCATCACCTCCTCCTTTTAAAACTATGAATTTGGAGAGATTTGCACATGGGTATACTTTCCTAATTAGAAATTAGTTATAATATACGTATGTATTAGGTACATATAATCGATTTACTTTGCTAATTTTATGGCATATAATCCATGAAAAACATTTCTTTAGAGATTTGGAATTAATATTTCTGAAAAAAATCAAATGAAACAAGAGTAAATGTACATTAATGAGATCAGATTTGTTCCTGAATGGCATGTACAGATGCTGAGAAGCAACTGTCAGTGTAGCCGCAGAGAACTTCATGGAATGGGAAAGATCTATGCTTAATTTTGAAGGAACAACATTTGAGGAATAAGTCACCATTAAATATCAATAGAGAGGGAATGGAAGAAAGCTTTTGGATGAGAGGGATCATTGAAGTACAATAAGATGCTCGGGAGAATGCTACAGACTATTTGGAGATTATTAGTTGAGTGGCATGAGGCTCACCTCACTGCATTTTAGACCTAATCTAAAGCATGTTAACTTCATCCTGACCTAAATAGGTAAGAACTTCATATTTCTAAGTAGGAAATATCACAATGAAAATGCCTTGAAAAGAGGTACAGTTAGAAATATGTAATGTTCATCACAATGTATTGAAAATAGAAACAAATAACCAAGAAAAATAAGAGTAAAATGACCAATGGATGAGGCAAAAGCTTGCTTGCTTCTCTGGGTATTTTCCAAGGAAATTGCATTAGAAAGGCAGAAAAGTAAGATGTAGTAACAGTGCATGGTGAATACCTTTGATTTTTCAGATTTCAACTTATACACTTGACATGCACAACTGATCTTTGCTCTTTTCTTGAAGGGAAGACTAAACTTAAATTGGGGGTCTTTAAATGAAAGCAAATATAAAACAGGAAAACTGTTTAGTATTTGTTCATTTATTCATTGATTTCTACTGAAGGTGGCATTAATTTTTCTTTAAAAAGGCATAAAGGAAAAATAAAATCATTTTCCCAATTTTATAGTTAACTGTATCCCATAGTGTCCTCTTGTACTCAAATAGGAAAGAATTCAGTCTTGTTTTATGTTCATAGTTTCTTCTTCTCTTATCTCTCTAAAAACACATGACATGAGTTATTCTAGGTCAAAAGTGGGATGGTTTTCCTTTCTTGATTAGACAGTTAATGGTTAGATGACTCAGATTTTTGACACATCTAGTTCAAAGGAAATATCATGTCATTCTACTTTAAAACATGTTCTTGCACAATTTCGCTGAGAATTCCTTGATAAGTAAGACAATTTGGTTCTATTATTAAAGATATTTTAGATGTCACATTTTAAGAGATACCTTCACTACTGTCCTTTATATATATTTTATTGTTTTATTTGATATCTTCAATTTTTCTTCTCTACCTTTTTTCAGTATGTAACATATTAATAGATTTCAATGTTTCATGATAGAAATTTAAGATGCATATATATTCAAATGTGTACTCTATTCAAGTCATGATTATCTCAATTTTCAAAGCTATACTGAATGCCATCCTCATTAGTAAGCCCTGCTGATTCCCATAGGTCTCAATTTAGTCTACAAATTTGTTGGTTGTTATTTTGAAGCCAGTTTGGATATTTATCTTGTATGTGTTTATTTTAGGAAAAAATAGCTCATTTTTGAGTGAGTTCCTTCTACCCACCATGAACACTGTATCCTTACCTCATATTTTTAACCATTAATCTGTTTTAATTAGTATTTCCTTCTTAATAAATTTATTTATTCTTTTTAAAAATTTCTTGTCTACTGCCAGTACCTCCACTCCTCCCATCCCTCTGGGGTTTAGTGGAACATGTGTGCTTTAATGAGATTGGGGAAAGAATTTTAGATATACCTCAAGAGCATGATTCATAAATAAAATAAAATAATAAATTGGGGCTCATCAAAATTAAAAACTTTGTTATTTAAAAGAAATCAGAAAGACAGTGGCATGAATCAGACATGAATTTACTATGTTCATATGTACTAATACAGCATCACCTGGTTGTACATAAACTCAACATTATATATAACCACAAGAATGGGATCCTAATTAGAATAAGTTATACTCCATGTATGTATGATATGTCAAAATATACTCTACTGTCATGTATACCTAAAAAGAACAAAAAAAAATTTAAAAATTAACCATTAAAAAGAGAAACCCTATAGTGTGGGAGATAATATTTGCAAGTAGTATATCTGTAAAGAACTTGCTTTCAGAACATACAACTATTCTTAAAACTTGTTAATAAGAAGACAAAACCCAATAAGATGGATAGAAGATTTGTATATACATGTAGTAAAGATGGCTCATAGGCATATGGCAATATTCTCAACATTGCTAGTCATGGGAGGAATGAAAATTTATTCCATAAAGAAATACTACTGAATCTACTAGAAAAGCTGAAATAACAAAATAAAGGCAATTCTCACTTTTGGTGAGGATGTGAAGAAACAAACCATCTAGATACATTACTTGTGGGAATACAGTACCTTGCAGACACTATGGAAAATAGTGTTAAACAGTTTTTGTAAAAATTGGAGCATAAAGTTACCATATGATTATGAGAAATAAAATCACGTCTACACAGAGACATCTACTTAATGATCACAGGGCATTATGCATAACAGTTAAAACCTTAAGCACTCCATTGTTTACCACCTGGTGAATGACTAGCCAAAAATGTAGTACTTCTATTCAACAGAAACCCATGTAGATCAGCGAAGAAAATGATTAAAGAAATAGATATTTTTTTAGACCTTTATCATTCAGTATTACCAAATTGTTATTGGTAGAATAATATACCTACAAATGCAGAAAATTCTGTGCACATGTTACATGCTGTTTTAGTCAGCTTTTTCTCCACTGTGACTACAGGATCCAACCAGAACAATTTGAGGGAAGAAAAGTTTATTTGAGGGCTCACAGTTTCAGAAGTCTCAATCCATAGAAGGCTGGCTCCATTCCTTGGGACTTGAGGCAAGGCAGAATGTCATGGCAGAAGAGTATTTATGGCACAGGGAAGCAGCTCACATGGTGCTCAGGAGGCAGAGAGATTCCACTCTCCAGATACAAAATACATACCCCCTAGCCACGCCCCCAGCAAACCACTTCCTCCAGCCACACCCCACCTGCCTCCAGTTACCACTCAGTTAATCGCATCAGAGATTAATTCACTGATTGGGTTAAGACTCTTACAACTCAATCATTTCTCCTGTGAACCTTCTTGCACTTTCTCACATGTGAGCTTTTGGGAAATATCTCACATCCAAACCATAACACATGCCCAGAAAAAGATCATATAGAAGGTAAAAAAAAAAACCAAACTCAATACTTTTTTAAAAAACTGGAATTAATTGAGCATGTTTATTGCTAATAGTAAAAATAAATCTGAAATAAATCATAATAAGATATTACCAGACACCAGTATTTGCATGTAAAACAATTTCTGAATAGTCCATTGGGAAATAAAGAATTCCAATGAAAATTAATGAATATTTCAAATCAAAGGTTAAAGAAAGAGATAAACAGGAAAAACATTTATTCTTTCAAAGGGCTGGGAAACTTTTGGTAGGTCAGTCAAGAAACAACTAAGTAAATGCAGGTTATCAATATCAAAAATAGAAGAGGGATCTACATTGTAGATTCTATTGATATTTAAAGATCATTAAGAAAACTTTGTAAACATCTTTATGACAGCTTTATGATAACATTATAACTTAGATGTAATTAATAAAGTTATTTTTAAAACATCTTAAAAATGACACAAATTGAAATAGAAAATAGTTATTTATTGTCAATAGCCTTTCTATAAAGAAAACACAGACAAAGATTATTTCACTGGCAAATGTTATAACTCTTCCCTCCTGCACTCCTCCCTGAATAAACTGCTTCTACATTAACTAGTCCATGAAATAGAGATGACAATTATAAAGAGTTTCTTATATGGTAGAAAAAAATCATTTAAGCTGGGCACAGTGGCCTGCCTGTAGTCCCAGAAGCTTGGGAAGCTGAGGTGGGAGGGTTGCAACTTCAAAGCCAGCCTTATCAATTTAGTGAGGCCCCAAGCAACTTAGCAAGACCCTGTATCAAAATAAAATAATAAAAATAAAGGGCTCAGTAGTTGAGTGCCCTTGGGTTCAATCCCTAGTACCAAAAAAAAATATCCTTTAAAAAATTCTTAAAGCATATTAACAAAAATTAATGCTTTGAAAGAGGTCATCAGTAGACTCTACTGAGCAATGAACAAATGAACTTGAAAATAGATCTATAAAAACTTTCCAGGTGAAACAAAGAGAGAGAAATGTTAAAGACTAAACAGAGAAGAGTATTCAGGAGCTGTGGGACCATATCAAAAGAGAAACTTGTGTGCAAGGGAAGCACTACAGAAAGAGAACAAGAGAATGATCAGGCATCATCTAAAATTAATAACAGAAAAGAATCCACAGACCAGGAGTCTCAGAAAATACCACGTATGATAAACCACACACACACACACCCCAAATCGGAACATTATATTCAAATTGAAAAAAAAATACAGAAAATGTGGAAGGAAGCTGCTGAGTGAGAGACACTTAACTTATAGGATAAGAATTACAGACATTATCTGCTGAAATAAGGCAAACAAGAAGATAGAGTCAAATTCTTAAAGTGTTGAAAAAGAAAAAAATATCATAGTAACCTAGAATTCCCTGTCCATAGTTATTCTTAATAAATGAAGGAGAAATATTGTGTTTCATAATTTTTTCCAGTCCTTTGAAGGAATAAACTATTGTTCTTATTTTCTCTTACCCTTAGTTTGAAATATTCACTAGTTTTCATTGTGACTATTTCTTCAATCAACGCATTATTCAGAAGTTGTTTAATCTACAACTAAGGATAGTGTTTGGCAACAGATTTCTCATGAAACAATTATTAAAAGAAGTTCTTCAAACAGAGGGAAAATAATCCAAATCAGAATCTTAAATTTTCTTATAAAATGAAAATATCAAAGAAGAAATAATTGAAAGTAAAATAAAACATTTTATATTGCCCTTATACCACATGTAAAATCAAGTTTTATTTGTAGGTATTCTAACATTGTTTTAAAATATGCATTGAAAAACCTAGTTTAACCACAAGAATTGTGAAAGAAAAAGAATACTTGATATACCAAATAAAATTGAATTATAGAAAATGCTCAATTAAAGCCAGACAAGGTAGAAAAGAAGTAGCAAAAAGTAACAACAGCAAATATAATAAAGAGAAAACATAAATAATACAGTAGATTATAATCTGATTGTATCAGTAAACACTTAGAATATAAATGTTGAAAGAAAACTATTAAAAAGGTATTATCAAACTTCATCAAAATACAAGGTCCAAACATATCTTGCTTACAAAAATACAACTTAAATATAAAGATTCTGGTAGTTTAAATTTAAAGCAATGAAGAACGGATAATACCATGCTAGCACTCATCAAAAGAAATCTGGAGTAGATATATTTTAAGTGAAGTAGAATTCCAAGGAAATAAAATTGTTTTAGATAGAGAACGAAAGCACATGATAGTAGAAAGGTCTGTTCTCCAAGAAGAATACAGTCCTAACTTGTATGCAATCTAACCACGAAGTATCAAACTACTTGAGGATAAGACTGTATAACCAAAAGGAAAAAGGGGCAAATCCAAATCCATTATGGAAAATTCAACATTCTCACCACCACCACACATCAGTAACTCATAGGTCAAGAAGACAGAAAATCAAAAAGAATATAATTACCTGAAAAGAAATAAAAATCAATTAGACTTAATTGACATTTATAGACAAGTCCATCCAAAAAATAGCAGGACACATACTTCTGAACGTCACAGGAATACTTACAAAGGTAAACCACACTCTGAACAGTAAAATATATCTTGACAAACTTTCAAGAATATAAACCATACAAAATATTTTTTCTCTGGCTGTAATTATATTAATAGGAAAATGAATACAAAGGTTATTCTAAATCCTTTGGAAACTAAGAAACACACTTCCAAATAACATGTGGGTCGAAGAAGAAAAGCTAAGAGTAATTTTAAAATATTTTGAAATAAATGAAAACTGTTAGTTTTCTGTTGTGACAAAATATCTGAGAACAACAACTTAAAAGGAGGAAAGATTTATTTGGGTTCACAGAAGTTTCAGTCCATGGTCACTTGAATCCATTTTTTTCTGGTTCTGTGGTGAGGCAAAGCATCATGGTGGAGAGGGCCTGGCAAAACAAAGCTGTTTACCTCATGGTGACAAAGGAGCAAAAGAGAGGCAGGGGGAGGCAGGCCAGGCCTCAATATTCCTTTCAAGGGCACATCACTCAGTGACCTACTTCTTCCATCTAGGTTCCATCTTCTGAAGTTTCTACCATCTCAAAATACTGCCATGAGCTGAGGACCACACCTTCAACATATGGCCTTTGAGGGACATTTAATGTCTAAACATGAATACAACATAAAAATTTGGGGGATGCAGCAAAAGCAATATTTAGAGGGGGATTTATATCATTATGTGCACATATTAAGAATAAGAAAATTAGTACAATGGCAGAATAGAAGTTCACCAACTCCTATTCCCCTCTAAGAATTTTATACTCATCCACAAATAGTTTTCTCTTCATGAGCCTCAAGATTCAGGTAGGAGATTGTGACACCTGTGTGGAGCCCAAGATCTGGGAAGGCCATTTTGAGAGTGCAGAACAATACCATTGTGGCAGATCTGCTGATTGTGCTCTCAGGTTCAAATCTGGAAATGACTCCACTCCCCAAAAGGCTTGGCTATAGTGCCATTTCACCACGCCCTGTAACCAAAACCATCTGTCAAGGAATCATGCACACTAGTGCCTTGAAAGAAAGGATGGTCTTCTGCTGACATCAATCTTGTCAGTGGACCTGAAACTTATGCTGTTAATACAGCTCTAGCCACACCCCATCCCAGCTGTGGTCCCAGTTTTTTACTGCTGGCACAAAGACCCAGAGTGAGACTTGCCCCTAGCTCACAGCACTGGAATTACCTGTCAGACTGAGACTCTATGGTGGGTTTGCCAGCCTCTGTCTCACAGAAGATCCCGAAAGCCCAGACTTAATTTTGATCCCTGTTACCCTTGTTGGAGAACTGTCCTGCTTGTGATACAGCTGGGAAACCCATGGCCACCCAGGCCACCAAGACATGCTCACTAGCTTCTATCCACAGCAGCTCCTGAGGGGGCCCAGTCCCAGATCCTGTGACTTTTGCTGCAGGTAGGGAATTGTTCTGCCTTTGCAGGGAATTGCTAGGAAATGCACAGATGCCTTGACTACAGGGCCAAGTTCACTGAGCTCTATCACAGAGAATAAGAGAATGCCCAATCTTGGCTTCAGTGCCTCTCATCTGCAGGTGAAAAACTGTCCCTTCTGGGACAATAGGACAGGCTTCTGGACTTGAGTCTCAAGTTTCATTTCTCATACAACCTGTGCATACTCCCTGGTTCTTCCCCATACCCCTTTCATCTGGGACACTGTGCCAGCCTCAGAACCCTAGAAGATTTGTGACTAACCCAGACCTAGGGTGCCCCCCAGTGCTGAAATGGCTATACCAGTTATGGGCTCTGCTTAGAATTCCAAAGAGGCCCACTGAAAAAAGGGTATGCACTAGCAAAGGCAGAGTGTGAAATGGGTTGTGGTACCATCATGTTTTCTGAAATATAAACATTTATTTATTTTTATTTATTATTTATTTATTATTTATTCATTATTTTTCTAGTTTATTCAGATACTATTTTTGTTCAAATACACTGCTTATGCCATGATCATAAACACATCTTTCTATGTTTTCCTTTAACAGTTTTATTGATTTGCCTTTGACATTTCAATCTTGTAGCAATCTCAAATTGGAGCACATGTGGTAGAGAAAAGGATACATTCACATGGATATCAACTGACCCAATAGAAATGACTGAAAAATTCACTTGACTTCCCTACTGCTTAGTTCCTATGTTTCCATAGCTTTATAATTTCTATAGCTTTATAATAGAACTTAATATGATAATGCATTTTTTGTTGTTGTTCTTAGAAATGTCATGTTTTTGTCTTTTTCTTCAAAATACCATGAGGATATGAGAATCAGAGTACCTGTGTGAGGAACTCAACATACTCTCATCAAAATTCAGTGGGCGAAAGTTTTTAAAAATTTAACATCTCTAGAAACTGACCTCGGGCATGTAACAAATAGAGGATCATTTATCCAAGCAAATTTTCTAAATATTCTTAAGAACAGAAAAAATATCTGTGGCATTTGACCTATAACTTACTCCCATCTTCCCTAGGCTTTGTGACACTTCCTGTATTCTGAACAGATGTAAAGAAAAAAAGACTCATTCAACCCTAAGCTTCCACTCTAGTGCTACGGTTTTACCCAAGAAGAGGAAAACCTAATTCCTCCTCTAGTTTCCTATTGTGGAAACTCTATTTTGTAGGGGTGTGAACCACCTCAGTTACCCAGCTTACCATCCCTCCTTCTGTACAGAGTAAAAATGTCACTCCAATAGAGTGGTCCACTATCTCTCCACCAACAGCTCCTATATAGTAGCACAGTTGTTCTATAAATGGGGACAGTGAGGTCATAAGGACATCTCTAACTGAGACATATTTATTTAGTAGAAAGAATGTAGAAGTTCATGAATAAGGATATTGTTTAATAAAAGAATGCAAATTAAGTGACAAGCAATTAGGAGAGGAACAGTAACTTCATGAAATTTATAGGAACAGAAAGAATAGCATACCAGAAGAAGAAGAACCAGAAGAGAAGTTGAGAGAACAAGGAGGAAAAGTAAGCCAACAGGATTCCTGATATCATACTCATCATTAATTGTTAGAAGACTGTATACACGTGCTAGGCACACCCATTTGTTATGAATCAGAGCATGGCATGCAACAGACTTGAAGCATTCCTCAGGACACAATCAACTATATCAGCAAAGAGTAGAGGCCTCTCTGGTTCAAGGGGATTAGGCACAAATTCAGATCCAGTGTGGCTATACAAAAAGCCATTCATAGCAATAAAGAGATAGAAACTATATAAAAGAAAGAAATGGAAATTTCTTAATTGGAAAGTATAATTAGCAAAATGACAAATTTTATAAAAGAATTCAGCAAAAGATTTGAGCAGGCAGAAGAAAGAATAAACTGGAACATAAATTATCAGGAGGATGCAATCTGAAGAAAATAAAGAAACAAGAAAAAGAAAAAAAACAAAAGTCTCTGAGAAATATGGCACCCACTATGAAATAGTGAGTGGGAATATTTCCTCCCTTTTTAAAATAGGTCTTCAAAAATTGCTTCTATTCAGTTTTCTCTTTCTGATTTCTCTGAGATCTAATATTAGTGATGTGAGAAGTTTTTGTATAATCCATATATCTCTTACCTTCTTATTTTTATGCTTTTTCTCTATATGCTTCACGGGGGAGATTTTTCTATAGATGTGTCTTCTAGTTAAGTAATTCTGTAATCTGATTTTTCTTACCTGCTGTTCAAACCATCTGATTTCTTGTAATATATTATAAATTTTAGTTCCAAATTATACATTTGGTAAATGCAGATTAACTGAGGACATTTGATTTTATTCCTAATGGTTTGTACCTTTTACTCCTATTTAAAAAATGTATTAATTAGCATGATTTCTTGCACTGTCTGGGTCATCTTGACACTACTTGTCATTTTCCCCTCTGTTTATTTCATCCTCCTTATTTTTTATTCTCTAATAATAGGTCACAATTTCTTTCACTCTTAGCCTGTATGAAACATGTTTTATGGTATGCATGCAATTGTATATAAAATGACCATAGAAGCTGCAGGTGGCTCAATGAGAGATTTCCCCCCTATATCCTCTGTTAGATAGGCTAAGAAGCCTATTATGTAAATCAGTCATGGATTGAGTTAGGTCAGAGGTGAATTTTTAGTAACTCCTGAACTAATTTTCTTTTGCTTACATTGCTTATGTCTGGGCCTATTAGACTTTCAATTGGGAGTCTACATAAATCTTTTTCCTTAACTCAGAAAGATTGTGGGGATTAGTTTCAATTCCAAATATTCATAACCCAGCTCTCCAGTCTCTTGCCCATACAAATTCAAAATTAGCAACTCAGTGGAGGAGGTGCATGTGCGAGAGACCAGCCAACATTTACTATGTCCTGTGTTGAAAATATAAAATGACTTTAGAATACTATGCCTTTTCAAAATTTTAGACTAGCTTACTAGCATCCCACAGAGTTCTTTGATTCAGCAAATGTGTCTTAAAAAATAATTATGAATCAAAGGCCCTCAAATGTCTGATTTATGAATCTAGTCCTGTGTGGTAATTAAGATGATTGGTAATTTCTCTGTGTCTCAGCTGAGGTCCTCTCCTCTGACTGGGTCAAAACTAATCTTCAATCCACATCCAGCTTCAGCAAATGCTTTAGAGGAAAAAATGGCTGTCAATATTCAACTAATTCGAAAATTGTTTTCCATGCCTGAAAATTTAAGATCATTTAGTCCTCCTTGTTACCACGGCCCCTTGATGCCTTTAAAATATGATTTTTAAAGTTCAGTGGGATTTTCTAGTACTTTTCAGAGGAAAGAAATAGCCTTCAAAGACCTCTTACATCCTATGTAGAATTGTAAATATTTTCTTTATCTTATCTTACAACCAAAGCTATGGAGTTGAGTGGCAAGTATTATTATCCTCTCTTTATAGATTTTGAAGCAATTCTAACCATAAATAATTTACCCCATATGGTACAGGGCAGTAGTGAGGAAAATTCAAAATGTTCTGACATCTGGCTCTTTCCTGTGTTTTCCATTGTACTATAGTACTGTATCACTCAGAGTTCAGTCACAAAATATGAATCCTCACCACAGAGGCTACCACAAGATAATAACAGGATTATCACTATCACCACTAGGACTGGAGATAAAGAGAAAAGATTGGGATTATTAAAACCCAGATCTTTGGAACAGGTGCCATGGCTGTAGAACCCCAACCTCTGAGAAGAGCGCACAACCAACTTGGTGCTGAAACCTGGGACCCAGAACACTGGTTGTGAGGTGCTTGTTAGCTCTGCTGGTTTCTTTAATTTTGACAATAATATTAGTTTTGAGAGCTACAGTAATCCTGACAAACAATACTTTCCTATACTACAGTAATCCTATACAAGTAATACTTTCCAAAACTGCAACCATGCCCATGACCATAGATAGTACTAAACTCTATGCATACTGTTTTTCCTAATATTAACACCTATGATAATAATTAATAAATTTTGCAGTAAGACAAAGCTGTCTCCATACTTTAATCCCTAACTTAAAAATACGTTGTTGTAACAAATAGCTGAGCCTCAATCATAGCTGTCAAGCTACAGTCAATCACAGACTGCTGACTGTCCATATAAGACAAAAACTTGATCATACTATGCCCATACAGAGCAAATACTTAGCTATAACCAAACAATTTCTATGAATCACTTCCTTTTTTTAATGTATAAATCCTGCTTGCCCATGTTGCTAGGTGGAGCTCTCAGTATCTTCTGTTTTTGAGTGATACCTGATTCATAAATCATTCTTTGCTTTAATAAAGTCTACTAAATTTAATTTGTCTAAAGTTTTTCTTTTAATAATAGTAATAATGTGCAGACTGACAACTACAACCACTGCCAAGGTTAAAGCTGTTACTGAGGCAACACTGACATAAACAGCTATCAAACAGTTCCCTCCAGCTTCCAGTCTCCTGCTAGCTCTCCTAGCAGAAACTAATAAAGGATTGGCAAAGAAGAAAAGCTGTTTCTCTATATATCAAGGCAGAACAAAACAGGAGAACGTTTAGAACCGAGAGGCAGCAAATTAAAACACAGACACACATCATCTATAGCCTGTGCCTTTGCTCAGGAAAAAATAAATAAATAAATTCCATGAAAAATAAATCACCAAGATTTCTTAAAGAAGGAAATATAACAATATGCTAGGAGTTATCTTCATTTAATTGGAAATGTTTATGATCCCAAGATATAATAGGTCATTGGAGTTTCTGTTCACAATCTTTGACAACCATAGTAATATTTCTAATGTCCAGACATTAAAAATTAATGGAGGAAAAATTTCATTTAGGATTGGGTTTATTTTCTGACATTAAATTTTTGCTTTCTTATTGTAAAAGTTGAATGTTGTGCTAACCTTTCTCAGGTGAAGGTTGAATATTTTTCTCTTCTTTCTTATTGTTATGATTTATATATGAAGTATCCCCCAAAAGCTCATGCATGAGACAATACCAGAAAGTTTAGATATGAAATTATTAGGTTATGAGAACCTCAACCTAATCAGTGCAGTAATCCCCTGATAGGGATTAACTGGGCAGTAACTGTAGGCAGGTAAGATGTGACTGGAAGAATAGGTCACTGGGAGCATGCCTGGGGGGTTATATTCTTTCCCTGATCTGCAGACGCGCATCATCTATAGCCTCCCCGCTCCTCTCTCTCCCTCTCTCCCTCTCTCCTTCCTGACTGCCAGGTCCTGAGCTCTTTCCTTCTCCACATACATCTGCCTGACATTCTGCCTCACCTCAGGCATAGAGCAATAGAGTTAACCATCTATAGATTGAGACCTCCAAATCTCTGAGTGCCAAATAAACTTTTCCCCCTCTAAAACTGTTCTAGTAAAGTCTTTTGGTCATAGAGACAATAAAAATGACTAAAACACTTGTTTCTTTTTTATGTATCATTGAAAGAAAAATTAACAAATGGGAAAACGAAATTCAAACAGGAATTCAAAATTGTACCATTCCCATAGTGTTTCTGAATCATTCCCATAGTGCTTCTCTGTAAAGATGTATTAAGAAATTGGTGTATTATGCACACAGCTTATACTGAGACAAATGTCCAGTGCTTTAGCATACTTGTGATTGCTGAACTTAGTTGAACCTTGTTTCATGTGCATACATTATGCAGCTTTTGTGCAAACATTTACATAGTTTGAGTGAATCATGCATCATATCCAAATGATGGCCTACCTCATGCCCCACAATTACTGACAATCTAGATAATTATCACTCCTGAAACTATCAATTCCCCAGTTCTGATTGTGTATACATATTGATCCAAGCTTGACTAAGCCAAGATATCCATGATATCTGTGCATTACAAAAAGATGTTCAATATTATGTAGAAGATGGGCATTGAGTTTCCTTATCTTCCATCTGCAAAACACTTCTACAAGATTGAATATGTTAACTAGTGGCACAGGGTTTCCTTCATTTGTGATCTTAATTCCAGTTAAAATCACTTCAGTGTTTTATAAATATATTCATGTGATGGAAAACAATGATTACTTCATCATACACAAATGAGACATTGCTAATAAAAGAATCATGTTTCATCTATCACCACTGCCATTTCAACAGAAAATCTGTGGGTCCACCAGCCCTCATAGGACCTTTGCATCAGAACAAAATCATCAATTTTCATGCCATTTCTTCTTCTGTTAATGCACATCTCACAGGTTGGAATTGTGTCTTCCTGATGTCTACCTTGTATACCAAATATTTCACTGTGCAGAAAACACTATGGGCTTGATTTCATAAGCAGTGTCATTTATTTCTAGTATTGCTTGAAAGCTCCCAGAACAGGAGCTAAGACTAACCAGGGATTTGGGGTTCCCTTCCACATAGCCGTGGTAATAGCAGTCATTCTGGATAAAAGATTGATCTTCAAGCAGAGCACCTTGGTCCATGTAGGCAAATATATAGAAGTGTCTAGATCAAAAGCTTCTTGACCTTTATGTCTGCATGATTTACTCTTCTATTACATAAATGATATTATTTAAATAAAACAATAATATGACTTGTTAAGAATGGAAAATACTACTTAATAATACTCACGAAACAATATGATTGAGAAAAATAACATTTATATTGTTATTTGGAAATGCTTTATTAAATAGTCAAATTATATATTCTAAATTATATTTTAAGATACATAAATGTAAGACTTTTCAACAAGAGAAAATAAATACTATAAATTTAATTGAACAGATACTGTGTTTTAGTAACAAAAATAAGATTTTCATCTTTCTTTCTATCCTGGACACTGTGGGATACTGTTTTTCTTCTGTTAATTTTTTCTTAACAATACTACTTCATAATAATACTTCAATCATAATCCTCAATTAATCTAAAAGTATGAAAGAGAAATAATAGTGAAAAAGGAAAAAAGAACAGGTGGAATTTAGAGAAAACCAGATAGCAAGTTATTTAATGATTTAGTTGACAGTCAGAGATTATAAATTGATTAAAATTAAGTCTGAATACTGTTGGGTCGAGAGATGGTGGTTAGACAAAGGGGCTGGGCATCTGAAGTTACCCCTGTGCACCGAGACATCCCATGTGCACAAACCGGCCGACTGCTCACCACTCTGACATCAACCAATCATCAATGAACACGCTGACCTCTGAAATTGGCCCATACCTGTCACTGGGCCTCAGCCAACCAAGAAGAGATGCCTCTTCATGAGTCCCCCTCCCTCAACCTACCCATAAAAATGGCCACTCCCAGTCTTGAGTGTGACTTCCCCGGCCCACACTGGCGGACCAGTGAACCTCGCCCAAGAGTGGACCCCAGTAAAAGCCGTGCTTTTACCCTTTCAGTTAGTGGTCATGGTCTTTACCACCAATCTGGCCTTACATTTAACTCAAGACCATACCTAACACCCTCCCTGACCCTTTTTATAGGAATAAGACTCTTCACCCCTAATCAGCAGGAAGAACGTTGCTACTACATCAATGAGACTGGGGTCAGGGAGCAAAATCTCAAGGTCCTTTGGAAGCTAAGTGAGGGACTCAGACATCAGAATCATGAAAATCCTTGGTCCACATGGATAAATTCTTCCTACCAACTCTCCTTGCAACACTCCCATCTTGCCAGTATGTAAATCCTCAGGAGACTACTGGTTGGTCCAAGATCTGCATTCAATAAATGATGTGATAATTCCCATCCACCTTGTGGTCCTCAACCCTTATACCCTCCTTTCTCACATTCCTCCCTCCACCTCCCACTTCACTGTCCTTGACCTCAAAGATGCCTTTTTCTCAGTCCCCTTATACCCCAATTCCTATTACCTCTTCGCATTTATGTGGGACAATCCCACAACACACAGATCTCAACAACTAACATGGACAGTCTTACCTCAAGGTTTCCGGGACAGCCCCCACCTTTGCAAGCAAGCCCTGGCCCAAGACCTACTCTCCTGTGATGTGGGAGACAGTGTCCTACAGTATGTAGATGACCTCCTCCTGTGCAGCCTGTCTTTACAAGCCTCCCAGGCTCATATAGCCCAACTGCTCAACTTTCTGGGTTTTGGCACCAAATGTAAGGTCTGCTACCCCGATAAAGCCGTGCTTTTATCCTTTCAGCTAGTGGTCATGGTCTGTACTGCCGATCTGACCTTACAAATACCGCCTCTTTGAATGTAAAACTCACAAAAGCTGAGAGTGAAAATATAAAAAATGATATACTATATCAATACAAATGACAAAAGATCCTAGTATACCCATGTTAATATCAGACAAAATATATAGAATAAAAATATTTAGCAGTCATTTTTTATAATAGAAAAAGTTCAATATATGAAGAGGTTATAAAAACCCTAAATGTACATAAAAGTTTCAAAGTGATATTGCTGGTTACCTGTGATGAGTTCTGCTTCCTCACATGCTGAAGTATAACATTAGAGAAGCAGAGCAAGGCAAGCATTTAAGCAGAGTTTATTTAAAAGGGTAACATAGACTTCTCCCAGGTTGGAGAAGGGGGCCATAGTTGGTATCCTGATATCCCAAGAAGTACACGTGTTTTGCCTTTTTATATGTCCTATGCTTCCTTTGTTCTCCTGCTCTCTTCCCCTTATCTCTCTCCTTCTGCCTACATGACTAGGCCCAGGAGATGCTCGGTGGGTGGACTGGCCAAAAGGGTGAAAAGCACATGGATAGAGGAAAGGGCCCAGGTGTAGTGATTTCAGCAGGAAGGGGAGGGTAATTCACTACTCCCTGTAGGGAGATATAATCCCTGGGACAGGTTACCTTAGCAACAGGTTGGAGAAGGGGCAGGTTATCCTGATAAGGGTAGGGGAAGGGCTCTGAAGGCATTAGCATTTCAATACCTCTCCAAATTCCCAGACCCAAAGTGGCCTCCTATATCTGACCTGACTCCATTTACCTATGTACATTGACTGCCTATCTAATTCTAGCTTCAAAAGTACACAAAGCACAGAACAAAAGAATGACAAAGTAAAGAGATAAATTCATGATTATAGCTTTAGATTTTACCTATCACTAACTGAAAGAATAAAAAAGAAAAATCAAGAAGGATATAAAAAATTTAAATAAAGCTATCAAACTATTTGGCCTTAATAAATTCTATAGGATATTTCACCCATAATTACAAAATATACATTATATTCCAGGTTACATATATTTTCCCAAAGATATACCATAATAAAGTCATATACCATATATTATTTGAGAGCAATGTAATTAAATGTTTCTTTGCATCAAACAAGGAAGTTAAATCCAAAGAATAACAGAATAAATATAAAGGTAATGAAAGAAGTCAATAAAATAAAATTCAGAAAAGAACAACCACAAAAAAGCCACCCTGTTTCTTTTAACAGATTAAAAATAATTCTTAAAGTATTAATTAGCTACAATAATCAGGAAAAGGAGAGGGTCAGGCAGGGAGAGGGGGAGTAAGATATAGAAATTACAAATATTAGGAATGAAAAGAAATCATTCTGAGACCTACAAGTTTTAAAATGTTAAAATAATAATAGGCGACTACTATGAAGGGCCATATGCCAATAAATATGTTAATTTAGATATAATAGACTATTTCATGTTAAGAAACAAACTATTGGACATCAGCAAAATGGTGTGGTAAGAGACCTTAGCCCTCATACCCCCCCCACACACAAAATGATTGGACAATTATCCACAATGAAATTGGATGTGATTTATCTGAAGACAAGTTAAAAAGCTGCAGCAACCCTGGGAAGTAGAAAACCTGAGGAAAACCACAAAGAAAAGTAAGAGTAAGAAGAATAGTTTGATGTTACAAAGTCACCACATCCTCCAAGAGAAATCCCCTGGCTGAGTTCCCTAATAAAGGAAAGAAAGAGCAAGGGAGCCATAGCAACTTCCACCATAGAGGACTTCTTCAGACTTGGCATCACCTTCACTTGGATGGAGCTGCTAGATTTGCCCAGAGTACATGCTGTGTACTTACCTAGACCCAGTTTTTGACCACTCCCCAATTTTGCCAGCTGAAACTTCTGTGCAAGCACAAGATCCAGTGCCCCAGATCACCAGGTGAACTAGTCTCACTCATCATGCTCCCCGAAAAAAACTAATGAGTACACTTCTGAAAGAAATGATCAAAACTATCCTAAATCAGAAATAGACAACCAGATTCCAGAAGACCAACAGAACCAATATAGGTTGAACATAAAGAAGGTTTTATCAAGACACAATGTTTTAGTCAGCTTTTTCACTGTTGTGACCAAAATACCTGACAAGAATAATTTTAGAGGAGGAAAAGTTTATTTGGGATTCAGTTTTAGAGGTCTCAGTCCATGGATAGGTGGCTCTGTTTTTCCAGGCTCAAAATAATGCAGAATATCATGGTGGAAGAATGTGGTAAAGGAAAGCAGGTCAAGACACGGCCACCAAGAAGCGGAGAGAGCATCACTCAACAAAGACAAAATATATACCCCAAAAGCACACCGCCACAGGTGTCCCACCTTCTCCAGCCACACCATACTTGCCTACAGTTAACATCCAGGTAATGCCTATCAGGATTAACACACTAATTAGGTTAAAACTCTCATAATCCAATCATTTCACTTCTAAACCTTCTTGCATTGTGTCACACAGGAGCTGTGGAGGGACACTTCGCATCCAAACCGTAACACAGTTATAATTAAATTCGTGAATGTAAAAGACAGAATTTTGAAGATTGCAGAAGAAAAGTAACTTATCATACTCAAAAGAATACACTTTGTATAACAAGATAATCTAGTGGTATGATATTCAGTGTATTTCTCAGGAGAAACCTTAAGGTTCCCAAGAGATCAGGGTGATATATTCAAACTATCAAATGAAAAACAATGCTAATCAAGAACACTATACTTCAAAATGACCCTTTACAAATACATAAGAGATAAATACTTTTCCGGACAAGCAAGAACTGATGGAATTCATTGGGACTAAACTTGCCTCACGAGAAAAGATTAACAGTCCTTCAAAAATGAAAGTACAAAATGCTAAATATCAAGTCAAAAGGCATATGAAAGCATAAATCTTACTTGAAAAAAAATACATAGTAATATAACACTGAAAGGGTAATGCATATATCAATTTTAGCCATAATATAAAAGTTGAGAAACAAAAATGTTAAGAATAATATCAAATGTGTTTATACATTCTGCTTTTAAAAATGTTTATACATATTTTATATAAATGCACATTTTATATAAAGGTGGTAACAACTTTTAGTTTTTGAACTTTTAGTTGTTCCCACCTCCCTTTGTTCTCTTGTAGGAAGTCTTTTTGGATTGAATGCATCTTACTGTTTATCTCTGCTGGTCAGGCAGTACTTCCCTCTTACCTCCTGTTTTTCAAAGGGATTGTGAATTTTTCACACTCTGGCGTTACCTGCTTGTAACTTTCCACTTTGTTCTTCCCTCCTGCTGATTTTTTTACATCCCAATTTTATTTCTAAGTCTAAATTCTATATTCTTAAAATGGAACACTAGACTTTCTATTTGTCAAAGATCTGAAACTTGTGTTTTTATTTTCTTAATAATGTTGTCCTTAGGATAAAAGTTTTTTTTTCTAAATTTAAATAGAGTTTAACATCTATTTTTTTTTCATGGATTATGGTTTTTATGTTGTATCTAAAAACATTATTAAATCTATGAAAACCAGATACATTTTCCCATATGCTTTTTTCCAGAAGTTCTTTGGTTTTGCAATTTATACATGGGTCTATAAATAATTTTGAGACAATTTTTTTAGAAGGTATGAGATCTTTACCTAAATTCTAGGTTTTATTACACATACATACATAGGGAGATCCAACTGTCCAGTATCCTTTTTCTCCATTAAATTGTATTTAAAACATTATCAAACTTAATTGACTATTTGTGCAAGTCTGCTTCCGGACTTTGTATTGTGTTCCATTGTTGAATGACTATTCCTTTGCCAGAATCATTGTGGTGATTAGAGTTGCTTAATAGTAACTCTTATAACTAGATAATGTAAGTCTTGCATTTTTTTTTTCAGAATTGTGTTGGCTACCTTAGTTCTTTATTTTCTGTATGCATTTTAGTGGCTGTATCTCCAGAAGCCTAGATGTGATTTTAAATGGGATTGTACTGAATAGAGGTCACATTGGGAAGAACTGACATTTTAATAATACCAAGTCTTCTGATCCATAAATAAGAAGTACATCTCCATGTTTGTAGGTCTTATTTAAGTCTTCAGTGTTTGTTTATTTTTGTATGTAGTTACTAAACATATTTTATTAGATTATGCCTAAGTAATTCAAGTAAGTCAAGTACATATATTTGTTAAACAACATCTATTGGGGGACATTGTTTTAGACTAGCCTCCTGCACTAAGTTCCAGCAAACCGGACCAAACCACAATGGAGTCACTCATGTTAAGTGCAAGGAAGCAGGTAGATCCCTATATAGACTAGATTTCCTGAAAACAGGTGGTTCATAGAAGAAAATAAGAAAGACCTTGGAATTCTCAAGCTTTAACCTTTATGAGACAAGTGGTCTATAGTAACTTGATGTTAACCAATATTCTTTTTAAAATTATTGTTTCCTTGTCTCACCTTGCAAGGATTCACCTTCTGTTGTGTCCAGTTGAGCACCCATTCAATCTTATACAGAAGTATGGACCAATTCTAAAATCACCAACAAAAACTAATTAAAATTGCATATTAAATTTGTATAATTCAGTCTTTTGACACAGTTATGATGGCTAATTTATCTTGATATACTATTCATCTTCTTATTAGAAAATATCCCTCTTTATATGTAGGATAGTTTTTGCTTTGAAGTCTATCTTATTTGAAATTATTATAGTTATTTGCATCATTTTTATACTATTTGACATACAAATTATAGGCAAAAGTTTGTTGAGAAAATAATAAAACTGTCTTAATTTATAGTGATGTAATGTTTTATGTCATAGCTAACATAGAAGGCTCCATAAAATATATTTAATTGAAGTAAAACAAATTTAACAAGTGGGTAAGATATTATGCTAATTAATAAAAATGAATTATATTTTTGTACTAGCATAAAACAATTACAGAATAAATTAAAAGAATAATTTTATGTACAAACAACATGTGCAAGACCTCTCTCTGGAAATCTTTCCAGGGTAATAATAGGGTTTAAGTTGTTATCTCCTATAACCATGTCTTTTCCTGGAATATCTCCTCAAGGACTTGTCTGAAGCATTTTTATATTTAATATTATTTCATAAATAATATTCTTTTCTAAAATAATGATGAAGAGTATATTATAGTAAATATGTAAGCCAATATCATCATTGTTTATTATAATTTTCATGCACAGTATCATGTACCATGCGTAATTGTTAAGTGCGATACTTTTACTCATCAGCAGCCCGATACCTTGATTTACACTGGAATTTCCACCAACACGTAAGTAAAGCCTTGCACTGTGATGTAATATTAGCTGCGTCATTAGATGATAGGAACTTTTCAGCTTTGTTATACTTTTATGTGACTACAATTATAGGTGTTGCTCATTGTTGACAGAAATGTCATTATGCAGCATATGACTATAAAATTTTTAAAGAACTTTCAGTTCCTTCATTAAATTCCTAGCTATTTTATTTTCCTTCAGTAATTATTGTAAATGATCTTGTTTTCTTGATTTCTAATTCAAATACTTTGCTATTTCTATACAGAAATGCTATCCATTATTGTATTTTCATTTTATATCCCACAATTTTACTGAATATAAGTATTAATTCTTACAGTTTTGGGGTGGAGTCTTTAGAATTTTCTACATAAGATTATGTGGTCTGCAAATGGAAAAACGGATGTTTTCCTTTGCAATTTGGAGGCCTTGTATTTCTTCCACTTGTGTAAATGCTCTGGCTAGGACTTCCAGTACTATATTGAGTGGAAGTGGCAAAAGTGGACATACTTATTCCAAATTTCAGGGGATTAGATTTCAGCTTTACTCAACATGATGTTAAGTGTTGGTTTGTATTATGTGGCCTTTTTTGTGTTGAGGCACAGTCCTTCGGTACCTCTTACATGGAGCATTTTTATCATGAAGGCAGGATGAAGTTTGTCAAGTGTATTCGTTATTTGTTTTGTTTTGTTTTTTTGTGCATCTATTGAGATGATTGAATGGTCTCTTCCTTGATTCTGTTAATGTGATGTATTACATTTATCATACATTAAACCATCACTGCATCTGCTTCCCTGGGGATTAATCATATTTGATCATAGTGAATGATCTTTTTAATGTGCTTTTAATTCAGTTTGTTATATTTTGTTGAGGAATTTTACATCTATGTTCATCAGAGATATTGGACTGTTGTGTCCTTACATGGTTTTTGAATCAAGGTAATACTGACTTCGTAGAATGAGTTTGTGTACTTCTTCCTCTTCAGTTCTTTTTTGTAATAGTTTGACAATAGTTGATATCTTCTTTAAATGTATAATTCGGCAGGAAAGCCAAGAGGTCCTGGTTTTTCCTTGATGGAAGATTTTTTGTTACTCGTACAATGTCTTTACTCATTATTGATTTCTTCTAAATTTTTATTTCATTTTAATTCAATATGGGTAGGTTGTGTGTGTTTCCAGAAATTTATCCATTTCTTTTATGTTACACGATTTGTTAGCATACAGTTGATCATAATAGTCACTTATGATCCTTTGTATTTCTCTGATATCTGTATCAGAATGGTATCCTTTTATCTTTCTGATTTTATTTCTTTGAGCCTTCTCTCTTTTTTCTTAGTACAGCTAAGTATTTTTATTTAATATCTTTCTTCTTTTTGGATATTGGCATTAATTGCTATAAAATTCCCCCTTAGAACAGCTCTTGCTTTATCACATGTTTTAGTATGCTACATTTTCTGTTTCATTTTTCTCAAGAAATTTTTAAACTTTTATTTTAATTTAGTCATTGACTAATTGGTTGTTTGGGAGCATGCTATTGAATATTTTTCTATTTGTAAAGTTCTAAAGTATTTCCTGTTATGAATTTATAGTTTTATACGACTGTGGTCCAAAAGAGATACTTGGGAGATTTCAATATTTTTAATTTTTTAGGATTTGTTGCTCAATTTATGATCTATTCTTGAGAGAGCTGTGCAGTTGATAAGAATGTATATGCTAGAGCTGTTGGATAGCATATTCTCTAAGTGTCTGTTCAGTCCATTTTACTTAGATTGTAGTTTAAATCTGGTTTCTTTGTTGATTTTCTTTCTGGATAAAGTCTGTGACTACAAGTAGAATTTTGAAGTTCCAGACTATTATTTTGTTACAATCTGTCTCTCCCTTTGGATGTACAAAAAATTTTTGTTTTAAAATGTAGGTGCTACAATGTTGGGCACACATATATTTACAATTGTTACTTTCTTAAATTGAATTGATCCCTTTATCATATTACATTATTACATGATAAATTTCTTTGTCTCTTTTTACAGTTTTTAAGTCAAGTCAATTTTATCTGACTATGGTATAGCTATTCCTATTTGCTTTTAGTTTCCAATTGTGTAGAATATATTTTCCATCCCTTTACTTTCAGTTCAGGTGTCTTTAAAAGACTCACTTCAAGACACCTGAACTGAAAGTAAAGGGATGGAAAATATATTCTATATAATTGGATATATATAATATATATAATTGGATACTATATAATTGGATCCTGTTTTTTCATATTTTAACCCATTCTATGTCTTACTTGTAGAATTTATTCCATTTTGCATTCTAGGCAAGCATTCATAAATAAGGACTTACTACTCTTGTCTTGTTGTTTCCTAGTTGTTTTGTGGCTCCATCATTCTTTTCTTCCTATCTTGTTGTCTTTGTGTTGTCCTGTGATGTGATACAATCTTCTATATTAATGATGCAACATGAGGCCTGAAAGCAAATGAAAGAGAATACAAAAAGACAACAAAGTGGTGCTTTATTAAGCAACAGAGGGGCAAATTTTTGAGTGGGAAAATGGCAACAGGCTACAAAAAGGGTCTGAGTTTTATAGGGTTTATCAAAGCCAGGTTATGGGAGGAAATTTGGTGGTGGGCTCATTTAGAGTGGGGCAAGAGGGTGGGCAGAGGAACAGTTGTAGATAAGAGTGGTTCCCTGGGGTCTATTGTACTGGGGCCAGCTGCTTCAGCTATAGGTGGAGGCCAGGTGTGAATACCTTCTGTGGTCTCCCCATTTTCCCTTCCCGCCTTCCCTCTGACTGAGGCCTGGTATCCCACTGCAATGACAAAAGTTCCAATTTACCAGACATTTCCCCACACACATGGCAGGAGGGCAGGTAGGGGAACAGTTATAGATATGGGAAGTTCCCTGAGGCCTATTTTCCATATCCTTCAAGGCCCTCAATATGACCCCCCTAATCTTGAACTTTCCTGCCCTTAGAACTGTGAGTTAAATATATCTGTTTCCTTTATAGATTATCCACGTCAAGTATTCTATTACAGCAATAGAAAGTGAACTAAGGAAACTTTTTTTCTTGTAATAATATTTATTTATACTATTCCTTTTCTTCCTTTGGACTGTCCTTGGGATTTCTGGTGATATCCAGAATAACCTCTTTTATTACTGATATTGGCCATTTGTATTCTTTCCTCATCTTTGTTAGTATGGTTGGAGTCCTATCAATTTTATTGACATTTTCAAAGAACCATCTTTAAATTTTATTGATTTTTCTCTATTAATTTCTTGTTTTCAATTCTATTGGTTTCTGTACTAATTTTATTTATTTATTTATTTTCTTCTTCTTACTTTGGACTTAAATTGCTCTTCTTCTGTTTCCCAAGGTAAAAGCTTAGGTAATTGACTTTCTTTTCTAATACATACATTTCTAAGAATGGCTTTTGTTGTCTTCCACAAATTTTTGTAAGTTGTGCTTTCATTTTCATTTAGTTCAAAATACTTGGCAATCTTCTTCGATATTAGATGAGAGTAAACTTTCTGGGATTTTGTAGTTATTTCTGCTGTGTTTTGTCCTACTAGTTTATAGTGTCTTGCTGGCAGCCAGAATTGAGATATGGCACAAAACAGATTAAAAGAAGAAAACTTTTAAAAATGGGTCTCTTAGGTAATATTTTTAATTAATTTATTATTTGGGGTTAAACAGGGAGAGTTACTAATACTTACATGAATTCAGTGTGGTTGTGTTGGCACTCTCCAGAGATCAAGATATAAGGACCTTGCATTAGGACCCATTTGTTTTTAACTATTTATTTTGGAAATCATTGTATATATTCAAATATTTAGGAAACAGTGGACTTAACACTTTACCCCATGATCCAGCTTCAATAGCAAACATCAGTAGTTAGTTTCTACTATTTTAGACAACATTAGAAGCCTTCTGCCCCTTCAGTATTTAAGAACCTCATTGTAAATAGATTCTTGAGCCATTTATTGATGAAAATACAGATCACTTTACCCCATGATGTTTTCTTTTTGCACCTCAGGCCCTGTCATGATCATACACATCCACATGCCCATTTTACTTACAGGGCTGCAGTCCTGATGGTTCAATTCTGAAAGATGATAGAACCTTAATAATTAGCACAGCACAGTGACCATTTCCAATGAGGGAGCCATACCAACTGCAATTTTCAACCCTGACTCTATCTCATTAGCACCAATGACACCATAACATAACTTCATAATCATTGGGCTTAAAGCCCTATTGAACACTGGATCTTCTGCTACACTGGATTGAGGATATTTTTCTGTTTTAGAGTCACCCGAGGGGAGTGTCCACAATATCAAAGACTCACAGTAGTGGTGATTCCCTTGAAAGTAACAGGGACTGCTAAAGGCATGATCCCTAGGCTGGCTCTCCTATACCCTGCACTTTAGGAGCCAGAGACACATTGTCCATATGAAGGCCAAGAAGCTTTTGCTACTCAAGAAATTTTCAGTGTTCACTTACAGACTATTGTGCTCTACATGAGGACCAACTTTTGTCCAGAATGACTGCTATTATCATGGTTATGTGGAAGAAGCCCCAGAATCTGTGGTTGCTTCAATATCAGTTTGGGGGGCTTTCAATGAATGTTACAGATAAATGATACTAGTCATGAAATCAAGTCCATGATATTTCCTACCACATTTGAACATAATATGCTACATAAAATGGACAATGAGTAGACACAATCCCTAACCAGGAGATGAGGCTTTATTTCAGATAAAATAGCATCACAACCAGGACTTCAAGAGATTGATAATTTCACTTTGAAGCAAACTTCCTATAAAGGGTGGTAGGTTATTATATTGGCACTGATGATGGTTTATACTCTATGCCTTCATTTTAAAAGTATCCAAACGTTAAATGAGGAAGTATGTATTATTATAAATATGATATATTCCATTAATGATATATTAGGTGTTAATCTGTTATTGTTTGGAATTGAGATGGACTAAAGTAAACTGTATTAGGTTTTTTTGACATAATTGGGATTTCTCAGAATGTTATCAATGGAAAGTCAACAATAAAGTTTCAATAAAGAGACAAAAATTGTAAAAAACAGAAAATTTTTGGCAGTTAAAAAGTACAATAATTGAAATTCAACAGTGGATCTGATGAAACAGAAGAAAGAATCAGTGAACCTGAAAACAGTCAATTAAAATTATTCATTCATAAAAGAAGAAAAATTGACAGAACTTAAGAAACCTCTGAGAAATCAGGAGCATATGAGAGTTTCAGAAAGAGAAAACACAGTGCTACAAGCAGAAAGATTTTAAAGGAAAAGAAAAAAATAAAGACCAAAAACATCACGTGGATTTAAATATAAAAAAATCTCAGTGAACTCTAAGTAGGAAAAAACAGAGATTCACACCAAGGTGTATTATAATCAAACTGTTGAAACCCAAATACAGAGACAATATTGAAATAATCAGGAGAGAAAAAACTCATACATCCCAAATAATATGAACAGTCTTTTTTTTTTTGTCAGAAATCATGGAATTCAGATGGCAATGAGATGACATAATTAGTGCAAAAGAGAAAATAATAACTGCCATCCAAGAACTTTTTATATGACAGATCTATCCTTTCAAAATAAAGAATGATAATGTTAAAAAAAAAACCGAAGCTGACAATTTGTTTATATATTTGTTGACACATTTCAGATAAGCAAAAGCTGAAAATATTTGGTTAGTAGTCCTGCCTTGTAACAAATTCTAAAGGGAGGCCTACAGGATGAAATGAACAGATGTTGGATAGTAACTCTAGCCATATAAAGAAATAAAGAACTGTTGTATATTCTGATCAGGGTCCTCTTTTTTCTTTACTGCTTCCTGAATGTTCAACTTATATACTTCATCTTTAGGGCCTGAAATTCTATTTTCTAAATAATATACTCTATTTTTTAAAAATTTTTTTAATATACTCTATTGATGATACTTTCAGCTGATTTTTAATTTGATTTATTGTGTCTTTCATTTCCAGGATATTTAATTGGTTTCCTTTCAAAAATATCTTAGTTAAAATGGTCTTTCACCCCTTGTATTTTCCTCTCTTAATTCATTCCTTAGATCTTCAAAATAAGATTATTTACTATTTAGATTAAAAAAAAACTTTCATAATCTTTGTAATTTTATCTTTTTATCTGTGGGTTCTATTATTAGGGGGAGACTTGTTTGTCTGTTTTTTCATGTTTTCAGATGTCCTAGATTCCTTCAGGGATTCCTCTTCCTCTTTCAGTGGGGGTCCTTTGGTGAGTAGTTCTCTTTGCAATAAGTCGTATGCTTGCAGTGTATCTTAGCTTTACACAGGCTCAACAAAACTCAAGTGTTCATTTCAACTTCGAATGCCTCTTTGAAAGTATATAGTGTTGTAAATAACAGCAGTAGTTTAAAAGTAAACCATACATCAACATAAACTATAAATACAATTACTAATGATCTCTACAACTCTATTAACCCAGGAGACATGTGGTGAGGAGTAATAAAGAATAGGCTGAAAAGTTTACACATGCATAATTGTATGCTAAATTGAATTTGAAGATGGGATAAAAATATAGAAAGAAAAGAAGAGGATGAAAACAAAATGAAAGATTCAAGAGGGTGAGAAGAGGAGGGGATATAGGGGTTAAAATGGAATGTTATATATGGGAGGCACTAGGTATTGGTTAATATCAATCAGTTAATGTGTTAATTGTCATTCAGAGGTTCAGATTAATTGTTGCCAGGTTTTCAAAATAAAAGTCTTTTGTGTCTGGTGTTTCAAATTTCAGAATCTGCTGTGAGGAAGTCATTAAAATGCAAATCTTGCTGAAATCAGCTCTGACCCAAAGAGGCCAAACTTTTAAGTCCGCATGCAGAATTCCACTACTTCCTCTCCTAACCACCTCTGCTGAAAGGGTTGGGAATATACTGATTTTTTCTTTCAGACTGACTTTGTTACTATGTCTAGGTATGGTGGGCCATTGGCCAGCTCCCTAATCAGGTTGTCTGTAAACTGATCTGGCTGGAATTTCACCTCCCAGTGCAATGCTTGGAAGGCTGGAATTGGGACTTTCTGTCTGATCCTCACATGTCAGAGTCAGATATGCTCTATCCCACATACCACTCAATTTCAAATAGAAGCACCCTTTGTTCTTCTGTCCTCAGCAGAGCCCCAGCAGTGTTCTAGTCTCTCCTCTAGGCTCAGATTTGGGCTAGATTTGGGCACCACTGATCAGGATAGCCTAACAGGCTGTTTGGTCTCGAATATTCAAAAAGCAAGTAGAAGGTACAGGACTAAAAAAAAAAAAAAAAAAAGGAGAGGAAGAGGTGAAGGAGAGGAGAAGGAGGAGAAAAAATAGTGGTTTATGGAAAACAAAGGTAAGCTGCAAGAATTCCAAGTCTGCTGCTAACTCAGGAAGTCAGATCAATGAGTCCCTTTAGATTGTCCATATTTTCCCAGCTGCTACCACCTCTGCTAGGGAGATTGTGTTGGGATTACAGCCAGGGACTCCTAGAATTTCTCCTCGGTAGTTTTCTGAGTTTATTAGAGGCTTCAATCATGGATAGTTGATTAGTATCTGTTTTTCTTAAACTCAGTAGGGAAGTGTCATTCTTTTTGATGGAAGAAGGCTTCTTCTTCGCCACTGGGCCTCAGTACATCCAACACTGCCACCCTTTGTTGCCTTTAATCTCTTTCTATTCTGGGAGCCAATATTTTTGGTTTTATTCTGGACATTAGCTCACTGATTGCCTCCCTGCTTTTCTTGTTTCCCTACTTCAGTTTGCTATTTCTGGGTCACCACAGAACTTGCTAAAAAAATGCCTATGCCCATTTACCTTCCCCAACTGTCCTGAGGAGGCTTGGGCTGGCACCCTGTATTGTACATTGTATGGCCCTAACATCTTTCCCTGTCCAGCCTCCAACCTTGTCCAGCAGGCCTGATGATGCCACCTGGCTGCTGGGTGTGAGGAGGAGGGTTCTACCTATTATTTTTCCCTTCCCACTATCCCTGGCCACCATTGATCTTTTTACTATCTCCATAGTTTTACCTTTTCTAGATTGTCATATAGATGCAATCAAACATTATGTAGCTTATTCAGATTGGATCCTTTGACTTTCTAATATGCGTTAAATTTCTTCCATGTCTTTTTTCATACATTTTAGATCATTTATTTTTACCATTGAGAAATAGTCCATCGTCTTTATGTATCATAGTTCACCTATTCATCTTCAAAATATACCTTGGTTGCTTCCAAGTTTTAGCAACTATGAATAAAGCTGCTACAAATAATGGTGTGTAGCCTCTTTGGGGGTGAACTTTTCAGTTTACCTAGGTATATGGTACACTTAGAAGTAGTTTTTATGGGATTGATCCTATTCATTATTCTCAGAGCTTCTTCCATCTATTGTTTGGATTTCAATATTACTTTGAGAAAATTCTTGGTCATTATTGTTTTAAATATTTGTTTTAATATTTTCTCTTATTCTTTTCTTCTGGATTTCCCATTACACATGTGTTTCACCTTTTGTTGTACCACAGGTCTTGGATTCTGTATTTTTTTTCCCTTCAACATATTTTTCCTTGCTTTTAAGATTTTGGTAGTTTCTATAGAGAAATACTCAATCACAGAGCTTCTTTATTAAGCAACATCCTGTCTATCAATAAGCCTATCACAGCATTCTTTATTTCTAATATTTTTGCTTCCAGAACTACTTCTTGGTTCCTTCTTATAGTCCATTTCTTTGCAGCTATTATTTCTCTGTTCTTTTTATTCTTTAATGTAAGATTCTTTTTTATACATTTGTTTAATTTATTTATTTTATGTGGTGCTGAGGATTGAACCCAGTGCCTTGCACGTGCTAGGTAAGCGCTCTACCACTAGCCACAACCCCAGCCCTACTTGTCTGTTCTTGCATACCATCTACTTTATCCATTAGAGTCCCAAACCCTGTATTAGTTCATTTTTCATTACTGTAACAAACTACCTACAATTGGATAGCTATACAGGAAAGAGACTTGTTTAGCTCACAGTTTGGGGAATTCAAGAGTCCACACCTGAGTTCCACTCCAGAGTTCCTGAAGACCCAGCAGGATCACAACAGAGAGTCCAAAACTGCCCTCAGGAAACTCCGTGGGAGCCAAGACAAGGGCAGACCCTAGACTGCTAGCCACCAGCCACAGGGGAGCCCACACCCACAGGAAGAGTCACCCGCAGAGACCCCTGCATGAGACCCTGCCCAAGTGAGGCCTAGGCCTGCCCCCAGTTCTGCTCCAGAGCTCCAGTGGACCCAGCAGGAGCACAACAGAGGGCCCAAAACCACTCTCAGGGACCTCAATGGGAGCCCAGCCAAGGCCACTCCCACTGCCCTCTTGAGGTACTTCCCCTACCTCTGCCACCAACTTTAGTGGCAGTAGTGTCCATCTGAGAACACCTGCTGGGGAACGGTGGTAACTCCAGATACAGGTAATCTGTAGTGTCAATACAAGATTATAGGATATAAATCACAATACCTCAGATAGGCATTGCAAGAAAGGAAGATACACAATCAACATGAAAAAACAAGGGAAGAAAGTGCCCCAAATAAACCTTGATACCACAGTAATAGAATCCATTGACAGCACAGTTGATGAAATGTCAGAGAAAGAATTCAGAATGTACATAATTAAAATGATCTGTGAATTAAAGAATGACAAAAGCAAGAAAACATAGGCAAAATTTTATCAATCTAACAATGAAATAGGAGACCAAATAAAGGCAACCATTGACCACTCTAACAAAAAGATAAGAGAGCAAATACAAGTAGCAAGAGATTACTTTAAGAAAGAGCTAGAGATTGTGGAAAAAAAATGATCACAAATTCTTGAAATGAAGGAAACAATAAAGCAAATAAAAAACTCAATAGAAAGCTCACCAGCAGACTAGATCACCTGGAAGACAGAACCTCATATAATGAAAACAAGATATACAATGTTGAAAATAAAGTTGACCATACAGTGAAGATGGTAAGAAATCATGAACAGAACATACAAGAACTATAGGACAGCATCAAAAGACCAAATATAACATTTATCAGAATAGGAGAAGCTGCAGAATTTCAAACCAAAGGAATGCACAATCTCTTCGATGAAATAATACCAGAAAATTTCCCAAACATGAAAAATGAATTAGAAAATCAAATGAAGAGGCTTACAGGACACCAAATGTACAAACTTACAACAGATCTACACCAAGGCACATTATAATGAAAATGCCCAGCATACAGAATAAGGATAGAATTTTAAAGGCTGCGAGAGAGAGGAATCAGATTATATATAAGGGGAGACCAATTCAGATCTCAGCAGATTTTTCAACCCAGACACTAAAAGCCAAGAGATCATGGAACAACATATACCAAGTTCTGAAAGAAAATGGATGCCAAACAAGAATCTTATATCCAGCAAAACTGAGCTTCAGATTTGATGATGAAATAAAAACCTTCCATGATAAACAAAATTTAAAAGAATTTACAGCAAGAAAGCCTGCACTACATAGCATTCTCGGCAAAATATTCCATAAAGAGGAAATGAGAACCAACAATGAAAATATACAAAAAGAGGAACTACAATAAAAAAGGGGAGACAATCAAAGGAGAAATCAAGTCAAGGTAAAATCCAAAAATAAACCAAATGACCAGAAATACAAATCATATTTCAATAATAACTCTGAATGTGAATGGCCTAAATGCACCAATTAAAAGACATAGACTGACAGACTGGATTAAAGAAAAGACCCAATAATATGCTGCCTTCAAGAGACTCATCTCACAGGAAAAGACATCCACAGATTGAAAGTGAAAGGGTAGGAAAAAACATATCACTCACATGGACCCTGTAAACAAGCATGAGTTTCCATCCTCATATCAGATAAAGTGGACTTCAAACCAAAGCTGGTCAAAAGGGATAAAGAAGGACATTTCATACTTCTTAAGGGAATCATACATCAACAAGACATAACAATCATAAATATCTATGCCCCAAACAATGGGGCTTCTATGTTTATCAAACAAATCCTTCTCAAATACAAGAATCAAATAGACCACAACACAATAATACTTGGTGACTTTAACATAGCTTTCTCACCACTAGATAGATCTTCCAAACAAAAATGTAATAAAAAACCATAGAACTCAATAAACTATCAATAATTTAGACTTAACAGACATATATAGAGTGTTCTATCCATCAACAAGCAAATACACTTTTTTCTGAGCAGCACATGGACCCTTTTCCAAAATGCGTCATATGTTATGTCACAAAGCCAGTCTTAGCAAATACAAAAAAGCACAGATTCTACCCTACATCCTATCTGACCACAATGGAATAAAATTACAAATCGATGACAGATTAAAAAACAGAAACTATACCATCACCTGGAAACTAAATAATATGCTATTGAATGATGCATGGATAACAGAAGACATCAGGGAGGAGATAAAAAAATTCTTAGAGGTAAATGAAAACTCTGATACAACATATCAAAATCTCTGGGACACCATGAAGGCAGTGCTAAGAGGAAAGCTCATTGCATTAAGCTCATTTATTAAAAGAAATAAAAGTAAACAAATGACTTGACTCTTCATCTCCAAGCCTTAGAAAAGGAAGAACAAATTAACACCAAAAGAAGTAGAAGACAGGAAATAATTAAAATCAGGCCAAAATCAATGAAATTGAAACAAAAGAAATAACACACACAAAAAATGACAAAACAAAAAGCTAGTTCTTTGAAAAAATAAAATTGACAAACCCTTAGCCATTCTAACAAAAAGGAGAGAGAAAACCCAAATTACTAAAATTCATGATGAAAAAGGAAATATCATGACAGACACTACTGAAATATAGAGGATAATTAGGAACTATTTTGAAAATTTATACTCCAGTAAAATAGAAAACCCTGAAGACACCAACAAATTTCTAGAGGCATATAACCTACCCAAACTGAACCAAGAGGTCATACACAATTTAAACAGATCAATTTCAAGTAAAAAAAATATAAGACACCATCAAAAGCCTGTCAACCAAGAAAAGCCCAGGTCCAGATGGATTCTCAGCCGAGTTCTACAAGACCTTTAAAGAAGAATTAATATCAATACTCCTCAAACTATTTCATGAAATAGAAAAGGAGGGAACCCTTTCAAACTCATTCTCTGAGGCAAGTATCACCCTGATTCCAAAACCAGAGACACATCAAAGAAAGAAAATTTTAGACCAATATCTCTGATGAACATAGATGCAAAAATTCTCAATAAAATTCTGGCCAAGCACATACAAAAACGTATCAAAAAAATAGTGCACCATGATCAAGTGGGGTTCATTCCAGGCATGCAAGTTTGGTTCAACCTACAGAAGTCAATTAATGTGATCCATCACATCAATAGACTTAAAGATAAGAGTCATATGATTTTATCAATCGATGTAGAGAAAGCATTTGACAAAATACAGCACCCTTTTATGTTCAAAACACTAGAAAAACTAGGGATAATAGGAACATACCTCAACTTTGTAAAAGCTATCTATGCTAAACCTAAGGCCAACATCATCCTAAATGGAGAAAAATTGGAATCATTCCCTCTGAAAATGGGAATAAGACAGGGATGCCCTCTTTCACCACTACTATTCAACATAGTCCTTGAAACACTAGCCAGAGCAATTAGACAGATGAAAGAAATTAAAGGGATATGAATAGGAAAAGAAAAACTCAAACTATCATTATTTGCATATGACATAATTCTATACTTATAGGATCCAAAAAATTTTACCAGAAAACTTTTAGAATTAATAAATGATTTCAACAAAGTAGCAGGATATAAAATCAACACCCATAAATCAATTGAATTTCTATACATCAGTAATACACTCTCTGAAAGAGAAATTAGGAAAACTACCCCATTAACAATAGCCTCAAAAAAATAAAATAAAATACTTGGGAATCAATTTAACAAAAGAGGTAAAAGACCTCTACAATGTAAACTATAAGACACTGAAGAAAGAAATTGAAGAAGACCTTAGAAGATGGAATAATCTCCCATGCTCCTGGATAGGTAGAATCAATATTGTCAAAATGGCCATACTACCCAAAGCACTATATAGATTCAATGTGATTTCAATTAAAATCCAAATGTCATTTCTTATAGAAATAGAAAAGGCAATCATGAAATTTATTTGGAAGAATAAGAGACCCAGAATAGCCAAATCAATCCTTAGCAAAAAGAGTGAAGCAGGAGGCATCACAATACCAGACCTTAAATTATACCACAAAGCTATAGTAACAAAAACAACATGGTACTGGCACCAAAATAGACATGCAGACCAATAGTATAGAATAGAAGATACAGAGACAGACACACTTAAATACAGTTATCTTATACTAGGCAAAGGAGCCAAACACGTACCCTGGAAAAAAGATAGCCTCTTCAACAAATGGTGCTGGGAAAACTGGAAATCCATATGCAGCAAAATGAAACTAAATCCTTATCTCTCACCATGCACAAAATTCAACTCAAAATGGATCAAGGACCTGGGAATTAGACCAGAGACCCAACTCCTAATAGAAGAAAAATTAGACCCAAATCTTCATCATGTTGGATTAGGACCTTACTTCCTTAACAAGACTCCTATAGCACAAGAAGTTAAATCAAGAGTCAACAAATGGGATGGATTCAAACTAAAAAGCTTCTTCTCAGCAAAAGAAACACTCAATGAAGTGAACAGAGAGCCAACATTCTGGGAACAAATCTTTGCCACACGCACATCTGACAGAGCACTAATCTCCAGGATATGTAAAGAGCTAAAAAAATTTAACACCAAGAGAACAAACAACCTAATCAATACATGGGCCAAGTAGCTCAACAGAAACTTCACAGACGAAGGTATACAATCGATCAACAGACATATAAAAAAGTGTTCAACATCTCTAGCAATTAGAGAAATGAAAATCAAAACTACCCTAAAATTTCATCTCACATCAGTCAGAATGGCAGTTATCAAGAATACAAACAACAATAAGTGCTGGTGAGGTTGTGGGGTAAAGGCACACTCATACATTGCTGGTGGGACTGCAAATTGGTACAACCAATCTGGAAAGCGGTATAAAGACTCCTTAGAAAACTTGGAATGGAACCACCATTTGACCCATCTATCCCACTCCTTGGTCTATGCCCAGAAGACTTAAAAACAGCATATTACAGTGACGCAGCCACTTCAGTGTTTAAAGCAGCTCAATTCACAATAGCTAAACTGTGGAACCAGCCTAGATGCCCTTTGATAGATGAATGGATAAAGAAACTGTGATATATATACACAACAGAATATTACTCAACAATAAAAGATAATAAAATTCTGGCATATGCAGGTAAATGGATGGAGTTGGAGAATATCATGCTAAGTGAAGTAAGCCAATCTCAGAAAACCAAATGCCGAATGTTCTCTCTGATAAGTGGATATTGACCCATAATGTAGGGGAAGACACGGGAAGAATGGAGGAACTTTGTCACAGGGGTGAAGGGGGGAGGGGGACAGTAAAGATAATGGAATATGATGGTCATCATAGCCCTAGCTTTATGTATGACTGCATGTAGGTTGTGATTCTATATCACATACAACCAGAGAAATGAAAAGTTGTGCTCCATCTGTGTACAATGAACCAAAATGCATGCTGCTATCATGAATATCTAAGTAGAATAAATAAATAAGTAAATAAAATTAAAAAAATAGTCTACATCTGATGATGGCCATCTTGCTGGCACAGTCCTGTGGTATAGGACATCACATGGGAAGAGATAAGGAGCACTTTTATGTACTATCTCTTTATTATTATAAAGCTGCAGTATTAACCATGGGGGTTCCAGCTTGATAATTTTAATATTAATCACTTTGAAAAGGCTCCACCTCTAAATATTATAGTTAAATTAAGTTTCATCCCTCTTTTTTTTTTAAATATTTTTTTAGTTGTAGATGGACACAATGTCTTTATTTTATTGCTTTGTATGTGGTACTGAGGATCGAACCCAGGGCCTCACGCATGCGAGACAAGCGCTCTACCGCTGAGCTACAATCCCAGCCCCAGTTTCATCCCTCTTAATACCTCATAGTAGGGATTAAATTTCAACACAGGAACCCTTGAAGGACACACTCAACCAGTATCCAAACATAGCAAGCCTTAGCTTGTTAATTGTGTTGTTTTAACTTCTGAATTTCATTCCAACATTCCTCCCATACCCAAATCTTGTTCTGATGTTTCCTTTGTTTTATCATAATTGTGAAAGAGTATTCTATGTTCTTTAAAAGCTGCATTAGCTAAATCTCAAGGAATTTGTAGTCATTTGTACTTCAGTTTAAAATTTTTCTAAATTCCATTTCATTCCTCTTTGACACATAGATTATTTTGAAATGTATTGTTTTATTTCGAAGCAATGGGGTTTCTGTAGTTAACTTCAATGCTATCAACTTGCATCATGATTCCATCAAGGTTAGAGTAGCTTTTTCAAGATTTAAAATCTGAAATTTTTTCAAGATTTCTCTATGTCGCACCATATGGTTAAGTTTGGTAACTAGTCCACATGTAGAAGAACCAAAGTGAATTTATCAATTTTGTGTATACTCTCTTTATATATTTATTATATTGTTTGTTAATTATGTGTTGAAGATTTTGTATTGTGTGACTTAGTGTTCTATCACTATTTTTTTTTTTTTTTTTGGTACTGGAGATTGAACTCAGGGGCACTTGACCACTGAGCCACATCCTCAGCCCTATTTTGTGTTTTATGTAGAGACAGGGTCTCACTGAGTTGCTTAGTGCCTCGCCATTGCTGAGTCTGGCTTGAACTCACGATTCTCCTGTCTCAGCCTCCCTAAGTGCTGGGATTACAGGCTTGCGCCACCGCGCCCGGCTTATCACTATTGAGAGGAGTAGGTTTGATTGTGATGGATTTGTCAATTTTATTTTATTACCTATACATTTGAAACTACTATGGGGGCTGCATACAGATTTAACATTGTCATATCTTAAAGGTGATTGGACTTTGATCATTACAAAATATACTACTTCTAGTCATGTGTCATCAAGTCCTCATCGTATTAGTAGGATGGCACTGACTTTCTTTGGTTAATATTTACATGATATAAAATTTTCCAAGGCTTTTATCCTCTGAGTCTTCATTTTAAAATTATATTTCTAATAATCAGAATAATACTATATTTTATACTTCATTCATTCTGAATTATGTCAATCTTCTTGGTATATTGTATCAATTTTACAAAGGTCTTTTTGCCTATATTTGTAGTATTCAAATATTGTTTCCTATAACTTTTTCTTCAAGAAATTTCTTGTATTTATTTTATTATTATTGTTTTAGTTGTTATCCTGGAGATTATAACATTTTTCGTGATATAGTCAGATATGATTAATATATCATTTACAGTACTCTCAGAAACTTAGAACTTTTAAATTCTATTTCATGAATCCAAAGCTTTTAGTAAGTGGGTTTGATTTTTGTTCTGTATACATTGTATAGTCCACAAGACATTATTGGTATTATTATGTTCAATTAAATCTGATTCTGATTCCCCATCTATTTACTCTCATTCCTGTGTACTTCATAACCCTGCATGTCCACTCCTCTTTCTTTCTGATATTATACTCTTCCTGGCTAAAAAGTAGCATTAGTATTTATTTGAGTGCTATCCTAGTAGGATTTGTATGCCAAAGGAAAGTTTTGTTTTCCTTATCTTGAACAAGAATAAATTATTTTTTTAAATATTTTTTTAGTTGTAGATGGACACAATATCTTTATTTATTTATTTATTTTTATGTGGTGCTGAGTTCGAATGTAGTGCCTCATGCATGCAAGGCAAGAGCTCTACCACTGAGCTACAGTCCCAGACCCAGGAATAAATTATTTACACCACTAAAGAACATTAAGTTGGTAGTTATAGTTATACAATAAAAATGTTATTGTATTGTATCTTACTTCTGTTATTTTGTAAAAACTAACCACCAATCTATTGTCAACCCTTTTAAAATATGGTTTTTTATATCTAGTTGCTCTTTGGGTCTCCATATGGCTCTGCATTTCAATAGTATAAGTACAGTATGTCTAGATGTGTGTTTCTTTGTGCTTATCTTGCTTAGAATTCACTGAATTTATTAAAATAACAAGATGATATCTTTTCATACTTTTGAGAAATTCACAGTAATCAAATCTTTGAATATTATTTCTATTTAATTTTTTTCTCCTCCCCCTGAACTGGGAGACTAGCTTTAAAATGTTAGTATATTTTATATAATATTCAAACTACTATCTTATTTTTAAATATTTTTTCTCCATAATTTCTATGTGTTTAAGAATTTTTAACTGACTTTTTTTTTCAGTTATCTAGTGTACTTCACGTTCAAGTCTATAGTACTACTGGGCCACTTATTTCTTTTTATAAATATTTTATCTTTTGAATAAACATTGCACAGATTTAAAATTTTGCTGAAATGAAATTACAGTCTTTTACAATGTTTATATTTCTTCCATATTCTCTAAAACAGTAATAATAAGTTTTTTTTATTCATTGTTACATTTTCCAATATCTGAATCATCCCTAGGTGGTATCTAACTTCTCTGTTATGACCTTCACTGTTGCTGTTTTCTCTTTATTATCAGCTGTAATTTCTTGCCTGTGTTATAATTTTTATTGTATGCTAGATATTTTATATAATAGACCCCTAGAAACTCTTGGATATTACTTTCCACTTATAAATTTCTCTGTTTGGAAGACAGATTAAGTGATTCATAACTTCAGTACAACTAGGAATTGAGATAGGTCAGAGAATAGTATATTTTTAGTAAGATACATGTACCATTCTATAGTTTTAATGAAAAACCTCAATGCCTCTATTTTTTTTTAGCACTGAAATACAGTAGGCAATAACACTCTGAAGCTTGAAGTTTCAAAGCTAATTCTCTAGCATATGACCCATGCACATCAAAAACACCAGAGTAACTTATAGTGTAAACAATATATATGCTATAATCCAGTTTTTCTCAGTTCTTTGCCTCTTCAGTCCAGCAAGATTGTAGATGATTCTGCCTTTAGAAGCCTAAGCCTCTCTCCTCAGCTACCCACTGAGAACCTAAACTCAGAAAATATGATGTGAGAAAAATTGATTTGGATTTGATACCTTCTAACTTTTCAAATTAGTCTCTTCCAGGTACATAGAGGTTTTCAGTTTTGTTTCCTCAGTAGAGACCCTCTAGCTGGATGGGCCAATCTGATTCTTAATTTATATCCAGAATCATCAAGATTTCAAGTGGAGAAAAGAAAACCAAAATTTAGAATTGTTTCCTTCTCTGTTATTTTAAGTTCTCCTCTTTTTCATTTCCTCCACAGCTTTCTGACTCCTTTACAACATAACTTTTTTTAAACTTGTATTTGCTATTACATAGATTTATCCTAGAGTAATAATTTGCCTGCCAAGCCTCACCATACCCTACACCTAGATATGAGAGAGTATCTTCTCTGTCTCATTTTATAACCAAAGGAACCCAGAAGTTGAGTGACAAGTGTTATTATCATCCTCCCTGTTCTTATTTTAAAGAAAATTATCTATAATTTAGTACTTTAACCAAGATGGTGAATAGCAGTGTTAAAATTCAAAAGCTTGATGCTTAATGACTTCTACTTTCTACATCACACCAGAATTTGTACAGAAAGAGTTTTGCTTTTGTTCAGGAAAAGAGACTAGGATCCATGATTTTAAAAAGAGAAAATTAAATACAACAAAATGGGTAAAAAGCTGTTGAAGGATAGAAAAATTGCAGACAACACTGGACTACTATTAACTACTAGCAGTAGTAACTACAGAAAGTAGAATTCCTTCATGGGGCTGACTTGCAAAGAAGAAGTTGGGTTTATTTAGACCTAGCAGACTCTAGAACCACCCCATAATGTCTGAGACTTACAACTCTGAGAAGTAGGTACTGATAATCTCTTTGTGCTAGAAACTCAGGATATTGGTTGAGGACTCAGAACTGTGAGGTGAATACATCTGACAGCTCTACTGATATCTCTGAGGCTGTCAATAAGGTTGTTTCTGGTAGTTACTAAGGAGAAAAAATAAATAAGTAAAGGTTTGGATTGAAACCAATTATTGCAGCTAGTCTACAATCTGTTACAGAAGTAAAACTGACCTCTATAGGAAACGACCAGATAACTGGTTTTAGGATCTCCACTTTGTGGTTTCTACTGGCAAAAAGTGTTGGTACAGCAGAAGCCATTTTCCAAAGCAGAATACAAAAGGGGCAGAATTTTTGAACTGAGAGATGTAATTTTAAAAAACGCACATGACCCCATGAGAGATGACTTATTCAAAGCTTATGAAAAGATCAATTTAAGGAAAACTAAACCTTCAAAATGCTTAAAATGATGAAGAGTAGGTAGTAACATTCTAGAAATTACACTTTTAATTGGTAATGCCTATGATTCTGAAAGAGAATGTATCCCAAAATTTTCCCAAGATACATGTTAATATTTATATTGTCAGAACACTAAATTTCAGTTCTTGAGAAATTTTATTAGCATTTGGATACATTTCTTGAAATCACTACTGATTTTTTTCCCAGATTAAGAATGATTATTTTTCTTTCACATATTGACTGTTAACATTTTGTGACTCTTATTTTTAATTTCAACTCTTCATTTTTCTTTCTGATATGGAGTCTGAACACTTGGTAAATTCTTCTCAATTTGAATCTCAACATTTGTTTTTCTTGCTATTGTTGAGTCTGAATATTTTGTTGTTTCTTAAAAATGCATCTTTTTTTCTTTTTTTCTTCTATGTTTTTGTATGTAATAAAAACTAAAAGTAAAACATAAGAGAATGATGTACCATTCTGACTGGAGAATATGTTTTCCCTCCTATCTCTTAGGGGGTGGGCCACTATCAACACTGCCTCCACTACCCGTTTCCTTGCAGTTGGGTGGGGCCCAGTTATCATAGCAATGGCAGTGATGTTTACTATTGCAGATACCCCTCATGTTACAGGTCTTAAGTGAGCAATCACTTTTTAAATGAGACATAGGGACACACTTTCTATGCAAGCAGATACGTTCTGGACCACATTCTGTGCCATCTTTCACTTCACCAATATCAGGTATGGACATCCCCAAATGATAGTCAGTTCCCCAGCAGGTGATGCCATTGAACTGAGTCCTGTGTACACTAGAATGCTCTCCCAAAGAGGGGATTACAGTCACGTTCTCACACTGAAGTCTCCCACACAGGATGTCCTGAATGTTACATTTTATGTACGTAGAGCGATGTGTGCCACAGTGACCAAAGCGATCACCTCGAGTATTCATTTTCTCATAACAATTCATATTTGCATTCTTTGCCGTGTGGCCAAAAATATCCCTACAGTGTTTATTGCGGTCATTGCATCTTCTATCATAGCAGTAGGCCTTGTCGTTACAGAGATTCCCGTCTTGCATATGTACATCCTCTGGACACTTATGGGAAGTCCCATTGCACCACTCTGGAAGATCACATTCATTGACCTGTTGTCTACACACTTCACCTGCAGGCAAGAACATGCAATCTTTGCAACAAAGTCCAAAAGCACAAGTAGATCCCTTACTCAGAGTACAGTTTGAGAGACAGCAGGCATCTTTTGCACAGTATTGTAAAGATCCACAGTCACACTCTTCTTCTTCTTCAACAACACCATTCCCACAGCGCTTCAACATAAAGATATCTTTTGTCTGAAGATAGTTGCGTGCACAGTTTTGGTTTTGCACGGTCACTTTCCAAAAATCAGAATAACTGCAGTTGCTGAATTTTGTTGCAAAATCCTTATCCAGACTCATTATACATGACTTTTGCCCACATTCACATATATCAGCATCATGAAACATACCTAAAAGATGACCTAGTTCATGGGCTGCATTGATTGCAAACTCATTCAAGGATTTGTTTAGGTGAGTAACAATTGCACAGTTGTATCTGTTTGTACATATACCATGCATGTAGGCTTTACCAGGTTGTCCACTTAATCTTGAATTTATGTAAAGATGCACAACATCATGTGATAGATGAGGAGAAAGGCTTTTCACTTTCCATTGACTAAATGCTGACAGAGATTTGTGTATGTCATCTACTACAATATAATTTACTTCAGTCCAGATCTCAATACCAAATAATAACACATTAACATCTATATCATCATAAATGGAATCCACTACATTTGTAGTGATAAATATTTGCTCCTGTATCTTGGAGATATTACTTTGGAAATGAAGGTATAGAGTATGATCCACTACCACTGCCAATCTAACATACCACACATCAGTCCACCATCTCACATAAGAACTCTGCTTCAGAGTGAAATTATGAATCTCTTGAAAGTCTAATTGACATGCTATTCCATCTTGCATAAGGCCAGATCTCCGTGTTAGGGATTCTGTCTCCTCATTGTCCATCTTATATACCAGATGTTCAAATGTAGTAGAAAACTCCTTGGGCATGATTTCATAAGCAATGTTGTTTATCTCTAACATTCCTTGAAAGCCTCCAGAACAAGCACTGAGGGAAACCAGGGATTCTGGGTCTCCTTCCACATAACCATGATAGTAGCAGTCATTCTGAACAAAAAGTTGGTCCTCAAATAGAGCGCCTTGGGCTGTGTAGGTGAACACTGGTAAGTGTTTGGACAGCAGATGTTTTTTGGCCTTGATATGGACAATGTGTCTCTGGCTCCCGAAATGCAGGCTATAAGAGAGCCAGCCTGGATGCTTCAATCCTTTAGCAGTGCCAGTTACCTTCAAAGGAATCACCACCTCTGGGGAGCTGTGATATTGGGGATGTTCAGCCTGGATGAATCCAGGATAGAACTGAAATACCCTAAGCCAATGTAGCAAGAAAAATATCTTCATATTCAACAATCCTTAAATTCCAGTGATTATGAAATCACTATTACAGAGTTATTGGTCCTAATGAGATGAAGACAAGGTTTAATTTACAGTTGGTGTGCTCCTTCATCTGAAATGGTCATTACACTGTGTTGGTCCTCAAGGAGTTGTCAGCTGTCAGAGTTGAGCCATCAAAACTGCAGCCCTGTAAACAAAACAACAAAACAAAACAAAAACAGCATGTGGAGGTTGGTGAATTAGAGGGAAAAAAGAAGTGGGATAAAAGTGTAGGAAAAAAGAAATGGGATAAAAGTGATGTGGATGATGAACAAATTATCATTTCATTATACTATTCTCTGGACACATAAATAAGCATGAATAATCACACAATAATTAGTTAAAATTTCAGAGTCTCAAGTAAAAGATGACCATACATCTTAGATTTCTTGAAGGATTCCGGTTTTCATGTGTTCAATTAACATAAGTATGAATAGGTCTTTTTTTTCAAGTTTAAATGATTATTTGATAGCATTACTTAAGGGACATATTTTTAAAAGCTGATCTTATGTCATCTTTAAATATTTTTCTATGGTACTATTTAAAGCATCATAGATTCAGTGGTTTAAAGAACACAAATTTATTTCTCACTATTCTCAAAGCTGATAAGCACAAGATTAAAACAGGCAGATAGTGTTTGGTGACTACTGGCTTCCTGGTTCAGAATGCCCTCTTTTTATTGTACCTTACATGCTTTAGAGCAGGGAACAATACAACATGTTTTTTCTGTCTGTTCTTATAAGGGTTCTAATCTGAGTCATGGGGACTCCAGCTTCACCTGCTAATACCATTACATTGATGGTTGGGATATAATGATGAATTGGGGGAATGCACAAAAACTCGGTCTACAGCATTCAGGTTCAGACCATCAAATTCATATTCTTCTTTATGTGAAATATATTTATTATATATCAACAACTCCAAAGTATTTTTGTGTGAAATAGTTTATTTTTATTTTTATTCCATATTTCTACTGGTGCCTTATAGTTGCATTATCATGAGATTCATTGTTACATATTTGTGCATGCACACAATATAGCAATATGATTTGGATATGGTTCCCAGTACATCTTCGTTGTTGCTGTTTAAACGTTATTGTTTGAACTGACAAAAAAGACATACTAGACATAATATATTGTCCAAATTCATTTAATGATTTTGATAGTCATAATTCTTCTCTAAACTGGAAGATTAAAAATATGTAGTTATTATCAATTGTGCTTAGAATTTAACTACTGAGCCAGTTATTATCTTAGAGATAGACATGAAGAAACCTTCTTCATGCCCTGTGGTTCAGATTTCTTAGCCCTGTGATGCACACACTTCTAAGATTCTTCTCCATTGTCTTACCTGTCAACCTTTCCGTCCTGCTTTTCTCTCACTGGATTTTTATCTTACTGTTACTTCGATTTTCTCTTTTCCAATTTAGTTATATTCATACTTAACAACCCCAAAAGTTTTAACTTATTCCAATAGTAATACTAAAGTCTAAAGCCAAGAATCTCATGTAAATATCATATAAGTCACATAAAGATGAGATTCAAGATATTTTCACCCTGAGGTAAAATTAAGCCCCATTGTAAACTTGTGAAACTGAGCAAGTCATGTGCTTTCAAAATATAATGGTAGGTTAGGTACTGGATACACCTTCCCTTTTCAAAAGGGACAAACAGGAATGAAGTAAGTGGTGATTTATCCTATGGAAGTCCAACGCCTAGCACACCAAACCACATTTGATCTGAAGGGTTGAAATAATTCTCTTTGGCTCAATTTTCTGCCTTCCAGACCCACTGGATAACACCATCACTCATAAGCTCATTGAGGTCCTGTCTCTTCCTTTATCCTGTTTCTTCATCTCTATATCTTTTAGTCTCAGCTGACAGTGTTTCTGGTGGTAAAGTTCCATCTTTTCTCCTGGGTTTTGTTGAGGTAGAGGATTAAGTCTGTTCTTTCCACTCACACTAATTTTCCTTACCAAATTGTGTATGCACCATATCCTTAATGTCCACTTCTGAACACACTTCCCTCTCTTTGTTCTTTTAACCCTACACAGAATTGCCTTTAAAATTCTCTTCATAAAAAGCAATCATGAAATTCATTTGGAAAAATAAGAGACCCAGAATAGCCAAAGCAATCCTTAGCAAGAATGAAGTGGAAGGCATCACAACACCAGAACTTAAACTATACTATAGAGCTATAGTAACAAAAACAGCATGGCATTGGCACCAAAACAGACACACACACCAATGGTACAGAATAGAAGACACAGAGAAAAACTCACCTAAATACAGTTATATCATACTAGACAAAGGTACCAAAAACAGTCACTGGAGCCAAGATATCCTATTCACAAATGGTGCTGGGAAGATTGTAAAGCCACATGTAACAAATAGAGATTAAACTCCTATTTCTCACTGTGCACAAAACTTACCTCAAAGCAGATTGAAGACTTAGGCACTAGAACAGAGACCCTATGCCTAATAGAAGAAAATGTAGGCCTAAATCTTTACCATGTTGGCTTAGAAACTGACCCCCTTAATGAGACTACTAAAACACAAGAAGTAAAATCAAGAATCGATAAATAGGATGGATTTGAACTAAAAACTTCCTTCTCAACAAAGGAAACAAGCCGGGCGCGGTGGCTCAAGCCTGTAATCCCAACACTTAGGGAGGCTGAGACAGGAGAATCGCGAGTTCAAAGCCAGCCTCAGCAATGGCGAGGTGCTAAGCGAGCAACTCAGTGAGACCCTGTCTCTACATAAAACACAAAATAGGGCTGGGGATGTGGCTCAGTGGTCGAGTGCCCCTGAGTTCAATCCCCAGTACCACAAAAAAAAAAAAAAAAAAACAAAGGAAACAATAATGTAAAGAGAGAGCCTACAGAATGGGAGAAAATCTTTACCACATGCACCTCAGATAAAGCATTCATCTTCAGGATATATAAGTAACTCAAAAAACTTAATACTAAAAAGAAACCCAAACAAATAACCTAATCAATAAATGGGCTAAGGAACTGAACAGACACTTCACAGTACAAGTAATAACAACTGATCAACAAATATATGAAAAAATGTTCATCATCTTTAGCAATTAGAGAAATGCAAATCAAAACTACTCCAAGATCTCATCTTACCCTATTCAGAATGGCAATTATCAAGAACAAGCAACAAAAAATGTTGGTGAGGATGTGGGGAAAAAGGTACACTCATACATTGCTGGTGGGACTGCAAATTTGTGCAGTCACAAATTTGTACGTGCACACAATATAACAATATAATTGTTATATTTTTCCATATGGAGAGCGATATGGAGATTCCTAAGAAAACTTGGAAAAGAACCATCATTTGACATAGCTATCTCACTCTTCAAATTATAACCAAAAGACTTAAAATCAGCGTACAACAGTGATGCAGCTATATTAATGTTTATCAAGTCATGATAGCTAAACTATTGAAATAACCTAGGTGCCCTTCAACAGAAAAATGGATAAAGGAAATGTGATACATGCACACACACACACACACACACACAATGGGATATTACTCAGTCTTAAAGGATAATGAAATCATGGCATTTTCCAGTAAATAGATGGAGATGGAGAAAATCATGCTAAGTGAAATAAGCCAATTTCAAAAACCAAAGGCTGAATGTTTTCTCTGATATGCAGGTGCTAATTCACAGTAAGTGGGGACAGAGCTAAGGAAGAATAGTTACTTTAGGTAGAGGGGAGTGAAGGAAGGGGAGAGGGTATGGGGTAGGAAGGATATTAGTATGAATCAGACATTATACATATACATATATATACATATATAATTATATGTGTATATATATATAATTACACAATTGGTAGGATTCTATATCATGTACAACCAGAACCACGACAAATTATACTCCATCTATATATGATGCATCAAAGTGCATTCTACTGTCATGTATAACTAATTAGAACAAATTTAAAAAACATGCAAAATACTTAATAATGCCTGCCACAGTAAAAAAAGAAAATTCTCTTCATAGATCAGTAGTGGAAAGGGACCAGGGGTGAGAGGCAGGGAAGGAGGCGTAAGGGCTAGGGAGTGATATTGGCAAATTATATTGTTATATTGTATGCATGTAAAAATATCTAAAAATAAATCTTATCACTGTGTACAACTGTATGTAACAATTAAATACAGAAAAAATAGATGAAAACAAAAAATAGTAGATGAAAAAAAGTGCAATATCAGCTGTTTTAGCATACACATGAAAAATTTTCTAGCCTCTACCCATTACCTGGTTCTAAATCTGCTTCAACATTTTTAAGTACCCAGCTAGAGAACTACCAACTACTCATACCTATTCATATGTTAGTCAGTCAGTCAGTATAGATACAATAGAGTAGATAATTAAATAGCATCTCTCAGTTGTTTCTCACAGTTATGAAGGCCTGGAAGTCCAAGATCATGGTACAGGCAGATTCTGTGTCTGGTAAGGGCCTACTTCCTTGTTTGAACATGACCACCTCAGGTGGTCCTCAAGTGAAGAGGAGAGAGTAAAAGAATAAGCTCTCTTGTCTGTTTTTGTAAGGGCAGTAATCAGATTCATAGAGACTTCATCTTCATGGCCTAATTACTTCTCATGGCCTGCATCTTCACACTATCACACTAGGAGTTGTTTCCAATGTGTATATTTTGGGGGACATAACCATTCATCCCATAACAGATAATTACTATATTCTTCTCTGGAACACAATATTTAGTTAGTTTTATTTCTTCTTCCCTACATTCCTCTCTTTACTAGTCTTGTCAGACTGGAAGATATTCAAAAGCCTCTTTGACATTTTCACAAATGTTAGTATCTCCTAAAATGCCTGGCTTAATAATTTGCATAAAGAGTGGTTGACTTGATAGTGATTTTTCTTTGAAGTGATGTATTACTCAGAAAACATTTATACTCAATATATTTTTAAATAATAATATTATTCAATACCTATAGTTGACTCAGGTTCTGAAATAAGTTGATATGGACGCCTCATTCCCTAAATCTTCCCTCTAAATACAACTAGATGCTATGGAAATAATTCAACAAATAACACCAAGAAGACTCTGAAAAAACAACAAGGTTAGTTGCCTGGGGTTTGCTTTTGTATTTCTATTATATTCAGTATGTTGGGTCTGTCTCAATACTAGTATCTCCATGAAGCATTGACAAAAATAGGAATCTTAAGACAAGTTTCCTTGCTCTGGCCAAATGAGAATGAAAAAATATGAAGAAATACTTAGTGAATGGCCCTAGCACATACTCTAGAGTCAGGACACATATGTGTACACAATAGCAACTTCAAAAACTTAGCAGGCCTGCCCCAAATTCCACAACTAGTGCAATGGTGAGCATGGTACAGTGGCAACATCAACTTAATGTTGATTAAGATGGGTTTAATACTCATTAGTAGCCAGGTAAGCAGCTGGTCAGTCCACATTCAAAAGTAGTGCAAATCTCTAGCTAGGAAATGAACCTGTGTTCCACAGTGAGGGCAGCCCAAATTAGCTATAGCAGTAGAATAAGTAAAATCTGACAACTCTATACCCTCCACCAAGTAACTTCAGAAGATACAAACCAGGTGGCTTCTGCTCCTCCCATCTCTAGGCCTGAAAGTGGCCCAGTTATACATAGTATAATTTGAGGCTAAAGAGCCTTCCACTCCAGATGGAGCAGTTATGATTGAGCTTGAACCCAATCATAGTCAGAAAAACAAAATACCCAAGAATGGTATTGAAAAACCTCTTAAAATTAAAAGGCATTGTTACTAAGCCTCCAAAAGGAGGCCAGAATGTACATTCAAAACATAAGAAAAGGCAGTTGTTTCTTAAATTCAAAGATTTAAATAGTATTAATAATCTTCTGGACAGTTTCTTGAGTCATATCTTAAACTAAATAAAATGATCTAGATATAGAATGGCATCAACAAGATTGAGAGTACGAAGCCCTGAAACCCCCTAACCTCCCTCAACACACAAACACACCAATTCAGCAACAATTCAGTTTCCCTTTGTGAGGAGTCCAGAAACTAATGGAAAGGTTTTTGCACCCCAGGAGAATGCAAACCAGGGTCAAAGCTGAGGAATTTTTTTTGGACACATTCCCACTGAATTCCTTCACTTGGCACAATACCAAATGATCAGGAGTAGATCTCAAAGCCCCATGATTCTCTCAGGAGAGGTAAAGAGTGGGTCCTTGCAATCAGCATCCGAGCCTCACAGTGCCTGCTTTCCAGAGAGCTGGCTTTTATCTTGTCAGTCTTGGAATGCTGATGGGACTGGCACAATCTAGCCACCTGTGAGAGAACAGAGACTGACGTTTGGGATATAGTCATAACATAGCATTTTCCAAGGTCATCAAGAGTGATGAGACGAAAATTTGAGCTCTTAACTTCCCTCTGAGAAGAGAAAGTTGGGATTTTTGAATTTGAAGTGCCAAATTCATTGGGACTTCCCGTGGAGCTCACCTCTGTCTTGCCTGCCTCTAAATTCTCATGGATCTAGCATAATGTTCTTCCTCCTGAGGGAGAAGAAACATAGTTTTAGATTGGCTATTATTACAGCCCCAACTCTGGGCTAGGAAAAAATGGTGAAGCAAAAGCATCAGATTCCAGCTCTTCTCTAGGGAAGGAAAGAGTTGCACTGTTCATCCAATGATCAAATATTCATGAGGATTTTCCCAAAGACTGGTTTATAACTTTCTTGTCTCACAGTGCTGACAAGACTAGGTATAATGTAGCCATCCATGGCTAAGGAGAACTGAGATGGTGATTTAGGATGACAGTAAGTATTGCCATTCCTCCCAGCTAACCACACAATGAGAGTATGTAAAACCTGAGCTCTGAGCTGAAGGAAGGAAGGAGCTGGACAAGGCTTGCAGTGACCCAACATTTCTTGGAGCTTCCCAAGAAAGTGGCTTTCAGTCTTGTTTCTCCCAGTCACTGAGAGGAATTATAATACACCATGATGTTTGGGGGTTGCAAAGAACTAGGACAACCCACTGGGCTAGCATGAAAGTGTGAAAGGCTCATGAAATTTCTGGCCAAAATGACAGAGGAGTTGTATAATGTACAAAAATCACTCTATGATGACTGAGAAAGATGACTGTTCTGTTTATGCAAGAGGTCAACACAGAGAATCAAAGAAAATGAAGAAACAGACAAAAATATTCCCAACAATGATAAAAGATAAATCTCCAGAAATAAATCCTAATGAAATGAAGATATAATATTTAGCTCATGGAGAATTCAAAACAATGGTTATAAAGATGATCAATAAAATGTGAAAAATAATGCATGAAAAATTAAGAATTTCAACAGAAATACAAGATATTAAAATGTATCAAAAATTATCAGCTAAAGAACACCATAACCACACAGAAAAATTCACTGAAGGGATTCATTAGCACTTTAGATCAAGCAGAAGAAATGGATTAGCAAACATGAAGACACATCATTAGAAATTAAACAGAGAAGAAAAAGAAAAAGGAATAAAAAAGAACAGAAAGCTTGAGGGACTTGTGAAAAAAACATAAATTGGAACAATATATGTACTATGGGAATCTCAGAAGGATTCAAGAGAGAAAAAGGACCAGAAATATTATTCAAAGAAATACTGGCTAAAAGTCTTCAAAATCTGGGGAAGGAAATAAATATTCATATCCACAAAACCCAAAAGACTTCATGATGTGATGAACCTAAAGAAATATACACAAAGATATAATAAAGTAGTTAATAACAAAGATTTTGAAAGCATCAAGGGAAAACTGACTTTATCATGTATAAAGGACTATCCATGAGTTATCAGCAGATTTTTCGGCAGTAACATTGTAGGCTCCAAAAGAAAGCAGGCTGGATATGTTCACAGTCCTGAAAGTGAAAAACTGACAACCAATGATACTGCTGTAGTATCACTGTTTGTCTTCTAGGATTTCTGTTTAGGAAACAATCTCCAAAATCATACATTAATGGTATTTGCAGGTGGAACCTTAGGGAGGTAAAAGGGTCATGAGGACAGAGCTGTTAATCCACATATGGTTAATGGATTAATAAATTATTAAGGGAGTGGTCTTCTTATAAAAGTGAGTTTTCTTTATCATGTTTGTTCTGTGTCACTATGTGATACCTGTTCTGCCCTGTGCTACTTCAGGGTACCTCAGACCCGACTAACCAGAAGGCTCTCACCAATGTAGCCCCTTGACCTTGATTTTTCCAGCCTATGGAATTATAAGAAATAAACTTCCTTTCTCTATAAACTACCCCATCTCAGATATTGTTATAACAACAGGAAATGAACTAAGACAAGTAACTGTACCCAGGACTACTGTCCTTCAATAATTAAGGAGAGATAAAGACTTCCTCACAAAAATAACAACTGAGGGAGTTTTTCTTCACAAGACAATAATTATATAGCAATGCTAAAGTGATTTACTTAAACTGAAACAATAAGATACAACACATTAGCCCTATAGTATAAAAATAGTAAACTCACTGGTAATGATAACTATATAAATAAATACATAACACTATAATAAAATAATGATGGTGTTAATTGACTTTTTATTCTAATGAAAAAGATTTTTGTTAAAAAATATTAAAAATAAGAATGATTAAATATATCAATGAGTACAGAATATGAATTGAAGCAAACTTTGAAAACTACCAGCATCAAGGAGAGCAGTAAAAGTGTTGATTTTTTTGTACACTATTGAACTTGAGTTTAAAATAAATAAATGAATGAAAATAAATAAATAAGAGGATATTACCTTATATCTAAAAAACCCTAAATATTTCATTTAATAAAAAGAATAAATGCATTCAATAAAGTTTAAAGATATAAAATGAACATATAACATACAAATATCAGTTATGTTTCTATATATTCACAATGAAATCCCTGAAAAATAAATACAAAAAACCAGTTCCCGTTACAATGGCACTAAAATAATAAATTCTTAGAAATAAACAAAAGAGGTAAAGACTTTCACCCTGAAAAGTACAAAACATTAATGAAATAAACTAAAGAACACACAAACAAATGGAAAGACATCTTGAGCTCATTAATTGAAATATGTAGTATAATTAAAATGTCCATTCTACCCATAGCACCACAAACTGTGCAGTCTACCTTTTGGTGGATTTTTTTTCCCAATAGCATATTTATAGAAAAAAAAATTTATGCAATTCAGATGGAATCAAAAAAGACCTTGAATAGACAAATCAATCTTATTCAAATAAATGTTAAGAATGAACAACAAAGGCGGACATGGTTAGACATATTGGCACATGCCTGTAATCCAGCTATTTAGGGGTCTGAAGCAGGAGGATTGCAAGTTCAAGGCCAGCCTTGGCAATTTAGCAAGACCTTGTCTTAAAATAAAAGGGAATGGAGATATAGCTTAGTGGTAGAGAACTCCTTGGATTCAATTCCAAGTACAAAGACAAATAAATTTTAAAAATCTGGAGATATCACACTTCCTGATTTTAATATATATATCAACCCTAAAGATTCCTCCAAAGACTTCTAGAGCTGATAAATTCAGCAAAGTAGGAAGACACAAAATTAACATTTGAACAATAATAAAATCTGGAGAAAGAAACCTGGAAAACAAATCCAAACTATATATATGCTTACCATGCACTCTAGCTATCACATTCATTGGTATTTACCCAAAAGAGTTGAAAACATGTATCCACAAATACCTGTACATCTTGTGTATGCCACTCTTATTCATAATTACTAAAACTAAGAGGCAGCAAAGATGTCCCCCAATAGGTGAATGAAATAAACTGGATTGTCCAGACAATAAAATATTTTCAGTGCTAGGAAGAAATGAGCTGTCAAACCATGAAAAACCAGAGAGGAAATTAAATGTATATTATTAAATGAAAGAAACCAATCAGAAATGCTATACACTCTATGATTCAAATTATCTAATATGAAAATGCAATATCATGAGTAATACAAAATGATAAGTGGATGCCAGGGGTATGAGGGCAGGATAGAATGAATAGGCAGGCACAGGAAATTTTTAATAAGGTGAAACTATTCTGGATGATACTATAATGGTGTATCATTACACCATTGCAATGGTGTAATGACATCAAAAGTAAACTCTAATGTAAACTGTGTTGATTGATAATGATATGTCAATGTATGTTAATTGTAAAAAAATATAACACTCTGGGAGAGTAATTTTAGAGTGAGATGCTGTTCAATACAAAAGGAGACTCTATAAGAATTCTCCATACTAGTCCCACAATCTTGCTATGAACCAATAACTGCTCTAAAACAAATAATGTCTTTTACAAAAAAGGAGACAACAGGGAGGTAAAAGAGAACTAAATAAAAATTTCAGTGCTGCCTTTTAAGTGTTAACATTAATGCCAATAGGGTATGATAAGATAGATATACATATTTAGAGCAATCATTAAGTGATTTATACAAAGTTATATGATTAAGTGATATAATGATATAATGATTAAGTTATATCATTAAATGATATACACAAAGTTGTAAACTTAAAACTGATATGAATGAATTAAAATGGAATCCCAAAATTTAAGCAACTTTTACAAAGCAAGACAAAAAACAATAGCGTCTGTCAACCACTAATACCACTAAATGCTTACATTAAAATGAAAAAAAAATCAATAATCTAAATTCTGAACTAAGGGAACTGGGGTAAAAAAGCCTGGAAAACCCAAGCAAACAATGAAAGGAAATAATAGAGATAAATACAGAAATAAATGAAACTAAATGGGAAAACAATTATTAAAGTGAAAAATGAAAATAATAAAACAGACAAACTTGTAAGACTGACAAAAGTAATAAAAAGAGAAGAAAACTATTCCTAATGGCTGGCAAACAATAGAAGACTAGCAAACAATATCCATTATGAATTAAGACACAATTCTCAATAAAATACAATTCTCAATAAAATCCAACCATGCCTAAAAGGAATTGTATGCCACACCCAAGTGAGATTTATCTGAGTTATACAAGCCTGAATCAAATTTGAAAATCAGTCAATATAATTAACCATATCAATAGCTAAAGAAGAAGAATGATATGATGGTATCAATTGACACAAATAGCATTTGACAAAATTCAATATCTATCCATGATAGCAGTTCTTTGGAAATTAGAAATAGATGAAAATTTCTTCTACCTCATAAAGATAATTCAACACACACATGCACAACCTACAAATAACATCATACGAATGAGGAGAAACTGAATTTTCTTCTAAAATTAGGAAAGAGGCAGGATGTCCTTTCTGGCACTGTTACTGAATGTTGGAAATGAGGCAAGAAAAAGAAATAAAAAGCATACATATTGGAATGAAAGAAGTAAAACTAAGTATGTTTGCTGCTGCCAAATTAGTTTACATATAAAACTTCAAAATTATATGATGAGAAAATAAATCATCAACAAAGTGCATACAAAATACAGGAAAAATATCAATAGAAAAAATGAATAACATTTCTACAAACTAACAATAAATATGGGAATCAAAGTAAAGCACAATACCATTAATAACTGTTCCTAAGAAAGGAATATGTCTTGAATTTCATGGTTAAAAATTATAAAATGGTGGAGGAAGAAGAAAAGAAGATCTAATTAAGTGGAGAAACAGCATATTCTTGAATTGGAAAATTCAACATATTAAATATGTCAATTCTTTGAAAATTGATCTAGGTTTACTGCAACTTTATTTATTTGTATTACTGCATTTTAATTATATAGAATAATGGGTTTCATTGTAATATATTTGTACATGCATGTAATTTCTATGAAAAGCAATGACTTTGTAAATATAGACAAGCATATATTAATGTTTATTGGAAAAGCAAATAAAATGGTCAAAAATTTTTGAAAAAGAACACAGTAGAGGATTAACTCTTTCCCATGTTAAAATCCACTATACATTTAGAGTAGTCCATAGACTGTGGTATTAGTATAGCCATAAAAACAAAAAACAAAAATAATGGGAACACATTAGAGAACCCAAAATTATACTCACACAAATACTTTAATTATAACCAAGTTAAAAAAGCAATTCAATCAAAGGGTGATAGAATTTCCAATAATGGTGCTGGAACAACTGAACATTCATAAGTAAATACAATAAACCTCAACCTAAACATCTTATCTTAAATAAAATTGTGTTGAAGATGGTCAAATACTTAAATTTAAGTGCAATATTTAAAAATTTTTAGAACAAAAGTGGGCTAAAATCTATGAGGCTTAGGACTAGACACAAAATTATTTAGACTTGACAATAAAAGCATAATCCATTCAAGGAAAAGCTCATAGTGGAATCTTAAAAAATATTAGAAATTAAATTTTTTCCTTTGCAAAGGTCCCTTTAGCAGGATAAAAGATGTGTTACACACTGGAAGACAAAACACACATCTAATTAAAATACTTACAGTAATAATATATAATAGAAACTTTCAAAGTGACCATAAATAAAGCAAATAATACAATTAGAATATAATCAAAATACTTAAACATACATTTCATTGAAAAGGATGCACAGATAGCTAATAAGAACATAAAAATCCATTAACATTATTATCTATTAGGGAAATTAAGATTTAAATTAATGTATCAGTATTGACCTGGTAGAAAATAAGAAATTCTTCTGGAATATATTTTCTGTGACTTCTGGAATCCTCTTTTCATGAAATGCAACAATAATCAAGCTTCTATTCACACTTTTTTAATGAAGAACTCTCTATCTTCCAATTCTGTTAAAACCCTCTTCTCAACAGTGTGAAAGCCATGTGGGCTATGTCTCATTCTCAGAATCTCCTTATGCAATATGATCCAGATTAGAGGTAGATTGCTTAAATTCTCAAAGATAATTACAAATCACAAAAGAGGAATTATCTGATTACATTGTTTCAGATTTTATTTTTTACTCTTTCATCATCAGTACAGCACAAATCTCAATTTATTTTTTTTCATCTAAACTTACTCTTCAAATTCAGAGACCTCAAATGATTTGACTTTTTAATTTTGTTCCTGTTTGTCTTAATAACTTGTTGGATTTTCTTTTCATCCCTAGATAACCTAGATCCATATATTCCATCAGTTCTCAAATCATCCACTGTCTTCCATTCATTCCATCCATATTGGATTTATGCCGTAACCTGCTTTTCCCTCTACAACAAAGCAGCCAACACTGTTGGGAAACAACAACGAATACACAAGATAATATGGTTAGGGGATGTTAATCATTGAGTGGAACATACTCAGTGTTAAGGTTAGATATCCTGACCCCAAAATAAAGGATGAATTCAAGAACAGATATTTCAAACTTTACTATCTTTTTAATGCAATTTTTTTGTCCTTTTGTAAAATGCCTTCATAACTCTTCCTTTACTTCCTAAGACCTACGTTCCTTTTAATATTGTTGATTTTTAATTTAGTTTATATTGCTAAACCAATGATCTTTTATTTTACCCATTTAATAAGGATTTTGATACTGTCTGAATAATGGCTATATTGTTTCATATTGCTGTGGAGACATATATTTAGGTTGATGTTGTCCCATTCATTAAAATGACAAGAGAGCTGAATTACTTGGGAACATTCTCAGTACTAATGGGAAGATATCTTATTTCACAAACGTCCAAGAACCAACATGAACACCACCATCACTAAATACTTTCTAGGCAAACATGTCCAACTTATGAGTAATATCTTAACATCTTCATTTTCTAATATCTGAATTTCCTGTGTTTCTCCTTAATGTATGTTTGTGTTTATGTGTGTGGCTTTTGTTTGTTTTGTTACTATGTGGTTTTCTGTGAAGGAAATGGATAATTAAATAAATACATGTGTTATTGAAAATGAACTGAAACCATATAGATCTTCATCAGAATCTATTCTTTAACTTAGCATTGAATTAATGTAATAAGAAGAGAACAATCGCCAGACTGCAAAATATATCAGAGTCAGACTTACTTTGCACACATTACATTATTTAGGGGAATCTAGAACCCATAATATCAAAGCAACATCACATTATCATGAACAAGGCAGACTAGTGTCAATAAACACCAAATTTTTTGATAATACATCTTTAAAATACACTAATGTACTTCTCTTAGATCAATTCTTGCTTCACTCTAAAGCTCTTTCAAGAATATGTAAGTCTGTGACCCAATTTCCAAACCCTCTTTCACTCCATGATTCAATCTCGTGTAAACCGTAAAACACAGCAGGTTAAAAACTCAACTTAGTTGATATCAAATAATGTTTACAAGATGAGAAAAGATGTACTTCAAGCAGAATGTGCACACTTGGGAACAAAAATTTCTGGTGTGTTAGTGTGTGTGGCTGTGTTAACATGCACACATAAATATTTTGTGCCCCTCTCCTTTACAAACTCCTAAATGACTTACCAGTATAATAAAGAGTTTCCATTATCCTTTCTACCTGTGACTTTAGACATAGTCTTGTACTGCCTGTTTTCAAGAATTAAGTTTTTATTTGAGATTTCGCATGACAAAGAGAAACAAATTTCTTCCTCTTTGCCTTTCAATTTCTTAAGTTCTAAATTTAACTGCTTAGCAACAAGAATCCTCTATTCTACAGATCATGACAATGGACTTGCACATGCATTCTAGTTTGACCTCAGTACCTCAGTACCTTTATCTTTTAATCATATTCAACATAAGTCAGACCAGCTTCTTCTAGAAGCTCCCTATATATTTTATGTCAACTTCAGTGCTTTTGCTCACGTTTTCCTCTTGATTTCAGATGATTTTCTCACCATTTAGCCTTACTGTAGTACATTTCAAGCACTTGAAGGTCCAGAAAAAGTCCACACCATTATAAACTTTGCAGAATCCAGCCATCCATGCCTATCTGTATGTCAAAGGATGACTATAAAGTCTTTCACTGTCTGCATATAAATTTGTTTTCCTAAATAGGGAAAATACTCTAGGGACTGTGATCAGCAAATCAAGATAAAATAGCATTTTGAAGAGGAGAAAGGGTAATGAAAAATACAACCAATGTAGGAGCAAATTTAATACTATACTGACTATATATACCAGTTACCCATGTGGTCCAAACAGTTGGAGATGATTCATAGAAACAAGACTTGTTATTCATGACTTATTTCACCTTGAGAGGGTAACTTTGAAGTAGAGAGGAGCTTTTCTCTGAGAATGTTTGATATCCAAGGGTACCTTTCCATTAGGTAATTCATATTAGTAAGTCTGCATCTGCAATGTTTCCTTCATTAGACTTTTTTATCTTCTCCCTGTCTTCCATAACATTAACTCCTAATGGAGTAAAGTTGACTATGAGGGTTTCATTTTCTTTGACCTAATTGAACAGCTCTATATATTTTACCATGTGGAGATCAAATCAGGAGAAAATGTAGGAGAACATTCATAAGTTAAATAAATATGAACTTGGATCTATTTATTGTCTCCATGTCCTGGGTTTAATCTGAAGAATGACTCCGTTAGAGTCTAATCAATATTACCTAAGAAGCACTGTTTCCCCCAATTTTTTTAGTGTGATCTTTTTTCATGTTTTCCTATGTATACTAATATATATCAGTTATTGTATAAATTTTGTCTTTCTGAACCACAAATTTTTGTGAATAGTTCCATTTGCTGGTATTTCAGTTATTGAGTTCACACTTACCTTTTGGGTCTCCAAATTTTAAGTTGTCTCATTTATTTGATTAGAAATTGTTTTCTTACATATTCTAGCTGAGGAACATGGATGGGCCGGAGTGGAAAAGATTTGTATATACAATGAAATCTTGTATTTTGTAAAATTCCTGTTAAGTCAGAACAGTGATTCTTAGGTAGTATGTTAGCAAATAGGGTAGGTATTTTAAGAGCTCAGAAAATTACTGTACATATACAAAATATATTTTCATCTATACATGGTGTTGTGAAAAACTTATTGAATAACAATTCTTTCATTGGTCCTTTGTTTCTTTCATTTCTGATGTGTCTTGGGTTCCTTTTAGGCTCCTGGAAATATTACTTATAAGACAACCATTAGGAAAATAATGTCTCCTTAATGCATATAATATTTCAGTGATAATTTTTAAAAAGGTTTATGGCCAGACAACAAGCCAACTACTTAGGTAAAAGATGAATTTAGCAATTATTGGAACAAACAAATTAGGAAATTATAAAAGTTTTAAGGAAAGAAAATTGTCAACTAAAGGATAAGACAAAATAAAATGGAAAGTAATAAATGGAAAAGAATACAAATATAAATCTAATTTCAAGTGTGAATCTGTTGCCAACCTTTGGATGTGAATCCAAAAATCTTGGGAACAAAGAATTATCCTTTTGAACCATATAATATTAGGAGTTAGTCCAGTTCCCTGATTCATCTGGTTCTGAAACATTTAAATTTGCTATAGAATCAGATCTCCAGTGGGACTAGCATAATTAAAACAAGGAACATGAATCCATGATGTATACTAGGGTTTTTAAAATTAAAAATCTCTGAAAAACGTATTTTCAGACAAGTTCTAAACCTAATCCTTTTCAGTGGTGTCTCCTTCATTAGGTTTATTCAGTCTTCTTGTCACATATAAAATTGAATTGTATTCTACTGTATCTAGAGATATCTACATGATAGTTAAGCCTCTAGGCTGTTTATACTTTAACATCATATAATAAGAGTTTTCTTAATTTCCTTAAATACTCCAATAAAGTTTATAAAGATTTTATCTTATCTAAATTTCTAAACATATTTTATTTCCTGTAGGTAGATAATATTTAAAGAAGCTCAAATATTTAGCTGAGATTTAAGTTTTTACTGTAAGTAAAGCGTGTTTGAAGAAATTATATGTTTAACTCAATTTAAGCATTATATAATGTATACATGTATCAAATATCACATTACACTATTAATACATATCATTTTGTGTTTTATGTACCAGTTACAATGAATTTAATAAAAAAATGCCTTCCACAAAAAAAGGGAAACTCTAGTTATTTTCAAAAGTACTTTTCCGTAGCCATAACATGACATTATGTTGTTCACTTTGATTCCTGAATGATAAAGATTTATTAAAAATAGCAAACTATTCTCATGAAATCAGAACAGTTTGGCTCTTTTGAACTGTCTTATAGTGTTTGATACTGTCCAATAAAACATTCTGGATATGTATGCACTGAGAATAACTCAAATAATACCATTAATGTTCACCAAATGGAATCTGATTTGGTCCTGAGAAGGGAAAAGGGAGCCTGCCCTGGCAGGTTCTCAACTTAAGTCATGAAGACAAATTTCAAGACACATCAAAAGAAGCACAATCAAAGATTTATTCAAGGAAGCAAAGAGATTTATTCAGTAAAGTAAACAGCAGAACAGGATATGCCCTCAGAGAGGCAGTGTGGGCGCTCCAGGGTGAGACATGCTTTTGGGGTCTCAGACTTCTTTTAAAGGGAATTTTGAGATAGTGATTATGAGAGGTACCTCAAGGGTGGTGTCAGCTTAACAAGCTTGATTCTTTTGATTGTGGAGCATAGAGCAGATCACTGTGGTTTGGTTTTTCTCAGAATCTTTAGGTTGATATTTCTAGTTAATAAATAGTACCTGGACTTTACCCATATCATGGGTACTTAACAATCTCTCTCTCTCTAGGCTTCTTTTCATCAGTCTAAAAATATCTGTGGTAAACCAACAAGGTAATAGGTATTAATCAGCAAGGTAATAGGTATTAATCAGCTGGACTTACAGCACTTTAAAATTTATTGAAACTTTTAAAAATTTATGCTGGAAGAAAACATGACTGGGGAGTGAAGGTGAGGATAAGTCATTTATTTTTAGATTTCAAGTTACAGTCTCTCTTTCCTCTTTGTATCCTTTCTACCCTATTCTTCTATCCTACCTCAATTAAGTGATTCAAACATTATAAATATATTATGGGTAAAGTATTGCCCAAAACTTTAAAAAAAAACTCCAACTAGGTTAAAATATTATACTTTAATTTTAATGTTCATAACCTAGGTGAAGCTAAGTTAGGCACATGTCTAAGCTCAGACCTCACAGATCATTTAAAGATTTCCCTGTGTAGTTTACATAGTTGCTTTCATGCTTTATAATGTCACAACATTTTCTTTTGTTTTTATATTTTTTAATTTGAGTAAATTTTCTCTTGTCATAATATCAACTCAGTGAGACCCTGTCTCTAAATGCTTTATCCTCCCTTCAAGTATTCGCAGGCTCTTTTCTTGTGTATTTTTAACTTTTATTTTAATAGAAATTTACATGTCAATTATTATTTTTCATAGTTGTAAAAGAATTCTCTACAAAGGTTATTGAGAGTATACAATGAACATTAAAATTTTTCAATCAATATTCAGCTTCTCCCATAGTGAAATACTAGCTCAATGGGAGAAAAAAAAAAAAAAGAAGGGAGTATAAACGTAGCAAATAGTGAAAGGTGAAGTTAAATAAGTAAAATACAAAACACTATATTTGGAAAAAAAGTTTTTACAATGCTCAGTGATAATGCAGTGTGTGATACAGTTTGTTCCAATAGAGCATTGTAATTGTAAATTACATCTTTGAAGCTGTTTCCCTGAGTGGTTTAGTCATTCAAAACTGGCATTAAAGTGCTGAGCATGTTGGTTGACGCCTATAGTCCAGCTGTTCAGGAGGCTGAGGCACAAGTTTGAGGCCAGCCTGAACAACTTAGCAAGACCCTGTCTCAAGATAAAACAAAATTTTAGAAAAGAGTTGGAAATGTAGTTCAATGGTATGGTTGCTTGCCTACTGTGTGAAAGGCTCTGTGTTAAATCCCCAGTATTTAAAAGAAAAAGTTATTAAACTTAACTTGCATGAGAAAATGTAATTCTTTCTTCTTCCAAAATAACAACAACCTAGAGTGCTAGGTGAAACTGTGATAATAGATCATAAGCACAAATAGTGACGTTGGATAGAAAAACAAATCCAAAGAAAGGAACCTAGGTTGGGATATGTTGTAAGAGTATATTGACATTTATTTTATTTATTTGATTTGTTTAAAAAATGAATTCTGCCTGGGTGCAGTGGCACTGGCAGGCCTGTAATCTCAGCAGCTAGGGAGGCTAAGTCAGGAGGATCATGAGTTCAAAGCCAACCTTAGCAAAAGCGAGGTGCTAAGCAACTCAGTGAGACCCTGTCTCTAAATAAAATACAAAATAGGGCTGGGAATGTGGCTCAGTGGTTGAATGCCCTTGAGTTCAATCCCTGATACCAAATAATTAATAATAATAATAATAATAATAATAATAATAATAATAATTCTGAAAGGAATATAACCCACTGTTTAAAATCTCATGAAAAATATGAAAAGAGAACAAAGATGCTCTGCAATTCTTTACCTAACCTCTCCTCTCATCTGTTTGTAATTGGTTCTCAATCCTGTTATTCTAACACAATGGATGCAGCATTTTTATTGCTCAGTCTTTCCACAGGACTTGAGACATTCCATAGTTCTGTCATCTTGAAGTGTTCTTTAGCAACAGATGACTCAAGTAATTTCTTAACTTTGTTTGTGGCTCTTCCTTGAAACTTTAGGGATGTTCGTCCTGTTTGACTTGTTCTCATCAGAGTTACCCAAGGCTCCTAAAGATATGCCATTTTCCACCTGCCACACACTCTATGCAATATCATCAAGTATTCTGGAACATTCGATTTTATATTTTCATATTTGATGTCTCAATCTCCAGGATATTATTTGGCTAACTACTTAAACTATCTTTTGGATATTTAGATATACAAAAAAATGTCTCACAATGTGGAAACAAATGTCCAATGACATGTGAATGAATAAACAAAGTGTTTAATATACATACAATGGAAAATATTCAGACTTTAAAAGGAAAGGAATTCTGACTCATGCTACTACTACTTTCAGGAATTAAACTTGAAGACATTATGCTAAGCAAAATAAGCCAGACAGAACAAAGTAAGTATTTATTAATCCACTGGTAGAAGATTTTTAAGAAATTCATAGAGATGAAAAGTAGAATGGTGATTACTATTACCTGTAGTGAGGAGAAATTGGGACCTGTTGTTTAATAGGAACAGAGTTTCAGTTTGGGATGATGAAAAAGTTCTGTAGTTGAGTAATGGTAATTGTTGCATAGTAAATATATGAAAGGCAACTGAACTGTACTAATGCACAATAGTAATGGTTAGAATGGTTAACTTTTATATTTATATTATCACAATTAAAATTATAAAATAGGAAAATCTAGCAAGGACTACTGTTGTCTCTGTTCCCTTGCTTATTCTCCTGATCCCTCTTCACATATAAAGGTAAAATACTCATTGCTCGGATCTAAAACTTAGGAGCCATTTCTAACTATTTCTATGCCTTCAAATAAAAACCCATCATGAAATTCAGTTTGTTTGCCTTCAATATATGTTCCAAATATAACCACTGCTCATCATGGCTACCAAAACCACCTTGACCTAGCATTATCTCTCACCTATTATATTTCAATAGCCATATATCTGATCTTCCCCCTTCCACAGAGTGATAAGAGAAACTTCTAAAAACTTTGAATGATTTTACTTATATGAAGTATCTGAAGTAGACAAACTCATATAAGCAGAGAATATAATGGTAGTTACCAAGGTTAGAGGAAGGGCAAATGAGAATAAAATTAAATGAATAATTTCTAGAGATATGTTGTATAATATAGTACCTGTAGTTCATAATACAATATTGTATATTTTAAAATATGTTACAAGAACAGATCTTGCATTAAGAGTACTTAACATGCACATAAAGAATATATATAAATATTTGGAGGTGATGTTATGATGAGTATCTTACTTGTGGTGATGGTATCATAGTTGTATGTGTATGTACTAGCTTATTAAAATGCTTACATTAAAATTTATATATCTTAAGTCAGATATACTTAAATATTAAAGAAAAATATGCAAATAAAACATTATTTACTTATAATAAAACATAAATCAACAAATTTATATTCTTTACTCAAAGCAATGACATATAAACCTGTAACATTTCTTATAATAAAATTAATTTCTTTTAACATACCCTAGTAATTGCCACCTAATCGACTTACCACTCAATTTCAAATCTTACCATATATTTCTCTTCTTAAACTGTAGTTATAGTTACACTTTCATTCTGAAAATCCATTTAGCTCAGGGCTTTCTTTGCCCAGATACTGAGGCAATACTTCCTAGGCTATGTATTAGGAAGATTTTCAAGTCTAGTTCAGAGAATTAATTATTCCAAGCTCTGTAATACTAGTAGATAACCAAAGGCAAAAACAGAAAGTTTCTCAGGTTTTGGTCATTTTTAACCAAAAATATTAATGCTTACCTAGTACACAGGCCTAAATTTACTTGTTTCTATGAATATTATCATATCTTTCAGCAATGTCTTTGTATTATTTGTCAGTTACTTGTATGGCTTTCTTTAGTCACTGGTTTTTAAAGTCTTGGTTTAGCTTGAAGCTTATTAAAGTGCTGGTACAATACTGGGTAATCATGATATAAGAAACTTGGAATAAAATGAAAAATCCTCCAGGAGTCCTTAAGGAATCGGCAAATTGGCAAAAATAAATAAATAAATATTTTGTAATTAACTAGAATCAGTCTTAATAGATTTCGATTTTTTTTTTTTTTGGTACCAGAGATTGAACTCAGGGACACTCTACCACTGCGCCACATCCCCATCCCTATTTTGTGTTTTATGTAGAGACAGGATCTCACTGAGTTGCTTAGTGCCTCGTCGTTGCTGAGGCTGGCTTTGAACTCGCGATTCTCCTGTCTCAGCCTCCCTAAGCGCTGGGATTACAGGCCTGAGCCACCGCGCCCAGCTTAGATTTTGATTTTTAAATCAGCATTTTTAGGTACTGTAGAATACCTAAATGGTAATTTTACTTGGTACCTTGCCCCTAGAAATATGTGAACAACTTAAACAATTTTAAAATGAAATACACACATTATTATATGACAGATATAAACCATGTACTCTAAAACATGCTTTTGAAACATCAATGAAAGATGCTGTGGGACATGGGTAATTTCTTGAGGAAAATGATTTTTACAATGGATTTTGAGGAAAAAAGAGATATCAAGGTATAAGGAGAGGCATTCTAAGTGAACAAAATATGAGAAATTTAAGGACTTGAACAACAGATTGAAGGTGGCTTAATTATATTGAAACATTTCTGGGGAGGGGAGTTCAAAGGTAGGAAAAAATGCAGAGAATATTACTAATATTTTTATCAAATGGCATTTTCTGATTTTATTGGTGCATTATAGTTGTATATAATAGCTGGGTTCATTTCCCCATAATCATACATGCATGGAATTTAATTTACTCCATTTCAGTCCTGAGTGCTCCTCTTTCCTTCTCTTCCTCCTTCCCTCATTCCCTTTGTTCTTCTCTACTGGTCTACTTTCTACTCATATATCTTTAATTGATACTTTATAGATATACATAAAGGTGGAATTCACTGTGGTATATTTACATATGCATATAGCATAATTTTGTCAAATTCATTATGAATTTTCTCTTCTTACCCATCTCTCCTGCCTCGACCTCAATCTCCTTCCACTCCAATGGTCTTCCCTTTGTCTTTGTGATATCTAAACTCAATCCCACTTTTCCTCCCTTATTTTGCTCTAGCTTCTCCATATGATAGAGAATATTCAATCCTTGATATTTTGAGTGTGGTTACTTCACTTAGCATGATGTTCTCCATTTCCAACCATTTACCAGCAAATTAAATAATTTTATTTTTCTTTATGACTGAGTAGAATTCCATTGTGTACATATACCATATTTTCTTTATCCATTCAACTGTTGATGGACACCTGGGCTGGTTCCATAGCTTGGCTACTGTGAATTATGGTGCTATAAATATAAAAATGGTTGTATTTCTATAATATGCTGATTTTAGTTCTTTTGGATAAATACTAACAAGTAGAATAGTTGGGTCATATGTGGTTCCATTTTTTTGAGGAATTTCCATACTTCTTTTTGGAGTGGTTGTACTAATTTGCAGTTCTACCAACAATGTATAAGTGTACCTTCTTTCCAACCCTTACCAGCATTTTTTATTATATGCAATCTTGATAACTGCCATTCTGACTGGAGTGAAATGAAATCTCAGTATAGTTTTGATTTGCATTTCCCTGATTGCTAGGGATTGCCAAGACCTGCATGGCTGTTAATTCAGGTAGGAGACCAGGCCAGGAGAGGGTCAAGAAAAGACAAACCGACACAAAAATAGAGAAAAAGCTGGGGCCCAGGTTGTCCATCTCCTGATGAGGGATGGACAGTATTCAGCACGTTTATTTTGTAGGTTTTAACATCAGAGGAGTTTTCTGTGAGAAAATTTCTTCAAAGCATACAAGGTGAAGGATAAATTTCTTTGCATCCCAATTATAATTATCAGCTTGCCTCCATAATTCTCTACCCCTGGGCAGTTGACATCTGAACCTTAAGGCCAAGAACTAATAGCTCTGTGGCTGGCACAGAAATTCCTATTGAACAGGGTATAACCATAGCAAATGGGCTATCTTTAATTAGCATCTTTGCACTGAAAATTCCTAGGAAAGGCATTGCCTCTGTCATAGGACAGCTCAAGAACCCTAATTCAGTCACTGCTCTGACAAGGAATGTTGAACATTTTTTCATAATTTATTGATCATTTGTGTTTCTTCTTCTGAGATAAGTCTGTTTAGTTCTTTTTCACATTTATTAATTGGGGTTATTTGGTTTTTTTCCCTATTTGCACACACATACACACACACTGAACCATACATACACACACTATCATGCAGAATGAAAAACAAAGTAAAATTTAAAAAAAGAATAAAAAATAAAAATATATAATAAAAAATACAATTAGGAAAAAAGAGGAATAGGAAAAGAGTTCTCAATGAAGAAAAAGGGCTTGTTTCCACTGAGATGGTCAAAACTGTTGGCAAGGCTGAATGTTCTTTGCTTTCATCGTTGTGCTATGATTTGTATTTATTTGGGGGGTCTCTGTAACCCTTGGGCCAAGGACTGGGTTTGTTAAGTCTCAAGTATTTGTGTTTATCCCCAAATTGTCAGCCCTTATGGCCTGGAGCCAAAGCTGGTTGTTAGTATCTCTCAGCTTCCTGTATAGCGTGTGATAGACTAGGGAATGTTCATAACTGGTATATTTCCATAGTGGGGCTGGTGCCAAGTTCTAAATTGGAAGTTCCAGAAGGTGGAGTTTGATTTTGCCTGATCCTGGGAACTGTGTTCCTGGGTATTTGATATTTGGTCCACACCTCCCTCCCTGTTGTTAGGGAAATGTCAATTGCTATTGGATATTTGGGTCTCAGGGGCCTCCCCAAAAGTCCACTTTTAAGGTGCAGAATCTAAATCTGGACAGACTTCGTATACTCCATCCCCATGGTTGTGAATTACTTAGGAGGAAACCTGGAGTGCAGATGCACCTCTCTGATGTGTTTCTGGCAACTTGCCAGATATGCATATGGATGCCAGCAACAAAGGGAGCTCCCTCTCCTTAGTATTTTTTCTGCACCTATTACAATCATGAAGGTACAGACAAAATCAAGACCCCACAATAGGAAACTGCTGGGTCTGACTGGCAAGTTTACTTTTGAATTCCCAATACATAATCTCTGCTTACTGTCGTGCAGCCCCTTGAAAATGGTTCCCACTGCTGCAATGCTTATTCCTGCTGTACTCTCCATCCCTTGGCTGAGTCATTTTAATCACTTTTCATTCAACAACTTCCCCCTCTTTGTCTGGGTTAACTAGTTAAGGCCAGCCTCCCTCTCTATTCCACAGGGTAGCCAAGCCATTTTTTTTTTTTTTTTTTTTTGCCTTGCTTTCCTTTCTTTTTCTTTTGGTACCAGAGATGGAACCCAGGGGCAGTCGACCACTGAGCCACATCCCCAGCCCTATTTTGTGTTTTATGTAGAGACAGGATCTCACTGAGTTGCTTAGCACCTCGCCCTTGCTGAAGCTGGCTTTGAACTCGGGATTCTCCTGTCTCAGCCTCCCTAAGTGCTGGGATTATAAGCGTGAGAAACTGCGCCCAGCTACCTTGCTTTCCTTTCTGTCTGTGCACTCCCTCTTCTTTGCACTGGGCTGGCAGCAACTATAATGTATTGTTACTTACATTCAAAGTTTCCAAATTTCTTTGCCTGTATTGAATCTAAGCCTTTGTTCCAGAGTAGCAAGAAAATGGAAGTGGGGCAGACGCAAATATAGGTTACAGGAAAGTTTAGCCTCAAGGACTAACAAATAGCATTGGTACTTTTCCAAGACTTCATAAGTATAATTTTGACCAACAACATTGGCTTAAGAATATAAACCCTTAGACAAGTACACTTAGGTGGCAACCTGTTATCCCCTCTCTCCTTGTGGGAGTTCTAACTTTTTTCTTCTCACTTAAATAAATCCTGCTCCTTTCATTCTTACCACTACTGTCCATGGATTCCATTCTTCACATTTGTGAGACAAGAAACTGGAAAGAGATTGTCAGTGAGTTGCTGGGGTCTGTTGCAATATTGGGGGACATATTCCATTGTTCAGAGATGCAACATGCCACTCCATGGTAATGAAGAAGAATCCAGCTTTGCTGGTTGTGACCATCAGAGATGACACCGGCAGGTATCCCTGCCTTGATTAGATGTTAACAGTAAAATGAGCTTTCTCAGCTGGAGAGGACCACAGCTTACACAGATCCCAACTGCCAGCCGAGGCAAAGAATCTAGTTTCATTTCAAACCCTGGTTTCACTGTGATTATTTTGGGGTCTAATGTTGAATTTCAGTAAATTCCCTTAGCCACCCACCTTACTAAGAAGTAGTCTTCTCACTTTTTAAATTTTGAGCTAAAAAATTGCTGGAAAGTGCATATTTCCTCTAATCTGCCATCTTCCCAATCTCCTTAACATATATAAATAATTTAGAGTTTATTCTTTAGGCAATGGTAATGTTCACAGACTAGATAGGACCCTGAAGATGTCTACACTTGAAGACAAGATTCATAAGTGAGATATCTTTTCTTGAAAAGAAAACAATGCTGGTGTTAGGGAAATTTGCATTTTCCTCATTAATTCCTGAATTTGAGTGACCTTCTATTGGCTTGTGGGCTTGGTTAACCTGTGGAATAGAGAGGGAGGCTGGCCTTAACTAATTAATCCAGTATTTTGAGAAGTCACTAAAGCTTTTCACCCAATATGTTAATTGAGCTATCTTTTTATTATTGATTAGAAGTTCTGTTTGTTCTGGATGTGAATCTTTTTTCACATATGGGTCAGAAAAAAATATTTACCACATCAGTGGCTTGCATTTTCATTCTTTTAAGAATTTTGTTTTGCTTTGTTTCATTTGATGTGTATATTTTCTTAAAAGTATAAAAGTAGTCCACTTTATCAAGTTTTCTTTTAAATGTATCCATTTACTTTTTTTAATCTAAGAAGTCATTGCCTACTCCATGATCATAAAGGTGTTCTGTGCTTTCTTCCAATAACTTACTGAGGAAAACTAAATCTAATATTGATTAACACTAAATCTGAAATCAATCAATGTGATGTTAAAGCTACACCTTTTATACATGGATATCAAATTGACTCTGTATAAGTTATTAAAAAGATCACTTGGCTTCTTGTATTTTGTTGTTTACTATTACAATTTGTACTGATTTAACTTCACAATATGTCTGGCTATATGGTGATGCAATTTCCCTTGATGTACTTTTTTTTAAACAAGATATCATAGTTCTTTTTCAGACTTATTTTTCACACTTGCTTTAGATTTAGTTTTTCATGCTCAAAAATAAGAAAACATCTCATGATATTTTATTGGACCATATTTAATTTATTGATCAATCTAGCTACAACTGACATCTTTATAAAATTAAGTTTTCCATTCAACAAATATAGTCAATTTCTTATTTAGTTGTGGCTTGCTTTTCTTAGCAATATTTTTTCATACTTGATGCAGAAATTATGCAGTTTTTAATGTTTTCTGAGCCTGGGTGACATGTTTGATACTATTACATGTGATATTATTTACAAACTTCATTTTTTTATCTGTTGCAGGTAATTAGAAATTCAATGCCAAATATTGACCTTACAATCAGCAACTTTTCTCCATTAACTTATTAATTGTAATAGTTTATGTGTAGAAAATATTTCTATTTCCTAGGCATGCTATGTTACTTGTGAATAAGAACAGTTTTATTTGTTCTGTTATTCTTGTATATTTTATTTCTCTTGTTATATTATTCTCTATAGCATGTCTAGTAACATACTCATTACACTTAGTGAGAGGATTCCATCCTTGTCTCTTCATTAGTCATTCCTGAAAGTGTCATATAGTTCACCTTTAGATACGATGTTTGCTGTGGGTATGTTTTCTTTATAGTAATGAAGTCCTCCTCTATTCCTTGTAGGCTAAGATTTTTTATGATTACATGTTCACTGACGAAACTGTTTTCAGGGGGAGGGGAAATATTGAGATCAGATTTTTTCACGTACTTCTTAATGTAAATAATACTGATTATTTTTCTAATACTTAGAAATACCAAAAATACAAACCATTTGACCATTATGTTGCATTATCATTCATTACTGAACTGGATTTGTTTTGCCAAAATACTTGGGGCTGGGGGTATAGTTCAGTGATAGAGTGTTTACCTAGCATGGATGAGAGACTGAGTTTGATCCCCAGAACCAAACACAAAAATATTTTTTGTTGTTGTTGTTGTATTCTCATCTGCTTCCTTTATTGTTTTTATTTTATCATGAGAAATGTCTCAATGTTTTTATTTTTATTTTTATTTTTTTCCTCAAAAGTTGCATTTTAATACATGTTATCAAACATAACAGAAAAAAACAAATTTTCAGAAGCTGTACACACTGTTCACTGAAAACATTTGTTGAGGCAAATAGAAAAAAAATTGTTA
>CM053403.1:127963789-127979163 GCA_028644305.1 Xerus rutilus
TTGACTGGCCTTTAGTGTAGCTCTTCCCTCTGCAAGTTTTCATTATTGTTTTTTATTTCTCCCTCATGGAATATTTTGCCAAGAATGTTATGTAGTGCCGGTTTTCTTGCTGTGAATTCTTTTAATTTTTGTTTATCTGGGAAGGTTTTTATTTCATCTTCAAATCTAAAACTTAATTTTGCTACAAAAATATTTTAATAATACTTCTAATTACTCTCATGAAATAAGGGAGTCTGAAATTTTTGATGTATAACAATCCTGTCAAGTTTAGAATTAAAATAGCTCTAGACTAGAAGGAGTTTTGAACTATTCCTTATTTTCTTAGACAAAAATCAGGCAAAATGAATAAAACATATTTCTTGTATATCTAGAAAATTCATTTATAATTTGAGATTGCAAGTTCTCTGTGACACTGATTCAGTATCTTTAGTACTTATTTTAATATTAGCATAGATATTTGTTCAATAAACTTATGATCCTAAATTGTCAAATTTATTGGTGAAAAGGAAGCATAGTACTTTTTACTTCATAGGCTCCGTTGTGATGGTCCCTCCTCATTTCTGCTTTGATAACTTTCTCAATTTTTTCATGATTCATAAGTTGTATATTTTAAAATCAATCAAGGAATCAAATTTTCTCTGGTGATCTTCTCTATTTTGTTTGCATTATATTTTATCATTTCCTTCTCGTAGTTTTCTCAAAGTTGTCTCTTTGATTCCCTTATATTTAATGTGTTCTTACTTTTCAATTTTTTGATGTGGAAAGATAAATAATTGCTTGTTTAATCTTTTTTTAAGTATGTGTGTATGTTTGTGTGTGTATATATTGTCCATAGAACCTTACATATGCTTTACTTACTTGAATTTCATTTTAAAAAAAGATTCCTAATTTACATTTTGATTCCTCCTTGACCTGAAGATTAATCAGGAATGTAATCTTTTATTTCCAAGCCTTTGGAGTTTTTCTAGAAATCTTTTATTTATAACTTAAAATGTTCTTCATGTAAAACAAATTACTTTTGGCTCAGTTTATTGATGACTTTAGTAAATAGTTGATGTGCAGTTGAACAAAAGCAAATTTAGCCAATTTGGGTTTGTGCTCAAGTTCATAAATTTTTTTTGAGGATTTTTTTTTGAGGGATTTTTCTCTTATTCCACCATTGTTGAGGAAGTGGGTTAAAAATCTCCCTCACTATGATTGAGTTTGTTCATTTCCAAATATTTTCCCTATATGTTTTGTTTTTATGTTAGTGGATGAAAACAAATTTAGAATTGCAATGTCTTCCTGAAGAGCAGGACTTGTATCATTACAAAATATTTTTTAATTCCTATTAATACATTTACCCATAAAGTCTTTCTCATCTGCTATTAACATCACTACACCAACTCTCTCTTGGTTAGCATTCTCAGGGTATAAAACTCTCCACACTCCATCACACTCTGTCCTTATTTTAAAATTATATCTCTTATAAGCATCAAAATAATAGGGTCTTACACTTATTTCATTGTATAATATCTTAGTACTTTTCTTGGCTTATATAATTTATGTAGGTCCTGTATTTATAAATTGTTTTTGTCTTCAATAATTATTTTCCTTTTTTCTTATCTGCATGTGTAGTCATAAAAATATCATTTATTATCCTTTTTTCCTTCAATCAGTTTCTTGTACAGTTGCCCATATGTATCCAAAGGCAATAGGTTCCAGGATCCCTGTGAATATCCCAATCTGAAAATGCTAAGTCCTTTAATAAAGTTGCATGATATCTGCATGTAGCTTATGTATATCCTCCTATATACTTTAATCATCTATTAATTATAATACCTAATACAATGTGCATGTTATATAATAATTTCTTTAAAAGTCTGTATTTTATTGATTTGCAGTGGGTTGAATCTGCAGATGTGAAAACCAGGGATACAAAGGAATGACTATTTTTATATTATTATTATTTAAATGTATACTGTAGAAAATGCAATATGTATCCTCAATATTGTTTTATATCATTAATTCACCACTTTCAATTATTCTTGCAAGCTTAGATTATTTTAAGTCTATTTATATATCTCCTAACTTCTATGGTACATTTCCACATTTGTTTTGCATATATTTTTTTAATCTACAAGATACTACAAGTTGACCTTCCCTTAGATCCAATAGTAGTTTGGATTGTTTTCTTTTACTTTTAGAATATTTACATATATATAATGAGGACATGTTGGGAATAGAAACCAAATCTAAATATGATATACATTTATGGTTCTTTGACACCTTTTACTCATAGCCCAAAGGTAATTTTATACACTGTTCTTAAAATTTTGTGCATGAAATGAAGTGTACATGAAACCATCAGAAAGCACAAGTGTTCCTATCTCAGCCATTTGCATAGACAATCTGTGGTCATCTGGCATCACCATCATCCTGGGCTGTGAATTCATATCTTACTGATAACTATTTCCTTATTCTTGTTTACACATAAGTGCTTAATAGTTAAAAAAAAAAGACATATCCTTGATACAGTGAAAAAAATCGTAGGTTCAAGGTAAGCACAATGGAATCACCAGAATCCCCATATCAGCTGTTACGTACCAATATCAGCAAATAGTGGTAGCTTCAGCCTCCACCTACCATGCTGTGTTGACTGAAAGGTATATTTTAATTACTTAGGTGAGAAATATCCAGAGAAGTTGAAAGATCAGTAAATCCTTTAGGAATAAAGAGAAATTCTGCTGAATAGCTTTTCCAAGCTTCTTCCAGAGTCATCTGTCATTAACCATGGTTTTTGTCTAAGTCGTTTTAATTTTACAAACTGTATATCTTATTGTGTTATGAATGCATGCTGCTCTAGTCCTTCAATAAATCCATCAACCATTCTCACCATATTGTCCATAGGTACTTTTTCTGCAGTGTTAACAATATCATCTTCAGTATTGCTATTGTCAGAACTATCTTTTTTTTTTTTTTGGTACTGGGGATTGAACTCAGGGGCACTCAACCACTGAGCCACATCTCCAGCCCTATTTTGTGTTTTTTGTAGAGACAGGGTCTCACTGAGTTGCTTAGCACCTCGCCATTGCTGAGGCTGGCTTTGAACTCGCGATTCTCCTGTCTCAGCCTCCCAAAGTGCAGGGATTACAGGCGTGCACCACCACTCCCAGAACCATCTTAATTCAGAACATTTTGGCTTTTTCATGATAAGTCAATGAATTAACAGGTGAAGCCTTGTTAGTATTAAAAATTTCTTTGATATCCACTTTTCCTACATCACTAATAGAGTATGAGGTATTTTTGCATATATATAAGGAGGTTAGAAATTTTCTCTCACTTGACATATAGAATTCTTCAAAGTCACCACCTTATTCATCATCATAACTGAACATAGTCACAGGCCAGAGGTTATGACATGTACTCGAAACTATGTTTAGTAACTGTGTTTCAAGCTCTGCCAACAGGTTCTATGACATTCTTTATTCTACATTCACTTTGCAAACCTTCCACATCCAAACCTATCTTCACTGCTGCCAGCATGCTGTTCAAGAAAGTGTTTTACAATCACTATTCATACATAGATCTAAGGTCAGCCTGGTTACATGGCTGAATTAATGAAGTGGGAATGTACTCAACACAAACATTACCTGTGGTGAGAATTCAGCTGGGAGATGAGTAGAACAGTTGTCAAGGAATAACAAAATCTTGCAGTTATCCTGCTTAGTTTCCTTCCAGTAAGCATAAACTACTGCTATAAAATGTTTGTGAAACCAATCAGAGAAGATATCCTTGGGCATTCCATACCTTTCATTAGCATAATAATGGACTGGTAAGAAATTCAGTCCTCTTAAAGAATATGAGAACAGATTTTGCCTATCACAGTAAGTTTATACTTGCATATCCCTGCTTTGTTAGCACATCTCAGCACAGTTATTCTGTCTTTGGCATTTTTAATTCCTTTTGGGGATACCTCATCAGTTATAGTCAATGTTTTTTGAGGCTAATAATGCCAAAGCAGTGAAGTTTCATTAGTGCTGTAGACTTATTCTAGCATAAAGTTTTCATCAGCAATGACCTTGGCAAATTCATCAATGGATTTATCCACTGCTTTGTGATCAACAGATGCTTTATTATCATTTATCTTTAAAATTTTAATATCATGTTTTTTTTTAAATTTCTGCAACCATCATGTTGAATATTCATAGTTCCCTTCAATATCCAGTTTATTTTGACAGGTCTTTGCTTTTTTCATGACCAGCATACATTAACTTGCCTCTATTCACTACTGTGCTTATAAATCCACTCCCTTTAAGGACATGATCAAAGCTTTCACTTTTAGTTTCATGCAGCATTTTTCTATTTTTCACTAATATATTTTCATCACTTTTAGCATAGAACTACAACAGTTTATCCTTGGTTTTTCGGGTCACATATGGTAGTCATTTCAACACCAATACTAAAATGTTTCACACTTAAACTGCTGTCCAGTTTCTCCAACAGCTTGACTTTCTGTGCTATAGAGTGTATCTGGCTGCCTGTAGAAAAGATATATCCCACCTGGCAGGGCTGAGAGAGTTTTTCCCCTTTTGGAATACTGAATAAACTGTGCTTTGTGTACCTGGGTTTTAACTGCGACCCATGACATGAGGTCTGGTGTGGAATTTTCCCAGAATATTCTTACAGAATCAGGTTGGTGCTCAAAAAGTTTCTGAATTTGGAGCATTTTGATTTTTGGAATATCAGACTAGAGATGCTCAATATATATAAATTTTGATTTGTACAGGTGATTTAAAAATTACTTTTACTCACATATTTACTCTATCTTGTAGTTTTTCATACTCACCTGGATGTCCATATTTCTTGATAGAACTGTTTTTTACTGCCTGAAGAAGTACATTAGTATTTTTTTTTTTTTGGTACCAAGGATTGAACCCAGAGGCACTTAACCACTGTGCTGGGATTATAGGCATGTCCACTATACCTGGCTTAGTATTTATTTGAATGTTGACCTGTGGGCAATGATTTTTCTGCCAAAGGGAAATATTTTTCTGCTTATTCTTGAATTATAAAATGGAAGAATTTTAGGCAAGACTTTTTTTTAAGTCTTTTCCACTTTCTAGATTATCTTTTAGATTTAAACTTCTGTTTTGCAATATTTGTTATATTCTTTTCTCTTTATTACTGCTCATAGTTTTTTTTTCTGGTTTGGAAGTTTTAATACTGTTACAAATTATACATAATAGAACAAGATAAGTTCTGAGTGGCATTAGTTTTTACTTGAGAACTTTTCATGCTCTATTTGGAAAATAGGCCAAATTACTAATAACCAATACAACTGGGATTGAACTGGTTGAGAAAAGTAGTTAGTTTTAGTAAGACTCATGTGTCTTATGAAATTTCTGTTGAGATTACAAGCGCCTCTATTTTTATGGCTATGAAATGAAGTAAGTGACTGAGTTCTGATGAGCTTCAAATGTCGGCTTGCTAGCATATATACCAAGCTCTTTCAAACTGGGTCAATTTTTTAAATAAGAAGCAGTACATGTGCTTGAGACAAGCCCCTTCTATCAGGTCTTTGCTTCCTAAGTACAATAGGAATATACATGTTTCTACTTTTAGAAACTTCACTCTATATCATACAGAGGATTTAAACTCAGTAAATATGACATACAGAAACTGATTTTGAATTTGATGACCCTAACTTTCTAATTTATCAATCTTGTCTTGCATAGGCAATCAGGGATTTTCATGTTTCCTCAACAGAACTTTAACTGGGTTGGCCAAGACTGATTCTTAATTTATATTTAAAACCAGCAAGTATTCCAGGTAAAAAGATGTCCTAACAATTAAGAATGTTTTTCTCTTCTCTGTAAGTATTCTAATAATTTCTTCCACATCTCTTTGATGCATTTAATGTAATTTTTTAAAAATGTATTTGACATTATACAGGTTTTTTTTTTCTAGAAGAGTAACTTGGATTCTCACACTTCCTGCATTTTACCTAAAGTTATAAATATCTTCTTTATCTCATTTGATAACCAAAGGAATCTTAAAATTGAGAGAATTGTTTTTCTCATCACATTATTTTGAAGTAAATTGACTCTAAGTAATTCTCCAAAAACATTAAAAGGCAGTTAAAAAAAAAAACAAATAAATAACTTTGTGATACCCCTTCACTCCTGCTTTTCTCCATTATGCCAACATTGTATTGTAATAGTCAGGGTTCAGCAGAAGAAAAGAACACAACCGTGATTTTGGAGAGAAGAATTAAATATAAGGGATTGAGTAAACAACAGTTGAAAAATAAAACAAGATAAGGGAAACACTGCACTACCAATTATTGCAAGAGTGTGATTTCATTCATGAAGTTGAGGAGCAACTGGATGAGGCTGGGATTTCTTGAACCTTCAAGTCTGTAGAACTGGCACCAGGGATCTTGAACTCTGTATTCTAATGGTATTGCTAATCTGGAGATGGAAATTTAGGATATTGGTAAAGAGCTCAAAGGGCTATGATCCAGAACCCTTAGGGTAGCACTTAAGACAGCCATGCTGCTGTCTCTGAGGCTCACAATGAAGTTGGTATGCAGAGGAGGAGGAGGAGGAGGAAGATGAGGAGGAGAGGAGAAACAGTTTGCATGGGGGATCAAAATCACATAGCATGTGAGTACAGAATCTGTTATTCTGGAAACACTGACATAAACAGAATGAAATCAACCAGATTACTAGGTTCCTGTTAATTCTCATATTGCAGGATCCTATAATCCTATCTGGAGAGGGGTTAATAAAATAGAAATGTGGTTCTCATTAAGTAGAATACATAGGGGATAGGAGTTTTGGAGTTGAGGATCAATAACTTAAAACAGTATGCCACCCATGTGCCTTATATTTTTCTAATATAAAGAAGCAAATTTAAAAAAAAATCTTTAACTTACTTAAAACAGTGAATAAAGTAGAAACATATCAGGAATTAATTTTTAATGGAACTTTGTTTGGATGGTGGTCTTGGAATTGATGTGGATGGGGTTCTTGAAACTGGTCTGGATGGGACTCTTGGAATTGTTTTGGATGCAGTTCTTCCAATTGTGGATGAAATTCTTGCACTTATGGATGGGGCTCTCCGAACTGATGCTGATTGCTTTTCTTTCTCAAGTTGACTCTGGGAAATCAACGAAGGAGGATGGCTCTGTAATACTGGCCCTGCTTTCATAGGTTGAGGCTGAACAGTTGGCTCTTCTTTCTTAGTTTTCTTTATACAAAGCCAAATACAATAAATTAATAAAATACACAAAATAATAAGCAATATTAGACACAGGTAACAAAATCTGCTTGTTGTCCTTCTCCTAGGAGGTGGACCACTGTCAATACTACCTCCATGGCCTTTTATGTCGCAGTTAGGAGGATCCCACAAATAGTTGCAATGGCAATGATGTTTATTGTTGCAGATGCCTCTCTTGTTACAGAATGCAGGTGAGCAATTACTGTCCAAGATAGATATATGGACACATTGTCTATGGATGCAGATATGGTCTTCACCACACTCTGTGCCATCTTTCACATCGCCAATATCAGGAATGGTAATTCCATGATGGTAATCAGTACCCCAGCAGGTTACATCATTGAAGTGAGCCCAGTGCACAGTAGTATGTTGTCTCAGTACGGGAATTTCTTTCACTCCCTCACACTGAATTCTCCCACACAGGACATCTGAGACTTTACATTTTACATATGTAGAGCCACTAAGACCACAGTGGCCGACACGAGAACCTTGTACGTTCACTTTTGTGTAGCAAATCTTACTTGCATTCTTTGCCTCATGGCCAAAAATCCTCCTGCATTGTTCAGTGCGGTCATGACATTCTCTTTCATAGCAGTAGGCTGAGTTATTACAGGGAATTCCATTTTCCACAAATACATCATCTGGGCACTTATGGGAAGTTCCATTGCACCACTCTGGAAGATCACATATATTAGCCTCTTTTCTACACACTTCTCCTGATGGTAAGTACTGACAGTTTTTACAACAAAGTCCAAAGGCACAAGTTGACCCATAACTCAGAGTACAATTTGGCATACAACAGGGATCTTTTGCACAACGCCGTAAAGGTCCACAGTCACATTCCTCATGACCTTCAACAATACCATTCCCACAGCGTTTTGTGTTAAAGATATCCTTTGTGTATAGATGCTCAAACAAACATGGTGCCTTCTCTATGGTAAACCACCAAAAACTATTATAACTGCAATTGCTAAATTTAGGTGTTGGTGGGTTATCCTCATGCATTATACATTTACGTGGTACACACTTACATGTAGCATAATCATGGCGCATGCCCAAATTATGACCTAAATGATGAGCCACAGCAATTGCAGAAAGGGTCAAAGTTCTGTTCACAAAAGTAACAATTGCACAGCTATGTTCTGGATCACACATTCCCATAGTTGAGCCAAGGCCACTTAATCCTCTTAAATGCCTGTGTATGAAAAGATGTGTGGTATCATGCTTTAATCGGGGAACAATGTTTTCAGCTTTCCATGAGCAATACAGATCCAGAGATTTTCTTACGTCATCTACCACAATAGGGTTTTCGTTAGTCCAGAATTCCAAACCAAACAATAACACCTTTACACCCAGAACACTATAAATGGAATCCACTATATTTGCCACAATATACAGATCCATCATTATTTTTGAAACATTCTTTTTATAATGAATGTATAGATAATTGTCAATCACCACTGCAATTTCAATAATCCTATAGTGGGTCCACCAGCCTTCATAGAAACTTTGTTTCAGAGTGAAATTATGAATCTCTTGAAATTCTATTTGGCATGTTATATCATCTTTCATAAAGCCAGATCTCTGTGTTAGGGATTCTGTCTCCTCATTGTCCATCTTATAAACCAGATGTTCAAATGTGGTAGAAAACATGATGGGCATGATTTCATAAGCAATGTTGTTTATCTCTAACATTCCTTGAAAGCCCCCCAAACAAGTACTGAGGGCAACCAGGGATTCTGGGTCCCCTTCTACATAACCATGATAATAGCAGTCGTGCTGGATAAAAGGATGGTCCTCCAGCAGAGCACCTTGGTCTGTGTAGGTGAACACTGGTAGGTGTTTGTATAGCAAAAGTTTCTTGGCCTTGATGTGGACAATATGTCTCTGGCCCCCAAAATGCAGGCTATAAGAAACCCAATCTGGAGGTCTCATTCTTCCAGGAGTGCCAGTTACCTTCAAAGGAATCACCACTTCTGGGGAGCTGTGATATTGGGGGTGTTCAGCCTGGGTGAGTCTAGAAAAGGACCGAGATACTCCAAACCAGTCAAGCAGGAGTAAGATCCGCGTATATAACAGAGCTTCAATCATAGTCATTATGAAGCCACACCTAAAAAAAGATTTGTTTGAAGAAGTCAGATCTAGGAGTCATAGCTCATGTGGCTAATTCTTCTGTATACCAGGGGTAATCATTTAGGATCTGTCCCCTGGCAGAGTTGAATCATCACAGCTGTCTGTATCCCTGCAAGTAAAATAAAAAGCAATATGTGGATGGAAGTAGGTATGAGAGGGCATGGTGGGAAGAAAGAGAAAAGGTAAGATAAAAGTGGTTTGTGTTTTAATCAAGGACTAACTCAAGAAACTGCCTGGAATTTGCTCCTAAATATTGTTAGGGAAGACGGAGCCAGAGGGTGTACAGAAAATGAAAATTGGCCATAATTAATAAACACTGAATGTGAATGGTGGATAAAATGGATTAATTATATTATTTTCTAAATATTTGAATATTTGCAAACATTTCCACAATAAATGATTATAACAAAGAACTCTTAAGGGTCAACTAATACTAGATCTTGGATTTCTCAAATAGTTCCAATATACAAACATTGAATTAACATAAACATTAATATCTTTTCAATTTTAAATGACAAATTACTCGATAACATTACCTAATTTTTTTTTTAATTTCTCTGATGCTATTTTTTTAAAATTTCCTATATATTAGCTACTGTTTACCTCCCTATGGCTCAATATTTACTTAAGTTTCTTCCCTAATTTCCTCTTATTAGCTTTGTCCGACTGGAAGATACTCAACAACATTTGTTTCCTTCCTGAATATCAACATCATATAATGCCTGCCTTAATTCTGTAAATAATAAGTAATGGGCAACTTGAGAGTGACAAGTATTATTCAAAAATTATTTATATTTGATTACAAAGAATATTACTCAACATCTGTTGTCAATTTGTGTTCTGGAACAAAGTGGTATATACTCAGTTTTCCTTTATCCTTCTGTCTAAACACAGCATAATAAACTGGAAACAAGTCACTGGAAAACAACAAAAAGATCCTGAAAGGTAAAAAGAAAAAGCATACTGAACAGTGATCTCTAAACTTAAAGATAACAGGGTGAATTCTTTGAGTTTTCCTTTTTTCTGTAATATATCTCTCAAATGGGGTGCTGGTCAGATCTTAACTCAGAACCTCCAAAAAGTTCAGACTAAAACAAAACAAAAACAAACAAACAAAAATCTCCAAATCTAAAATTTTTACTTTCTGGACAAATGACTGAGAATAGAACTTTCAACAAATACCTAGTGAGGTGCCCCAGCACTGTTTCCACAGTGGCAATTTCAGACATTTGACAGGTCCATCAAAAACTCAATCTACATTCAGTGTATCAATGGGCTGTCCACTCCACACACACTGACAACATCATGGAATTGGTTGAACAACCTAACTCTCATTAAATAACCAAGTAACTAACAGATCTGCCTTTAAAGGCAGCAGCAAAATCTTAGTTAGCTCCACAATAAGGGCAGTGAAATGGAGCCTGAATTAGCCATAGATGTACTATCCATAAAGCCTGACATTTCCCATTCCTCTACCAAATGACATAGGAAGAACAAATAACTAATACAATTTAACTTTCCAGTCCTAAATCTCTAATGGGTCTGGTATAGTGTAGGCATCTGAAGAAACGAAGTGGCAATTTTGACCAGTTGGCTAAAAACTACCTACCTTGGCCTACCACAAACCAAGTGGACAAAAATCACAACAGTCTACTTCTCCTAGGAGAGAGAAAGAACTATTAGAACAACCAAATAATGAATAAACACATCCTAAATCAAAGGAAGCAAGTGTGTATCCAGATCCAAAAAGCTCAAAAGTTCTCACATAAGGCAAAATCAAAGAAATACACAGTGAGCTCCATAATAATCGAATTGTTAAAAGTAAAACAAGAAGAATTTTGAAAGAAGCAAAAGAAAAAATGACTTATATACAAAGAAATTTCATGAAACCGTCAGTGGACATTTTAGCAGAAATCCTAAAAGCCATAAGGGAGTGGGATAATACACACAAAATTCTGAAAGAAAACACCTTACTGATGAAGAATAATGTTCACAGCCAAATTGTCTTTCAATAGTGAAGGAGAGATTAAAGACTATCTTATACAAATAAAAATTTAGGTAGTTCATCACTGATAGATCTGCTTTACAAAAGTTAAAATTCTTCAAGTTGAAGTGAGAGGACACAAAATAGAAACATCATGGCATAAGAAAGCTTAAATATCAATGAAAAAGATAAATATGTAGACATATACAGGTATTATAATAATGGTGAATAAATGATTTTTATTTTCTTTAAAATTATTGTATATGTTTAAGATATGCAACATGATTTGGATGTCTATCTATTAATTTTGATAAATGTATACATAGTGAATGATTACTGAGTAATCATGACAATTCTAGTGTAAAAGTTAATAGAGTAAAAATAAAAATAACTATTAAAAATATGCTCAATGATAAACAGCATCAATAGATGTAAATTATGGCAACAATAACAAATTGTTATGTGTGGTGTACAGTTTTTGTGTGTGACTACAGAGTTTAATGTAGTTTCTATGTGCTATTGAACTTAACAGTATTAACTCAAAAGAGACTATTATAAATATATGATATTTTATATAAGCTGCATGGTAACCACAAAAGGAATACTTACAGAATTTATTCAAGAAAAAATAGAAGGCAATCAAGTGTATCAGTACAAAATAATCACAAAATAGTAAAAGAGGAAAAACCAATAAAAAATTTACAAGAGTAAGGGAAAACAACTAACAAGATAACAATAATAAATCTTTTGTCATCAATAATTATCTTAAGTATAAATAGATTAGAATCTTCAAATAGAATGACTAAATAATAAATAGGTGAAAAAAATGAACAAAGAAGATGCAACTATATACTATATATAAGAAACTCATTGCAGATTTTTGTGTTATGAACACATAGAGGTTGAAAATAAAAGGACAGAAAGATATTCCATGCAAATTGTACAAAAAAAAAGCAGTGGATGATTATACTTACATAAAATGGACTTTGAGTTAAAATCTGTTACAAAACTAAAGATGAAGATTATATAATGGTAAAGTGTCAATCTACCAAGAAAGTATAACAATTATACATATATGCACCCAATGCAGAGCATATAAACATGTAAAACAAACAATTAACTGAAAAGAAAACAAAATAACAACGGGGGACTTCAATATTCCACTATCAATAATGGAGAAAATACCTAAACAGAAAATATAGAAATAGAAGACTTGAGCAACATATGGATCAAATATAACTCACAGATATATAATATCATAATACAAAATATCCATAATATCCTTTTCCAGTTCAAATGAAATATTTCCAGAATATATTAAAATTTAGACCTCCAGGTATTGTGGCTCATGCCTGTAATCCCAGATACTTTGGGGGTTGAGGCAGGAAGATCACAAGATTGAAACAAGCCTGGAAAACTTAGTGAGACCCTGTCTCAAAATTAAATATTAAAAATGGACTGGGAATGTAGGTCAGTGGTAGAGAGATTGCCTAGCATGTGTAAGGCCCTGTACTTAATACACAGCACCATATAAATAAATAAAGAAATAAACAAATTTATACTGAAAATTAGAAAATGCAATAATATGAAAACTAAAGAACATACCACTGGATCCAAGAAGAAATTAAAAAAAATTAGAATGTACCTCAAGTGAAAAGGTAAATACAATATATCAAAATGTGAGATTCAGCAAAAGGTGGTACCAAGGGGTATTTTTAACAAAAAGTGCCTCCATGAAAAAAAGAGGAAAGAACTCAAAAGAGAAACCTAACATTGGGAACCAGCAAAAGAAAAACAAGCCGGGCGCAGTGCTGCAAAAAGCCTGTAATCCCAACACTTAGGGAGGCTGAGACAGGAGAATTGTGAGTTCAAAGCCAGCCTCAGCAATGGCGAGGCGCTAAGCAACTCAGTGAGACCCTGTCTCTACATAAAACACAAAATAGGACTGGGGATGTGGCTCAGTGGTCGAGTGCGCCTGAGTTCAATCTCTAGTACCAAAAAAAAGAAAAAAGAAAAAAGAAGGAGGGCGGTTCCAAGATGGTGGCCTAGACAGTCCACTCTGCGCTAGGCTCTCAGGGACCAAGGCTGGAAGTGGTGGAGGCACCGTTTTCCAGCCAGCTTCCTGGCATCATTCTGCGGCTCAACATCCCACGCAGGAATTTCGCTCCTGTGTGAGTACAGGATCACCGGGAGGCAGTGGTAGCCGGGAGGCATGGTTTCGGTGCTGGCCAGAGAAACGCAGTTGCAGCCCGGGCCTCGGCCCAGGGCTCCGGCTCTCCGAGACCGAGACTGGAAGTAGCGGGGTGCCATCTTCCAACCAGTTTTTTGGCAGCTCTCTGCGGCTTACCACCCCATGAAAGACTCTCGCTCATGTGTGTGAGCACAGGGCCACCGGGAGGCAGCGGTAGCCGGGAGGCGTGACTTTGGCGCCGGCTGGCAGAAAGCACTTGCAGCCAGGGGCCTCGGCCCAGTACTCAGGCTCTCTGAGACCGAGACTGGAAGTAGAAGGGAGCCATTTTCCAACCAGTTTCTTGAAAGCTCTCTGCAGCATACCGCCCCACGAGTCTCGCTGGCGTGTGTGAGCGCAGGGCCACCGGGAGACAGCAGTAGCCCGGAGGTGCGACTTTGGTGCCGGCTGGCAGAAAGGAGTTGCAGCCGGGGGCCTCAACCCAGAGCTCAGGCTCTCCGAGACCGAGACTGGAAGTAGCAGGGGGGCCATTTTCCAACCAGTTTCTTGGCAGCTCTCTGCAGCTTGCCGCCCCACAAGTCTTGCTGGCGTGTGTGAGCGCAGAGCCAACGGGAGACAGTGGTAGCCAGGAGGCGTGACTTCGGCGCCGGCTGGCAGACAGCAGTTGCAGCAGGGGGCCTCGGCCCAGGGCTCAGGCTCTCCAAGACTGAGACTGGAAGTAGCGGGGTGCCATTTTCGAACCAGCTTCTTCAGCAGCTCTCTGCAGCTCACCGCCCCATGCAAGAGTCTCGCTTGCATGTGTGAGCGCAGGGCCACCGGGAGACAGCGGTAGCCAGGAGGCATGACTCCGGGGCCGACCGGCGGAGTGCAGTTGTGGTGGGGGATCCGGCCCAGGGATCCAGCCCGGAGTTTATCCCGGGCGTGCCGGGGCTGCTTCCACACAGAGTGCCTGGCCCCAGTGCCCACCCAAACGCAAGAGACTGCTAGCAGTTGCTTCTGTGGACTGACTATCTCCTGAGCAGAACCTCAGCTATTGTTCTTTGTGGACTACCTTCTAACGCAGCGGAACTTCCTACACACCAGGGGGCGCAGGTGAACACCTGGGAGCAAACCTTGGCCACAGTGGAACAGCGACTCCACCAGCGGCCCAGAGTTTCACCTTGGCCTGGAACCAGTACCAAGGATACCAGCTGGGAAAGTCCAGCAAACAATGGACAGCGCCACCTACTGGAGGAGAGGTAACGAAACCCTGCAGGGAAACTATAACCATATAGGAGTTAAAACTATAACACCTTGGATCAGGAGAGCTAGAAGGAAAGACACACAAACATCATGAGAAAACAAGGGAAGAAAGTGACTCAAACAAACCAAGATACTACACTACTAGAAACCATGGTCTGTACAGCAGGAGGAATGACAGAACAGGAATTCAGGATGGACATAATTAAAATGGTCGGTGACTTAAAGAATGATATAAGAGAGCAAACCCAGTCAGCAATAGATCACTTTGATAAAGAGATTCGTAGGCAAATACAGGAAGTAAAAGATCACTTCAATAAAGAGATACACAGGCAAATACTGGAAGTAAAAAATCCCTTCAATAAGGAGATAGAGATACTGAAAAGGAACCAAACAGAAATCCTTGAAATGAAAGAAACAATAACCAAATCAAAAACTCAATAGAAAGCATCACCAGCAGATTAGACCACTTGGAAGACAGAACCTCAGATACTGAAGACAAAATATTTAACCTGGAGAATAGAGTTGACCACACAGTGAAGATGGTAAGAAGCCATGAACAGAACA
>CM053403.1:127979663-128035932 GCA_028644305.1 Xerus rutilus
GCTGATGAATAAGGGAGGTCGGAATGGGAAACATAAGAGAAATAGAGAAACACTGGATGTGACATGGGGGAGGCGGGGGGCAGGAAAGAGGAATGGGTATAGTAAAGATGGTTGATAAAAAAAAATATATAAATATATATATATATATATATATACACACTGTTCATTGAAAGTGCATATAAAGATGTTTAATATGAAGAATGTAATCTGCTTATAATTTTGTGCAAAGTTAGAAAAATTATGATTGTAACAATTTTTTCTATTTGCCTCAACAAATGTTTTCAGTGAACAGTGTGTACAGCTTCTGAAAATTTGTTTTTTTCTGTTATGTTTGATAACATGTATTATAATGCAATTTTTGAGAAAAAAAATAAAAGATCAATTGGAAAAAAAAAAGAAAAAAGAAAAACAAAGTGAGCCCCAAGAAAGCAGAAGGAAGGAAATAACAAATATTAAAGCACATGTAAATGAAGCAGAAATTTAAAATAGGGAAAAATGTCAACAAAATCAAATTGTCTTTTGTATTTAAATATAAAATGGATGAATCTTCCAGTAAACTTTAGAAAAATAAAGGATTCAAAGAAATATCATAAATGAAAGAGGAGACATATTACCACCAATGCCCCAGAATCAAAAATTGTGATAATAAAAAACACTATAAAGGGGATTTGCATGGAATTTTTGACTGCAATATAAATTTTAACACTGTCTTATCAAGTTTATTTTTTGAAGCCCTTGCATTCCTTTTTATTGTTGCTGACAACAAATTATCACAATATTGGTGTCTTAAATATGAATTTATTAGAGTGTTATACTTCTGAATGCCAAAATGGATCTACTGGCTAAAAAGAAGTTGCTAACAGGACTGTGGTCCTTTCTAGAAATTCTAGGAGAAAATCTGTTTATCTTTTCAACTCCTACAAGCTATCACATTCTATGACTAATATCTCTATTCCTCCACTTTAAAGGTCAGTAATAAGCAGCAGATCAAATGTGTCTCTTACTACACTTCATTCATACTATTTCATTCTGTGACTTCTGCTTCCTTCTTTCACTAAGGACCTTTGTGGTTACACAGGGCTCACCTAGATTAATCAGGGCAATCTCCTATTGTAGTCATCTGATTAGCAAACTTTATTCCATTTGCAACCTAAGATCTCGTTTCCCATGTAAATTAGCATACTTGAAGATTTCAGGGATTATAATAGTAATATTTATGGGAGTCAGTTATTCTACCTAGTAAATCCTCCTCCTGGTAATTCATCCTATTATCTTTAATCTGTGTCTGTTCTCTTTTTGTGAATTTTTCTTCCAGGAATATAGAATCCATGTATTTTTCTTTTGTATTTATCAAAGAATAATAATTTAAAAATGATAAAACTTACAATTAGTGAGTAATGAGACAGATGCTTTGTAATCCAAAATACAGAAGGATAAATCAAGCTCCACACTGCAGAGAAAATGTAGTAATATGGTCAAGATCCAAAGATTCCTTTTAGGAAATTATTCCAAATTGATACTGAGTGATTTAACCAAAACTTTGCAAAAAATAAACTTTATCATAGCATTATTCATGTGAATAATCTCTAACTTTGGGGAAACAGCTAAATTAATGGCATTCCATTTGAAATGGAATAGTATGAAATTGGCATAAATTGTAGTTTCAGGATATTAATATATCAAAATGTTTTATATTTATTTCCAAGTATAAGAAGCATGATAAAATATTATCATAACAAATTTTTAAAAGTGATGTTTTATAACATAATTTATGTATGTCCATAGCTATAAATAGTCCTACATTTTTACACAATTCCTTTTGTATAATTTGCTTGAAAGTACCCATAGATATTGACATTGGTGTGACCTGGAATTGTGAATATAAATGTTATTTATAGGTTCTGTGTGTATATGTATGTGGCCTTTTTCTATTTTAAACATTGTTTAAAATCCTTATAAATTCAATTTAGCATCAGGAAAAAGGAAGTTTTAAACTGGGTTCAGTTTCACTTCAGCTCAGTTCTTAGCATTCCATATTGAAGTTATAGTTTTATTTGTATTTTTCGTTTTGTTGTCCAGTTTTATTTAATATGTACAAAGGTAGTAAAAGACAATATAAAGATGACAGATGAAGATCAAGAGGCAGAGGAGGATGAAGATGGTGATGACAATTTTTAAAATTAAGTACTGGAAAATGAGAAGATTAATTTTTCCAGTAACAGATCTGATCATGAGATGGGAAAATCTTTGTCTCCCTGAACACTGAATATTCTAGGATGAAACTACTTTTTCCTACTGTTATTCCAAAACTAATTTCCTTATGCAAAAATATTAATAGCGACAGTTAGGTAGCAAGGATTCATGTGAGTTTAAAAGCAGGAAAAGGATTCCACAAAATCCCTGGGACCAACAAGTTACTTATAATGATGATATATGAGAGTTCTCTCCTATTTCTCCTTTACATAACAGAAAATTATACTGAAGCTTTCTTAATGACTCATTGTAAAGATTTAAGTATTTTGCCATAGTGTATCAATGCTGCTAATTTATTTATTTTTACTAATACCTAAGGTCTTTTTGAAAAGTTTTTGTGTTCGGTTTTTTCCATAGGTAAACATATATTCTCATTTAAGTTTTTTTTTCCTAATATAAACCTATATGTCACACTAAACCTAGGCAGTCAGTAAGTAAGTCTGAAAAAAGTAAGTCTGAAATTATAATAAACCATGTTAACTAACATTGACTGATTATATTGACTCTTAGGAATCATTTCACGATCATTATTAAGAATGAATGAGAAAGATTTTGTAACTAACAAGAATTTGTAAAACTAGCTTCAATTTAAAATAAATATTTAAAAATTATTTCTTTTTATTATCATTACATTAACATATAATAATTTTAAAGACAAAAATAATAAAGAAAAATACATGAATTATTTCAAAATAAGAAATAAGACAAAAATCAGAAAAACACTAAATTTAACCAAGTTTCAAATAAGATGTATGGTAGAATTTATTGTATCTTCTTTTACTTATCAAGAAGTATTTTAGTGTATTGAATCATGACACATAAGAACATATTCATTTTTCAAATCACACACTTCATATGAACATTATTGACTCTATATAGATCTCATTGGCTTCCTCATCTTTACTTGAGCTGCTTTCTCCCTCTAAAAATCATTATAAAATTTTCCACATAGAACACATAGAATTATACTGTGTTCAGCATTTTTTCCTTCCTATAGATTTAGTTTATTTTATTTTTTTTATTAGTTTATTTAATTGCATTTCAAGTCATAGCACATATATAGAGCTCAGTTTTTCCATTTCTCTGGTTGCAAACCAGATAAAGTTACACCAATTGTGTTTTCATACATGCACCAAGGGTAGTCATGACGATCTCAATCAACCATCTTTACTATACCCATTCCCCTTTCCTGCCCCCCACCTCCCTCATGTCGCGTCCAGTGTTCCTCTATTTCTCTTATGTTTCCCATTCCCACCTCCCTTATTCATCAGCATTCACTAATCAGAGAGACCATTCGGCATTTGGTTTTTTGGGATTGGCTTACTTCACTTAGCATAATGTTTTCCAATTTAGATTTATTTTATATGGTATCATTTCTTAGAAGCCTCCATAGGCAGCTTGTATGTGTGTTCTAAGAGAAAAGTCAGGAAAGTAAACTTTAAAATAATTAACAATTATTTAAAATAATTAATTAATAATAATTTATATAAATTACAATTATTTAAATTAATTAATAATTTAATATAATGTGTAAACCATTTTTAGTAAATGCTGATTAACTCTGTACGTAGTTTCAACTTGTGCATTCTGTACATTATGATGTTGAAAAATATTTACAGTTAGGAAAAATAAGTTCAAGACTTCTGTGCAGAATGGTGATTATAATTAAAGACTATATTGTAACCTTGATAATGCTAAGAGGGTGGATGTCATGTGTTCTCACCACAAAAATTACTATGTGGGATAAAACATTTGTCAGTTACTAGATTTAACACTTCTACAAGGAGTAATAATTTTAAATCATCATGGGCAGATAAACACAGAAATCGTATATCAATTTAAAATTTAAATAAATAAATTTGATTAAATTTAAATTACTTTTCTAAACAGTTTTTTTTCAATTAATCATGATTTTCTAATATAGTATAGAATAGTTTAGTGTTAATAATACAGTCAGACATTGATTAGCAGTGATATGACATGAAAAGTTATTTGGAATTCTTTTTTTTTTGGGGGGGGAAGTGATTGAACTCAGGGGTACTCAACCACTGAGCCACATCCCCATCCCTATTTTTGTGTTTTATGCAGAGACGGGTTGCTTAGCAAGAGTTGCTCTTAGCAAGAGTTGCTTAGCAAGCCTCGACGTTGCTGAGGCTGGCTTTGAACTCGCAATTCTCCTCTCTTAGCCTCTCAAAGTGCTGGGATTACAGGCATGCACCACCAAGCCCGGCTATTTGGAATTCTTTAAAGCAAAAAAAAAAAAAAAAGAATCTAATTTTAGTACCTCAAAAAGTGAGAAAACTAGTTTTTGTGCTTCCTGATATAATTGAATATGAATAACAGAGAATCATCTAAGAGATATTCTTGCTAAAATACTGGGCCTGAATTTAACCAGGACTATAGAGTTAATTTCCATTTACATGGAAAAAATAGGTAACAGGAAAAAAAAAAAAGAAATATGTATCAAAAACCAAACAGATACATGAGGATATAGTACATGCTACAGGACAACTAACTTGTATTGTTTAATAAGTCAGTGGTATTACCAGCAACAACAAAAAGAGAAAGGGGAACAGCTCTAGAATACAAGAAGCGTAAGTGACAAAATGTAATACAAATGCAATATGTGGAACTTTATGGGTCCTTATTCATATAAACGAACGGCATAATTATGGTATCAGAGAAATTTAATTATTGATTAGGTATTAATTCATATAAAGGAACATGATAATATTATTTGAATACTAGCTTTAGCTTTGCTATTATGTAAAATATACCATTTTTTAAAGAAATTTTATAAAAGTAATGCACAGAATTTGCTTAAAGTGTTTTAGCAAAAACAAAGAAAGAAAAATGGCAGAAAGGAGTGAATATGAACCACTTTTACCAAAATGTTGGTAACTTGGGAAATAAAGTGATTAACTGTACTTTTCTCATTAAATGTATTTTTCCATTTTATAATAATGTTTTAAATTATAATGTTTTTACTGATAGAAGCACAATGAAAGGCTAATCTGATTGAACTATAATGAATATTAACTTAAACACAGTTTGGCAGCATTATTCCTCTCTTTTGTTGTAAATGAGTTCATGGAATGTAGAGGGCCAAATAAGTCTAAATTTAATTTAAAAATTGCACATCAACATGGAAGTGTAACTTCTCACTTTAAAAAATTTATAAAGAAAAAATATGGAAGTGTAGAACTCTTAACATATGAAATTGCACTTAACCACAAGTGTATACGTACCTCATTTTAAAAAGATGATTTATTAAATCTTCCTGATATTTCATAATTTTGTATGGATATATTTTTTAAGTGTTTGATGTAGTTATTAGGCCCAAAAAGTAAAAAAGCAGTGAGCAGAAGATGGTGTTTCATGGAAGTCAAAGAACTGGATTACGGAGCTAACTCTACTATACTGACCAAAATCTGTGTTAGTCAGAATTCCCCAGAGGAAAAGAACCAAAAAGAAATTTTTATACTGGCTCATGTTATAATGGTGGTTTAAGAAGACAAGATCCTGGCACCAGAGGGTTTGATGTCTGGTAAGAGCCCTGTTCCTGGTTTGCACACTACTTACTTTGTATATCCTCATATACTAAAGAAAGAGAGCTTTGGCCTCTACATTCTCCCATCATGGGTGCTATACCCTTATGACCTTATCTAAACCTAATTTTTACCCACAGATCCCATGGCAAAGACCATCACATTGAAAATTAAGGCATCAAATATGAATTTAGAAGAACGGGATGCAATCCAAAGCACTTGCCCTTGCCCTTGCCCCAAATTCATGTCCTTCTCAGAAGAAAAATATATTCATTTCATCCTAATAATCCAGAGTCTTAATTCATTCCAGCATCAACTTTAAAGTCTTAAGTCCAAAGTTTCTTCTCAGTTTCCTTTAAATCAGATATGGGTGAGACTCCAGGTACAATTCATCCTGATTTCATTTTGATTACAACTGTAAAATTATGAAACTAAACAAGTTATGGGCTTCCAAAATACAATGATGGGATAGGCTTAGGGCAGTCATCCATTACAATGTAGTAAATCTGAAGGAAGAAGGGGATGATAGGTTCCAATAGAGTCCAAGAACTAGCAAAGCAAATACCATTAGATTTTTTTTTTTTTTTTGGTACCAAGGATTGAATTCAGGGCTAGTTGACCACTGGGCCACATCTCCAGCCCTATTTTGTGTTTTATGTAGAGACAGGGTTTCACTGAGTTGCTTAGTTCCTCACCATTGCTAAGGCTGGCTTTGAACTCGTGATTCTCCAGTCTCAGCCTCCCAAAGTGCTAGGATTACAGGCGTGCACCACCGCACCCAGCTACCATTAGAATTTTTTTTGGTTTTTTTTTTTTTTTTGGCACCAAGGACTGAACTCAGGGGCACTCGACCACTGAGCCACATCCCCAGCCCTATTTTGTGTTTTATGTAGAGACAGGGTCTCACTGAGTTGCTTAGTGCCTCGCCAAGGCTGAGGCTGGCTTTGAACTCGCGATCCTCCTGTCTCAGCCTCCCTAAGTGCTGGGATTACAGGCTTGAGCCACCGCGCCCGGCTCCATTAGAATTTAATACTTGACAATAGTCTTTTCTGCTTCATAGCTCTGCTTTCCAGCATCAATAGGGCAGTAGTTCTGCCTCTGTGGCTCTGCCAGGTATAGGTCATACCCACAAAGATTTAGTCAGCCTGCTCTCTGGCCTGCTGAAGTCGAGAACATATCCCCATCATTTGAAAGCAAGCAGGCAGCCCTGATGTCTGAATTGTCTTTGGGGTCTTTCTTCCTTTCTCTCAGAAGAATAGCATGATTTGCAGTAGAATAATAATATGGCCCAGTTTTTTAGGATGCCAGTTCAAGAGTTTTCTTTTATTTCATCTCATTTCACTCCCCTTCAATTCAAACTAGCAGTATTTTTCTTCGTATAATCCCATAATTTATCCTTGCTAGGCAGAAATTAGTACAACATCCAATTTATTTAACAGTTTGTGTCTAAAATGCTAAATTTTAATGCAGATTAACAGTACATATCTTAAGGCAGAAGGATGAATCAATTTGACCCTGAAAATTCTGGGTTCTAGTGATGTAGCTCAATGGTAGAGCATATGTTTAGCCCTGTTGAAGGCCTTGGTTTTAATCCTCAACAACAAACTTTTTTTAGAAAAGAGAGGGGGGAGATTTGTGGGGAACATTTTATTCAACAGAGTGTAGGTCAGAAGGTCAGAAGATGAATTGGTAAAAGTAATAAGCTAAGACAATAGGAGGCTATGAAATATAGATTATAATTTTCATTAAAATAATACTTATGCTCATTACTGAGTGAGTACTCAATAGATGCTGATTAACAACCTATATATTAAAGATATTCATGGCACAGACTAAACAAACATAACTGAAGAATGTTTCTTTAAGCTGTTTGTTCAGACAATGTTGAAAAGATCCTTGTCTTCCCTGTTGTAGTAGTGTAATTTACCAGGTGCTAATTCAGTTGTCCTACTTGAAGCCACTGGGAACTTTATAATGTGTTTCAACATTATTGATATAAAAGATAAAACAGCTGAAATATTGTTTCTCACTCTTGTGTGCACATGAAAAAAGGTAAAAATAATTCAACATGGAAAGGTAGATCAGTCTTTCATATTTGGCTGTGCTGGTTTTCAAAATGTTACGTTATGTGGAAAAAGGACTTCTAAGATGTATACAATTCATTTCTTGAAAAAATTTACTTATAAAAACTTGCCTTGAGTAATCAGTTTAATAAAAATTAACTTCTTATGGAGAGTCAAAATTATGATAAGAATATATCCTAGAGCTTAATATCCTAGCTAATTACCTAAGGTCTGTAATGCAGCAATGTTTTCATCTGTATAACAGATACTGTGAGAATTAAGAGTTACAACATGAGTTATCCTCAGTACAATGGCTAGGACAAATAAGTATTTTCTATTTTCATATGCTGCTACCACTACCACCAGCACTACCACTGCATGCAAAGCACTGTGTTGAGTACAAAGCCAAGGGTGAAATTTACTCTTAGTATTTTATTGTTTGGAGCTTTCTTCATATTTCTCAGTTTGTTGTTAGTGTATAGAAACACTACTGATATTTGTATGTTGATTTTGTATCCCGCAACTATACTAAATTCATTTATCACTCATTGAACAAATGAAATTGATCCAAATGATGGAAAAATAGAGTTCAACATATACAAATCATAAGTGTGATTATGTTAACAGTATGAGTTCTGTATTGCATTCCATTGGTCTATATGCCATTTTTAGGTCAGGCTCATGCTATTTTGAATAGTAAAACTTTGCAGTAGATTATGAAACCAGAAAGTGTGATTTTTTTTCCTTATTCTTTTTATTCAAAATTGCTTTGGCTATTCTGAGTTTCTTTTGGTTTCATACAAATATTAGGGTTGTTTTATGGATTTTGGCTAAGAAATACCTATTTTGGTAGGTATTGCATTGAATCTGCAGATCACTTTGGGTAGTCTGAACATTCTGACAATGTTTATTCAATCCATGAACAAAGATATCTTTCCATTTATTTGTGTGTTCTTTAATTTCTTTAATACTTTATGGTTCTTTATGGAGGTATTTCTCCTCCTTGATTAAATTTATTTCTAAATATTTTTGTAGGTATTTAAATGGAATTATTTCTTGACTTAAATTTTGGATAGTGTGTTGTTAGTGTATAGAAATGCTACTGATTTTCATATGTTTCACTGCTCATTATGTTAGTTGTGGGCTTAAAATACATGTTTATTATTTTGATGTACTTTGCTTCTATAATTTGTTAAAAGAATTTTAAATCATAAAAGGACAATGTATTTTGTGAAAGTCTTTTGACATCTATGAAGATGACCATGTGGCTATTGTCCTTCTTTCTGTTTAACAGGGTATATTATTTTATTGATTTTTGTATGTTGAACTATCCTTGTGTTCCAGGGATAAATTGTACTTGATCATGGTAAATTATCCTTTTATTGTGCTTTTGAATTTAGTTTCCTAGTGAAGATTTTTGCCTTTGTGTTCATTAGGGTATTTGTCCTATAATTTTACTTCTTTTAGTGTCTTAGTCTTGCTTAAGTATCAGGGTAATGCTGGTCTTATAAAATGAATTTGGAAGTATTCACTCCTCTTCAATATATTTGAAAGTTTTAGAAGAACTGGTATTAACTCTTCTTGAAATGTTTTATTTAATTCAGCAGTGAAGTCATTAGGCCTTGAGCTTTTCTTTGATGGGAGATTTTTAAATTACTGACTCAATCTTCTTACTCATTATTGATATGTTCAGGTCTTTCATCACTCATGATTCAGTCTTGGTATGCTGTATGTTTGAAATACAGAGGATTTTGAGAATGTTATGCCAGCAGGAACAATATAGGTCTGGTTTAAATGGAATAGAGAGGTAAGGAAATAAAGAAATTCTGTCAGATTTCATGGATTCTTCAAGCAGGAAACAAAGTTCTTCAGAGGGTACAAGTGCTGTATTAGTTACAATTGTGAGTAAACAGAGCAGGGCTACCTCAGCATCTTCAGGTATTGATCCATTTTCCCTTCTCTGGCCATTCAGCAGCTTCTTGTAAGCTAGGAATTATGCTGTGTTCTTACATATAAAGAAAGTGATAAGAAAACCTACTACTGAAGGTACATTTTAAAATAAACATTCCAAATGGAATGTTTCACCAAGTAAATATACACAACATATAATACTTCAACTCAAATTGTGAAAGAGAGTTTTAGGCCATTATACAACACCTTCAAAAAAGAAAATATATTCATATATGTTTGAAAGACACAGGAATTTCCTAATTAAATAATCAGAAAAGGTCATTCTTAAGGGAAAGAAAAAACAATGCTGAATAGGAAAGAAGTGTGAAATAATGAGAAGTATATTGAAAGAATGATAATCAATGCTATTTTGATTGGCAAATGTTTTAAAACAGAGAATAGTAAGAGATGCAGTCTAAGAAATAGGTAGGAGTCATTAAAGGTTGTTTATCCACACAAAGTAATTGAAACATATTTCAAGAGCATGTAAACATTTTGGGTATCAGGCATTTTTCAAAAATCCAATGGAATCTGTAAAATGTTTACCATAATGTGTACATATGTTTGTACATACGGTGTGTATATACACACATGCATATGTGTATGTGATTTACAATTCTAGGAGGACCGTTTATAATGAAATCTGTATTAATAATCTTCTTTTAGGTATTGTATTTTAGATCATTAATTGTAAGCAATGTATACAGAATATTTCTTCAGTTTATTCCCATTTGAGATAATGTACACCAGTAGCCATGAGAATGGAATGGAGAAACTATAGTCAAGATTCAGTAAAAATCGCTTTACTTTTCAAGTAGCCGATGAGTCAAAACGAGAAGTCAGAGAATTACAAGTTCCTAGGTTTATGTTGAGAGATAAATTAGTGGTGACACCAATAATAATAAACAGCATTTGAAGTCTGGAGTTAGGGAATCTGGCTGGGGAGATAAAAAATTGGGTGGTGAATGTTTTAATTGGAAGTCCTTATGAGTTTATCAAATTAGAAACTTCCACCAGGTTGTGGTTATATTTGGAACCAGGCTTTAAGGACTGGAATTGACAGACTGTTGACATACAAATTTTATATAAAGCAGAGGCATAGATAGAGAGGGGGGAAAATTGAGGGATATGTAAACTGGAAAAAAGAATAGATTTCATAACAGACGGCTAGTTCAAAGAATACTCCTTGTGATATTTCAAGGTCAGGAGGTAAAGGGAATTACTTGCTAATGTGGGAAAGAAGGGTAGACCAAAGTGCTGGAGTTATTGATGATGTCAATGACCAGTAACATTGATTTCTTCATAACATAGACTAAGTTCACATGAAACTTCAATCTCTGAAATGCTATGTCTCAGTAATCATTATTATATTCAGTAAATGTTTCCATCTTTTATTCACATTACTTTTTGTGTTTGTGTTACTTAATAAAGGCAATGATCACAGAATGAGACGTTGAAGTTTTTAAAATTCTGTAGGTGGATAGATCTAAGATAGGTTGTCAGATAACTCATCCACAGTTAATTTTTTTAATCTCCAGACAAATTTGGGATTTACATAAAAGAAATGTTAATGGAAAACTGCCAAAGGTTTTAATGAGTATGAGGAGTTACATGAAGGATTATAATGAAGAAGGGGAAAAGGGACAGAAAAGGAGTAATTACTAAAATTCCATTATTTTAAATGGAGGAGGACTTTCCATGAGGTAGAAGAATGGTAGTTCAGAAACAGAAATAAAACTAAAAAGCTGACATTCATTTCACTATGAGTAATGCAAATGAAAAGGAAACACAGAAAGAGAAAAAAGGACATGGAAATCTTTGGGAGTGAGATGACAGCTGATTTTATTTGTCTTCAAAAATAATTTCAGGCTGGGGCTATAGCTCAATGGTAGAGCATGTGCCTTGCACGTGTGAGGCACTGGGTTTGATCCTTAGCACCACATAAAAATAAAGATGTTGTGTCCACGTATAACTAAAAAAATTTAAAAATTAGAAAAAATAATTTCAGCTTTGTTAGTTTTTCAGTTGTTTACTGTTTCTTCCTAATTTTAATATTTTTCTTGTTATTCATTTCTTTCAATTCATTTTTTTAAATTTTTTTTTTTTGTAGATGAATACAATGTCTTTATTTTATTGCTCTGTATGTGGTGCTGAGGATTGAACCCAGGGCCTCACGCATGTGAGGCAAGCACTCTACCGCTGAGCTACAATCCCAGCCCCAATTCATTTTTGATGTGGAGAACGGATGAGCCCCCATCATTGGCTGACCCTGCAGCATCAGCTAAAGCCAAGCCTGGGAAATATTCCTTGCCAAAGGTGAGGATGCTATCAGCTTTGACTCTTGGCTCTAATGCTAACAGTTTATCAGACATCCCAGGACTATGGGTTTTCTAGGTGCAGTAAAATGTTCCTAGGACTGCAACACTAGGATAGCTGCAAAAATGCTTCTAGCTATGTAACTTTTTAGTGCACAAAGAAGCCTCTAACAACTCACAAGACATGAACAATTTAAAATGTCCCTCTAGTTTAACTTCCTGATTATGAGGCTGTATATAATAAACTTGCAGAGTTAGTTCTGAGTTGCTATTCCTCAGAGTGCAGTGTCTCACCTGGCCCAAGCTTCACTTGATAATGTGTGGGTTTTCCTCCATCTCCAGTCACCTCGTTGAGAATCCTTTGTTTATCCTGCATGGGCTGTGGAAATTTTTCTGTCCTTTATTTGTCATTCTTTGAAAGTAATGCATTTACTTCTTAAAGCAGAATGGTTGGATGATTTCTTTTCTTCTAATATATCCAGGTACGTGGATTTCTTTCCAAGTTCCAATTTAGTTAGATATCCCATGATGTTTATGTGATTTTCTTTTTTTTTTTTGGTGCTAGGGATTGAATTCAGAAGTACTTGACCACTGAGCCACATCCCCAGCCCTATTTTGTGTTTTATGTAGAGACAGAGTCTCTCTGAGTTGCTTAGTGCCTCACCGTAGCTGAGGCTGGCTTTGAACTCATGATTCTCCTGTCTCAGCCTCCCTGGAAGGGAGGAATTACAGGCTTGAGCCACCGCGCCTGGCTCTTATGTGATATTTTATGTTTCAAATTTAAAAATTTGTATTACTTTTTTGAACCATCATTGTTCATAAATGAGTTAAGCGCAACTTTATATTTAATAATACATATACTGCATAATTATATTTATAATTAATTTATTTAGAGATAATATTATTTATATAGGTGTTTCAAAGTTATACCTTTCAGGATAGGTAAAAGCACCTTCATAATCCTGTACAAACAGTGATAATAGGAAAAGACATAATTACTTTCAATGCAGTCATCCACTAATTTATCTTAAAATGAGCATTATGAGTTCCTAAGACCGGCAGGAGCCACAGAGGGTCCAAATCCACCCTCAAGAAACTCCATGGGTGTCCAGCCAAAGGGAGACCAGGGACTGCTTGCTGCTAGCCACTGGGGAGCCCAAACTCAGGGTAAGAGTCCCTGCAGAGACCCCAGCATGAGGCAGCCCCACCCAACTGCGGCCTGGGCCCACCCCAGTTCCTGCTCCAGAGTTCCTGTGGACCAGCAGAAGCCACAGAAGGTCCAAATCCACCCTCAGGAAACTCCACGGGTGTCCAACCAAGGGTTGACCAGAAACTGATAGCTACCAGCCACAGAGGAAGGCATACCCAGGGTAAGAGTCACCTGCAGAAATCCCAGCATGAAGAGGCCACACCCAAGTGCACTCTGGGCTCGCCCCAGTTCCGCTCCTGAGTTCCTGTGGTCAGGCAAGACAGAAGGCCCAAAACCACCGTTAGGAATGCCGGGGTGCCCATGTGAAGGCAGACCACAGCCTGCTAGCCTCCAGCCCAAGGGGAGTTCACACTCACTGTAAGGGTTGCACACAGACTCTCCTGCTTGTAACCCTGCCTAAGTGAGACCTGGGCACACCTCCACTTCTACTCAGAGTTCCTGTTCACCAGCAGGAAAGCAAGAGAGGGGTAAAACAGCCCTCAGGGGCCACCTCAGGAGCCCAGCGAAGGCCACTCCCATTGCCCTCTTGAGGTACATCCACTACCTCCCACCAACTTTAGTGGCAGTAGTGCCCATCTGGGGACACTGGGGGAACAGAAGTAGCTCCACGGTGAGACACAGGTAATCTAGAGTGTCAATACAAGATTATAGGATAGAAGCCGCAATACCTCAGATCAGTATTTCAAGAAAGGAAGATACACAATCAACACGAAAAAACAAGGGAAGAAAGTGCCCCAAATAAACCTCGATACCACTGTAACAGAACCATTGACAACAGAGTTGATGAAATGTCAGAGAAAGAATTCAGAATGTACATAATGAAAATGATCAGCGAATTAAAAAATGACATAAGTGAGCAATTATAGGCAAAAATTGATCAATCCAACAAAGCAATAGGAGAGCAAATAAAGGCAACCATTGATCATTCTAACAAAGAGATAAGAGAGCAATTACAAGTAGCAAAAGATTACTTTAAGAAAGAGCTAGAGATCGTGAAAAAAAAACCAATCAGAAATTCTTGAAATGAAGGAAACAATAAACCAAATAAAAAACTCAATAGACACATCACCAGCAGACTAGATCACCTGGAAGACAGAACCTCATATAATGAAAACAAGATATACAATCTTGAAAATAAACTTGACCATACAGTAAAGATAGTAAAAAATTATGAACAGAACATACAAGAATTATAGGACAGCATCAAAAGACCAAATCTAAGATTTTTCAAGATAGAAGAAGGCGCAGAATTTCAAACCAAAGGAATGCACAATATCTTCAATGAAATAATATCAGAAAATTTCCCAAATATGAAAAATGAATTAGAAAATCAAATACAAGAGGATTACAGAACACCAAATGTACAAAATTTCAACAGATCTGCACCAAGGCACATTATAATGAAAATGCCCAACATACAGAATAAGGATAGAATTTTAAAGGCTTCAAGAGAGAGGAACCAGATTACATATAAGGGGAGACCAATTCGTATCTCAGCAGATTTTTCAACCCAGACCCTAAAAGCCAGGAGATCATGGAATAAGAAAATGGATGCCAACCAAGAATCCTATATCCAGCAAAACTGAGCTTCAGATTTGATGACACAATAAAAACCTTCCATGATAAATAAAAGTTAAAAGAATTTACAGCAAGAAAGCCTGCACTACACAGCATTCTTGGCAAAACATTCCATGAGGAGGAAATGATAACCAACAATGAAAATTTACAAAGAGAGGAACTATACTAAAGGAAAGACCATACAAAAGAGAAAACAACTCAAGGTAAAAACCAACAAACCAAAATGACCAGAATTACAGATCATATTTCAATAATAACCCTGAATGTAAATGGCCTAAATGCACCAAGTAAAAGACATAGACTGACAGACTGGATTAAAAAACAAGACCCAACAATATGCTGTCTTCAAGAGACTCATCTCACAGGAAAAGACATCCACAGACTGAAAGTGAAAGGGTGGGAAAAAACATATCACAAACAAGAAGGAGTTTCCATCCTCATATCAAATAAAGTGGACTTCAAACCAAAGATAGTGAAAAGAGACAAAGAAGGTCATTTCATACTTCTTAAGGGAATCATACATCAACAAGACATAATAATCATAAATATCTATGCCCCAAACAATGGGGCTTCTATGTATATCAAACAAATCCTTCTCAAATACAAAAATCAAATAGACCAAATCACAATAATACTTGGAGACTTTAACACAGCTCTTGCACCATTGGATAGATCTTCCAAACAAAAATGTAATAAAGAAACCATAGATCTCAATGAAACTATCAATAATTTAGACTTAACAGATATATATAGAGTGTTCCATCCATCAACGAGAGAATACACTTTTTTCTTAGCAGCACATGGATCCTTTTCCAAAATAGATCATATGTTATGTCACAAAGCCAGTCTCAGCAAATCCAAAAAAGCAGAGATTCTACCCTGCATCCTATCTGACCACAATGGAATAAAATTACAAATCAATGACAGATTAAAAAACAGAAACTACTCCATCACCTGGAAACTAAATAATATGCTATTGAATGATGCATGGATAACAGAAGACATCAGGGAAGAGATAAAAAAATTCTTAGAGGCAAATGAAAACTCTGATACAACATATCAAAATCTATGGGATGCCAGTGCTAAGAGGAAAATTCATAGCACTAAACTCATTCATTAAAAGAAGTAAAAGTCAACAAATAAATGAATTTACTCTTCATCTCAAAGCCTTAGAAAAGGAAGAACAAATTAACACCAAAAGAAGTAGGAGACAGGAAATAATCAAAATTAGGGCTGAAATCAATGAAATTGAAACAAAAGAAACAATTAAAAAAATTGACAAAACAAAAAGCTGGTTCTTTGAAATAATAAACAAAATCGACAAACCCTTAGCTCCCTTAACGAAAAGAAGGAGAGAGAAAACCCAAATTACTAAAATTCATAATGAAAAAGGAAATATCATGACAGACACTACTGAACTACAGAGGATAATTAGGAACTATTTTGAAAATTTATACTCCAGTAAAATAGAAAAACTTGAAGACACCAACAAATTTCTAGAGGCATATGACCTACCCAAAATGAACCAAAAGGACATACACAACTTAAACAGATCAATTTCAAGCAAGAAAATAGAAGATGCTGTTACGAGCCTGCCAACCAAGGAAAGCCCATGTCCAGATGGATTCTCAGCTGAGTTCTACAAGACTTTCAAAGAAGAATTAATACCAATACTCCTCAAACTATTTCATGAAATAGAAAATAGAGGGAACCCTTCCAAACTCATTCTATGAGGCAAGTATCACTCTGATTCCAAAACCAGAGACACATCAAAGAAAGAAAACTTCAGACCAATATCCCTGATGAACATAGATGCAAAAATTCTCAATAAAATTCTGGCAAATCACATACAAAAACATTAAAAAAATGGTGCATCATGAACAAGTGGGGTTCATTCCAGGGATGCAAGGTTGGTTCAACATATGGAAATCAATTAATGTCATTCATCACATCAATAGACTTGAAGATAAGAGTCATATGATTTTATCAATCAGTGTAGAGAAGGCATTTGACAAAATACAACATCCTTTTATGCTCAAAACACTAGAAAAACTTGGGGTAGTAGGAACATACCTCAACTTTGTAAAAGCCATCTATGCTAAACCAAGGCCAACATCATCCTAAATGGAGAAAAATTGGAATCATTCCCTCTGAAAACAGGACCTAGAGAGGGATGCCCTCTCTCACCACTGCTATTCAACATAGTCCTTGAAACACTAGCCAGAGCAATTAGAAAGACAAAAGAAATTAAAGGGATATGAATCTGAAAAGAAGAACTCAAACTATCATTATTTGCAGATGACATGATTCTATTCTTAGAGGATCCAAAAAATTCTACCAGAAAACTGTTAGATTTCAGCATTGCTGAAATCATTCATTAATTAAAGTAGCAGGATATAAAATCAACACCCATAAATCAATTGCATTTCTATACATCAGTGATAAACCCTCTGAAAGAGAAATTAGGAAAACTACCCCATTAACAATAGCCTCCAAAAGAATAAAATTCTTGGGAATCAATTTAACAAAAGAGGTGAAAGACGTCTACAATACAAATTATAAGACACTGAAGAAACTGAAGAAGACCTTAGAAGATGGAATAATCTCTCATGCTTCTGGATATGTAGAATCAATATTGTCAAAATGGCTATACTTCCCAAAGTGCTATATAGATTCAATGCTATCTCAATTAAAATCCCAACGTTATTCCTTATAGAAATAGAAAACTCAATCATGAAATTCATTTGGAAGAATAAGAGACCCAGAATAGCCAAAGCAATCCTTAGCAAAAAGAGTGAAGCAGGAGGCATCACAATACCAGACCTTAAATCATACTACAAAGATATAGTAACAAAAATGGTAAGGTACTGGCACCAAAATAGACGTGTAGACCAATGGTATAGAATAGAAGACACAGAGACGAACTCACTTAAATACAGTTATCTTATACTCGGCAAAAGAGCCAAACACGTACACTGGAGAAAAGATAGCCTCTTCAACAAATGGTGCTGAGAAAACTGGAAATCCATATGCAGCAAAATGAAACTAAACCTCTATCTCTCACCATGCACAAAATTCAACTCAAAGTGGATCAAGGACCTGGGAATCAGACCAGAGTCCCAACGCCTAATAGAAGAAAAATTAGGCCCAAATCTTCATCATGTCGGATTAGGACCATACTTCCTTAACAAGACTCCTATAGCACAAGAAGTAAAAGCAAGAATCAACAAATGGGATGGATTCAAACTTAAAAGCTTCTTCTTAGCAAAAGAAATAATCAATGAAGTGAACAGAGAGCCGACATTCTGGGAACAAATCTTCGCCACACATACATCCTATAGAGCACTCATCTCCAGGATATATAAAGAACTCAAAAAACTTATCACCAAAAAACTAACAACCCAATCAATAAATGGGCCAAAGAGCTGAACACAAACTTCACAGAAGAAGATATACAATCCATCAACAGACATATGAAAAAATGTTGAACATCTCTAGCAATCAGAGAAATGCAAATCAAAACTACCCTAAAATTTCATCTAACGCCAGTCTGAATGACAATCATCAAGAATACAAACAACATTAAGTGTTGGCGAGGTTGTGGGGAAAAAGGCACGTTCATACATTGCTGATGGAAGTGCAAACTGGTACAACCAATCTGGAAAGCAGTATGGAGATTCCTTAGAAAACTTGGAATGAGCCTACTATCCCACGACTTGGTCTATACCCAGAATACTTAAAAACAGCATACTACAATGCTGCAGCCACTTCAGTGTTTATAGCAGCTCAATAGCTAAACTGTGGAACCAATCTAGATGCCCTTCGATAGATGACTGGATAAAGAAACTGTGGTATATATACACGATGGAATATTACTCAGCAATAAAAGAGAATAAAATTATGGCATTTGCAGGTAAATGGATGGAGTTGGAGAATATCATGCTAAGTGAAGTAAGCCAATCTCAGAAAACCAAATGCCAAATGTACTTGTTGGTAAGTGGATGCTGATCCATAATGTAGGGGAGGACATGGGAAGAATGGAGGAACTTTGTCACAGGGGTGGGAGGCAGGAGGGACATGGAGACAGTAAAGGTGGTGGAATATGATGGTCACCATAGCCCTAGCTTTATGTATGACTGCTTTATGCTGTGATTCTATATCACTTATAACCAGAGAAATGAAATGTTACCCTCTATCTGTGTACAATAAATCAAATTGCACTCTGTTATCATGTAACCCTAAATAGAACAAATAAATAAATTTTTTAAAAATGAGCATTATTATAATCAAACTATTCAGTGTTATTATTACTGGATGATTTCTTTCTTTTTTATTTCCCTCTTCATTTGCAGTCAGGCCTATTCTTCAAGCTAAAGATCAGAAGCTCATTTTTCTGAAAGAAACATCTAAAGAACAATATACAAATCAGGGAAAACTCAAGGTATTGTTAATTCAGGGAAGAGAGTCATGTGAAAGTTTTTCACTGCATTCAACATCATCATAACAACAACATTCATCAGATATATCAAGTGATTTATTTCTGTGGTTCATTTAGTCTAGAAATAGATCAGTTTAAAAATAAAACAAAACTGTTACTCCTAACCCAAGATCAAGAAAATGATAATTATTAACTATTCCAGAATGAAATTAGGAAAATTTAAAATTTATTTCTCTTGTTCCATCTATCAGCTTCAATTTAGCAGGCCATTGTTCATACAAACTGAAATTAAAAACACTTTAGAACACTGAGGAAAAAGGAGAAATCACCAAAGACATTACAGAAATCAAATGGATCATTTGAAAACTTACACTCTAATAAACTGGAAAACCTAGAAGAAATAGATACATTCCTAGACAAGTACAATCTGCCAAAACTGGAATAATAAGATGTAGGAAACCTAAATAGACCAATAACTTGTAACAAGATAGAGTAATAAAAATCTTTCAATAAAGTAAAGCCTAAGACCAGAAGGATTCTCAGCTGAACTCTACCAAATCTTTAAAAAAGAACTAATATCAATACTCTCCTAATCATTCTACAAAATAGAAGGCGATTGAACACTTCCAAATTTATTCAATGAATCCAGTATCACTCTTATACCAAAACTAGATAAGGACACATCAAGGAAAGAAAGCTACAGACCAATGTCCTTCATGAACTTAAGATACAAAAATACTTAATAAAACATTAGCAAATTGTGATCAACAAAATATTAAGAATATTGTACACCTTGACCAAATTGGTTTCATTCCAGAGATGCAAGGATGGTTTAATATATGCAAATCAATAAATGTAATTTATCATGTAAATATAATTAAGGACAAAATTCACTTTTTAGTCATCTCAATAGATGCAGAGAAGGCCTTTGACAAAATTTGGCACCCATTTATGATTAAAACTCTAAAGAAAGAGGAGATAAAAGGACCTACCTCAACATCATAAAGGCTATATTTGAAAAAAAAAAAAAAAAAACAAAGCCAATCTCATAGTAAATGGGGGAAAACAAAATATTGCCTTAAAATCTTGGACAAAACAAGGATGTCCACTCTCAGCACTCCTAATTAGCACAGTGCTAGATTTCTAGCTTGAGTAATTAGGCAAGAGAAGGAAATGGATACAAATAGGAAAGGAAGAAGTCAAATCATCACTGTTTGCAGATGATATGATCCTGTACCTAGAAGATCCCAAAACTCTACCAAAAGACTGCTAGAGCTAATAAATTTGGGCAAAATAGCAGGTTACAAAGTCAACATACAAAATCAATAATTTACTGTATATCAACAATGAATCTTCTGAGAAAGAAAATAGGAAAACAATTCCATTCACAGTAGCCTCAAAAAACAAGCAAACAAACAAACCTAGGTATAAATCTAACCAAAGCAGTGAAAGACCTCTACAATGAAAACTATAGAACATTGTAGAAAGAAATTGAAGAAAACTTCAGAATATGGAAATATTCATGGCTAAGCAGAATTAAAATTGTTAAAATGGCCATACTACCAAAAGCAACATACAAATTCATTGCAATTTCCATGTAGAACATTGTAGAAAGAAATTGAAGAAAACTTCAGAATATGGAAATATTCATGGCTAAGCAGAATTAATATTGTTAAAATGGCCATACTACCAAAAGCAACATACAAATTCATTGCAATTTCCATCAAAATACCAATTACATTCTTCACAGAACTAGAGAAAGATAGCGCTAAAATTCATTTGGGAAAAAAAGACCTGGAATAATCAAAGCAATTCTAAGCCAAAAAAGCAAGGTGGAGGCATCATAATTATCTTACCACAAATTATACTACAGAGCAATAGTAACAAACTGCAACTAGGTGGTACAGACATTAAAAACAGATGTATCAGCCAATGGTACAGAATAGAATACACAGAGACAAATCCACAGAGATACAGTCATCTGATCCTTGACAAAGGTGCCAAAAATATACATTAGAAGAAAGAAAACCTTTTTAACAAATGGTGCTGGGAAAACTGGTTATCCATATGTGGAAGAATGAAATTAGACCTTGTCTCTCATCCTTCACAAAAATCAATTCAAAATGGATCAGACCTACAACTTAGACCAGAAACTATGCAACTCCTAGAGGAAAATGTTAGGGTCAGTACTCTGGCATACAGGCACAGGCTTTCTCAATAGGACACCTAAAGCTCAGAAAGTAATGCCAAGAGTTAATAAATGGCATGCCATCAAATTAAAAGGCTCTGCACAGCAAAGGAAAGAAGTATATGAACAGAGAATCTACAGAATGGGAGAGTATCTTTGAAAGCTACTCTCAACAGAGGATTAATATATAGAATATATAAAGAACTTAAAAAACACCAAAAAACCAAACAATCCAATTAATACATGGGCAAATGAATTAAACAAATACTTTTCAAAATAAGAAATACAAACATGAAAAATATATTTTCATATATGAAAATATGTGAAAAAATGTTCAACATCATTAACAATTAGGGATATGCAAATCAAAACTACACTGAGATTTCATCTCATACCAGCCAGAATAGGGCAGTCATCAAGAATACAAATAATAATAATAAATGCTGGAGAGGATATGGAGAAAAAGGAAGATGTTTATACTTTTTGTTGGTGAGATTGTAAATTAATACAACCACTATGGAAATTAGTATGGAGGTTTTTCAAAAGACTAGGCATGGAACGACCAAACGACCCAGCTCTACCACTCCTCAGTATTTACCCTAAAGGATTAAAGTTATCACACTAATGTGATAAATGCATACTCATGTTTATAACAGCACAATTCTCAATAGCCAAACTATGGATCCAGCCCAGGGGCCCATCAATAGATAAAGTGTAGTATATTTATACAATGCAGTTTTATTCAACCATAAAGATAAATGAAATTATGTCATTTGCAGGAAAATGGATGGAACTAGAGACTATTATGTTAAAACAAGTTAAACTCCGAAGGTCAAGAGAGGCATGTTTTCTCTCATATGCAGAAGCTGGAGAGGAAAAAAGAAAGTAAGGTGAGGGTGTGTTATGGTTTGGATGTGAGATGTCCCCCAAAATCTTATGTGTGAGACAATGCAACAAGGTTCAAAGGGGAAATGATTGGGTTGTGAGGTCCTTAACCCAATTAGTGAATTAATCACCAGATGGGATTAACTGAGGTAACTGGAGGCAACTGGGGTGTGGCTGGGTGAGGTGGGGTATTGGTGGCATGGCTTTGGAGTATATATTTGTATCTAGCAAGTGGAGATCTCTCTCTCTGCTCTCTGATCATCATGTGAGCTGCTTCCCTCTGCCACACACTTCGCCATGATGTTCCGCCTCACCTGGAGGCCCTGGGGAATGGAGCTGGCTGTATGTGGACTGAGAGCTCTGAAACCCTGCACCCTTACATAAACTTTTCCTCTTCTACAGTTGATTTGGTCGGGTCTTTAAGTCACAGTGGTGAAAAGCTGACTAAAACAAGGTGAGCGTCATGAAAACCAAAGTGAGATCAGTAGAGGAAACAAACCAAAGGGTGAGAGGCAGGGAGGGAGGAGAGATGTGCTGGGGAATGAATGATATTAATGAAATTATACTGTTACATTGTGTGCATGTACAAATGTGTAACAATAAATCATATCATTATGTACAATTATAATGCACCAATTTTAAAAAGTGGGAAAAATTTACCAAAAAAACCCAATTCCTTTGAATTCATAAAATAGTGTGTAAAAATTCTTACTACAGATTCAAACCTAATAAATGATCATGGAAACAATAATTATTATCTAGACAATGCTATATATTTCTTGAACTCGACTATAATATCATTTCAAATAAGACTTGAACATGACACAAAACTTCTTGACTTAAGTCCCTTTCCTTTTCCTAAATGCATAATTATTTCACAGGTCAATAGAACCATTTTTTAAAACTATGCTTTGCCTGGATAAATCCAAATTATAATGACCATGCTAAAAAAGTCACATTTATAAACAAGTATTTTATTAGGTCTTATAAGCCCTCTATTAAGCAAGAATACTCCATGGAAAGGATCTCTATAAAGTTCTTCCATATTATGTAATTAATGTCACTAAATAATTAATGTCACTTTGTACAGGCAAAGTATGTTGCAAAATAGAAAATATTACTAATAAAAAAGAGAGAGATCTTAACAATAAGAAAGCCTTCAAAGAAATTTAAGAGGTAAATTCTATGGCTCTTTTCTTCTGATCTTGATAAACAGCAGAAAAACTATATAAAATAATATGACTTTTAGAAGTAATTACAATTATGTAATAGGGTCTTTATGAACCCTACAGACAGATGCTAACCCTCAAGTTGTAATATCATATAGCTGTTGTCTTGTTAACACTGTGGCTTTGTATTTTAGTATCTCATGTTATACCTATGAAAATAAAATGCTACAAATAAGCAAAGCATTACATTAATGATACCAAGCTAAAAGTAGCTAAATAAGCTTAGGAGAAAAGATATTTGACCAGAGGAGATACTAATAAAGCAAAACTAGTATCTTGTTCTGCCACCATAAGGTATAATTATGTACTACTTCACTTCCCATAGTCATAGAAGAAAATTGATGACTTTGCTCCTGAGACTAAAAAAATAAATAATAGCCCAACAAAAGAAATAAAATTATATAAAAGTACTCTCCTTAAGGTAAATATTTATACTTTCTATAGAAGTTTCTGACTCCTCAACAAGAAAATAAATATATATATGTGATTGACATTTACAGTCATGTGATCATTGTTGCACTTTTGATGATCTCTTAAGAAAACTGCTATTTTTCTGCCAATTAACTGTAAACTTGGAAACCTTGGACTTTATTTAATTTAAATGTTTATCATATTTCTTGTTTCATAACCCTTCATTTAGAAATATGAAATTCCTTTCAAGATTTTTCAGGTAAACTGTTGAGCATAAGTCAAAATGAAATATCAATGATTTTTACAATTCTTAACTCTAATGAAAAAATTTCCAAACACTACTTCTTTTAGTGTTTATTTTTATTCCAAGGTGTATATGGAAAATGTTTTCTAAATTTCTTTTTTTCAAAAGATATTTCTATAAAAGGAAAATAATTCCATTTTTTGATGGTTCACTCTCTTGTCCTATTTTGAGGATATTGCAATGGCAAGGGTGATAATATTCCATTTTATAGCTTGGACTGAGTAAAGATTCTTCTTAGTCCACATCATCAATTCCATTGAATTAGACAGTGTTATTTGGTGGGGGTCTTAGAAAAGGAAATGGAAAAGGGAATATATATTTATGAGTAGTATAATCAAAGGGCATAATGCTTGACTCAGGAGGGTTGGATAGTGCCTCCAAAAGATATGCTCATGTCCTAATCCCAGGAATCTATGAATGTAACCTTATTTGCAAGAATCTTTGCAGATATAATTAAGGATCTTGAGAAGAAATCATCCTGCATTACAATAAGAAGTAAATCTAGTGACAAGTGTCTTTATTAGAAAAGACAGGAAAAGATATACAGACACATGGTGGAGAAAGCCATGTGAAGACCCACATAACCACAGAGACAGAGATTCTGTCATAAGCCAAGAAACAGAAACTACCAACAACTTGAAAATGGAAGAAAGGATTCTTCCCCAGGACCTTTAAAGGTGGTTTGGCCTTAACTTCAACATTTTGAGAGAATAAAATTCTGTGAGTTTAAGCCAGCAGTTTGTGGTCATTTGTTATAAATGTTACCTTGTTATCCATCCACTACTGTCATATCCTCAGGCCCAGACAAGATATTCAGATTATCTCATGATTACCTTCTGATACATATTTGGAACAAACATCTCTCATTAGCAACGATCAGCTAAGCAGTATAAATTTATCTTTGTTTCTGTGTACATTTTTGGAAACAATCATTTCATGAGAATTAAGCAGAACGAATTTTTTAAAAAAGAGAAAAAACATGTAACACTACTGTATACATAAGACTTTTCTTATCATACATAAGGTAAGGTCATTATAATGGAAAATTTTAAAAAATGTCCTATGCATCCTTTCACTGTCAACTATTCTTACATAATTTTCTATGGCTCTAATTCAGTTTTCCTTTCAGATCAAGTTCCTCTTTATCATAAAGAAGTAGGTGAAGGAGCAGAAAGAAGCTTTTGATGTGGATTAGTATTCTAGACTCAGGTACAATATTTTACATTCGCACTTCACTCTCTTCTGTCCCATCTTTGGTTAACGTCCCAAAGTTTTATAGTTCTTTATCTACCATGTAGATTTCTTGCCCTTACCCAAGAACTTCCTTGCTGTCATATACACATGCTAAAGTCTTTTAAAGCCTTTTCAAATAATGTATTTTTTACAATTTTTTGCAAGTGCAACTAATAAGAATTAATAGTTCTTTTAATATTCTTCAGTTGTAGCTCTGCAACTCTTATCATCTGTAACATCTGATACTGTCACAAGACCATGTAGTCACCATCACATTTTTGTTGGACTACAAGCAATGAGAAATCATTAATTTCCTTCCTTCTGAAAAACTTGCTTTAACTTGTATCATTTGCATATTTTACTATCAGGTGTTCACATTGTAATTTTTCATAGTGTTTTAATACCTTATTTAGGTGGAAGGGCAGGCACTGACTGATTGCTGTCCTGATACTCTTGCATGCAAAAGTATAAAAAGTGATGTGGATGAAGGATAGGAAACTTCAATCTAAAAAGTTAGGAAAGATTTTTTTTAAACACAAGAACTATTTCTTTTTTCTGAAATTTGAAAAATACATAGGAACCATCCAGGTGAATGTTAGGCAAAGAAATGAGAAAACAGCAGGTGTAAAGACATTCAGGGGAGAAAAAATATGATCTGAACCTTAAAGAATATTGTAGCATTTGGCATAGAAATTCTGATGGAAATCACCTAGTTATGTGGTTAGGTTGGCTTGTTGCAACTACTGAAGTTTAGGTTTATGAAAAATTATTTTTTACAATGTAAAAAATCAGATATTGTTGAATTCTGACTACTGAAGACCTTAGAATTTGACAGTAAGAATATTTAGAAGAATAATACAATTATTTTTTTAAATAGGGGAGAAATTTGAAGATAGTTAAGAAAATAATTTTTCTAGGAGCCTTTTTAAAGTAGATTATTCACCATATGAGTAACTCTAAACTGTATTTACTGGACTATACGGCTAATGGCTTCCCACCGCTCATTCTTGCTTGAAGATGTGAAATGAAGGAAATAGTTACCTTTTTCTTTAAGAAAGAGGCTCTCTTTAGGTAAGTTGCTTGTAAATTCTGAATAAACATTTTATTGGCTTTCTGAATAATACAATATGTCAATGAGAATGTGTCTACATAACATCTGTTTAAAATACATAAACATCTCATTGCAATATAAGTTAAAACTGCTTATACTAGAGAAATGAAAAGTGAAATTAATTTACCTGGAATGATGGTTTGATTGTTTTCAGATGAGACAATCACATAAGGAATGGCATTGTCCCTTGCTCTTCTTATTCAGGAAAGTCACGTTCCTTGGAAGTAAGAAGAACTCATTATATTTGTAATTTTCTCAGATATGATATATTCTTGTGTTATACTTGCATGTCCTTTTAAGTGAAAGTGACTCCAAATAATTTATTTCTTTTAATTACATGAGCCTAATAGAAAAAAAATGTAAAGCTAACATGACTGGGTCATTTGCTTATATAACATGAGCATATGAGCAAACCTTTATGCCTCAGTGAAAGGTTAATTTTAGTTCTAATCTGGAATGACAAGGAAAAAATGGTATTAGATACAGGTTATTTTATGGGTGTTATTCAAATGCAAATGGAAACAATTATATGGGAACAAATACATTGATAGTTGTTAGCCTCAATATTTGAAAGGTTTAAAAAAACTGCCAATAAAACAAAATAATATTTTTAAGTTAAAATGAGTTATTAGGTCAAATGCAGGGGTAGTTCAATAATGGTAATAGAACATAAACCAAATAAATTCAGAAAATGGCATATTCTGCCTAAATGTAGTTAAAATGTCATTTTGAAGCAATCTCAAATTGGTAATGAGTTGATTAAGTGAAATTTAAGACAAAAATAGTAATTTTTGACATTTCAAAATCTTAGGAATTTTTCTTTGTTGCATATACTAAAGAAAACTTTAAAATTTCCTTCACTTTTGGCTTCTATTTGGGATTTCAAGTAGAAATTACACTAATCTTATTTAGACAGAATTTTCTCAGAGCAAATGGATTGCTGGGTTTGTACTATAAGAAGAATAAAATGTAAGATATTGAGGTGTTGAGTACTAGGGTTTGGATCTGGAATGTCTTCCAAATACTTGTTCCTTAGAGTGATGCTCTTGGGAGGTTGTAGAATCTTTAAGATGTAAGGCCAGGAGGGAGGTCTGTCTTTGGGTTGTACCCTTGAAGGACAGTTGGACCCTAACCCCTGCCTCTTTCTGTTTTTCTCTTCTGGGTCACCTTGAAGTGAGCAGTTTTGTTCTTCTACATCCTCTTCCTTGATGTGCTGGCTCACTGTAGGCCCCAAAGCAACAGGACCAACAGACTGTGGATTGGAATTTCCAAAACTGTGAGCCGAAAACTGAGTTGATTATCTCAGGTATTTGTTACCGTAACAGAAAGGGTAAATAGCTAACAGACTGATAGTGTTTAAAATGCAGTTTTTCATTAGATTGCCCTGCATTCATTTTTACCCTGTGCTATTCTGGTTGTACTTATTGTCTCAGTACAGTGGGTCTATTAAAGTTAACATTATATTGGCCCCACAAAGGACCCAGACATATGTTCATTCTATTAACACTTGGCACATACATTTTATGTTTCTATCAGTGCATTTAAATAATATTACTTCAATAACTCCCTAAAGCAATTTTATGAGGTAACTGGCCATTTTCCAAATGATGAAACTAAGCCCTTGCAAAATTTTATATAACTGATTCATGAAGTCCAGAGGCAAAGACACCAAATTGCTGACTCAGAAGTCTACATTCTTTTTGCCAAGCGGTACATGAACTTTCCAATAATTACTAAATAAATAATGGGGCAAGATACTCTCAATGGTACTGAAGAATTGTGAATCTATTGAATCAAAAATTCTAAATAAATTGAAAACCAGATTAACTTTCCAATTTTGTGAACATAGAGAATTTTGTGTTTTCCTAAATACCTTACATACTTATATGGAGGAATCAATATGTACTCATTTGAAACTGAAAATTGAAACTACAAAAAATTTTAATCATATCACTAAATCCTAAAGTCATACTTTATTTTAGTATAAAATTATGAATTATTTTGCATTAGAGAATTCTAATTTGTATTACATTGCTATAATAGTGAGGATATAATTCAATAAGTATTTCTGAAATCTGGAATCAAATGATGTCTTACTGGTAGCTCAGGGCAACTGATTCAAATATAAGTTTATAGGAATATATATCTTGTAAGATAGACCCCAACTATAGAATTACATTAATAGTTAGCCATTTCATTTTTTTCTTTCCCTCCCTCCCTCCCTTCCTTCCTTCCTTCCTTCCTTCCTTCCTTCCTTCCTTCCTTCCTTCCTTCCTTCCTTCCTTCCTTCCTCCCTCCCTCTCTCCCTCCCTCCCTCCCTTCCTTCCTCCCTCCCTCCCTCCCTCTCTCCCAATGATGCTGGGGATTGAACCTAGGGCCTTGTGCATGCTAGGCTAATGCTCTACCACTGAGTCATATCCCCAGACCTACATAGTTTTTTATACATATTTTTTAGTTGTAGATGGACACAATACCTTTTTCATTTTTATTTTTATGTGTTGCTGAGGATCGAACCCAGTGCCTCACATGTGCTAGGTAAGCACTCTGCCGCTGAGCTACAACCCCAGACACTAATACGAGTTTTAATGATAACAAAGCATACATGGTCTTTAAGACTTTGTAATGACATGAATTTCATTCAACATTAACTTGGTCAGCATTTCTCTCCTGGGTCTCATCTTTCACAAAGACATAAACATGATGCTAGATTATATTATATTACATTTACATAAGGAAATGTTGCTGGACGGAAAATCGAGTGGTTAACATTCACCAAGGATTGTTCCTGATGATCCCAAATCTCATGGTGTCCTAAGTAAATCCTGTGGGTACATACACTTATTGAGCTTATGTTGATTTTATTATTCACATACTTAATTCTCACAAAAACTTCTGAATTCTATATGGGAAAATACCTCAGCACATGGTAAGCATCTCCCATATTTCTGATGCTATGTCTTCTATTATATGTAGACACTTCTATTTTATGTTATAGAATTGTTCATTTCATTTGAGAGGTGACAAAATAGAGATCTCATCCAGGGATGTTGACTAGTTTTCCAGACAAGAAATCCTCAGTGGTATAACTACAGTATTTTGGTGAAAAAAATATGCAGTAAGATCAGTTCTTTCTCCTTGTTTCTACAATTCTTACGAATACATGAACATATGTATACCTATATGTATCTATCCATGTGTCCATGTTTCTTTCTATCCATCTATTCAGAAAAATATTCTCAGGAAATAGAGAATCATTTATATATGTTTTTACCTATCTTTTTAAAAATCTAATTACCATATTAGAGCACCTTACTCATGGATCAAGTAGAAGATGTTTCAGAGGAATAAACTCACTAGACAAAATATTTACAGACCCTGAAAACTGAACTATAACAATGGCTTTCAATTATATCTATAGATTAGCATCTCCTATAAGGTATATAAAACCTGAGTAAAATCTGAGTATATAAAATCTGAGTAAGGATCTCTGAAGCTCACATATACCTTAAAATGTCACAACAAGACAAGTATATCATAATAAGAAAATGGTAACATTAAATAAAAATGAAAAAGTTTTGTTTTAAGAAAATAAACAGCAAAATCAGAATTAAAGTTTGTATCAGCTAAGATTATGATTAGGATGGATACTAGAAACCCCAGGTTAAGTTTTTTGAAGAATAAACAAGTTAATTTTAAAAAATAGAAATAAATTTACAAAGAAAGAAAATGATAGGAAATAAAGATTAAAACTAAAACTCTTAGTTAAAAATTTCTACTAGTGAAATTCTCAAACTATGAAGACTTTATGGTATGTTAATTATATTGTAATAATGTTGCTGTACCAAAAATAAATACAAAGTGATAAACTTCATAATTAATTTATGACATTAATAATAGATCTTTGTAGACATGTAACTTTTCTGTTCTCATATATGAATACATGACCATATATGAATACATGACTCCACATCATGTATAACCACAAGAATGGGATCAAAATTGGAATGGGTTGCACTCCATGTATGTATAATATATCAATCTCCATTTCTAATTTTTGTTGGACACATAATCACAGGCAATCCAAGTTCAACTCATTTACTTCAATATTCTATCACTATCAATTTACACTCAAGGACTACTGATTTTGTCCTCTCCCTTCTCTGTGGAACTTCTACTTCTAAGGGGTTTGTATGACTCTAAGCATTGTGAGGAGGGAGCAAGACTTTGGTGTATGGCTATGCTGTCTCTACTGACATGTCTATACTTAGAAAGAGAACTTGATATTATTTGAGATAACCAACCGACCCCAATCTGGTCACAAACTTTATGGTCCAATCTACTTTTGTACCCAGATTCTTGTACTCACAATTATATGACATCCTCAGGGACACTTGCCTTCTGTTTCACACTTCCCCCACCCTGCCAAGTGAGAAAATAGGACACTGATCAAAATCATATGAGGACTGTCTGTGAGGATATTTTTAATTAATTCATCTTAGGCCCAGGGAATGTGATGGTATTTTGGGGTTTTGTAGACATTCAACTATTGCAATTCTTTGAACATATCCCCTGAATTTCGGATGCAGTAACTTAATTAATAATGAGCTTGTGTTGAAAGGATGGACCTTTAGAGGTGATTAGATCGTATGTTTTTATTGTAGGAGTGATATCATGGAAGTAGGCTCCTCATAAAAGGCATATGTTAGGCCCCATTCCTCCTTTTCTTTTATGTGTACCATTTTCTTGCCAGTGATGCCTTCTGCCATGTTATGATGCAGTATGAAGGCCTTCACCAGATGTGGCCCCTCAACCTGGTCCCCCACAGCCTTCTGAATTATAAGAAATGTTTCTTTCCTTTATAAAGTATCCATTCTCTGTTATTCTGTCATCACAACAGAAAACACACTAAGGCAAGTATGAACAGATAATAGGTCTTACCTATTTTTTAATTCCTGACTTTTTTTAATTGCTCCATATTTTGTGCCTAATTTTATGATAGAGGCTTTCTCAGATCTTACTAATATCTAAACCTTTTGTTTGTTACGTTCTTAATAGTATTTTAGAGTATCAATACTATCTAGTTAAAAACTGGTATTTCAATGGAAAGCATAAATTTATCTGTCTTTATAATTTTACCTTTTCAACTCAATAGTTAAATATATGTCTAATATTCAGAGCTTGAGAAATTTAAGTAATATTTATATGAAAATCCTATTGACAACTAGGAAAAGTTTTTTTAGGCCAAGTAGTCTTATTTACTTATGACTAGTAGGCAGTATTATAAAGTGGGTTGGAGTATCAGTCTGAAGCACTATTGCTGGGTTCAAATGCCAGCACTTCATACTTACTAAATACTTTGATAAAATTCTCATAGATTTGACTTCTTTTTTGGTAAAATGGAAATAAAAGTAATGTATACTCAAAGGGTGGCTTTGGCAGTTAAATAAGATAACTAACTTAAATATTTAGGACAATCTGTATATAATACATATTTTATGTGTTTAACAAATAATTATTATCTTTAAATACAGCAAGTCATTTATCAAATTTCCAGTTTATTGTCTATAGAAAGATCCATGGAGTAATCTTTCCTTTGCACCAAACTGCAAACATCACAGTGAAGCATTTTTGAAAGCTTATTTTACACTGAACAGTAAATAATTTTCTAAACTAATTCATTGGGAGGAAAGCTGATTTTCATTAAAAAGAGTTTGGTTGAAGAAGTGTGTCTATTGTGTGATTTCATATCCTGGGAAACATCTGTACTTGATACTTTACTTCCACTTCTCTTTCAGCAAGCAAGACAGCAAGTACCCACTGTCAATGTCTAGTTTCGTAAGCCTTCTAAAGCAGTTGTTGTCATTCATTTTCATCTAACATTTTATCTTCTCTCTGGTTCATTTCTCTGTTTCTCAGGAACAGTCTTTATTTTACAATCTGGGTAGCCACTTCCTTTCTCCTTTGAAATGAATACTTTTCTTGGCATCTTAATTTTGGCATTAGTATAAGAGGTATGAAAATTCTTTGAGATTTAATTATGTAAAACAAATTCCGTCAAAGAACATTTGAATTGGACAGCTTTAAAAGAGAAAACTGCGTAGTTTAAAATCAATTCCTCTGTCTTTTCTTTATCTCGTTTTGAGATATCTCCTCCTTTCTTAACAGAAGAACCATTTAATTAATTCTCTCTTTCTTAGCAGTGGAAGCATGGTCATATGAAAACAGGCAGGATTGTTGTGACATTTTTAATAGTTTTGTTTAAATAAACTATGTTCTTTAGACTAGCTTTTGATTTACAAAATAAATGCAAAGATAGCACAGAGTTCCCATACTCACATACCCAGATTCCCCTAATAGTGACATCTTTCATCATGATGCATTTGTTCCATAATTAATGAACTAATTTTGATGTATTATTATTAAATAAATATGTGTCTTTTCCCGATTTCCTTAATTTGTACCTAATGTCTGTTTTTGGTTCCAAGATCTCATTCAGGGAATCACATTATAATTAGTTATCTTGTCTTTTTAGGCTCCTTTGGATGTGGCAGTTTCACCTTTGTTTTTGATGACACTGGCAGTTTTGAGGAGGAATGGACAAGTGTTTAGTAGAATGTCCCTCAATTGAGGTTTGTCTGATGCTTGCCTTTGATTTTTTTTTTCATGTTTAGACTGAGATTATGAGTTTGGGAAGGAACACCACAAAGATAAATTGCCTTTTTAAAAACAATAGCTTATCAAGTGTACTACTATTAACATGGCTTATCATTGTTGATATTGAACTTGATCATTTGGTTTTGATAACATCAAATTCTTTACTATAAAGTTACACATTATTTTTTTGTCTGTTTGTTTTCCATATTATACTCTTTGGATGTCACTTTGCACAGCCCACACACAGAATGAATAGGGAATTACACTTCTCTCCCAAACTCTTAACACACAATAATCTTTTTGTTGTCTTTTTATGGCCTTTTCCATAAGTCATATACCTTATATTATAAGCTATGTAGCCTTTGTGGACTGGGTCCTTTCACTTAGAATATGCCCTTAAACTTCATCCATTTCTTTCACTTTATCACTAAATAATATTCATTGCATCAATATACGATGTTTGGCTTATTCATTTGTATATTGAAGATTTCTTCTTTTAGTGATTATAAAAAAAGCTGGTATAAAATTTGACAGGCAGGTTTTTGTGTATACATGTTTTCAAATCAGTTGCACTAGTACCCAGAAGCAGCATCCCTGAATTTCATTGAAGATCATATGTTAACTTTGCAAAAATCTTCTCAAACGTTTTCCCAAATGTCTGTACCACAGTGCTTCCACCAGCAGTGAGAGTTCCAGTTGCTCTGCATCCTTACCAGCAATTGGTCCTATGAATTCTTTTGCGGGGAGGGAGGATAGGAGAGGTTTGAGTCATTCTACCAAACAGATAGCAGTGTCTCATTGTTTCTAACCTACAATTTCCTCATGAAAAATTCTGTTGAGAACATTTTCCTATTCTTATTTGCCACTTCTACTTTTTCTATGATGACGTGTCTCTTCAGATCTATTCCCATTACATGGACATTATACTTTTCTCAATTGTCTCACAATTAATGCATATTCTGTTCTGTTTTATCTTTTCCTCATTCCTTTTTCTCTTTATTTTTTAGTTTGGGAAGTTATGTTGCCACATCTTCGAGCTTGTTGATTGTTTTGTCAGTCATTTCTTGGAAATGTCATTGATTTCAGCTTATTTAGAATTTTTTTTCTTATTGAATGCTTTTGTGTGACAACTTTCAGGATTCTTAAATGTTCTAAATAAAACTAGAAGTCCGTCATGACATTTTTAAAAATTAAATCCTCATTGGATCTGTAGAAGCATTCCAGTTAATTGGCTGTTGCCATCAATATAATTAAGAAGAAAATTGTGTTTTTAATATCATGTTATTAATACTGCCTGTGGCACATTATTTCTTGATGTTTATATATAATTTGAATTTGTCTTCACATTTAGAAATATTTAAGGAATATTGGTACTTTTAAAATTCTGTTCAGTTATATATTATACCAGGATACACCCTGACATAATCTCAAAAGCATGGAACACAACTTGCTCCAATTCAGTCCTGAGGACTTCCCCGCTTATCCTCCATAACTTCCCTCCCCATACTACACCAATTTCTCTTCAATTGATTTAGTTTACTTTTTTTCTAAAATTTGTGTCCTATGGACCCATCCATGCATGCACATATGAAAGAAAAGTTGAGTCAGATTCAGGAATTTGGAGACTTATACTCACTTCCACCAAACAAGATAGCCAATGGTTAAAATAAGTTATAGACAAATTGCATAGCTGGAGATTTAATAGAGTGATTCCAAATGGCCATAGTCTTCTAAATAACTGAACCTATGTCAGTCTGGCTTTCTAATATATTCATTTATTTCTCTTTTCATTGCATATTTAGATATGCAATTTTATAATGCAAAATTAATATCCCTTGAAATTTTTCCTGTTATTTCTATACTCTAGAAGTATAGATGTAGTTTGTAAGATTTTTTAAAATTTAACTATATGCATGTGTGCGAGTATACACATATACAGCTTATTCCCATATACATCTCCTATAGCAGTTAATAATATACCTTCCACATATTAAGCATTTTTTGTAGGGGTAGATACCAGGGATTGAACCCAGGGATGCTTTACCACTGAGCCACATTCTCAGCCTTTTTTAATTTTCTTTTTTGAGACAGGGCCTCACTAAGTTGCTGAGGCTAGCCTTGAACTTGCAATCCTTCTGTCTCAGTATCCTGAGCCACCGGGATTACAGGCATGTACTTCCATGCCCAGCTCTATTTTTTAAAGCTCAAAAATGATCCAATCTATAGAGAACATCCATAAAAAATATATTTTTCTAAGTCATTTTCTGGAAGGAAAAAATGAGTCCCAATGTATGTTAGGTGACATTGTCAACCTCTATCCTTAAGGCAGGCATCAGTTTAACAAGATAACAAACACATCCCTGTCTAGTTTGTAGATAACAAGAGGCTTTTGTGTTGTTAATTAAAAATTGGTTTTGGGGAACCACCTAATGATCTGTCTTTGGTCAAAATACTCTCACAGGCTTATCACATAGAATTTGTAATTCTTTGGTACCATTCATACAAGTAGTCTAATAATAGGTGATGAAATTTCTTTCCTCACTAATGGTTTAGTACAGTGGCCAATTTGTCCTACATCTGTGAGTAATATCACATAAAATTTTTTCAAGATTTCATTTGTGGCCACTAAACAGCCACTCTAAGTGTGCGAGAGGTTATGTCCATGTAATAAATATATCTTCTTGACTTTGGAACCAAAGCCTGGCACACATGCTAGGTGAGTGCTCTACCAATGAGCCACAACCTCATCCCTCCAATTCATTTCAGCTATCCTCTTATTTTATTAAACAAGCAAGCTATTAGGAACACCAGGAATTCTATTAACTTAGTGTATTTTTGCCTCCACTACTGGTAAGTGAAAACCTGTTAATATCTGTTGCCTTATATTATCTGGTTTCAATCTTAGGATATGACCTACAAACAAGATCAAATGTGTATTTTTTGCATGTTTTAATATATTCATTGGGTTGTTTAAACAAATATATTATATATTTTATAAACATATAATTTCAAAAAGTAAGCTTACTTTGTTCAGAGATATTGCACATTTTCAGTGAACAGCTAAGATTGACAAAATACAAAACTGTTAAATTTAAGATAGATCACCAAGTTGGCAATTGTTGATATTCACTGTAGATGAGTAGAATTTTGACACTGATTCAAAAGAAAAGCAATTGCATAATATTGATCTGTGATGATTCTGTAAATAAGTCAGAATAGAGATTTTGCTTGTTCAAATCTATGTATGAATGGATGATAAGATTTATGAAGAAATAGGCCATAACAAGAGACTGCCAAAGAACCATTTTTTAAAGCCCCAAATGTCTTATATGCTTAAATTCCCAGGTAACATATTTGGTTAACAAACACTTAGGTAAGTGATACAGTATTATGTCATTTCTGAAACTGATGTTATAGGCAGAATGCTAAAATTACCTGTCAAATTTTCCTGATGTGCAAAAGCCCATGAATATTTGTCTCCCCTCATATGTAGGCAGGATCTATGAGCATGATATCACTTGAGCTATTTTTTTATGTTACATGCCAGAGGTGTAGTTTTGTAGATGTAATTGAGGTCTCTGGTTGACTTTGAATGACAAAAGGGACATTAGTTTTGGTGAGACTCACTTAGATGAAACCCATAGAAACAAGATTTCCAGGTGGCATCAAAGAGAAAACAACCATGCAAAAACTGCCAATAAAGAGAGGTACCCTCAGACACTGAGGACCTCAGCATGACAACCACAAGTAATTAAATTCTACCAACAATTTTAATGAGCTTGCAACCAGACTTCAAGCTCTAGGAAAGAATGCCAAAGTCACTAACACCTTGATTTCAACTTGTTAAACTGAACAGAGGGTCTGACTAATTGTAATATAGTAAATGTATATTGTTTTAAAAACACTTAACATTTGTACTAATTTGTTATGCAGCAATAGAAAATTAATACATTTGGGACCCTATTGTCTGCTATAGCCAGTGAGAGCTAAGGAGTCACCTTTAAGATCTCTTTGGTTACTAACTGGGGAAAATTCTCTATGGCCACAACCTTAACAGGAGCAAGAAATTTACCTCTTTGGGATAACTCATGCTTCAGATAGTATACTTTACTTTGACAACATTATTACCTCTCTACCAAAAACTTATAAACAATTAGAGATAAAATGACTAGATAAAGGAAGTAGTCTCAGAGCTCAGCTGAACTTTAGAGTAAAACAAAGAATAATCAATACATAATACACAGGAATATAGGGAAGTTTAAGTTACTTGAAGTCCTGGTTTAGGACTTTTAAAATGTAAGATGTCTAAATAAACTCTATAGCCCTAACTACTGATATATATTATCAATTTTCCCAGAAAAAAGCAGATGACTCTTGAATTTAAAAAATACAAAAAAACCCCCAGATTTATAACTATAAAATATGCAACTTTGTTGTGCACCAAAGATAAAAAAATATTTGAGTTTGGTACTATAGAGAAGTGAAAGATCACTATTAGACTTAAATTCCTAATATTCTGAACAAGTTTATATCACTGTTTTTTGGACTTTTTTTTCTTTTTCTTAACTTAGAGAACAGAAGGATTACAGAGAATAGCAATTTGATGATCCATTTCTCTGTTAGGTTTTCATCTACTGATTTTAATACTTCATTAGATTCTAGTTTTAGAGGATATGGTGCAAATTTGGGTAGAGGTTTAGAGGGGATAGTGTAAAAAAATGATAATTTTAGCCCAAATAAAATTGAAAAACTAGTATAATGTATGCCCAGAAGAATGGTATTTCCTTGACCTTCAACTTGTGTTAAGAGTATAGGTAAGTCAGTGTTTAAATTAGATATGACCTGCTTATGATCAAAGGTATCCTCAGGAATGTCCAGGAATTGTCCATCAGAAGAGCATCTATTTTACAGTTCCCACCACCACCCCATTTGCTTAGTGGATGTGATGTCACAAAGGAGGAAAGAATGTTTCTCATAGATCTGAGGGTGACAGCTGTTGGGTGGGACAAGCAGAGTGAGTCTGCTTGCATCCTAGGCAGTGGCTGGGTAAAAATGTCAGGATATATGCAGATATCATGGGAGCTACTCATCAAAAAAATCTGTAGTTTTTAATATTTAGAGAATTTTGCCCTTAAGTGATAAAATTGAACACTTGATTCTCCTTATAGAAGCTTCATTAATTTTTCTGCTTTATTTTTGTTACTTAGCTAAAATAGTATAATTATTTTCCTAATTCACTTTGTTTAAAGTATGTAAAATGGTCTTTTTTAAGAGTATTCTGGGGTCTAATGACTGTGATAAGAGCACCTAGTTGCTTTATCTATGAAGTCATCAATTTGCCCTGAAACTTATTCTGCTTTTGTTCAAAGGCTCTTTCAAAACATGCTAAATATTTTGAAAAGAGTTGGGGTTTCTTGTAATAGGAAAATTTGTTCAAAGGTCTAGTGTAAGAAGGAAATTTTCAAAACATCTCCAAGCTGGCTCAAGGAATAAATCTATCAGCTTCTCCTCTTATTAACTTTCTCTTAAGTATCTGCAAGACAATAAAATAGAAAGAAGCAAGGAACAGCAAATAATAACAATGTTAGTAGTGAGGCAGGTTAAGTAGGGTATTATTCAGCGGAAAAAATTTTCAGAAAATGCATAAAATAAAACAATTATTGGTAATATCATCTTTCTGAGTATGAATTTCCAGGAATAATTAAACCATACTGACAGTCAAAATCATAATAATTCAGACAGAGGAACAGTAAAGTCATAAGAAAGTGGATTATTCTTAGAAATGCCCAATAACATATGGAACAAATAATTTTCACCTCTATAGAAGTCACTAGATACTAGAGTGAGCAGGGAAGGCATGAAGTACATAGATACCCTATCACAGGAGGAATTAAGGAAGATAAAAGTTTTTGCAAGGACAGTTTCCTGCTTCTGTTTAGTAGGATTTAATAAAACTTTACTGTCAATTATAGCTTCATAAGATTTCACTTTTAATCGTATATAGAATGCCATGATGTGGGTTTATACCCATCTAAACAATAGGTAGTGCACAGATGATATGAAACCTCTGACTCTGAGAGTTTACTTTGGTTTAAACTTAATGACTTTATTCTAATGTGGTGTTCATTCTTAGGAAGACTCATTTTTCCTTTATTTGATAACTTTTATTCTTTTTAAAAAAGTAAACCAGAGTCATTAACATTTTATAGCAAAGCAAAATAAGATACATCTTAATACTTACTGGAAAGTTATTAAAATATTGGCATACATCTATGATTTTACTTCCCATAATTTGTATAAAATATGAACAAAAATGAAATTTCTATCAACATAATTTTTGAAGCTCTGCTTTCTCAGTTACATATTTTGTATGTATATATGTATGTATGTATGTATGTATGTATGTATGTAGTATGTGTTTTGCAATATTGGAGATTGAAACCAGGGCCTTACACATTTTAGACAAGTGCTCTACCACAGCCAGTCCTCTCAGTTATATAGTTTAAACCTCCCCTGTCATCTTATCTCTCAGAAGTACACTCATTTACTTAATTTTGGTTTACTTTAGTTAAACTATTAACCAATTCGAGTGATATATCTTCAAAGAATCAGCAGAAATTAAAGAATATTAAAGAAAGGCATATATTAAAACATCACACCACTTAGTAAATATTTTAAGGAGAGATAGTCAAGTTCTGAAAATATACTAGTGATTTTTTATTTCCATATTCTTGTACATTCATAAATTTATCTTTTTTCCTTCTCTATTAATTTATATATTTATATCCACATGGACAAATGTATATTTATTTTATATATTGGATTGTAACTCAATATTATTGTATTATTTATTTTGTTATTCAAATTGGTCTAAGGTTGCTGTTGTAAGCTTTTTCTAGTGTCAAGTTAACTTTTGCATCATTCTGACATGCTCAGTCTACTTGTTGGTAGTTGTTAATGAGCCTTTGCTAACTTTATATCACTAAAAGCCACTCCAGGATTATTTGTTTTTTCCCTACTCTGGCCATAGTATCAGCCATTTCTAAAGGAGCATTAATTTTTTAAATTGAAGAATAGTATCTAGAATCCATAATATAAGTAGTAATTGTGATCATTGCTACATAGCAATTATTGTTTGTTCATTCTTTCCATACACACAGATAAAAGTTATATGTACATATGCACGTGTCCATATTTATTTCTCCACCTACATACATATATGTATATTAAGTAAACTAGAGCCAATCTTGTCATTTCCAACTCTGGAGGGTTCAATTTATCCTCTCCCACTTGCTCATTTGTAACTGCTTTCTCTGCTACTAAAAAAAAAATTTAAAAAATAACTGGCCTCCATCTCATCATTGCAAATAATTAATTTTTACATTTTATCTGCTTACTTCTACAACTCTAGTGGTTACAAAGTAATTTCAGAATTGCTAAATATACCCCCGTGAGATCAGAATTAGCAACTAGAATGCAACGTTTATATGAAGTTAACACTTTCAATTTTATATATCCTACTAAAATACTACTTCCCAAAGTTATTTATATGAACTTATTTCTTCTCACACCCTTTATTGAGATTATATTACACATTAGTAATAGATTCATTTGGCACAGTCTACATTCCATTTTGGGATTCTAAAAACATTTGTAGAAATTTTATTTTAATTTAACCATATTTAAATTCCTCTTTACTGTATATAATTTCTGTAATTTTTTAAAAATGCAAAGAATTATGTTTCTACCACCACAGAATCATGTAAAACAACTACCTCACCCTAAATTTCCATTGTATGCTTTCTTGTATTCAAACCCTAACATTATTGTCAATTATTCATATTTTTTAACCTCTATTAAAATATGTAGCCCTTTGGATTTTTCTGTTCTCATTCAGCTGAATGAAATAAATCTTCCTTCATATTCCTATATGAATCAACAGTTCCTTTTAAGTACTGAGTAGTAATTCTTTGTATGGATATAGTGCAGAGTGTTCATCCATTCACATGTTAAAGGAAATACTGGTTGTTTTCAGTTTTTGGTGAATATAAAGCTTCTGTAAACATTTATATACTGCTCTTGTGTGAGAATTGGGATGAAAATTGAACATGGTATTATTGCTTTATATGGTGAGTGTATGTTTGATTTTATAAGAAAGTGTCTTTTTTTTTTTTTTTTTTTTTTGGTACCAGCAATGAAAGTAAGTTTCTATTTCCTAAATCCTCACCAGACTTTGGGATGAGCACTTTTTGCTTATTTTGTTTTTGCTATTTCTGATAACTGTGTACAGAGTATTTCAGTATGGTTTTAAAATTTTCATCTACTTATCTTCTTTCACATAATGTTTGAGTAGCTTTTTACCCATCTTACTTAGGCAATTTATTATGGGTTTTTAAATGTTCAGTATCTGTCTGCATATACATCCTTGGTCTCAAACATAATGTTACTATATTTTCTATTAGTTTGTGTCTTGTATTTTCACTTTTGAGTGTCTTTTGAAAAGCAAAAAATTGAGAATTTGGTAAATCCAATTTATAAATTATGTTTTATGGATATGGTTTTGGTGTTGTATCTAAAAATCCATCACCAAAATCAATGTCATACAGTTCTCCTAGAATTTTATAATATCACGTTTTACATTTGGACCTATTATTTATTTTGAGTCAATTTTTATTAGGTATGAAGTATCTGCCAATTATATAGATTCCAATTGCACCAGTATCATTTGTTAAGAAGAATATGCCTTTTCTATTAAATTGCTTTGCATCTTCATGACAATCAGTTGACTCTACTTTTATGAGTCTGTTTCAAAGATTTTTATTCTATTCCACTTATTTGTGTGTCTGTACTTTCTTCAACATAACAGACTTGAATGATGTAACTGTATAATTGCAAACTGTATAATTGCCAAATTGTACAATTTGGCAGTTTCAGATTTCCCTCCCACATTTTTTTCTTTATCAAAAATGGTTTGGTTAATCTAGCTTCTTTGCCTCTCCATATAAATTGGAAAATCATCTTGTCAATACTTAAAAAAGTTAGTTGATATTTTTATTGGAATATTCCTATATTTATAGGCCCATTTGGTAAGAACTGACGTCTCAAATATTCAGTATTTCAAACACTAAATAAGCCTTGTATATTTTCCTATTTATATAGATAATCTTTGATGTTTTTCCATTAGTTTTGTTTTCAGCATACAAATTGTGCACATATATTGTTGTACTCACATCAAAGCATTTTACTTTTTAATGATACTATAAATTATCCCCCCGCCAATCTCAAGCTGTCTTAACATTTGCTCTGTTTTTCTTTTTCATTTCATTTATTTATTTGGTACTGGGGGATTGAAACAAGGGTGGTCCACCACTGAGCCACATCCTCAGCCCAATTTTATTTTTTATTTTGAGGCAGTGTCTTGCTAAGTTGCTTAGGGTCTTGCTATATTGCTGAGGCCAGCTTTGAACTTGTGATCCTCCTGCTTCAGCCTCCTGAGCTGCTGGGATTACAGGAGTGTGCCACCATGCCCTGCTGAAGTACTGATCCTTGATCCTAACACTTTTACTATCCACCAGTCCTTTGCCACACTATCTCCTTCTAATACTCTTCTTGTCTGGTGCCACCAAAATAGCTAAGGTAAGCCAGTAACTCAACAGATATCTTCCTGAGAAATTAAATTCTAGCATCTATTTACTGTGGCATAGGAAGTTTTGCAAAGAATTCCTTTTAGTCCCTTAGCATCAATCTATACTCCTCTGTAGTGGTGAGGCAAGCCACAGTGACAAACACTGCACTTGGCCAAACTGTGATTTTCATCTCCCTCTCATATGTTATCTGAGCCTGAGGAGCAGAGTGGCAGTGGCAGTGGCAGTTTGGCTCACTAGCATTCCTCAACAAACCTTGCATAAGGATCTAACTATTGGTGGTTTCTCTGAGCCTAAAATGCATGATTCTTAGTGTCTTTTTATAACAAATGGACTTAATACCAATGTATTTGTATTTGGTATAGAATATCATACAGTTACACAGTAAAAATCTCAAACTGGTCCAGGTCCAGATGCAAGGCCCTCTTTTATGCAATCTGATGTTTTATTTCTACCAACCAATCATCTCTCACTGATTTCTCAACATAATTAAAGTATTGCCCACAACATACATTTAAAATTTCATTTCAGATGGCAGGTATACAAATCTCCCTTCTACATGCTGCCTTCCCTGAAGAATGCTCCTTCAGGAAGCTTCTTGACATGATTATCCTGATAATTTCACACAGTATAATTGCTACAGGCTGGCTGAGACATCCATTTTTGGATATCACACCCCAAGCAATTTGTAACATGGATCAGATCACCTGTCCATCTCAAAGAGGGAGCAGGCACCTCTACGTTAGATTACTCTAATAGTCTGAAGCCCAAGTGAGTGTGATCCAGCCCAGGCAGGCTTGGCTGTGCACATTGCCATGCTATGCAATTACAGATTAGCTTCCAGATGTTCCAAAAGAAGTCTAAACCCAAAAAGATATACGTAATATTGCATGATCAAGCATATTAAAAGGAAAACGTAAGGAAGTTCTTCATTTCCAAAATATATCCCTCATTTTCTTCTTCACCATAATTTAATCCATAATTCTATTTCCAAAACATTTCTAATTCTTATGACTGTTGGCCTCTAGGGCAAGGTCTGGATCAGCCACAATTGGTCTTCCTTGAAGAGAATGGAAAGAAAAAAATATCTGCAGATCCCACACATCACTGAAAGGCAAGGGTCCTTAGAGATTACAGATGGCCTTACCTGATCAGACCTCAGATACAAAACTAACAAACAAAACTACAAAGCAGGTAATGATTTTCTTGCTAAAATACTAACTCTTATAGCCTGAGTTCAGTCAGTTATTCTGTAAAGAAAACTTGTTTCTTTTCTACTCTTTCTTTTTTGCATCTCCCACCTTCCAAACTCCCAAATTCTATTCTCATTGTCTTTATGGGCCAAGACACCAGATACATATATAGGTGACACACTCCAGGAAAGGTAGTACATAATGGTGAGGTGCACTTAGTAGAACAAAACCACTCACCTCATGGCCAAGAGAAAAGAAAGAGGAAGATTCCAGGTTACCACATTCCTCTTCAAGGGCAAACCACCAATGATTTATAACCTCCCATTAAGCCCCACCTCTTAAATTTTCTACCACCTCCCAATAGCACCAAGCTGGGGACTAAGCCTTCAACAAATGCATCTTTGGGAGACATTCCAGATCCAAACTATAAGAGAATCTTTTTTAGTTCCATAGGATTGTTTTTGGTAACAAATGTCACTGATATTTTCAAAAGATTACACTAAAACTATAGATTGCTTTGAGTAATATGGACATTTTTATTAATTTTTTTCTAACCCATAAACAGAAGAGTTAAAAATAGATATGATTTACAGAATAAACACTAGAGAGTAGTAAAAGTATATACAAAGAAAACTTGATTCATGGATATTCTAGTTCATGCAGCTATTATCACAATTTACCATAAATTCAGTGGCTTTGAGCAACATAATTTATTCTTCTATAATTCTGGAGTTCCAAAGTCTGAAATCCAGGTGTTGATAGGGTCACACTCCCTTTGAAGGCTCTAGGAAAGCACTAGTCCTTGTCTTGTCCAGCTTCTGGTGTCTATCAACATTCCTTGTCGTGTGGATACATCTTTCCCACATCTTTATCACTGTCTCTTCCTTCTATATATGTCTACTCTTCCTCTGTCTTTCTCATTTGAGAAAGGACATTTGAGATAGTATTTAGGGCTTATTGTGAGAAACTCAGGATAATTCACTTATCTCAAGAGCCTTAATTAAATCTGCAAAATTAATTAAAATCTTAATTAATTACCTTTTCCACTTAAGGTAATATTCATAGATTATAGAGGTTAGAATATGAACATATTGGTGGGAAACCACAATTTAGCCCACTATAATAGGAAAAATAGATTAATAAAAAATAATAGATCAATTCAAAAGAAGAAATGAGAGAGCATGAAAAAATAAAGCAGGTGACACATAGAAAATACAGAGTAAAATTATACTAAAATTAAAACAGTAATTCTTTAAATCTTAGTGAAATAAATGGTCAAATTAAAGGCCTACTTGGTGATAGAGGTTTAAACATATTTTGAGTTATGAGACAAATTTAATTACTATAAATGTAAAATGGTGGAAAATATATAAATTTTATGACTCAAAGTCAAACCCTTAAATCTTACCTTTGATGTAACTTTATTCTTTTACAAAGTACTATTATAGTCCCAGTAACTGACAGACTTGGGACATTGTGAATAATCAATAAATGTTGTATACTGAAAAAATGAATGATTAAGTCAACTACTCCTAAGAGACAGCTATCACCCAGGGCTGGTTATATTAGAACATTATTTGTAAAACTGAAATTTGAACTGTTTGGATGAATGGATAGCAGATAAATTGGCAGAAAAAGACCGAAAGAAGCAAATAGAGTAGGAAAGCAGTTTAAAATAAGTCAAAATACATAAGGACTGCTTTGAGAAAAGGTGACTGAATAGACTTGTTGCCACAAAATCTTAACATTGGTGAGCACAATGACATCATTTCAGGAAGTGGTTTTATAGTCCCTTCATAAAAATCTTCAAGTGCTCTAAATCTTCAAGTCTAGTATTTACATTTGCATCTCCTCATAAGATTTCTGAGCATTGCAAAAGCATGATGAAATAGTCCTTTGAGAAGGCCTTGGGATTAGAGTTGTACTATGCAGCATACACTGAGGACTGTATCCTTAGGAAACTCCTTCATCCCTTAAATTCTGCTAATACATTGCAGCAGAATCATTTAAGATATCTCTGTAGCTTTATACTTTTAAAGGAATGTGTTCTAGTTATTTCTGTCATGCTTCCCTATACACTGACTTTCATAATCACAGCCTTTTTAAAATTTGGTTCTTGGCTCTTTTGACTTAGACTAGATAGCATTTTCCAAGACTCTAATTTGTGAAGATCCATAATTCCCATTGGGAATTAAAGCTAGTTTGAGTCTGTATACTTCTTTGTCCAAACAATGCCATAAGGCTGTATATTTACTTAGATCAATCTCTTGTAACACTGCTGACCAGGTCCTCATAACCTCTTCTAGTTTCACAAGGAATAATCAAATTGATTATGAGGATGATACTGAAAGAAGAAAAGTCAGTCAAGAAGCAGTGCTGACTCCAAAAGCAGTAATTGTAGACATTGAAAAAAACATTGGATGAATGTCAAATGGTATTTTGTGGGAGAAATTGTCAGAGGAAAAAAGGCAACAATGAAACTTCAGAGAGAAATTCTAGAAAACAAGGATTTCAGTATGATCCAAAGTGTCCAAATGTGAAGGATGAAAAGTAATGACAGAGAAGAGAAAAACAGGAAGTCTCATTTGGCAGCAAAAGACATCTCATGAGTTGAAAGTACGCATACCTGATAAGCAAAAATAATCAGAAATCAAAAGGCTGTCTAAAGACAACTACTAATGTAATTTTATTCTACAAATTATACTGTGAAAACATTTTATTTGATCTTTTCAAGTTTCTTGATAAAGTATTATGTGTAAATATATTTGATTACAATGTAAAAAAGAAACCAGTCTTTTATTTTACTTAAAATAGGAAAATAAATAATGCAGTTTCTATAAAATTGACCTCCACATACAGGGGCATAAAAAGAATCAGAAAGAGATGTATAAAACTTTGTTCAGAACAGAAATTAGTTGAAAGAATTTATTAATGAAATTTTCAATTTGTTATCTGGAACTCTAGTTCACCCTCAATTATTTTAACCATTTAGATGGCCGAATTGGAATTCCATTAGCATATAATCTAGCATCTTAACACAATTATAAGGGGAAAGAGTGAGAATGGAGATACTGGGCCTTTAGAGTATTATAGTGATCCCATCATACTGAATTATATTAAAATGTTATAATTTTGTGATATATCACATTATTTAGATGACCTGGGAAGCAAGAAAATCATTAAATTAGGTAATCTAGCTAAACCCCTAGGCCATAATTAAGAAGGCTGCTTGAGAGCTGGAGGCAAATACCTTCAGCCTGACACAGAAGAGGATATTAATAGAGATGTATATTCTTAGATTTCAGGAGCGTATCTTATATTGTGTCTGAAAGTGTCAATGTTTACACACACATACATATATTCCCTTTCTCCACTCTGCTATCTTGCCAAAACCTGTTAATAAAATTTTAGGAAGAAAACAGGGAGGTAATTAATATCAATATGAAAAACATGTGATTTGCTTCTCTAAGAAAAGAATAATTTTGTTTCAAAGTCAGTAGATGTAAGGAAAAAAGATCATCTTTCTTATATTACACAATGAAAACTGAATGCTGCTTTTCTATGCTAAGGCCTTTTGCTTTGAATTACATAATAAAGAGGGGAAGCTCTAGAATAGTCTGAACAAGGGTTTCCCAAAGATATGTACATTCTAACCCATAGGACCTATGAATATGCTGTTTTATATAGCGATATAGCAAAAGGGATTTGCAACTTGATTAAGTTAAGGATTTTGAAATTGGAAGGTCATCCTGAATTGTTAGGTGGACTTAATGTAGTCACCAGAGTCTTTATAAAACAAATCAGTTGATCAGAGAGAAGAGAAAATGCCACTCAGCTGGCTGGAATAAGTAGAAAGGGGCCAAAAGTAGAAAGGGGTCAAAGTTGGCAGAGGCAAGGACAAGACATCTCCATGTTAGCACTGCTAACATCTTTATTTTAGTGCTCCAAAACTCAATTTAGACTGCAGAAACAGGAAGCTAATATAATAATGTGCATCGTTTTGCAGCCATCATCACACCAAAAATATTTAATATCTCAGTGTGAAAATGTTTCCAAAGTTTTATACCATTAGAGGATTTGTTAAATTTCACTATCAGAACTTTCACCTCTAGATGTTTCTTATCCCTCCTCCCTCACATACACAGATTCAACAAAGAAAATCCAATGCTAAGGGAATAAACGATTTGCAATCACCACCACTTAGAAAGGTTTGGTTCAAGTCTGAGAAGTCTTTGATCAAGGTGTCTAAAGATGCTGTTCTTGGTGAGGTCTCCCTTAGTATGCAGACAATTTTATTCTCCAAGTATACTCACATAGCTGAGAGCAGAGAGAGAAAGCAAGTTCCATTTTCTCTCTTCTTATAAGTGCACTAACCTTATTATAAAGACTCCATCCTGGAGTCTTAATTACTTCCTAAAGGCCCATGTCCAAATATCATCACACTGAGAATTAAAGCCTGAACATAGGAAATTTGGGGTCACAAAATTCAGTGCACAGCACATTGATGAGCATGCATTAAAATCTAGATGAAAACCAAGAAGACTATCACAAATTTGCAGTGCATTTATGTGCTCTAAATTGTGTATTTGATTAAAGATATGTAAAATATGGCAATATGTTTGTCTATTGATATCAGAGCTGAGGAATCTAGAATGTATCATTTGTTTCAACTACTACATTGGTAACCATGAAAGGAATCATATACATCTTTGGGGTAACTATTTAATCATAACAACAGCATAATGGTACTTCAATAGAGAAAAAAAATTGGCCCTTAGTTAATTTTTATTTTTTCAAAGTATATTTACTGATTATATTACTTTACTTATATACTAAATTCTAGGAGCTGGTAAAGCAGAGAAAACCTCACAAAAAAAATGACAGAAGAATAACTCAGGAGAGAGCATTTGATTGATCATTCCAGATGAAGAAAAAGGTAATTTAGAAAAAGACAATAACAAGAAGTTATGATATGTTCTGGTATGATGCCAGAAGTTGGGACAGGAAAGTGACACATAGCAAGATCTTTCTTTAAGAACCGTACAAAGAATTTGATGTGCAAGAGCAGAATTACCTGTCCTGACTTTAAAATCTGTTCATATCTTTAACCAAATAATTTTCTTATCCATTCATTTATTTAAATATTTTTAAATATTTTATAGACTAGTCATGCTAAAGTAGTACACACAAACATATATATACACACACACATTAGTGACTCTGTAAAAAATTCCCTTGTTTTACAGCAAGGATCTAATATAGCAATTAGATTTGTTGGGAGCAAAGCTCCATTAACAAAGTTAGATAAGTTGAGGAACATTCATGATTCTTCACTGTTGGATCACTAGCACCCATAGCTATAAACCTAGAGATAGAGCTAACTCAAGAACTGGTAGATTCAGGGTAAGCCATAGACCAGTTGAAAGAAAGACCCTCTAGGAATGATTCCTGAGGATGTAGAGTCAATCATCAGGCAGATCTATAAATCAGTTAGTGGATAATCACACATTAAAAGGCTCTCAAACATTAGTCAAGAAGATTATAAGAAAGGATTTTACCAGATTATGCAAAGAAAATATTTAATTCCCTAAAAGAAAAACCTTTGTCACCTGCATCTTTTCAAAATTTCTTTATTAATGTTGTGCTAATAATAAATATGTTATTCTCTAAAAATAGATGCCAATCTCAAGTATCTCAGAATAACTATCATTTCAGGGATAGTTTGATTTCCTAGTGAATGCTACTCAATTACATGTAATATACAGAACAAACTGCATTACTTAGCAGGGAATTATTCTGATGGAAAAAAGTAAAACCTCCCAGATTTACATACTGTATCATGCCACTTAGGTAACATTTTTGAAATGTTCAGTTTGTTAACACTGGGTTAGGGTAGAAGGGAAGTGGGTGTGGTTAAAATAAGGCAACATAAATTCTCCTCATAATGCTGGAACTGCCAAGAATCTTGATTGTAGTCATCAATAGATGAAACTATACATATGATAAAACTGTATTGAACTAAATGCACAATCACAAATAAGTACAGTTAAAACTAGGGAAATCTGAATAAGATGGGTGGATTGTGTCAACATCAATATTTTCGCTGTGCTATTGCTATTATATTCTAGTTTTGTAAAACATTACCATTGTGGGGAGCGTGGGGAGGATTCTGTAAAGTCATATGGAATTTTATCAATTATTTTTCTACACTTGTATATGAATCTATAATTATTTTAATAAAAATTTATAACTAAAATATCTGTTAAAGTTATTCACGTAAATTTAAAACTATATGATAGTATGAGCAATTTGGTAGAATTGATCTACTTTAGTAGAGTTTGGAGCTCTAAGAAAAAATAAATTTAAAAAATGTAGCAATGTTCCTAAAATCTTATGTTATCTTCAGTTTCAATATATTTAGAAGTACAAATTTATACTAAAATCACTTAAGATTGAATTACATGTCTTTTTTTTCACTTATTTTTGTAATGTTTTTTTGATACTGAGGATTGAACCCGGGGTTTCTTTACCACTGAGCTACATCTCCAGTTCTTTTTATTTTTTTTCTATTTTGAGACAAGGTGTTGCTCAGTGTTGAGGGTCTTGCTAAATTTCTGAGGCTGGCTTTGAACTTGGACCCTTCTGACTCAGTCTTTTGAATCACAGAGATTACAAGTGTGAACTACCAGACCCAGCTTAGTTTTATAAATTTTAAAGCATATTTTTAAACCTAATTTTTCAATCTCTTTAGTCAAAGATGACAATCGTTTTTAAAAAATGAATTACTAGTTCCTCAAAGCTCACAAAATTGGCTACATGTTAATGAAGCATAACTGATTTTTTAAAAAAGAACTGGTAAATTGCAACATTCACATTTTTAAAAATTTTGTAGTTATAAATGCATAGTAAGCCTTTATTTTATTTGTTTTATTTTTATGTGGTGCTAAGGATTGAACCCAGAGCCTTGCACATGCTAGGCAAGTGCTCTGCCACTGAGCTACAGCCACAGCCCAACATTCACATTTTTGAAGTTATTAAAGTTACACTCAAGATTCTGACAAACACTAATTTCATTATAAATAAATACATCTTCTGAAAATGGGTATCAATATGGATTTACAATGGGAAATCACTCAAATATCAAAGTGCATGATAGTTACTAATATTAATGCCCTTTATCTCTGTTTGTATGCTGTTTTCATTAATATGTAAGAAAAGGAAAGGAATGTAGTACAATGCAGTGATAAGTGATTATTAATTATAAAATAACTGATAATATTAAAACAATTCAATATCTTTTTGAATGGCTATGTGTTGAATTTGTGGGGTTTTGCCTAACATCTATACCACAAAATATTCATAAACCTGTGGCCACTCTTTCACAGAAAGGAGTCACAATAAGAAGATTTAGAAAGCCTTCTTTCTTAAACCCTTTTCAAAAATGGCAAATCCCATCAAATGATGTGATGTTAGCAAAGCTCCTCACTTAGAAGAAATGTCTAAGTTAACATATTTCCTAATTCAGCATTTAATACTGAACAGTGTTTGGTATTCAGTGATATTAATTCTGTGATGTCTCTGTTTATTTCTTGACTTGTTTTTGTAGTCTTTCACAGGAACAAGGGAAGTGGCTCTTCAATGTGGTCATTTTAGCTCTTCAGTGAAGTTTTGTGTAAATAAATGCATTGATATCCAAGGGGCATAACTGAGTGAAAACATGAAACATCACCAACCAAAATATTTGGCAATCTTAGTGCAATAAAAAAATTTTTGGATGCACAAAATAATGTTTTCATTATGATATTTAATATTCTTTTGTATGTTATGTTATATAATAATAACATGCTTTCTATTCCTTCAAAATTAATATAAAATGAGTTTGGGTGTAATTATATGCCTGTAATCCCAGTTACTGGGGAAGCTGAGACAGAAGACAACAATTTTGAGACCAGAATAGGTGATTTAGAGAGACTCTGTCTCAAAATTAAATATTAAAAAAGAGATGGAATATAACTCAATGGTAGAATTCTTGCTTAGCATGCATAAGCCCCTGGGTTCAATTCCTACTACTGCCAAAAAAGAAAAAAATAAAATCAATATAAATATTAACTTAAATTAAAATAAAATATAAATATTTATCAGATAAAACAGAAAAACAACATTGTATAAAACAGCACTAATCAAATACCCCAATTAAAAACAATATTATTAACTCCCAGCAAGATGAATTACTAGAGGTACATAAAGAGGTTTCTAATCCTATGGCTTTCATAGGCACTGAGCCCAGTTTAGAGAGCTGCCAAGAAGGTTACATTACTGCATTATGCCATAGCAATCTCCCAGTCTACATTGTGACTTCTTCCACTCAGGTTGCTGCTACATAGCACCATCCTGAGACCATTCCCACCTTTGGCCTACAAACAAGCAACCTGCCTCTACAACCATATACACGCTACTACTCCCACCACAAGTAAACCTGGGTGGCCCTGCCCATCCATGGCATATACAAATAGCCAGATGACCTGCCTCATAACTACACATATCCCGTCATACCTATTCTAAGACTGCCATACTCAAAGTTGCTAGCAAAGTGACTCCATTCAGGACAGTTGCATCCTAGCAGGTAGAGTAGCCCCACAAACTTCTGCAACCAGGCAACTGAGATATCTGCAGGTACCTCTGACATTGATTGCAGCTGAAGAAACTACAAAGAGACAAAAATATTGTGCCTACTTAGAACCAAAGCCAATATGTACTTCCCAATCAATGTATTAGGACACAACTCTGGGAGTCTTTCTCACTACAACAACTACTTTGCAAAATTGGTAGAGACAACATAACAAAGGGACACAAGGTAAGCATACAAAAGCATTCTTTCTGAAAATAGTGAAAAAATGCTATCTTTATAAAATTAAATAAAAACAAATCCTTCTTACACAAGTAAAATCTTAGAGTATTCATCACCACTAGACTGGTCTTACAAGAAATATTAAAGGGAGGTCTATATCTGGAAACAAAACAAGGATAATTATCATAGATATTCATGAAAATACATAGCTCACTAATAAAAGAGATACACAAAAAAGAAAGAAAAAGGGAACAAACTCTATTTATAAGGAAAGCCATCAACTCATAAAGATTTAAAACAAGAGAAAGACCAGACCAAAGGATATACAGAATAATCAGAAAGTAATCAATGAAACATTAGCAGTAAGTTCTTACCTAAGCAATAATAATCTTGAATGTAAATGGATTAAAATTTTCAGTTTAAAACGTGAATGATTATGAATAGGTTAAAACAAGACCCAAATATATGTTGCCTGTAAGAAATACACTTCACTAGTAAAGATGCACATAAGCTGAAAGTGAAAAAGTGGAACATGGAAACCAAAACTGACAAGGAGTAGCTATGCTTACACCTAAAAAAAAGACTTTAAATCAAAAATTTTAAAGAGAAAAAGAAAGTCATTGTATAATGATAAATGGATAAATTCAACAAAAGATATACTAATTACAAATATATATGCATCCAATATCACAAGACCAAATTACAAAAACAAATATTAGATCTACAGGGAGAGATAGACTCCCATATAACACTAGTTGCAGAATTCAACACCCAACTGTTATATTGACAGAAAAAAAATCAACAAAAAACTATCAGAGTTAATCCTTATTACAGACTAAATAGACTTCTAAGTACAATTTACAGAATATTTTATGCAATAGCTGTGTAATGCACATTTTTCTCATCGGCATAGGGAATATTCTCTAGTATAGATCATATGGTAGATCACAAAAGAAGTCTCAATAAATTCAAGAGCATCAAAGTCATAACACAAATCCTATAAAACTAGAAATCAAGAAGAAGAATTTAAGAAATTATGAAAAAACCTAGAAATTTTTAAAAAATACCTTGAGTAAACCATGGGTCAGTGAAGAAGTCAAGAGAAATTAAAAATTTCTTTAGACAATTGAAAATGGAAACACATTATACCAAAAGCTATGGAATACATTAAAAGCAGCTCTAACAGAGAATTTACAGAAATAAGCACCTGTATTTAAAAAGTAGAAATATTTCAAATAAAAACTTAACAATACACCTCAAAGAACTAGCACAGAAGGAACAAACCAAACCAAAATTTAGTAAAAGGAATAAAGAGCAGAGCAGAAATAGATAAACTGAAGACTAATAAACAATACCAAAGGATGTGGGAAAAAGGGTACACTTATACATTGTTGGTGGGACTGCAAATTGGTGCAACCACTCTGAAAAGCAGTATGGAGATTCCTCAAAAAACGAGGAATGGAACCACCATTTTACCCAGTTAAGGATTTAAAATCAGCATACTACAGTGATGCAGCCACACCAATGTCTACAGCAGATCAATTCACAATAGCTCAGCTGTGGAGAAAACTAGGTGCCTTTCAACAGATGAATGGATAAAGAAATTGTGGTATATGTACACAATGGAGTATTACTCATCCATGAATAAGAATGACTTTATAACATTTGCCAATAAATGAATGGATCTGGAAACTATCATGCTAAGCCAATCCTAAAAAAACCAAGGTCGAATGTTTTCTCTTATATGCAGATGCTAACTCACAATGAAGGTGGTATAGAAGTTCCATAGATTAGACAAAGGAGAATGAAGGGAAGGGAGGTAGATAGGAAAAGAAAAGACTGTGGAATGAATCTAATATAACTTTCCTATGTACATAAATGAATACACCACAGTGAATCTCACCGTCATGTACATCCACAAGAATGGAATCATAATTAGAATAAGATATATTCCCTGCTTGCGTAATTTATCAAAATGGACTCTATCATCATGTAAAACTAAAAAAGAACCAGTTAAAAAACAAAAACAAAGATTAATGAAACAAAAAGTTGTTCTTTAAAAATATGGAAAAAATAAACAAAACTTTAGCTAGACTAACAAATAAAAAAATAGAGAGAAAACTCAAAACCAGAGACATTATCATTGATACCATAGAAATTCAAAGGATAATCAGGGAGAATACCAAAAACAACAAATTGAAATCCTAAAGGAAATAAATAAATTTCTGGACACATACAACCTACTGAAATTGAACCATAAATTAAAAAAAAAAACCCAAAGACCAATATTGAGTAACAAGATCAAATACATAATAAAAATATCCCAACAAAGAAAAGGACCAATGTCTTCAACGCCAAATTTTACCAAACTTTCTCAGAAGAACTAATATTAATTCTTCTCAGAGTATTTCAAAACCTAAAAGGGAAGAAACTTTTCCAATTTTGTATTTGGAGGCCAACATTACCTTGATGCCAAAACCAACTAGAACAAAACAACAAAAATTTACATGCCAGTATCCCTCATGAATATGGATCTAAAAATTTTCAAAGCAAATCAGTAATATATCAAAAAGATTACATATCATGAGCAAGAGGGAATTGAAGGCTGGGGATATAGCTCAGTTGGTAGAGTGCTTGCCTTGCATGCACAAGGCCCTGGGTTCGATCTCCAGTACCACAAAAAAAAAAAACCAAAAAAACCTTTACTGAACACTCAAGCCGGGCACGGTGGCGCAAGCCTGTAATCCCAGCACTTAGGGAGGCTGAGACAGGAGAATCGCGAGTTCAAAGCCAGCCTCAGCAATGGTGACATGCTAAGCAACTCAGTGAGACCCTGTCTCTACATAAAACACAAAATAGGGCTGGGGATGGGGCTCAGTAGTTGAGTGCCCCTGAGTTCAATCTCCAGTACCAAAAAAAAAAAAAAAGAGAGAGAGAATTGATCTTGACTATGAAATCATAGATCAACAGACACAAATCAATTAATATAACACATCCTATCAAGATAATAAAGAACAAGCCGGGCGCGGTGGCTCAAGCCTGTAATCCCAGCACTTAGGGAGGCTGAGACAGGAGAATCGCGAGTTCAAAGCCAGCCTCAGCAATGGCGAGGCGCTAAGCAACTCAGTGAGACCCTGTCTCTACATAAAACACAAAATGGGACTGAGGATGTGGCTCAGTGGTTGAATGCCACTGAGATCAATCCCCAGTACCA
>CM053403.1:128036032-128119430 GCA_028644305.1 Xerus rutilus
CAAAAAACAAAAACAAACAAAAAAAAGATAATAAAGAACAAAAATCATACAATAATTTCAGTACATGCAAAAAATGTGATAAAATGCTATACCACATCATACTATACCACTAATCAACAAATTGGGTTTACAAGGCATCTACTTTGACACAATGAAAGTCATACATGACAGATCCACAGTCAATATCACACTGAATGGGGAAAATCTGAAAGTATTTCCTCTAAGATCTGGAAGAAGAGAAAGATATCCATTTTCACAAATGCTTTTAAACACAGCTCTAAAAGTCATAGTCAGAGAATTTAGGCAAGATAAAGAAATAACAGGGCACTCTAATTGGAATGGAGGAAATCAAATTATTTGTTTGCAGAGGACATTATCTTTACTAGGAAAACCTAGAATTTTCCCCAAACTATTAGACCTGGTAAACTAATTCAGTGAAGTTGCAATACAAAATCAACAGCCAAAATAAGGCGCATTTCTATATGCCAAATACGAACTTGCTGAAAAAGAAGTCAACAAAGCAATATCATCCCTAACAGTTACACACATACATACATAAATTCAACCAAAGAAATGAACCAAAGAAAATTATAAAATAATGATGAAAGAAATTGAAGGGAACAAATATGCAAACAAATGGAAAGACATCCCATATTCAGAAATTGGAAGAATTAGTATTGTTAAAATGTACATATTATTCAAAGTGATACTAATGGAATTACCATCAAAATATCATTGACATCCTTAACAAAAAATACAAAACACAATCCTAAAATTCATATGGAACCACTCTGAAGAGCAAAAGAAATTCTTGGCAAATTCTTGGCATAGTCATCACAATTTTTGAATTCAATATATACTACAAAGTTATAATAAGAAAACCAGCATGGCAATGTCATGAAAACATAGACCAATGGAATAATGCATAAAATTCAGAAATAAATCCATGTACTCATAGCTTACTTACTTTCAACAAAGATGACTAAAACCTACACTCAATAAAGGACAGCTTCTTCAATAAATGGTATTGAGAAAATTGGACACATATATATCATTGCAAAGAAGTATGAAACTAGACCCCTATCTCTTACCATATACAAAAATCAACTCAAAATCCATCAAAGACCTAAACATAAAACTCAAAACTATGAAACAACCAGAAGAAAACATAGGAGAAGTAATTCATGACATTGGTCTAGGCAAAAGATATTTTGGTTAAAACCCAAAAGCACATAAACCACAGTGAAACTCAACATTGCTTACATCCACAAGATGGGGAAACTAATTAGAATAATATATATTCCACACTTGTATAAGTACACCAAAATAAGTTCTACTGTCATGTAAAAGTTTTTTAAAAAGAACCCAAAAGCACAGATAACAAAAGCAATAAAAGACAAATAAGATTATATGAAACTAAGATGCTTTTGCACAGCAAAGGTAAAAATCAACAAAATGAAGAGACAACTGACAGAAGGGGATAGTATATAAAAGAAATATACTATCAATAGCAAAAATAATAATTATTTCAAAAATAGTTAAATGATCTTTTAGACATTTCTCAAGAGAAGACATACAAATAATCAGAGTATGGAGTATGTGATAAAATGCTCAACATCGCTAATCATTGAGGAAGTGCAACTCAAAACCAAAATGAGCTATTGTATCACCCCAGTTAGAGTGGTGTTGGTGGAAAACAAAATATAACAAACACTGGTGAGTATGAAGAGAAAGGAGAACCCCTAAATGCTGTTGCTGTTGATGAGAATGTAAGTTAGTATTGCCATAATGGAAAACATTCTGGAGGATAAAAAAAAAAATTGAAAAGTAGAACTAACATATGATCCAGCAATACCACTACTGAGCATCTATTCCAAGGAAATGAAATCATTATGTCAAAGGCATATATGCATTCTTATGGTTTTAACAGCACTATTCATAATAGCCAAGAAATGGAAATAACTGATGTGTCCATCAGTGGAAGAGTGGATTAAGAAAATGTGGTATACATTCACAGCAGAATACCATTAAGTCATAAAACAAATGAAATTTTGTCATTTGTAGCAACATGGATGGAACTGGAGGCCATTGTTTTAAGTGAAGTAGCCAGAAACAAAGACAGATACTGCATGTTCACACTTATGTGAAGGTAAAAAATTGATTCTCATAAAAGTAGAGAGTAGAATAATAGTCATTAGAGGACAGGAAGGTAGTGGGAAAGAAGGACAGAACTTAGATGATAGGTACCAAAATACAATTAAAAGGAATAAATTCTAGTATTCCATAGAATGATAGGGTGACAATAAATTACTAAAACTTATAAATCTCAAAATAACCAGAAGAGAGGAGTTTTGAAGCTTTCTAACAGAAAAAAATGCTAATTCTCTGACTTGATCATTATGTATTATATGAATTTTATCTTCACAAATCAATTTGTATAATTATTATGTCAATTATAAATAGTAATATAAATTACTAAAAAAATTAAAAACTGAAATTATTAAAATATTTTCATTTTTTCAAAAATGGTACAATCTCAGAATGAAGTCCATAAAATTCACCAAATAGCCAATCAACCACAAATGAGCTATAATTTTATAATATTAAAACTGTGTGAATTCTTAAATTTCAATGAATAAATAAAACTGAAAAGAAATAAAACCAAAACCATCATATTCCTTTGGTCTTTTATCTCTAAGTGTTTGGCCTGAGTAGAGATGTATTCAGTATTCTTATGGGAAAACTGTATCAGAAATGCACAAAATTAGAGATATTATAGTTTACAAGGGTTCAAATACACAATAAGTCTTCACTAAATGGCATGTAATAATCACTTCAACAATAATCTCACTGATCAAACTCAATATAACGTTTATAGAATACATTTAAGTGCATTTAAAGTAACATTTAACTGTGTTTAAACTTGAAATTGGAACTTTCTCATTTCAAGATGAAACACTGCCTTTGTAGTTGCTCATTAGAGAAATAATTTTGATTAAGATGATAGTTTTGAGCTGTGATTAAATCTTTGTTTTGCACTGAATATAGTTTAGTGTTTATGCTAAATGATTGTTACATAACTGGAATAATTTTTAGAACTTACTTTAGTTCACAAATGGCTATAAGCTTCTAAACCTCGATATTTGTGTTTGTAAAAAAAAGTGAGATAAGTTTTAAATATAGACATATGCAAAGATAATAATAGTATTTTCATGTTTTGAAAAGAAAAATAACTATATAAGCACCCTATGTTTCTTCTTGATATTTCATACCACTTTGATATAGTGATTATAAATTATTCTGCTAATGTGACTGAAGTCACTCTCTCCACTCTATGTACATATGTGACACTTAAAATAGAAGAGAAAATTATTGTTAACCTGATTATTACCACCAGGCTAAATAATAACTGTCAGTTTCTTTGCTTTATAATATCAATTTGAATGAAAACTTACTATTGCCTATATAATAATTATGAAATATTTAATAAGTTTATTTGGGTAATATCATGCTATTTCTAATTTTATGACCATCGCAAACATTTCATGTCTTTCCCTTTCTGGCAAGTTGATACACTGATTAACATTAAACACCATTTTTGTTAAATATAAAAGAAATAAATTTATTTTCATTCAACATAGATTTATGTGGATCTTAATATGCACGAGGCACGGTTTAGCTGCTTCAAAAATATTATATCATTTAATTCTCACCATAAATATGAGGTAGACACCATGATCCATGTTTTTAAAGTGAAGAATCACAGGTTAAGTAATTTTCCTAAGATCAGCAATTACACTGTACTAACCGGAGGATTAGAAATCATAAGAGATTAGTTCTAAAGACCACTCTCTTAAACAATGCTGTGCTGCTTCTCAGAACATGATGCGGAGCCATATGCATCCCACAATACCCATTCTCACCATTCACACTATATTTACCTTAATTAGGTTCCAGCCATCTGGTAAACACAAAGAGCTGAGACAAAGACCTATAATAAACAATGAGAGAAAAAAAAATTTTCTTGATAAATGTTTCAGTAACTTTGAAAAGTTGTTCACTTATTTTCCAGTTTGCAGCTACTTATTTGAGAATTACAGTGATAATCTTCATTTTATTTATTCAGAGATTAACTTAAATGGCCAAATTATTCAAACACATATGCACACTCAAATGACTTCATCTCTTTACAGGCCTCAATTTCTCCTCTTTTCTTCATCCAGTTATCAAGATTTGTCCTGAACTTTTAATTATTAATCCTTTGGTGCCTTCATATATGAAGTATTTCCACTTTGGATGTCTTTGTTCTGCAACACTTCTAGCTTAATTCTAACACTTGCTATCTCGGCACACAAAAGCTTAGCCACAGGAATATTTTTCCCCTGAGATACATGGAAATAAATTTATAAATAAATTTCTTGTTTATATTTACATTTCTGTCTGATTGCATTCTGGAAAAGAAACATTAATTTATTCTACTTTATTAGCCTAGATTAAGTAAAAAATTTGCATTTAATTAATGAGCAGGATAATGAATTTGAGGCTATTAAGAACACTTGACTTAATATAATCAACATTCAATATTTCTAAGTTTCCAGAACACAGATATGATGTGATTGAGTAACCCTACCTAGAAACTCAAAATTTCATTTTTGTCTTGTTTTATTTTCCTATTTCTAAACAATCTTTTCTTTGATAAAGCATGTTAACTTTCAGGGAAAGACAAGTGAATTTTTCTCTGTCATTTGTTTTTTTTCTATAAATATCTATACATTTGTATAAGTGTCTGAAAAAATGGCCACCAATATCTTATAAAAGTAGCAACTTATGTTTAAAATAATCTATCTCCCACTGACTAGTGGTGTTACCTTGGCAAGTCACCTGATCCTCTCTTCTGTTACCAGACAGATGATATAAAAATGTAAGAGATCACTAAATAACAATAGATGCTTCTAAATGTTTCTCTCATATGAGTCGTTGGCTAGATAACCAGTTTAAAAATCAAGTTTTATGCAAAAGCAAGCAAAATGAAAGAACAACTACATCAAAATAGAATGTGACATAGAAAACTACATGTTTAACTGATGTAAGTAGAATATTGTATATCTGCTTCTAAAAACATTACAAATAAAATAAATACCAGGTTTTCTTTGAAATATGACTATAATAATTCAGAAGACAAAATATTTTACTAGAAACAAGAACTAAGCAACCATTTTAACCTTAGGCTCACAGTTGAACATTGTATTCATTATGTAGGAAAATTCTGGTAAATCTTCCAACATAATTACTTCAGCTAAAAATGAATTGAAATAAAATGTATGAAAACAGAAACCAAATATTTCACATGTTTATGAATACCACCACAAAGAAATGTCATGATTGTTTTGATTGGTATCATTTTATTTAAATAGATTTCCCATAAATAGAAAAGTAATTAAAATGCCACACACACTTACTTCATAATAATTGAGATTGTATACTGAGTTACAACCCCAAATAAAGAAGCAATCTGTCCTCTAATAAAATTATTTGGTCCCTATAGAGTCATGCAAAGATCAATTTTGGTTAATTTTACTAGAAATTATTTAACACTTTTTTCATTAGAAAGAATATTACAAAAACTTACTAAATGTACAGCATATGTACTAGTTTTCTTCATAACTAATTACCACAAATTTGGTGTCTTAAACGACACAATTCTTTCACCTCCTAGTTTCTGGGTGTTAAGAATGAAGAGATTACTACGGCTAGGTTCTCAGCTGGATCTAGTGGTCCTTAGACAAACTCATTCACGTACTGTGGTTGTAAGATTGAGGTCTTATTTTTTTGCTTGCTGTTAGTCAAGGGTTTCCATGAATTTTTAGAGGCTGCCTTCAGGTCCTAGCTAACCTAACTTTCTCCAGAGATCTTCTAGACTTCCCAATCTCTCAGATTTTAGGAAGGTTCCAGTCTCTTTTAAGGGTTTATCTGAATAGATCAAGCTTACTCAGATGATCTCCCTTTTGATTAACTCAAAGTAAACTGATGGGTCACTTAATCACAAGAGGGAAATATTATCATATTCACAGGTTCTATCCACACTGAAGAGAATTCTCCAAGGAAGCATACAAGAGGGAGTAGGAAGCAATTTTAGAATCATGCCTACTACAATGTACATGGTAAGATTCTGCATTATTAATATCTCCATACAGAAATATCTCTCTTGATTAAGGAGTCATATCTTCTTTTTATTAACATGTTTTCAAAAGTAAATCAGGTATTTATTTTGAAGGATCCTGATGCTATAGCAAATATATACAGAAACTTTTCCTTATTCTTTCTCTAAAGGGCCTGTATCCATTCTCCAAACTATGTATTATAGAAAGAAAAATTTATAGATATTCCTAGAGCTGTTAGAAATAAGGTATGAACTAAGAGTGGTGTAACAAAAAAGAAACACCATAATGAACTGCCCATTAGAGTAAGCTGAGGGTATAGATGACATATGAGGGACTCTTGGGCTGAGTATATCCCTAGTAGATCCAACAGATCCATCATGCCTCTCTGGTTGTTTTTAGAGTCTGTGAGTATACTCACATGGATACACACGCACACACACACACACACACACACACACATAACTGCTGGAAAAAACTATTATATTGCTTCCTGGTTCTGTGGAATGAGAGCATTGTTCTGTAAAATAAGAAGCAAAAGTCATCAACGCTGCCTTTTCTTCCTAGCCAAGATATTAATTCTGAAACACTATTGCACTCCAAGTCAAATAACTGAAATTGATGCTGGCCTCAGTCTTTAAAAATTAAGTTTTGTGATCCTCCTTCATATCTTCACTTAATTCACTAATAACGGCCTATAAAAATTTCAGTAAGTCATGGTGTATGAAAATGAGTTTTCATGTATTTAATCAAAGACTATATTTGGTTATAAAATTGCTATGGTATATTTCCTAGAAGTGAGCAACATAGACTCAGTATTTCATATATATTTGTAGTAGACATAGTAATATTCCCACAAAGATATCCATGTCCAGATCCCCAAAACCTGCAAATAGGCAAGATTAAATGGCAAAGGAGAATTAAGTTTGCATATTAAGATTTCTATACAGGAATCTTATTAATATGGGAAGATTATCTTGGATTCCTGGTGTGCGCAACATAATCACAACATAATCATATTCACACAAAAATGAATAGGAAGAAAATAAAGATGGCAGTGTGAGAAGAATTCTGCCCAACATTGCTGGCTCTAAAGTTGGAGGAAAAGGACCATGTGCCAAGGAAATTGGGTGTCCTCCAGCAAGTGGAAAAAGCAAAGAAAGGGAATCTCCCCTAGAGCTTCCAGAAATAAATTCACCCTGCCAACTCTTTGATCTTAGTCAATGAGATCTGTGTCAGACTTCTGATCTACAGAACTATAAGATGATAAATTTGTGTTTTAAGTCACAAAGTTCATGGTAATTAGTCATAGCAGCAGTAGAAAATTAACACAATAGTTATTAATCTAATGGATGAATTGCATTTCATGGCCATTCAGGAAAGAAAAACAGAATCATTCCTTGGGACTGAAAATAAGTAGTATATGGTCTTGCCCTAGGACTATATTAATTCTGAATATTCTGTCACAATATTAGTTTGAGGTATCTTGATTATTTATTTGGTCATTGTGTGGAGCATATCACTGATTATTTGTTGAGGCTTGTTAAGCAAGAAGTAACAAATATTCTATGCCTTTTTGAGTTGAGTTCTTACTAGAGCAAAGACCCTGGTACATTAATGAAACTTTTAAGGGTCCACATACAAACTCCCTACTACTAAGACAGTCAGAGTCACAGTGCTTGACAGACATTTTTGGGTTATTCAAAGATATACACCCTACATAGGAATATTGCTGTGATTCATTTATCAGGTGACATAAAATCTGCCAATTTAAAGTAGGGCTCAGCAGAAGGAAGCTCAGTAGCAGGTATATGCTGTGGTACTTGCATCATGTGATCTGGCTGACCAAATGACATTATCTCTTGGGAGTCGACAAATTGTTTCTGTTAATGGCCAGATGGTGAATTTTAGGCTTTGAGGACCTCAAAGTATCTGTTGTAGCTACTAAACTGTGTTGCTGTAACAAAACTGTTCAATCCTACCATTATATGAGAGCTACTCAATTCCACCATTGTAGTGCAAATGCAGCCACAGATAGTACATACTGTTAGGTCTGTTCAGGGTCCAGGATGTCCAATTAGGGGGACCGGTCAGGGCAGCTGTGGTCAGAGCAGCTGCAGAACGGAGCGCCAGCCAGATGCTGACGTCACCAGTAGACACGCCTCCTGTCAATCAGCGAGTTTTTCCTGACCTATCCAGGAAGGACTCTGGCCTTCTCTTCCTGTCCCCAAGCCCTCCCCTTCCTGACCAGGCCTTTTGAAATTGTATGCCCCAACACAGGTGCCACTCCCCTGGACACACTCTGATGGACGGGAGAGTTCTGCCCAAGAGTGTGTATTTCCAATAAAGCCTTGCCCAGCAGCTTTAATTCGTCCCTCTTTGGTCATCTAGTCTTTACACATACATAAGTAAAGATGACTATCTTCTTATGAAACTTTAATTATAAAAATAGGCCCTGAGTCAAATTTGGCCCATGGGTTATAGTATTGTAATCCCTGCTATAAAAAGAACATTGCATGGGGTCCTTCAAAAATTCTAAGAGAGTTACTGCACAGACCAATTGAATTTTGGAATAACACCTTCCAGTGTTCAGTAAGGAACTGTAGACATTTTGCAATATAACTTCTAAATTTGGGGACTTAGTGAAAACTGAGTGTCTGACCATGTGACATCAAATGACTATGTTATTGAAGCTTCTCATCATGCATAAACCACTGTCAGACTCATCATGTCATAAATTTCAGACATCTAGCCACAAACCAGCCTGAACTGAAAATCGTTTATGTGAGATCAAGCCCAAGCAGATATACATGAAGTGAGTTACATGAACAGATGCGTCAGACTTCCTTATAACCTTTACATTACTCCATTCATACCTAAGGCCTTGTGTGGAGCCCCTATGATAACAGAAAAGGAAAGAACAGGACAGGAGTCAAGTCACTCTCACAGAAAGGTTGGCTGACATGCTCTAATTTTACTTGGAAAGGGTGGCTTAAGAGACAGTGGTGAGGGGAAATGTTTCCTTTGGAAATAGCTTTAAGAAGTACATGTGGTCACCAATTTGTGCAGCATATTCAGGAGGAAGTATCATGCTCTGGACCACAGAGAAAATTAACCAGAAAGATCTTGAAGAGTTCTATAGTGGAAGTTCAGGAAAAGAAACTCAAAGAAGCTACTAGCCAGCTTTAAGCAGTGAGTACAAACTTTTAAAACTTCAGTAAAATTTTATACTTAACATTAATGCAATTACAGATTGTTGAAAGGTTTCTGAACTTTATTAAAACCAGATGTGAACTTTGAACTCTAGAGGGCAAAAGAAGAGGCAAATGGAAAACAGGTTTCATTTTTAAAATAGGGAATTTGCCTGCTATCTTTAGTCTTTCCATCCTTCCTTCCCTTAGCCTTTTTATACTCACTCTTAAAATATTAATTAGCTAGATTCTAAATATACAGAGTAACTTATAATAAATGAAACAGGCATTAAGTAAATAACAAAATAGCCAAATATATATTTTAAATTGTTTTAAATAATAGAAAAAAAATATGAGCCCCAAGGGAAATTTAAAAGGATAGAATCACTTTAGAGTCAGGTTTCATAGAACTCTATCATGTGAGGACACAAAAGGAAGGTGGCCATTTGGCCATTTGTAAACCAGGAAGAGAATCTTTAGCAATACCTTACCATGCTGGGACCTTGATCTTGGATTTTGAGGCTTTAGAACCATGAGAAATATCTATCTGTCTTTCTTTTCTTTTTTTATACCAGGGATTAAAGCCAAGGGCCCTTTATCACTGAGCCACATCGCCAGCCCTTTTTTATTTTGAAACAGGGTCTCATTAACTTGCTTAGGACCTCACTAAATTGCTGAGACTGGTCTCAAACTTGCAATCCTCCTGCCTCAGCTTTCTGAGCCATTGGGATTATGGGCATGTGCCATCACACCCAGCAAGAAATATATTTCAGTTGTTAAGCCATCTGATTTATCATGTTTTATTATAGCAACATGTATTAGTCCATTTTCTGTTGCTAATAACAAAATTCCACAGACTGAGCATATTATAAAGATAAGTTTATTTTGCCAAGAAATGGTGGTGCACATCTGTAATACCAGTTACTTGACTGGCTGAGTGTTGTTTACGTCGTGCCTTGCATGGGTTTGCCGAAGAGCTGAGGTCCCGGGGGATTAAGGTATGGGGCCCTTAGGAAGGGTGGTATGGGATCCCATGGGAGAAGGTATGGGGTGGATTGTGGCGGAGTCACTCACCCAGACACCGGGGGTAGGCAAAACTGCTCTGCCGGTGCTAGACGCAGAACCCGTTTATTTCAGGAAGTGTAATAGCTTATATACGGTCCTCGGACCAATCATGGCCCTAAGGTTACAGCCAATGGGGTATGACTCCATGTCAGGCTTGCAGTCAATCACTGTTAATGGCCAGATGGTGAATTTTAGGCTTTGAGGTAAGGGAAGGGGAGGGGAGGTGCTGAAGGTATGGAGAGAGCTCCTATAGCTGAAGTAGGAATATTGTGGTTAACTTAGTGAGACCTTGTCTCAAAATAAAAAAATAAAAAGGGCTGGGGATGTGGTTCAGTGGTACAGCTGAGCTACAAAGGCTGTGAGTTCAATCCCCAGTGCCACACATTTGCACACAAAAGGGAGGTTTATTCTGAATCACAGTTCTGGTCCATCACCAGATCTCCCAAGGCAGTGCATGACAAGAGACAGGAAATCTGTGTCTGTCTGGTCTCTCTCCCTTTTCTTATAAAGCCACTGGAATTCAATCATGGGGCTTCATCTTAATGACATAATAAAATCCTAATCTGCTCCCAAAGGTCCTATCTCTAAACACCATAGTCAGATTATGTTCCCACCCTATTAATACCTCACAATAGGGATTAGATTTTCAACATATGAAACCTTTGGGGATACACTCAAGCCATATCCAAACCATAACACAGTGTGAGCTAACTAATAAAACACCTATTTCCAGGCACTATGTTCAGCAATGGAGATACAAGGTAAATAGAATTGATGCATGTCTGTCTTTGTGGAGTTAACAATCCAGTATCAAACAAGATAGAATGTATGAGTACAGCTCACCATGCTCCCACCTGTAGAACCAATGTTAAGATTCCCTTATGTATTCCTTCATTAAGAATTTATTGAGCATTTACTTAAATCACACAAGCACTAAGTGTCTGAAGCAATAACACATGGTGTCTGATCTCAATGAGCTCACTATTTGAAAAACTAACAAGCAAGTACACAGTGATGCGTGCAAAATTATAAACTAGCAGGTAGAGTATGAGATACAAAAAAGCAAACCTCCACTTGAATGAGGAAGTCACAGTAGGCTTCCAGTGGAGGCAACACCTAAACAGATTTGAAAGATGAGGAGGCATTTTTTAGGTGTTTAAGGAACAGAAGCAGGTAGGGTGAGAAAGGGAACCAAGCAAAGAAGATAACATCAAAACACAAAAGTTGTAGAGATTATGGTGAATTCCAAAAAAACCAAAACCCTCTGGCATTACTGAAACATAAAGTTTAGGAAATAAGTCCAAAAAAAAAATGAGTCTAGAAAAGTAATTGAGGCCAACTGATCCCAAAGAACATTAATGGCTAGTGAAGTAGTTTAAATTTTATTCCAAGCCCCACAGGGAGTCATGAAAGAATTTAGAGTAGTAGATTAATCTCAGTAATTAATCTAAATAATCTCAGATTGAGATTTTAGAATAAGCATCTTGGGTTAAAGAGCAAAGCAGGATTGTAGAGGGCCAAGACCAGAAAGAAGCAAAGGCAATAAACAGATAGCAATAATAAGAAGAAGAATTATGCTTCTTAAAGGAAGTAATTTTAAGAAGATGGAAAGAAATATTACAAAAATTTAGAGGAAATCAGCAGTGTAAACACTGAAATTAGGAGTTTCCAAGGAAAACAAAGGAAATAAATTTAAGAAGTCTTTGTGGTTAGAAAGAGCTTGTCATATTGGAAGAATAGAAAGAAGGCAAAAACAATGAGTGAGCAATAATAGGTGACAAAGTTTGGGCAAGATATGAGAGCAACAGACATATCAAACATCTTAGTATCCATTAGGGAATGTGTTCTCAACTGGAGCAATAGCTCCCCCAAGGGGGAATAAATGGTTTGGGAATGGGACTAGGGACTTTATTTTTGTAAAATACACACATACTCCACTCGTTATGGGGTTTGGTTTCATACCACCACAATACAGTGAATATTGCAATGAAGTGAGTCACATGCATTTTTTTCACCAGTGCATATAAAAAAGTCATGTTTACACTATACTGTAGTATATTAAGTGTGGAATTATGTTTACATACAATTGAGATACCTTAATAAAAATACTTTACTGCTAAAAATGCTACTGATCTTCTGACACTTCAGAAAGTCATAACCTTTTTTGCTGTTGGAGGATCTTGTCTGGATATTGATGAGTGTTAATCCTCCTGGGAGATAATGGCTGAAGGTTTTGGCAGCTATAGAGATTTCTTAAAATAAGATAGTAAAGTTTCTCAATCAATTAACTCTTTTTAAATTTTATTTTATTGGTTATTCTTAATTATACAAGACAGTAGAATCCATTTTGATAAAATTGTAGAAGAATAGGATATATCTTATTCTAGTTAGGACCCCATTCTTGTGGATGGGCACACCTCATACTAGACAATTAACTCTTTGGTGAAAGATTTCTCGGTAGTATGCAAAGCTGTCTGACAGAATTCTATTTACAAAATTGTTTTTCCAAACTGGGAATTAACCCCCTCAAACCTCACTGCTGCTTTATAACTAAGTTTATGTAATATTCTGAACCCTTTCTTGTTATTTCAACAATATGCAAAGCATAATCAGTGGGAGTAGTTTCCATTTCAAGAAACCAATCTCTTTATTCATACATGAGAAGCAACTACTCACCAATTAAAATTTTATCATAAGATTTCATTAATTCCATCACATGTCAGGGTCCAGGCCTAATCATAGTTTTCTATGCCCAACATATCTACAGTTATCTCCTCTGAATACTTCAAACTCTTCAAATCATCCATGAGGGTTAGAATCAACTTCCTCTAAGATCAGTGGAGTAGACAAAGGGGAACAAAAGGATAGGAGGAGGGAAGGGACAGAGAAAGACATTGGAATGAATCTTACCCAACATTCCTATGTACATATATGAATATACTACGGTGAATCTCACTATCATGAATCATAAATGTTTTTAACACCATTAAGAATGGTGAATCCTTCCCAGAATGATTGCATTTACTTTGCCTAGATCCATCAAAAATCAGTATTTATAGCAGCTATTGCCTTATTTAATGTATTTTTTAAATCTTAAAACTTGAAAGTTTGGATTTCTCCTTGATCCACACAATGCAGAATGGATGTATTAGCAGTAGGCACAAAATTCTCATTCTACATCTTCATCAGGGTTCTTGTGTGACCAGGTACACAGTAAATGAGTAGTAACAGTTTGAAATAAATCTTTTTTTCTGAGAAGTAGTATTCAAGAGTAGGCTTAAAATATTCAGTAAATCATGTTGTAAACAGATGTGCTGTCATCCAGATTCTGTTGATCTGAGTTGCCATTCCCATATGGCAGCACCAAGTGTGCCAGATGATACCTGCACATACAGTGGGGCAGATGACATCTGCACATTCAGTGAGTTGTGTTCCACAAGAGAAAAGCTCTGAGCTTAGGATATGTGAATATTTAGTAATGAACAGAAAACATGCCTGCTTTTTGCTCTGAGGGAGACATTATCTGGGCAGTAAGCATGTAAACTCTTTGCTCCACAGAAAAACACTTTCTTTATGCAAACATGCCTGAAAAGATAGTCCAGAACAAGTATCAAGCCGTACCTCTGCTTATAAGATATGGAAACATGAAAGATCCATAGAGGACTGTAACGCAAAATATCCATACCTCTTATCAACATTATCTTAGTTTATGGTAAACTTTTTCCTTAGAGAATGCCTAATTAGTTATTCTGAATAGTCTAACCATGAGGTTACTAACAGTATTCCAAATAGGTAGATGTGGTCAACCTGCAATATTAACCTCAATATGTCCCTCAAATGACCAGAAGAACAAATCCTATAAACCAATAAAGTCTACCTCAAAAGGCTAGGTGGCTTTCACATTTCTGCACTGAAATTGGCCCATAGCATTAATTCACCAGGATATATTTTCAATTATATAGACTTCTGCCTTATTTATGATAAAGTCTAAGGTAAGTCTGACTGGCAAGTTGTGTCTGATATGAATGCTTTCCAAGTTCCATATGGAATCACTGATGACTTCAGCTAAACTTGGGCACATGTTTTCTACCACCCTTTTTAATTGGATTACTCCCATTACAGGAAAACTGCCAACAGAGTGTGCCTAAGGCCCACACACTGTGTCATCTCCAGAAAGTCTCCCAAGGGTAAACACACTTAGGAGAGATCGCTATAGTTGCCTTATGGTTATATGATTCACTGGTACTGTATCAAAAAAATATATAATAACCAAGATTAAAGTGCTAGTAAACATTTGTTTGAGTGGGAGGTAAGTTAATCATTAACTTTCATATAAGAAGTAGAATCATAGGGCACAAATGGTGGGCCTAAAACTGTTGGATGCCTTCTCCCAGGTGGAGCCTATATCTTTCATGGATCCTGGCTTAACAGGGACTCCAACATAGCTTCCCAGATTGCTAATCAGCCTTAAGATTTCCTCTTCATTTTGATTAATCAACTTTAATCATTGATTTGGATGGACTAATCTGTCCTATTTTTCCATGTCACTAGTGATATGCAATTTTTTTGTTTTGAGTGAAATATGTAGGAGTTAGAGCCACTCCTGTTGTTTCAATAGAACTATCCATAACATTAATGAAATTAATGATCAAATTGTGATAGTAACAATCTGGTTAAAAATTATAGACCACCAGTCAATAAACTTTAAGATGCTTGCTAACAGTTTGTGAGAGCATAGGAGGACATTTTTTTCATGAGGAGGCTGCTTGGGTAATCTGAAAGATGCTCCCACCCCCCAAATCAATACCCTTTTGTCCTCTACCTCCTGTGTTCTGAGGTATTCCTTCCCATGTGCTAAGCCTGTTCTCCTTCCACCACCTTCACATTAGATTTCTGTCATATAACAGATTACTAAAAGCTTAGAAGTTTAAGATAATGTCATTTATTGTTTCACCATTACTATGTCAGCAATCTGGACATGGCTTAACTGGGATCCTGCTCTCACAAGTGTGAGAAAATAGTTTACAGAACCTAGGTAAACTCTAGCAGTGTTTTGTCTAAAAGAGGAGATGCAAGGGCAATGCCAACACTCCTGCAGCCAAGAATGAATTTGCATTGTTACAAGTTTCACTTTGTTCTGGAAAAAAAAAAAACCCACCAAAGTGGTTGTATGTGCTTTTCATTAGGGAAAAACTTTGTAACATAATTAAAATATAAGAATATTTGGAGAAGTGGGATAGTCATATTTTCTATTATTTTTCCCCAAGAATTAAGCCCCAGAGAACTTGGCTTTGAACTCCAGGAACTTGGGAAAATAATTTAACTATCCTAAACATCTATATTCTTTTAGATTCTTGGCTCAAGGAAAGAAACAATGACTTGTTTTAGATTTTTGAAATCTCTTGTGTACAGAAAATATTTAGAGAACATTTTGTTTGTTTTGTTTTTGTTTAGTCTCATGATTTTATTCCCAAAGAAAAGCAAATAAATAAGGCAGTTTGTAGAAAAAAACCCTTGTTTCTTACTTCTTCAGCAGCCTGTCAATATGAGACGATGAAAAACAATCCACAATGTAAAACTTTTCACGCACGGCAATGTTCCTATTTACTCTTCAGGAAATCTAGCTTCTTTCAGTTTCTTAATAGATAATTTTGAGAGGTCCCTGGAAGTGTCATACCTAATGACCCAAGAAGTTAGTTGTCTCCATGACTACTGCATAATTTTTAGCACTTTCTCTTTCTTCATTTGCTTACTGAATATCCCAGTTTTTGCTTCCTCAAAACAACTATGCTACCAACACCCACTAGAGACACAATTACAATTACAGCTGCAACAGAATCAAATATATGTCCATGAGGCTGACCCTGGTGCTAATGTCTTAACCAACTACCAGTTTTTGACTACCAATGTTGAGGGTCCCACAGACAAGGCCAGGAATGCTGCCAAATTTATGAGCCTTTTCTCCATCAGTCGGTATAAATCTTATCCCTTGTGTGTGTTATCAATTTTTCAAAATTCCACATTATAGAAAGACATCTTCCTTCTCTTTTTCACTGTCACTTTCTTTCTTAAATCCCAAGATATAGTAAATGCAAGTTAGTAAACAAAGATAAGATTGATCTAAACTATAAATACTACATTGTATTCAGAAACTTTCTTCCTTTCTGAAGCTCATTTGTAGTTCTTTCAATATTTGAAGTAAAGTATTATTTGAGTGCATATCCTGTGCTAGGTAATATTCTAGGCAAAGGAGATATATCAACAACTACAACAACAACAAAAAGGCAAAGAGCTGCTTATCTCATGAAGGGATAATTATCTCATGAAACTTAGGGAAAGGACAGAAAATAATTCATTAAATAAATAGATTATAATTAACTATGAAGTAAGTAAACTGGATGATGTTATAGAAAGTAACAGACATTGTTTCCACTTTACATAAAATAGCAAGAAGAACATTGCAGAAGAAATAAGTGAAGGCAAAACAAAACCTTTTATTTTACTTATTCTTAATTGATCGTAGGTAACAACTTGTTTAACAAATAACAATGATTTATCCCATTGTGTGTGCTTATGCATATACATAGACTTATATATGTTTATGTATGAGTGAAATGAATGACAGAAATTACACAAGGAATAAAAGGAAGGAATTATGATTTTATTGTTATTATTACATAACATACTACCTATGAAAAGGTGACAATAGGTATATTAAATTCAGACCCAGCAGACTTCAGATTAATAAAATTCATCAGGGATCACAAATGATATTACATAATGATAAAGCGGTTGTTTTTCCAAAATGATATAACAATAAACATGTATGAATGTAATAAAAAATCATAAAAATATGTGAGATAAAAACTAGTGAAATGCAAGTAGAAATAAATGAACCTATTATTATAGTTGGTGACTTTGACACTCCTCTATCAGAAATGGAAAGATCTAGCTGGTAGAAAATCAGTAAGGCATAACTGAACTCAACACCACCACTAATCAACCGGATACAGTTGACATCTACAGACTGCTTCACCTATCATCTGCAGAATACACATATTTTAAAACTCACATGAGACTTTACCAATATAAACCATATTTGTGGGCAAAAAAAATACTACCATAACAAATTTTAAAAGAGAAAATTCTGCTTTCAGATCACAATGGAATTGAACAGGAAAGCAACTATAGAAAAATAGCTGGAAAATACAGAAATACTTGAAGATTAAACAACACATTTTGAAATAACACATGTATCAGATAAGGAAATTCAGAAGAAATTTTAAAAAGATTTTAAAGTGGATGAAAATAAAAATGTAATTTATTAAATTTGTGAAATGCAATAAAAGTGGTCAGAGGGAAATTTATAGCATTGAATGCAGATATTATAAAAAGGAAAGATAAAAATACATAATCTAAAATCAATTTTCATGAAACTAGAATAAAGAACAAATAAACTCAAACTAAGCAAAAAATAAATAATAAAAATTAGAGCATAAATCAATGGAAAATGGGAAATAAAGAAAATCAATAAAACCAAAGCCTAGTTCTTTGAAAAAAATCAGTAAAATCCATAAGCATACAGAAAAACTAACTATGAAAAGAAGAAAGATCACACAAAATTCTAATACTAAAAGTGAATCAGGAGTGTCACTGCAGATTCTATGGTCATTAAAATAATAAGAAGAAAATATTATGAACAATTCTATGCCCCAAATATGATGACCCAGCTATAATGGACCAAGTTTTTAAAAGACATAATCTTCTAAAGCTCACAAAAGAAGAAATAGATCAACTGAATAAATTCCTAAATTGCACCAAATTATTAAAGAAATAGAATCAATAATTAACTGTCCAAAACAGAAAGCACTAGGCCCATATAGGTAAACTCTAAAAAACAATGAAAGGAGCAATAATACAAACTCTGCCAGAAAATACAAGCAGAGAGAGTATTTCTTGGTATACTTAATAAAGTTAGCATCATCCTTACAGCAATTCAGATAAAGACATGAAGGAGGAAGTTAGAAGTGATTGTTAATGGGTGTGCAGTTTATTTTGTAATGATTAAATGTTGTCAAATCAGACAGAAGTAATGGTTGCAAAATTATGAGAATATACTTTAAGACTATTGAATTGTATAATTTTAAAAGATGAATTTTATGGTACAAATATAAATTATATCTCAATAAAGCTGCTATTAAAGTTATACTAACAATAAAACATAAATAATATTTAAAACCATTAAACTGATGGGGTTTTAGTGGATAAAATCAAATGGTAATATAGTTTCAAACTTTCCAGCATATTTACAATTGAAATGTCAAAAGGAATTGGTAAGAATTGTGCTTTTTTGAAAGAACTGAGGAGCGAAGAAAGACATATGAAACATGAATATCAAAAATGTATACATAAGTAAGCAAAGCTTAGAGCAACAATTTTGTTGGAGATAAAAGGTTTCAATGCTCAAAGTTGAATTCAAGCTACTCAGAGTTAATGTTAAAAATCTTATTGGTCTTAAACTTTTCTTAAATATTCTGATGTCTCAGCAAATATCTTTCACTCATACTCTATCATATTTATGGGATACAAATAATCTATAAGTTGTTCAACATATTTTTTATGGTAAAACATTTATGCTTCTAATATTTTCTCTCAAGAGCAAAACAAAAAAATGCATATTAAATATTCTAGATAATTAAAATTTCAGACTCATCTAGAGAATAATTAATAAAAACAGTTTGAAAACAAATAAAATGCTAACTTTTGTGACCACAAAACTGAAACTGCCATTATGAATCACCTGTCTTTGAATATCAAAGTCCTAATACATTAATTTTGGGTGCCTAATTCAGGAACATCTGTCTCAGTGGTCTCTTTTAATAAGAAAAATATCATTACTTGTGGAAACAGGCTGAATTCTTATATGGATAATTTATTAGTTTTGTCATTACTACATGGAAGCAAATCAATCATTTTGGATACAAACTACAAAAGCAATCAATTATAATGTAAAATATCCATTTTATATATTCATTCACTCCATTTATTTACCCTATTTTTTTAATGAAGCACTCCAGTAAGTTTTAAGATTGTGATATAGATCAAAACTAGAATATTGCCCTTAAAAATGTATTTCCAGGCTGGGCCTGGTGGCACATGCCTGTAATCCTAGTGACTTGGGAGTTTGAGGCAAGAGGATTGAAAATTTTAAGCCAGCCTCAGCAATTTAGCTGAGGTCCTCAGCAAATTAGCAAGAGCCTGTCTCAAAATAAAAAATAAAAACTGAACTTTCAATGTAGCTCAGAGGTAAAGTACCTTTGGATTCAATCCTCAGTAGCAAAAAAACAAAACAAAAAAACTATTTCCTGTCTAGTTGAACAAACTCAGAATGTAAATTAAAATTTTCAGTATTTCTGATAAATTCTGTGGTTGATATAATTAACATACAATATACAAATAAAAAATTGTATAGAGAAGGGCTACCTAAATCTCTTTAGTAAGTACATGGGTAGGAGAGTTAAAGTTTCTCAATTTTAAGAAGTTGTCTTAGTCGGCTTTCCATTGCTGTGACAAAATACCTGAAAAATAAAAAATTAAAGGATGAAAGAGTTAGTTTGGTTCACAGTTTCAGAAGTTTCAGTCCATGATTCATCCTCTGGCCCTGTTGTTTCTGGGTTTTTCATGAGGTAGAACATCATGGTTTAAGGGTGTGACAGAGGAAAGCTGCCAATCTTAAGGCAGGTAGGAAGCAGAAAGGGACAGCAAGAAAGGGGGTGCAAATAAAATATAGCATTCCAGGGCATACTCCCAGTAACCCACTTTCTCCAAGTAGGCCCTAACTCCTGGAGTTTTTACTACCTCCCAATAATGCCATAAAGTTATAAATCAGAATTTCTAAATTCTGTTAGAAAGAAAAAAGAGGAATTATTAACAGGTTTAATCACAATAATCTTACTAGACAAAATATTTTGCAATGGAAATGTATTAAGTACTTTATCTAAAAGCAAAAGCATTAAAAATATGCAATGTCAAAATAAAGCAATTGAAAGGAAATATATACCATAATTTTAAGATAATCTCTCTTTTTTTTTTTTTTGGTACCGGGGATTGAACTCAGGGGTACTCGACCACTGAGCCACATCCTCAGCCCTATTTTGTGCTTTATGTAGAGACAGGGTCTCACTGAGTTGCTTAGTGCCTCGCCGTTGCTGAGACTGGCTTTGAACTCGCGATTCTCCTGTCTCAGTCTCCCAAAGTGCTGGGATTACAGGCGTGTGCCACCGCATCCAGCTTAAGATAATCTTTTTATAGCATCTTCAAATGATATTACCTGTACATTTAAAATTATTAGTATAAAGGTAAAAATAACCATATCCTAAAGATAATTAAAATGTGGAAAAGAGTATGAACTGCAGTGTATTTTTCAACTTAAAGAATGCAAAGAAACACTGCAGGAATTAGTAAATTTTTTTGATTTGTTTTTTGGTACTGGGGATTGAACAGGGGTGCTTAACCACTGAGCCACATCCCCAGTCCTTTTAAAATATTTTATCTAGAGACAAGGTCTTGCTGAGTTGCTTGGTGCTTCACTAAGTTTCTGAGGCTGGCTTTCAACTCACCATCTTCCTGCCTCAGTCTCCTCAGCTGCTGGGATTACAGGTGTTCCCCAGCAAGATTTTTAAATCTTATCTTTTAATTTTAAAAAGTACTACATAGAATGAGACTTAGTTAAAATTTATAAATGAAAATTTCTGGAAGCAACCCAAAAGATATAATATCATTTTGTTTACTAGTTACAGAATCCATATAATAAATATTGTCTATAGTTAAATTAAACTATAAGGATTCAATTTTCAAACACCAGTAAATCTTAAGAAAAAGCTCTTCATGTCACAAAAAATTATTTGATAATGGTTTCCACATTTCTTACATGATTTAAAGAAAATAAGAAAAACTCTGTGTTTATACCTGATAAGATAATTGCCCTAAAAAGGCTTAAAGTTTAAGTCAATTATAATTCCATAAGACTATTTCCCAAAGAGTGGATAATAAGACTTCCTTACAATAATAATTATTGAAAAACATGCCCAATTTTTTCTTTACATATATATACACCATATATCATTTTACAAAAATTCATAAATTGATCATGAGATTAGATATATTATTCAGATATTAATTGCATGTTGTTCTTTCCATTTTTATATGGCTCCTCATTCTTCTCTACACACATACAACTAAATTTTTTTTCTTATAATCATTGGCTGTACTAAATATTCTTATTTCTACATGCTTTTTATTATTCTACTTTCTTTTGAATTGTCTATGTGATATTTCATTGTTTCACATGCCTCACTACATTCACTAAAATAGCCAAGACATTAGAAGAATTTGGTGCCTAATTTTAGCAAAATAATCTATGCAGCATTTTTGGACAATATTTATTGCATTTAAACATTTTTCTTAATACATATTTTACTTGGAAATTTTAAAAAATTATCACATGCTTGTTAAACTTCATAAATGATCATATATTTTATTTCTTAAATTTATTGATAACTGATTATATATCCACAGATTTTCTTATATTGTAAGAGCCTTGCCTTCTTGCTAGTAGCTATACTTGGTTGTAGAATAATACTTTTTTCCTTTGGTAAATTTCTGGGTTATTGTTTCTTAGCATTTGTTTTTTAAGATTTCTTGCATTAGAATCCCCTTACTGAAAGATTATACTATTTTTTTCTTATTTTTAAATTTAAGACAGTAGTTTATGACTAGAGTTATTTTTACTTCAAAATTGCCTAAAACTTAGTGAAACACATCAACCTGAGAATTTCACTCTTTATTCAACTCATTAAGCTAGTCATTTGTTTACTTACTACCTCTTAATCTCCTGTCATTTTTTAATGCAATTCCTAATTTTTATATGTTATTTTTATTTCAACTACCCTCCAAATGATTAGTTGTTTTTCTAATATAACTTGTACCTTTGCCTGTGAGGCAAATTCAGAGGATCCAGTGCATTGTCTATTGGTGATTTCATACCCAGTGATTTCAACAATTTGGTAAAAGCAACAACATGACTAAACAAGGATAATGTAACTAGGGTTTCATGTCCCTCAGGATAAAAAGTCTAGGTCACTCCATCAGTATTGTAACCTTACCAGCTGGGTAAACTACAAAACATAACTTTTCAAAATCTGTTAGGTCATGATTTAATTTGTATTCCTTATTTGCAAATAAAGTTGACTATTTTTAATTATACAAATAAACTATTTGATGTTTTTGATTCATGTTCACAATATGTTTCCATATTTGTCTTCTACCAGGTTCTCAGACTTTTTCTTCTTGATTTTTTATGACACTTTCTGACTACCAATAATTTGACAATAGTATTATTACTCATGATTCAGTATTAAATAGTCTTTATTTGTTGCTTTTCTTTTCTTATTCATTATTAGGAGAAATTTATTAAATTTAAAATTTATTCAAAAGAACACCTCTTTGTCATGATATCTATCTTATCTTTGTTTTCACCTTTGTTGATTATTTTAGCTCATGTTTATTTCCTTCTTCCTTCATTTATGATATTTATTCAGTTGTTCATTCTGACATCTTAAGTTGTATGTTGGTGTTGTTAATCTTCAGCTTTTATTGTATGACCATTTAGGGATACCTTTTTCTAATTAATCACAGTTGTAGCTGTATTTAGTTTGTACTATTCTTATTATCCTTAAATTATAAATATTTTCTGATTTGCAATATAGAATTTCTCCATTTAATTTTATTGAATTTCAGTTACAAATACATTCTCAAGATGATAGTACTCTTTTAAATTAGTTGAAACTTGTTTACAAGCCTACGATATGTTGAATTTTTACAGATGTCCAATGTGGTTTATAAACAGAGCTTATTGCTTTTTGAAATGTGATGTTTACAACTATTCATTCCAATTTGTTAATTATGTATTGTTTGTCAAAATTTTTTCCCTATTTTTTTGTAAGACTGCTCTATCAGTTATGGAATAGTATATTAAAATGTCCCACTATAGCAATGGATTTATTTTTATTTGCTTTACATTTTTTAATGTTTTATTATTGGATGCATGCAAATTTGGGAATTTCATATCTTTTGGGTGAAATTTTATTCATTATATAAAGACATTTTTGCATGTAAACTCATCACTACTATCATTTCTAATATTAGCATGGCTAATTTATTAGCATTTCTAATATTAGCAAGCTTTTGTTGTTAGCATTTAGCTTATGTACTTTCTTTACATTTTCATTTTTTCCTTCCAGATATTCTTTAGTTTATGTCTGTTATAAAGTATATATAGCTGTTACCCTTTATTCTTTTAAAATAATGTCTTTCCTTCATACCAGCTTTTTACACCTTATCTTCTTCCTTGGTATTATAAAATCCAGTCTAGTCTAGAATGCTTCAGTCTCAATGAGTCTTGAATAGAGTCTTTTTAGTTGTCTTTAATAGGCACTTGAATATTTTCTCTTTAACAGAAGTTAAAGTAGTAATACTCATAACTAGTAGATGATATTTTTGTGCATAAACTCAGAATTAACTTTTGTTAACTATTTATAACTCATTTTTTATTATGAGTTTAAAACAATTACTACTGCTATCCAAAGAATCACCAACTAAACAGCACTTGTGCCTACTAAGCTTTCAAAGGATTCATTGAAAAACTAAGTTAAAATGTTATGAACCCTCTGAAGGTGTAAATATGTATGGCTAAAATCAATGATATTTCTGATTATACTTCTGGAAGTTTATGATTTAAGTCAGAAAACCAAGATGTGAAAATAATTAGATATAATAAGAACATAAATAAATCCAGAAAACTCTTTATTTTCACTGACTGTAAATAAGCTTATCTATGAAAGAGCGGAGAGATTTTTTCATTCTGACCTCTTATTTGAGAGAGTTGAAGATTGTGACTTATATTCTTACAGTTAAATAGAGAATTGCAGGAATATTTAATATATCAATAATCCTTTGAATTTAAGAAAAAACGTTGTGGGAAAGATTAAGAACACATTCTTGACATTTAGCCTAATCACTGGAAAAGTTAAGAGATAAAAGTAGCACTTTCAGAAAAAAACCTGAAGGAGTTTTTGGGAAAAGCTAAAGTTGAAGGAGTGATCATTTACCTGGCTCACAGTAAATAAAAACACTAGAAAGACCTAGAAGCATAGGTTTTAATTTCTTAAATTTCTTAAAACTTTGAAATATATGAAGTTCTCTCTCCTTTCCTGTCTCCCAGTACAAGACTCAGTGTAAATGGGAGGGAGGGAGAGACAGAAGAAAAGGGAGAGGGAGATGGATAGAGACTGTGATCTGAAATGATAAAATATTTAGCAAATGATACCATATGACCTACTTATCCTTCTCCTTTAAATTTACTGTTAAGACAAGTAACACGAATAAAGAAAAAAAAACAACTAGGTAGCTTTGAATCTCTAGCAGTCATCTCTTGAGATTTCCCACCTTTATCTTTTGAAAATCCTCATTATTACTGAAGGAAACTAAACTTACACCAGTCAACAAGGTTTACCATCCAGAAGCTGGCCAGGCTTGAGAGGATTCTAGAAGCAGCTGATTCTTCCGTTCTGCCTGTGCTCATGCATCACATGGTGTTAGCTTCCCTAGCTAGCTAGTCCTTTTCAAGGGCCTGTCTTTACTGTTGACTCTGTATTTTGGTGTAAGGTCTCAAGGACAGTTATATCGGAAAAGACAGGTCTTTACAAAACCCTGCATTTTCCTGAAGGGAATATTGAGGGTCCCTCCCACTTGTTTATTCTACCCAGAAAACTGCTGACTCCCACCCAGTTCGCAGCTCTGAGGCTTCTTCCTCCAACTCCCTCCAGTCACTGTCTTTGGGCTTCGCACCAGTTCTTCGTTTTGTTGTTGTTTTCCCCTCTCCTCTTTTTTAGGGTTAAATGCCAGGCACCTCCTACTGTTGTAAGTGGCCTGTCACTCTGTTCCGCTGTGCGGTCGTGATTGGCTGACAAGAGAGGGCGTCTGGCCCCGCCCCCACTTCCCTTTGCCGCGCTTGCAGGGGTTTTTCCCAAAGGTGGTCAACGGTATTCCGGAGGTCTGCGCTTGGAGCAGGTGGAGAAGCGTCCTTGTTTCTGCAGTTGCTGCAGTTCTTCCTCCTATCGTGGGTCTAAGCAAGAAAGGACGAGTATGCTTCCTTTGCTGATTGAGCTTCAGTGAACTGTTGCTGAGAATCTAGGCACTTCGGACACTTCGTCTCACTCCTTTCTCTGGTTTCACTGTATAAATCACTTATACACTTGTAACCCTGTGACTCTATTTTCTGCTCATTGCCCAGAGGAAAGGGTGGAACAGGAATTTCGAGTGTTTTGACGAGAGACTCTGCAGGGAGCTGTCTAAGGTGCTGAAGCTTCCAAAGCATTTGTCTTCACCAGCATCACGCGGGCTTAGATTGTACGTTTTCAGTTCTCTTTCTGGTTCCCCATGCCTTGGATAAGTCTGCTATCAGGACTGTGAATATCTATCGGTATCATGGCCCACGTGAGACACCTTCGGACGTTAGTTTCTGGATTTTACTTCTGGGAAGCAGCGCTATTACTCAGGTAAGTCTACTTGTATTTACAGAGCACTCATTAAGTTCTTTCATTACCTTGCAACCACTTGTTATTGATCAAGTTAAGAAATTTGCATTCTGTATTGACTTACTGAAATCATCCCTTAAATCATATTGTTTTCTATGTAAAAGTACCTAGCACTCATCTATTGAGACCTGTGAAAACAGGTTATTTTTCTTATTTTCACTGATTTTTGTAAATTATTGTAAATGGCACCTTAAGCTATTTGCAGCTGAGATTACTTTAGGGAAACAAATTATTTATTTCAAAAGCCTACATCCTCCTTCTCACATATTGCTTCTAGAGTTTCCTTTTTAAAGTGACATATATTGTGGGGTTTTTTTCTTTTTAAAAGTTATGAAACATCTTGTAATTAGAAATGGGACATTACTAACTTTTTAAAGGCAGCAATACAGAACACAAGCATTTACTGATCAAAGAAACTCTGAACATTGCTGATCTATTCCAAGATTAAGTCAAATGAACAAAAAATAAGGGCCTTGCAAGTACTATTTTCTAATGACCTAGTTCAGTTACTACATGAAGGCAAAATCATAAATAATTCATTAGATATGTTTGATGTCACGAATTATTTTTGAAGAAAGTATTTTAACCAACCTATTAAATTATAAAATTGCTCTATGACATGTCATTTTTAAAATATGTTCCAATCATATTAGACAGGCTTTTTAAAAAGTTCATTTAAAGAGAATATCAGAGTCTAGGTGAAAGATCAGCTAATTTAATCCCTGTTCTTAATCAAATAATACATATAGGCAAGATACTGCTCATATAGATTTCTGAACCATCAATATAAATTTTGTTTTACCATTACCATATAATTATCATAAGATGTCCACTTTTTATGGGTGGCAAGCTCTTCAAGAGGGTTGAAGTTAAACAATTTGAGTACACTAGTTACGCATATACTGATTTCTATTTGAAGTATGGAAATATTCTTTTCTGTGTTAGTATGTCAATTTTTTTAAATCTTTGGGTTGCCTTAAAACAAAATCAAAATATATGTCATAAACTACCTTACAGAAAGTCATATTATTTTGATGTCTATAAAATAGGAACTGTTTGAGAAGGTCACTATATTTCTTAAGTTATTGATTTGTTTTAATTAAGGTTTCGGACTATTCTGAATCACTATATTTTCAGTAAAAATGTTTTAATATAATTTGCTAAATTCTGGTAACTTTACAGTTGCCAGAAATCTTATTTGTAGTGAGTAAAACAAAATGTGTGGAGCTTTTAAATTTATGAAAATTTCATGGAAAAGAGTATAAAGTTCATGTTTTAACAGAAATTGTACATTTTACTATAATTTCTTTTTGATGTTTAATAATGTCCTTTTCCCCAGTGAAATCAGATTATTTTAGTTGATAGATACTTAAGATCAGTAAAATGTTTTGGTTAATGAGGTTAAATATGTACAATAGTGGCAATTCACCATGACATTTGTTATACTATATTTCTAGATACATAATCCTCATCACTAGATCCTTTGATTTATGATTAGTTTAGTTGAACTTTATAAAAATATATCTCAAATTATGATTACAATAATTTATCTTCATTAATATTGAGTAATTTTAGTCAAAATGCTTTTTATGAATAATCAAAAATGTAATCACTATGAAAAAAGATAATATAGAATTTTATGCAATAATTATATTTTTCATCAAATTTACTTTCTTCTATAATAAATAAAATAAGGTTTATCTGTATACTGGACTGTTCTTAGGTGAAAGTAACATAATTCTATGAAGAATAATCGTGTATGAAAATTAAATGTTTTCACTTTCATTGATGGTTCTTGAAAGAGGATTTCCTATAGTAAAGAAAGGGAAGCTCCCTCTACTGGAAATTATTTGTAAATTAATGTCTTTATGGAAACTAGTCTTTGTTCATTAAATCTGTCTGTGATGTATTAAGCAAAAACAAAACAAATGAAGGGAAAATTAAGACAAAGAAGTACTTCATATTAAATTCTCCTACTTATTTGATTTTTAATTTATTTTTAAAGTTTTATTTAGCTCTTGGCACACAGTAAGCATTCTTACCTATGGGGTACAGTGTGATGTTTGAGAAAATGTATACACTGTGTAATGATCAAGTCATATTTAGCACAAGCATCACCTCAAACATTTATCATTTGTGGTTGTAATATTTACCTTGTGGTTGGAATATTCAGAATCGTGTCTTCAGCTTACTTTGACATTGTTAACTGTGATCACCCTACTGTGTTAAATAAAATAGGACATACTCCTCCTAAGTATAATTAAAAAAAAATTCTAGGTCAATATGGAGGATTGAAAAATAATCAAACCACCAGTATTATAATCAAATAATTTGCTGGTACAAACATTTTTTCACAGGTTTCAAAGTATAAATTTCTAATGAGATATACATATAAAAAGCACACAAATAAAGTTTCCATCTAGATCACATTTCACAGAGGAAACATGCCCAAGTGGAGAGATCATGGATCAAAAAGTAGAAGTGTCATTATCGCCCCACCATTCCCCACCATCATATCCTTTACCAGGCATTACCTTCCCCCAAATTAATCACTCTTTGGACCTATACAATAAACTTTTCTCCTTCATTTTAACTTTATATAAAAAGTCATTTGAGTCTGCTTTATTTTTCTGAGCATTATGTTTATATAATATATCCATGTGTATCAGGAACTTACTACTGCATGCTATTTCATTATATGAATATACCACAATTAATTTATCCACATCATATGAATATACCACAATTAATGTTGATGAACATTTGGGTTTCTCAAGCTTTGGCTATTTTGTGGTAATACATATATAATTTTGGAAATGTGTGTGCCACATCCAAGACTTTCTCATGGACATGAATATGTTTACCTTTAGTAGATAACTACCAATTTTCCAAAGTAGTTGTACCTATTTGCATTCTTATCAGCAATGTCTGAGAGTTCTTATTGCTTACTAATATAAAACTTGATTAGTGAAATGTTATTATATAACTTTCTAGCATTTTGTTTGACTACTATAGAAAGCCCTAGATGATATTTTACCTCTTATTGGTATGTTGGCATAATTTCTCTTTTAGCAAATGAGCTTTATTAAGGCAATATTAACAGAGCAAAAATATTTATTATTATAATACAAATGGAAGTATTCATTTCCAGAATATGTCAGGTGTAGGACATTTTTAGAGGAAAAATTTTAATGAAGGTAATTCTTTAAATAAAAGTGAGAAAGTTGCATGCACATAAGATATATGAACTTTCAAGTTGTAAAATTTTTAAAGCATTCACAATTTTCTCAGATATTGCTATTTTATTAAACAATTCTGTGGTTTTTTGGTTTTAGTTCTCATATTAATAAAATAGAGAACAAAACATCAGTGTTCAGCTTTCTTTGAAATGCAGATAAGTGATGATTATGAAGAACTTGCAGAATAAATTATAAAAGCAGAAAAACTACCAGAAATATTTCATTTAAATTATCTTCATACTATAACATTTAATTTTTCATCTTTACAATTTGATACAAACATAGGCTTGCTCTGAATAAATTATGGCACATCATGTAAAATACTGAATGTAAATTTCACAAGTTATGATAATCAGAAATAAGAGACTTGGTTTACTTCAAAGCCTATGAAATATTTTAGCACTGAATTTCTGGGTTTTGTTTTTGTTACATTTTGAAGGATGAGAGAAATCCTTTTAATGTTTATTGGCTCTATTTTCTTATGTAACATGTTGAAGAAGAATGCACTTCAAGGAATAAACTTTTACTACTATGATGGTTTATGCACGAATAGAAGCAAGAATCTATATAGGTATTTTTTAAAAAGTTATGCTACAAATAGCATATGATTCCACCTTTTTTGTCTGATAAATACATAAATTGGCCCTTACGTAGAAGAATCATAGCTCAGTTCCCTAGTCAATGCCTCAGGCAATTTACCCTGAAGATTCAGGAAGAGCTGGTAAAATATTTTCTGTTCTATAATGTTACTCTCCCTTAACCACATAAATGTGTATGAAGGTAAGTCAATCAACAATGACGTGTTTTATGTATAATGTTAAGCAATTCAAGAAGTCATTAACCAAATTCTGTGCACAATTTTTGTGCTAAGCACAGTTAGGAATGGATGATTGGGAAACTACCACATTTTCCCATCACAGAAATTAAGTCTAAAAGAAAATAAAAAGTGTCAAAAGTCAAGAAAAACACTAATAACAATGTTTTAAGGAATGTGAAGTAGGGAACCTATCAAGAAATCTTGGTACTTGTGCTGGGCTTTGTAAGATTACGTGTTCAATCATCAGAAATGAGATATAAAAAGTATTCTATGCAAAATAAATCACAAACTTATATAGAATATGCATGGAAAGTGGTGATGGTCTAAGTCAGTTGAAGAAATCAGTTTTGAATTTAAAACTACATACTAATAACAACAACTTTTGAGCTGGCTGCAATAAACTTGCAATAATATGAAACAGTTCAGCGTCTTTTCACCATGGAATATGGATAACATTTAAAAGCAAATAATTTATAACTGGATAGTTTTTATTACAGAAATAGTTGTAACTTGGCTCAAAATATCCCCATAAATCCCTCTCCTTCAGAGATCTTTAATCTTGAATTATAGTTAGTAGCCTAGTGGTGTGTGCTATGCCTATAACCCTAGCTACTTGGGAGGGAGGCTGAAGCAAGAGAATTGCTTGAGCCCAGGAGTTCAAGGCCAGACTAGGCAACATAATAAGACCGCCATCTTAAAAAAGTACAAGTAATCATAAGATTGATAATAATAATTAGTAACAGGAAGAACTATATTCAGAAGCAATGACATAATACTAGGAACAATTTTTAATCTGCTTGGTTTTTTACTTTGGAAACTACATTTGGCATTTTCTTCAAAAGATAGTCTCTTAAAAAAATACTGGAGCCGGGTGCGATGGCTCACGCTTGTAATCCCAGCACTTAGGGAGGCTGAGACAGGAGAGTTCAAAGCCAGCCTCAGCAATGGCGAGGCACTAAGCAACTCAGTGAGACCCTGTCTCTACATAAAACACAAAATAGGGCTGAGGATGTGGCTCAGGGGTCGAGTGCCCCTGAGTTCAATCCCCTGTACCAAAAAAAACCAAAAAAACAAAAAACTGGAATCAAATCCAGATTCCAACTTAATTGTTGAAAGAAAAGAAATGAGCCAGACCCAAAAATCCAAAGGCTGAATGTTTTCTCTGATAAGCAGATGCTAATCAATAATGGGGGGTGGGGTAGGGAAGAATCAAAGAATTTTGGATTGTGCAGAGGGGAGTGAGGGTAGGGGAAGGGGTTTGGGAATGGGAAAGACAGTGGAACGAGACAGACGTTATTACTCTACATACATGTATGATTACACTACCAGTGTGACTTTGCACCATATTCAGCCAGAGGAAGGAGTTGTGTCCATTTGTGTACAATGTGTCAAAATGCATTCTACTGTCATGTATAACTAATTAGAACAAATTTAAACATTTTTTAAAAAGAGCAAAGAGGACTTTGAACTTGGTTTAGCATGTTTTGAGTTTGAGATGCTAGTTCTGTATCCTGTCATCAGTTAGGAATGTAGAGATATACATAAATTTAATTTTAAGAACTGTAGATTTAACAAATGGTTATAAGAGGAGAGACTACAAAGAAAAAAGAATGGAAAATACATTTACATGCAATGAGATTAGAATACTTAAAGCAGGGCACATAGAAGGAATATCTCTGAGCTAAGGATGGAGTAAAGACTGGTCAGGTTATAACTATGTGACAAAGTAATAGATTTATCAGAATTTTTATATATCCATCCAAAGACCTTACTGAGTAACATATATCTTTCCATTAGTTTTCTATAGTGTTTTTCATTACACTAATTTTAACTAAAGTAATAAAGTAGTCCACAATGAGGGAGGATACATTTTACTTAAGTTTTCTCAGGAAATTTTTAGGGACTTATTTTGGAGAAGGTAGATCTTTTACTTTCTTCTGTGTCATAATATGCACAGTGGATCATTCTTGATTCTCTCACCAAATCTGTCTCCTACACTTTTCCATATGATTATCTTTATTAATACTTAGATTAGCAGTATTCATTGAAAATAAATTCATATTTACTTACATGTCTATGTGAAAATGTTGTGTTTATTTTCTTGTGTTTTGTTTTTGTTTCCTATTAGGACAATAGCATAGCTTATAGTTTTGTCTTGCTTGGGGTAGTAGGCAGGAAAAGGAGACAGGTAAAGTACCTCCAGATAACTGATCTGGAACGAAGGCAGGAATTCTAGGAGGAGCCAACTCTTTAGTAACAAATAGAAAGTATTTGAAAAAAAAATGAGCTGTTCAGTCACAGAAAAATGAATCTGTTTTACACTGCATGGCAATAATACACATTTTTAGAAAACAGAGTTTTAAGTCCTTAGATGTTTTCAGAAGAAAAAACAGTGGTAAAAAGACATATATTCATGACAGTGCAATTCTGAAATTGTTTTAGAATCTCTGTATTAGAGACTTTTATAGGAAAAAGTATTCCCAGTACCTCACAGACAATTTTATGCACAGAAGCAGTAACTTCAATGGTACAATTAGAAATGGCAAAAAGTCTAAAAGTTATTAACACTCTCTAGAAATACTTTAGAGGATGGAAGATTCAAATGCAAGTGATGAGGAATTCTCTATGAGGGGACACAAACATTTGAATAAACACTGAGATATTTCTCATACTATTATAAAACCTTTGCAACACTGATTTATTGCATTTAAATTGGAGGTAATTGGTCCATCCAAGATCCTACCCAAATTTGAGAAACTCTGAAAAACATCTCCACAAGGTGGTTAACTTAAACTTTAAAATTCCCAGAAATAGGATGTCTTTACTCAGAAAGAAAATATTTATCAAATAATTTTAATAATATAAACTAAAATGTCATTGTTTTATCCAAGTGAAAATTACCTTATTTTTCCTATACATGCCCCTATATGTCTCTGTTTTGTTTGTTTGTTTGTTTTGTTTGTTGGGTTTATTTTGGTTTGGTTTGGTTTTTGTTTCCTCCACTTAAGACAACCTTCCTGCTCATGGAAGCTTTGACTATACTTGGTTTGAATTAGTAACATTTTCCACACATGAAACTTGGTTGTTTCAATTTCCTACCTGAATTTCTCTATGGCTTCTATAAAATGTATAGAGCAATGACTACATTTCATGAAGTATGCAGAGTATTAGGGTAACAAAACCCTCACTTTTAATAATATATCACCATAGAGGCGAGAATGCATGACTTCACTCTCAAAATTGTGTTTTAGATTTTCATTCAAGTTTTCTCTGTCCTTCAAATTACAAGTCCCATGGAGATAGGATCATTTCTGATTTTTGTTTTACCTGCACAGTGCTTAATTCACTATCATGCACAGACTAGATACTCATTAATGAATCAACCTGAGATGACATGTGCCTATCTCACATATATATGATTTTAGATTTGAATTCCACTTAAATTTATGTTATCATCTGGAGTAAAAAGGGAGTCTTGTATTAAAGATCTCATGAAAGATATAGGATCAAACAAATCTCCTGAGAAGATATTGCCTACCCTGAGAAAAGGCTGTGAAATAGAAATGGAAGCATTCAGTGGAATAGTGCAAGATTTGCTTCTCCTATGGCCCATAATTAATTGAAAATGTGTATTGTGTAATACAATATAAACTATTATGCACTTATATAATAATCATGCATTTCTCAACTTTTTTTCATTATTAAGTCTTAAGGAACAGTTTTAGATGTTTTTTTCTGTCTTCTATGAAATTATAATACTACAGATATACTCTATATTTGCATATGTACTCTATATATCTGTGCTTTATACATTCAAAGAATAATATTTTTCATTCCCACCCCCAAGAATACACTTAGGCTCAAACTCTTTAAGGTAATAATATCCCATGGCTTAATAGTTCCTACTCTATCATGATGCTTATTAGATTAAAATTGTATAGTTTTTACAATTTGAGATAAAACAAAGCAAGTATTTATTTCATATTTTACTAGGACTTTGCAGCTTTGGAAAATAAACAAATAGTTGTCATTATTAACCTATTGACATTCTTTAAGTTAGTCCTAAAAGCGCTAGACAGACAAGGCTGGGATTGTGGCTCTAGTAGAGCACTTGCCTAGCATGTGTGAGGCACTGAGTTTGATTCTCAGCACTGCATATCAACAAATAAAGTCCACTAACAACTGAAAATATATTATAAAAAGTCCTAGACAATTTTACATTGTCTTTTTTCCATAATGCATATGGTTCCCAGAAACTACTAGGCATCATAATATATATTTAAAGCCACGCTATCATACCAATGTTATTGCTGGATGACTTTCATAATTTATACACCTATCTTAGAATCCTAGAGATACTATAACTTACAGTGATTTTTCTATAATTTATATTCCGTTGACTTTTGGTTTTGATGTTAGATAAATGTAAAAGCTTATATTTCTTTTGAAAGTTAAATTTATCATTGTTATAAACCAGGATCTCAACAGTTGGTGAAGATGTTAGCTTTGGATATTCTTCAATTCAGGAATTAGGAGATATGTGTAAAAATCTGAGAGGTAGTGTTACTACAAAAAGGAAAAAAAACACAATTTATTGGCAGAAAATTGTAGCAACAAGCAAAACGCTATCGACAGAAAAGTAGGAGTAATTATTAATGATCAGCAAGGGCATGTTTGCCTTGTTGTTGTTCATATTTGCCACACAACACTTTAAATGGGAACCTGGGAAAAGATAAATAATTTGAACTTCAATGAAATGACCACTCGAATATCTTCCATCAAGTGACTGGGAGGAAAAATGTAAATTCCATCTCTTTCCCTGGCTAATTCCTACTCAATTCACTTCACCTTCTCTAAGAAAACTTCTCGGATCTCCCTGCCAAGTCTAGGTGAGGATGCTTCTTCTGTGTGCCACATAGCTCAAGGGTGTGGTAATTCAGTGTTCCCTCTAGTTCAAACTGGGAAATCCTTGAGGCAGAGACAACAACATATTTCCAGTTCTCTCTTCAGGGTTTAACAGAATATCTTGAGCACTGATAGAACTATTAATTCTGGAATGAAGCAACATTTTTTTCTTTAAAAGCAAATTAACTATTTCAAATAAATAATTTCTTCAGGCATAACCAAAATCACTGTTACCTTTCTCTGCTTCTTCCATTCAGGAGAAAAAAATGCTTGAGAAATTTGGTGCAGTTTTTTTTTATTTTTTTTTATTTCTAATTTTAATTTATTTGTCGTAATATTATTACCACTTGCCTCTCATCTCTCTTTTCTAAGGTTTTCTAGAAAAAGTGCCCTAATTTGTCCACTTACTCACTGTTTACCTATACCACACTTGTTCATATATGGAATTCATTCCCACCTGTAATATGTGAAGTAGAACTATGCTTTCATGTTGTGATGGTATGTTTTCTTTTAAATGTTTTCCTTTTAGTTGTACATGGGCACAATATCTTTATTTTATTTATTTTTATGTGGTGCTGAGGATTGAACCCAGTGACTCACGCATGTGAGGCAAGCACTCTACCACTGAGCCCCAGCCCCAGCCCATGATGGTATCTTTTAAAGACTGGCAAAACATAAATAACATTTCATATGAAAATGGTTGTAGCAACTGTTTCATATATAAAATGTATTTTTATATCATCAAATGATTTTTATTTATTTACTTTTATAATACATCTGTCCTGGGGAGAGAAAGCATAACTAAATGATCATCCTAAATATTAATCAAATAATATGAATCAAATATTAATGTGCATTCTCAAGGTATATTATTTAAATTATATTATTACAGCCATCACAGTTCTAAGATTAGAATTAATGACAAGTTTTCAATTCTCTAGATAAGTTGAGAACCACTGATTTTACAGAATATTTGATTATGTCTTTTAATCTATTTATGTGCATTTAATGATTTAGTTCCAAGAGACTCTTTTGCTGACAACTACTAAAAATATAGTCATTAATGAGAACCAAACACAGTAACAATTACAAATACTGAGAAAAAATATCCCTTTTGGATGGGAAGGAGTGCAAACTCCTTTTAAGGAAGAAAATTTAAATAAAATTTGAGTCGACAGAAAAGATGGAAGAGTATTTCAAGAAGAAAAAAGCATAGTTAACAATATAGACAACAGTCTCCATGTGAAATGGAAATGGAGGATATGACTAACTTCATAGTGACATAGCTATCATGGGGGCCTCAAATTTTCCTTTCAAGTAAATCCATACATTGTATTATTTTTAGGAATAGCTTCCTAGGGAAAATTTGTAGGATTATTCTAGGGTGTTAGAAAGTTATCAGCAAATGTTTAGTCAAGTAATAATTCTCTTTATTATAAAAGGTTTCATTGTCATCACTGATTGTAAAAGAAGAACATATTCTAGTAAGTTGATTTTATATTTATATTTTCGTTAATGTCCATCTCGCAAAGTCAATTTGTTCTGTATATTAGAAGTCTAAGGACAAAAACTTTATTATAGGTAAATAAAACAAAACAAAAATCCAAGGAAAGATGAATGACTTTTTATAATTTTATTTCAAAAATTATAATATTCTTGATAAGAGATAATAAAGGAATATATAATGAAATCCTTATTCCATTAATAAAAAACAATCTATTTCTATAAAGTGCTCCCTTCTAAATAATAAAGCACTCTAATGGGCATTACATGATATTTCTACTAGTTATTAAATTATTCCCTTTTAAGAAGAGACTTATCTTTAGTTTAATAAAATGCTGAGAAACCTATCTTTGTATAATATGTTCCACTGTCTAGTACAAATAAATGAACATTGTGTCCTTAATTTGCCTATTTTATTTATTGGGAAGAATAGAAGCAGCAGAGGATTATGAAGAATGAACTATTAGAAATCTCCCTTCTGCTTCATGTTGTTTCTTTGTAAAGTCCTTAAAATACTTGAACAGATTAAGGAATTATTTCCCCCCCTTAAATCCCCGGAATTTAGGATATCTCTTTCTTCTGCAAATCTTAAATGGAGTGAGAATCATCAAAGACATTAACTGCTCCAGATCTCCGCTGGTGTTTTCTAAGATGATAGTAAGAGAATTATATATTATGTGTAGCTTAAATATTTCTCCTAAATAAAAACATGTCATCTTCAAATTTTTGCTCTACTTCAGAAGGACAAAATATATATCATTCTCTGTATATTTGCAGTTATTATGTCAACAGAGCAAAAATTATACTGAAGAAGTTTGATGTGAAAAAATTTTAAGTTCCTAGAGAAAATTAAAATTCATGCTCATAAATATAGTAGTAAAAATATGGAATATATGTCTTTACAAGATATAGCTAATTTATTTTGAATATTTTCTAAATTAACTAGTCTTATATTCTACCTTTTCTCCACTTGCATTTGTGTACATATTTGAATACAAGATTTGGAGACATGAATCAGAGTCAAGTCTTGGTTCTTGCCTTGGAGGACTGAGTGACCTTTCTACAGAGTGATTATACTTTTAATTATAGCATGCAGAGCTGTATGCACCTAGAGAGTAAAATTTCTAAAGAAGTAACATGGTCAAAATGTGATCATCTCTCTTTAGCAGAAAATATGTACTTAGCATTACAGCTATAATTTCTTACTTCATTTAGTATCAGTGGCCTTAAATCCAAAAATCTATTTTGTTTCTAAAATTTATTATTGTAATAGACATGAGAGGTATCAAATTGCAGGACAATACATAAGGGAAGGACAGACCAGTGTTTCATTGTTGTGTTAGTTCAGATTAGGTTCCCTTGTGAGAGACGGGAAGTGCACAATAATACAGGTTTTAGAAAGATTATTTTCCTTCTCAAAAGAAAAAATAACTATGAAAATGGGAAGACTAAGAGTGAATGGGGGTTAACAATTCTTCCATCTTCTTGCTTTGTCACCATTGGGATTTCTTCTTTTAAGATCCAAGATAGATGCTCTGATTCCAGTCATCATAGCTGCTTTCTAGCCATCAGAAAGGAGGAAGAAGCCTCTCTTTAAAGGAACTTTCAAGACATTAAAGAGTTCCCAGCTTCCCTTTTGTGTGTCCATGGGGCCAAGTTTTGGTGTTGTAAATAGAAATGGAATGCCTTTAAAGGGAGGGTCAAAGGTTCCAGACCTTATTTGCAATCTGCCCTGTAGAATGCAGTCTTCAATGAAGGAAAAGGGACTTTTTTTGTTATTTAACGAAGGAAAGGTAAACAGGAAAGTAGCAAATCAGATTTTGTTTCAGATACATAATTCCAGAAGTAATTTGAGAAGAAAATAGGTTGATCATGGGGAGTAGAAAAACTGATGTCAGAGAACATAGTACAGAGTCGATAGCAATAGGACATTCCAAAATGAAATGAAGGAGGAGATTTAAGAAATGGCAAGGAAAAAAAAATAGAAAAATGCTTGTCTACTAATTGGATGTAAGGAGAAAGTAGGATAGGATTTTATCATATTTGCACTTTTAGTAACTGGTTAAATTATAGAAACATACACACTCACATATGCATGCATGCATATACATGTAGAACAATATTTGTGGATATGTACATGTATTTATATGTATATATGTGTGTATCACAAATACATATATACACATAGGTGGAACCATATATATGTATGTTCATAGGTATATGTACTGTGAATGTACTATATGTATATGGTTTTACTGTATATGTGTATGTGTGTATGTGTGCTTATATATGCACATATGTGATATATGTACATATACACGTATGTGTATGTATATATATGTATATGTATGTGTGCATATAATATATATATATAATGTGATGCCTATGAGATATCCAGTTAATGTAAAACTTCTGCTACAGATGAGAGTACAGGCCTGGAAATAGGTAAGATCAGATGTCTAGAATTCTGGGACAGAGCTTTCCAACATTTTTTCATATTTGAGCAACATAGATAGATGTTCCACTCAATTGCAATAAACAAGCAAATGCATAACTCACAGAGATTCCTGGCCTGTGGGTTCCAGTGGCTCCAAGCCCCGTACCACATACTAGAAGCTGAGCTATAGATAACATAGCACACCTGTAAATTCATTGGGGAATGATGAGGAAAAATTCTTATCTTCCTAGAACACTGCTAGTCAAAGAATAGCCCTTTAACAAGCTGAAAAATCAATAACCTGCCTTCTTATCACTACAAATTATGAATTTCATGATAATTTCCTGGATCAGAGTTTACATTTTGTCAAGCTCCTCAAGTGATTCATAACAACATTCAGTTTGAAAAGTCCTCTTCTAGGAACACCAACTTCTAAGGCATGAGAAGAGAAAATATTAGGAAAAAAATGAAAGCAAATAGAGTAGTTAAGAGAAAAAGGAGAATAACAAGAGAGTATATCAAAAACTAAAGTATTTTAGTTTTATAAAAAACTGAAGTATTTTAGAAATTAAAAATGATCAATATAATATCAAATGGTGTAAAAATGAAAAGAAATGTGGAAGAAGACATGGAGGCATGACACACATGGGAAATCTCTATTCTGTGAACTTAAAACTGTTCTAAAAAATGAAGTCTATGAAAATTTGAAAATCAAAGATTTGAGCTTGTGTACAGTCTGGAGAAAAGAAGTCAATGGCTTAGGAAACACTTAAGAAAAGATGGTACAGAAGATATGGGATAAAACAGCTGATAAAAGATGAAAAAGAAGAATTAAACGAGTAATATTTAAAGGGCAGATTTTGAAGTAGATGAGAACCAAATGGAAGGAGGTTAATATAGATACAGAACATATCAGGTTATATATTTTAGTGTTATGATTCATAATTTAGTAGCTAACTGCTTGGTTTTCTCTATGAAGTAGAAGGCAAGGTCATCACCTAAGATAAAGATGAACAATGAAGCAGACTAGTGAAGGAAACTAGTTATAAAGCATGGCTATATAATAGCTCTCCAAGAAGATTCAGATCAGCTTCACTACAGCAGATGAACCTATCACTATGAAAGAGATGAAACACTTAAACACAATCTTTATGAATCTTTGTGGAGGCTGCAGTAATCCTGATGGCAAAACAATAAGTAGAACACATATAACCTAATTTAGATCAACTGCTTATTTTTCCTAGTGAGCACTGTATAAGGCTGTTCTAAAAAATTAAAAACAAAGGAAAAACTCTCATCACTCTTCAAAAGGTAAAATGTGACTCACTCAATTAGAATCATGGTAAGACCCAATTTCAAGCTTTTTTTACTCTGTTTTCATTATTCTATACTTAGGCACCATGGTTGGCAATGTTGGCGTACATTTTTCACTCATGCTTCTGAAGTACTTTCTTTTTCATCTTGAAGTGGTTGGCCTTTTCCTATAAAGCATTTTCTCCAGGGATTCTGTTATATTTTATTAAAGGAAAACATAGTTTCTTACTGTCACAGGAAATAACTTCTATAATATAGAGATTGTCTAACTCCTTTGGCTTCACTGGTAATTAAATTTTTGCCTTAAATAGTTTAGGTCTATAGGTGGAAGTTAAAAAAAGACGGGAGTGGGGTGGGTAATGGGGGTGAGAGGAGGAACTGGGGATAAAAGGGAAGAAACATAAGCAAGTGACTAACCCAGAATATTAGTGTTAAGGGTAAGCTGAATATTAACTTTAAGAATGATGTGATAGGGGTTAGTGAGGAAAAGAGTGGGGGGATGGGAATGTGAAAGACAATAGAATGAATCAGACATAACTTACCTATGTTCATATATGAATACACAACTTGTGTTAACTCTACATCATGTGCAACCACAAGAAGAGGAAGTTATATTCCATGTATGTAGGATGTGTCAAAATACATTCTAATGTCATGTGTAACGAAAAAGAACGAATTTTAAAAAAAAGAATGATGTAAACATCAGTGATTGTATCTTTCTGACCTCTTATTTTACTTTTTAAGATGAAGATGGGTTGGACACAGTGGTGCACACCTGTAATCCCATCACTTTGTAAGCTGAGACAGGAGAATCACCAGTTCAAAGCACCTCAGCAACAGTGAGGTGCTAAGCAACTCAGTGAGACTTTGTATATACCAAAAACACAAAATAGGGCTGGGGATGTGGCTCAGTGGTCGAGTACCCCTGAGTTCAATCCCTGGCGCCAAAATAAATAAGCAAATAAATAAATAAATAAATAAATAAATAGAAGATGGTCCAATGTCTGATAAAAACCTTGAGGTATAGTATAATTTTCACTAGACAAGAACTGAGTAACATCATACCTATGTTATATTCACCTTTCTTTACTACTTCAAATTACAAACTCCGATCATTATAGGTCATTATAGGTCTTTAATTAAAATCTATTTAAAAGTATTTATGTAAATTTAATTTTACTTATTTATATTTACTTAGGTAACACATGATTAGTTTTTCAGGATAGAAATCCAAATGTTTCAGGTATATCAAAATTTATTTAGTTACTAATACAGTTGTAGTTTTCTCTTTTAATGTGTTTTTTCCAGATTATATCTCATATATTTGTATAAATATATGCCTGAATAAAGAAATAGAGTTTTTTATATATTAAATAAAAATGTTTTCATTAGGGAAATAACACTACTTGCCCATTCTGTGGGTTTGCTTTCAAGGGATGGAAGTTCCAAAATGAGAAGTTGTTCTGGAGTTGTTCTCTCCATCCCCTAACGCTTTCTACCAGAGAAGAGACAAGGGGAGAATCTGGGCACACATAGCCCAGCCTTTCTTTTACCATTCACTATCTTTTACTTCAGACTTTGAGTAAAATTGGGTATGTGTGCGTCATTATCAGTGTGGAATTATGGAGTCAATGTACTCGCAGATGGGAGCTTTATAAGTTATATGGTCATCTTATACCAAATCAGGATATCTTATAATCCCAAATTCTTTTACCTTTTGAAAACATTTCTCCAGTTGTTCCAAATTGTGAGTGAGTGGGAGAAGATGCTAATATGAAATCTCTTGGATCCCAAGAGTACATATAAATGCTGTTTTTTACTTTTTACTTTAATGGCATGACTTTAAGTACTTTCTGTTTCAGAAAACATGAAATAACCTTATTTTGTTTACTCATGTCTAAATCCAAAGTCAGAGTATAATATAGATTTTAAAAAACATATTAATGATTATTTAGGTCATTTTAAATTTTTTGGTAGTTATAGATGGACATCATGTCTGTCTTTGTTTATTTTTATGTTGTGCTGAAGTGCCTCACACATGCGAGGCAAGCACTCTGCCACTGAGCTACAGCCTCAGCCTCCATTTTTAATTTCTAATAGAGCCAATGTTACATTAAACAATTCTAGGGCATAAGGAAGATATCCTAATTATTTTAATATCAACCATGAAATTCCCCCTTAAATAGCAATATCAATTTATATTATATGACATTATATTATAGTCACTCTGCATTTCAGTATATAAATTTCATATAAAGGTAGCTTTTACTCACATACTCATCGATTCTTGGTATTCCTAAACTTTTGAAAATTTTACCAATTATAGTGGTAGCTACTCTCAGTTAAATGGGCATAAATTGGTTAGTGCTGAGTTTGGGCATGCTGTTTTATATTAAATGTACATTTCTATTTCTTTTTCTATAAGTTGCTTATTCATATATTTTACCCATACTCCTTTTGGATTATCTTTAACTAAATTATTTTAAGTCTTTTTTATAATACATATATTAGTGCTTTGTTACAAATCTACTATATAATTGTTTATGATATATCTTGTCATGAACAATGTTTTATTGGTTCTTTTTAGATATACATGACAGTAGAATCCATTTTGATATGATTATACAAGCAGGGAATATATCTTATTCTAATTAGGACCCCATCCTTGTGGATGTACACAATGATGAGATTCACTATGGTGTATTCATATATGTACACAGGAAAATTATGTCAGATTCGTTCTTCTGTATTTCCTTTTACTATCCCCCCTGCCATTCCCTTCATTCCCCTTAATGTAATCTACTGAACTTCTGTTCTTACACCCACCCCACCTTATTATGTGTTAGATTCCACATAGCATAGAAAACATTCAACCTGTGTTTTTTGGGGATTAGCTTATTTCACTTAGCATGACAGTCTCCAGATCTATCCATTTTCCGGAAAATGTTATAAATTCATTCTTCTTAATGTTGAGTATACACATACTCCATTGTGTATATATACCACATTTTCTTCATTCATTCATCTGTTGAAGGACACCTTGGTTGTCTCCATGGCTTAACTATTGTGAATTATGCTGCTATAACATTGATGTAGCTGCATCACTATAGTATGCTGATTTTAAATCTTTTGGATATATACTGAGGAGTGGGACAGCTGGGTTAAATGGTGGTTCCATTCCTAGTTTTTGAGGAATCTCCATACTGCTTTCCAGAGTAGTTACACCAATTTTCAGTCCCACCCACAATTTATGATGAACAAATTTTTAATATTGATAAATTACTTCAGTGATCTTCACATTTGAGCCATACTCACTGCCACATTTTCTGATTTTCTCTTGAAACCATTCCAGTTTGGGTTTTGCTGCCACCAATTTCCTAAACATCATATTTCCTAAACACCATCTATTGAAATCTACATTGGAAAATAAAATGGTTAATTTTCTGTCCTCATTTTCAGCTTTTAATAACAGATAACTCTCTCTTCTTTAATATATTTATTCTAACTGCCTTCTTGGACACAACACCTCTACTAGTTTTCTTCCTACCTTATTTGTGCCTATTTTCTCCTCTGTTCCTCTATCTATTTTATACTTGCACTTAATCTTTTTGTAAACTGACCTCATCTCAAGCCTTCCAAATTTATGCCTTAATACTACAAGGATGCCCTTCCTCAGACTCCAGAACGATATAAAAGTAACTGCATGTTCAGCTCACTATCAGGTAAGTAGCTCAAATTGCACATGCTAAAAATCGAACTCTAGATCCTTGTCCCAAACCTACTCCATCAGCAGTTTTCTGTATTTCAATTATAATGAAATCTGTCCTTATAGTTACATAGACTTATAGACATGGACTCATTCTTGACCATTACCTATTTTATTCTACTCTATCAGAAAGATCATCTTGTCATAGACTTCAAAATACATCTAAAATCTATTTCCTTCTCATTAACTGCAGCACAACAGACTGGCCCTAACTGGTCTCTGCTAACATGTCTCTGGAATCACATGCCACATGATGATGTTTTGGTCAATACCAGACTGTATACTATAGTGGTCCCATATTATTATAATGGAGCTAAAAAATTTCTATTACCTGGCAATGTCATGGATACTGTAATAGCACAGTACAATGCATTACTCACATGTTTTTGGTGATTCTAGTGTAAACAAACTTTCTACATTGCCAATCACCTAAAAGTATAGCATATACATTTATTTAGTACATAATATTTAGTAGTAATAATAAATTACTTTTACTGGTTTAAGTATTTACTGTACTATATTTATCATTATTTGAGAGTGTACTCCTACTTATTAAAAAATTCTCAACTAAATAGCCTCAGGCAGGTCCTTCAGAAGGTGTTCTAGAAGAAGGCACTGTTGTCATAGTAAATGACAGTTCCATATGTTATTGTCCCCTACCAATGGGACAAGATGAAGAGGTAAAAGAGTGAAACTGGTGGCCTTGACCCTGTGGAGGTCTGGACTAATATGTGTGTGTGTGTGTGTGTATGTGTTTAGTAAAAAGTTAAAAAAATTAAAAACAAAAGCTTATAGGAAGAATGTTTTATAGTGCCTTTCAATGTGTGTTTTAAGCTAAGCATTATCACAAAAGTCAAAAAATTTAAAAGCTTATAAAATTAAAAAATTCCAATAAGCCAAAGTAAATTATTGAAGAAAATTTTTAAATAAATTTAGTTTAGCCTAAATGTACAGTGTTTATAATGTCTACTGTAGTGTATGGGATGTCCTAGGCCTTCACAAACATGTACCACTCACTCACTGACTTACACAGAGGAATTTCTAGACCTGAAAACTCCATTCATGGTAAGTGCACTATATGGTATCCCATTTTTTATCTTTTATTTTATTTTAACTACCTTTTCTATGCTTACATATGTTTAGATACACAAATACTTACCAGTGCATTATAATTGCCCACAATATTCAGTACAGTAACTGTAGTAGAGGTTTGTAGCCTAAGAGCAATAGTCTATATTACACAGCCCAGGTGTGTAGCAGGCTGTACCATTTACGTTTCTGTTAATAGATGCTGATGGCTGATGTTCACACAATGATGAAATTGCCTAATGACGTATTTTCCAGACTGCCTCCCTGTTGTTAAACAACACATGGCTATATATATGTAATAGAGCAGCCAAGAGGATCCTTTGTAGGTAAAAGGTAAACCATGCTATGTGTCTTCTCAATGCCTTAAAATCTTCCATTTCACTCAGAGTAAAATAACAATTTGTTATAAAGTCTTTTATATGCTGCTACATGATTAGGCACTGCATTTAATCCTTTGATCTACTTTCCTGCTACCTTCTTATTTCTTAACTTTATTGGAGGCCCCATCAGCTTTCTTTCTGTTCTATGATTACATCAGACATACTTCCGATTTAGGAACTTTGCACTATTTTCAAAACCTGGAATAAGTACTTTCTCTCAGATATTCATGTGTTCAACTCCTTGATCTCCTTTAATGCTTGGATAAAATAGCATCTTTCTAATGAGGCTTACCCTAACCATTCTATTTTATTTTATTTTATTTTTTTAAATATTTATTCATTTTTTTTTTTAGTTGTAGGTGGACAGAATATCTTTATTTTATTTTTATGTGGTGCTGAGGATCGAACCCAGTGCCTCAGGCATGCTAGGCGAGCACGCTACCACTGCGCCACAACCCCAGCCCCTAACCATTCTATTTTAAAACTTAAATAGACCTCTCATACCTGTCACTCTTGATTGTCCTTTCTTGTTTTTCTCTAATTTTCCTTTTTTTTTTTTTTTTTTGGTACTGGGGATTGAACTCAGGGGCACTCGACCACTGAGCCACATCCCCAGCCCTATTTTGTGTTTTATGTACAGACAGGGTTTCGCTGAGTTGCTTAGCACCTCGCTGTTGCTGAGGTGGGCTTTGAACACGCAATTCTCCTGTTTCAGCCTCCCTAAGTGCTGGGATTACAGGCTTGAGCCACCGCGCCCGGCTCTAATTTTCCTTTCTTCCAATAGTATGCATATAATTCATTAATTTGTAATATTTCTGGTTCATTATGTTCCATTCTACTACAATATAAATTCCATGAGATCATGGATTTAGGCCCATTTTTTTCCATGTCCTTTTTAAAAATTTGTTCTAATTAGTTATATATGACAGTAGAATGCATTTTGACACATCATACATAAATGGAGTGTAATTTCTCATTCTTCTGGTCATACATGATGTAGAATGACACTGGTTGTGTAATCATATATGTACATATATGATAATGCCAGATTCATTCTACTATCTTTCCTACCCCTATACCCTTCCCCTCCTTTCACTCTCTTCTATCTAATCCAAAGTAACTCTATGCTTCCCTAGCCACCCCTACTTTATGAATTAGCATCAGCATATCAGAGAAAACATTCAGCCTTTGGTTTGGGGGGATTGACTAATTTCACTTAGCATAATATTCTCCAGCTCCGCAAATGCCATAATTTCATTCTTCTTTAAGTCTGAGTAATATTATTGTGTATATATGGTCTATATACATTTTCTTTATTTGATCATCTGTTGAAGGACACCTAGGTTTGTTCCATAGTTGAGTTATTGTGAGTTGGGCTGCTATAAACAAATGTGGCTGCATCACTGTGGTATGCTGCTTTTAAGTCCTTTGTGTATAAGCCAATGAGTAGAATAGCTGGGTCAAATGGTGGATCCATTCCAAGTTTTCTGAGGAATCTCCCTACCACTCCATAATGTTTGCACCAATTTGCAGTTCTACCAGCAATGTATGAGTGTACTGTTTTCCCCACATCCTCACCAACATTTATTATTGCTTGTATTCTTGATAACTGCCATTCTGACCAGAGTGAGATGAAATCTTAGTTGTGATTTGCATTTCTCTGATTGCTAGAGATGTTGAACATTTTTTCATTTATTTTTTGATCAATTGTATTTCTTCTGTGAAGTGTCTGTTCATTTTCTTAGCACATTTATTGATAGAGGTCATTTGGGTTTTTTGGTGTTAAGTTTTTTGAGTTCTTTATACATCCTGAAGATGAATACTCTATCAGACATGACATATGTGTGGTAAAGATTTTCTCCCATTCTTTAGGCTCTCTCTCGACATTGATTGATTCCTTTGCTGAGAAGAACCTTTTTAGTTTGAATCATCCTATTTAATAATTTTTGATTTTATTTCTTGTGCTTTAGAAACTAAAGGGATATGAATAGGAAAAGAAGAACTCAAACTATCACTATTTGCAGATGACATGATTCTGTATTTAGAAGATCCAAAAAATTCCACCAGAAAACTTCTAGAACTAATAAGTGAATCCAGAAAAGTAGCAGGGTATAAAATCAACACCCATAAATCAAACACATTCCTATACATCAATGATGAATCTCCTGAAAGAGAAATCAGTAAAACTACCCCATTCACAATAGCCTCAAAAAAAAATATTTGGGATTCAATCTAACAAAAGAGGTAAAAGACCTCTACAGTGAAAACTACAGAACATTAAAGAAAGAAATTGAAGACAACCTTAGAAGATGGAAAGATCTCCCATGCTCCTGGATAGGCAGACTTAATATTGTCAAAATGGCCATACTAGAAAAAAGTGTTATACAGATTTAATGCAATTCCTATTAAAATTCCAATGACATTTATCATAGTACTCAAAAAATAATCATGAAATTCATTTGGAAAAATAAGAGACCCAGAATAGCCAAAGCAATTCTTAGTAAGAAGAGTGAAGCAGAGGCATCACAATGCCAGACCTTAAACTATACTACAGAGCCATAGTAACAAAAACAGCATGGTATTGGCAACAAAGCAGACATATAGCCCAATGATACAGAATAGAAAACACAGAGACAAACCCACATAAATACAGTTATCTCATGCTAGACAAAGGCACTAAAACATTCTTCACTAGAGAAAAATAGCTTATTCAACAAATGGTGCTGGGAAAATTGGAAATACATGCATAACAAAATTAAATTAAACCCCTATCTCTCACCCTGCATGAAACTCAACTCAAAGTGCATCAAAGACTTAGACACTAGAACAGAGACCCTGCATCTAATAGAAGAAAAAGTAGGCCCTAATCTTCACCGTGTCAGCCTAGGATTTGACTCCTAAAGTACAATAAGTAAAATCAAGAATCAATAAATGGGCCCATTTTTACTGTAGAATCCAGACCCTAACAGTGTTTGACATATTGAACATTTTCAAAAAATCATCAAGTAAGTTAGCCTTTCCTATAAGACTTCATTTGTTTTTGTTTATAAAGGTCTCTTGTACAATGAGTCTTTAGCAAATTCCTCCATATTTCTAATCTTTACTTTGAAATTTTTTTCAAAGTAAAATTTACATATGGATTAAAAAAAATGAACTTTTTTATTGCTGTTCATAGCACTCTTTGGTCCTACCTCCCTTATATTTAATTGTATTTCTTAAAAGAAATCATTTTTAAATGCCTGTTTCTTACCCTGAAAATTTTTTTCCAGACATCTAAATATAATACTTTGATATTATTTTTAGTTCATATTTTGCTTTCCTTCAATTTTATAAATTTTAGTCTATCCCTACTTAGTTGTTTCTTTAACTTTTATTTTTTATAACACTCTCAATCCTATGATTTTGTCTTTGTAATATATTCCAAACTTCACTGCACTGCGTAGCTAAATGTCTTTCCTAGAATTTCCTAAGACTTTCTGCATAGATTTCATCTGAGGAAATCACATTGTTAGATTTCTAAGTTGCATCAGCTCTTGCTGTGATTCTGTTTCTTTTACTTCCTCACTTTTCTGCAGTATATTCCCAATAAATTTCCAAAGAAAGCATTTTCCAGATTGACTATCCAATACCTTATATTATAAATGCTTAATTACTTCTCACTTGATTTACAACTTGTCTGGAATACTGGGTTAAAAATACTGAGTGCCAGGAATGGGGTGAAAGGGGAAATACTGGGGAATGGTAATAACCAATTATATTATTGATATCATATGTGTATTAATATGAACATTATTATTCACATAATTATACAATATTATGTATAATTATAATGTACCAAAAATATGAGGAAAAAACAAAAAAAAAGGTACTGAAGGCCAAAAATTTTAAAGTTTTTATTATATTGTAATATTCACAAATGGATGCTAATTAAAAAGTTAAAGTTGTTTATTTTGGTCTCACTTTTCCTTCAAGATCTTTCTTTTCATTGTTAATGTTTGGCAATTTTAGAAAATAGACATGGTTCTTTATTTAAATTTCTCTATCAAACATCTTTGAAGTTAAATTAGTTCATTTTACTTCGAAATTATGTTTTTATCCATTTCTTAAAATGATGAACAGTTACTAAAGACTCTGGATACAATATAAGAAAAATAACTGATAATGTCTCTGTGCCCAAGAAATGTACATTATGATAGAAAAAATAATAAACAAACATACAACTAATTGTTCAGATGATGGATGAATGCATACATACAAACATACATGGAGATTAATATGTTTTTAGTCCTTTATCATTATTTGTTTTGGGGGTACCAGCGATTGAATTCTGGGATACTCCACCACCAAGCCACATCCCCAAGCCTACTTTGTATTTTATTTAGAGACAGTCTCATTGAGTTGCTTAGCACCTTGCTTTTGCTGAGGCTGGCTTTGAACTCGTCATCCTCCTCTTTCAGCTTTCTTATTTTAATAGATATTCCAAGGGAGAGAAAATAAACATGCTTACTCTTGAACTACTGTAAAATATTTAATTATTTTCATACTCATATTTAGAGTTTTACATATTTGGAATTTATTAATATACATACTGTTCAATAAGAGAATATTTATGCTAGAATTTTCCAATAGATTGCTGAGTGTTTACAACACCATTAGTTTGAAATAGCTGTTGCCTCTCCTTGGAATACTCTTCCTCTGATCCATATTCAGCTCACATTTTAATTCCTTAAAAAGTATTTACTGACTATCCTATCCAATACAGACTATTTTTTCTGTTTTATCCATGTTTTCTATGAAAAACAGAACTATCTCTTATCACAATTAGTTGTATGTTTGTTTATTATCTGTTTCTTCTATCATAATGTATATTTCTTGACCACAGAGAATTTATCAGTCATTTCCTATGTTGCATCCAGAGTCTTCAGTAGCTGTTTTTATTTTATCACATATCTACAACTAAATAAATACAGTAATATGTGTTTTGAATATACAGATACACATATACATAATATATGCACATACACATACATTGATTTTTGATAAAAAATAAAATCTTGGGAAACAAACACCCTTCTTTGTCTTATCTTGGCAATTCACACATTTTACTCTTCATAAGAAGTTTTGAAAATTTCTGTTGTTTTAGTCTAAGATTTAAAAAATTCGCTTTTTCGTTTTGGGAAACTAAACAGTTTTTCTGGATGGCTCATGCATGCAGCTATTAGTATAATGATATATGTCTATAAAGCTATGAGTGTAAGTTTATAATGTTATTTTTATTTCTTCATTCTGGGGATTGAATCCAGAGTCTATCACATCCTAAGAAATAAGTGACTGCTGAGTGGCACCCCAGCTCTTAAGTTTATAATTATTGTTAATGCCTAATTAAAAACCATGAACTTTCCAGATTAAGGGAAAAAATGACTTACCAAATATATTTAAATGAAATAAGAATAGGAACTGTAAGCTTCAGAAATCTTGGCTTTTTTTTTATGCCTGATATATTTAAAGAAAACATCTTTTCTCTGGGATAAAATATGACACAGCATCCAAAGATTCTCTGTCCTGTTATACAGTGATGTTCTAAAGCAAATCAAGGGCAATTTTATTACTCTCTGAAATGACACTAAAATTTGAAAACTTGAAATCACTTATGTAGTCAGAGAGCATCACTGGGATAACATATTCTCACTTGAAAAGTTACTCTTGCAAACCTAACTTCTATGATAATATTAATAGTTAATAATAAATTATATGATTCATTAAAATTATTAAGTTCTATATTAACATATTCATTATCACATAGGAACACCTTTGTAAAAAATGCTTTTTTTCACTACCCTGAAACTCGTGGCTTAAAACAACAATAAATGTTTATTAGCCACACTCCTAAGTTGGTATTCTAGTTCAAGATCTCTCACAAGTTTACTCTCAAAATGTTAGCCATGACTGCAGTCATATGAAGTACTGACTGTGCTAGAGACTCTGATTCCCAGAGGTCTCAGTCAAATGGCCAGCAAAGTCCATTAGTATAAACCCTCAGATTTTCAGTCTTGAGTGTCTTTATAACATTATGACTAGCTTCCTTGGAGTGAGTGATTCAGAAAAGCAAGGTGGAAGTAACAATACATTTTTATACACCATCATCATGGCAATTAGTCCAGCCAGTGTTTAGAAGAAGGGAAATTTGACCCCACTCTTTGAAAAGAGAAGCATCAAAGAAATTAAAGATTTTAAAAATTACAGTCACCTTTGAGACATTCTTTCACACTCAGACCAAACTCTCACTAAATTCTGTGGATTTTATCATCTCAGATTGTTCTGCTCTTCTTTATTCCCACTATTTTAAAATTCTCCAGACTACTATCTGCAGCTCTTGTTATAATTTAGATATGAGGTGTCCCCCCAAAGCTCCCGTGGGAGACAATGCAAGAAAGTTTTGAGGTGAAATGATTGTGTTATGAGAACCTTAACCTAATCAGTACATTGATCTCTGATAGGAATTAACTGAGTGGTAACTCTAGGCAGGTAGGATGTAGCTGGAAGAGGTAGATCCTGGTAGTCTGCCTTTGGGGTATATATTTTTCCTAGTTGAGCTAAGTTCCCTCTTTCTGCTTCCTAGTACCACGTTCCCCCAGCTGCTTTCCTTTGCCACACCCTTCTGCCATGATGTTCTGCCTCCTCTTGGGCCCTGAGGAATGTAGTCAGCCATTTATAGACTGAGTCCTCTGAAACTGTGAGCCCCAAAATAAACGTTTTCTCCTCTAAATTTGTTTTTTTCGGGTCTTTTGGTCATAGCAATGACAAAGCTGACTAAAACAGCTCTCATTTTGACAACTGGAATTGTCTCCAAAAGGGGATATGAAGACCAAAGTTTATAATATGATCTATAAGACACTGTGTAATCTGGTAGTGATTTCACTATCCAGCCTCATCTATCTTTGTGTTGACCCTCTCTCTATTCCAACCACACTGATAGTCTTTTAGTCTCTAGTATTCCCCATGCTATTCCCATCACAGGCTCTCTTGTTATCTGTTCATTCATCTGTTCCTGTCTGAAATTCTAGACTAGTGTTTCAGCAGCTTCCTTTCCTACAAATTTTCAATAAATTCAATACAAACATTACTTATTTTGAATCAAATTCTTACTAGAATACCAACACTACTGAAATCAAATTACTGAAGAGAAGACAATTTAAACCTAAAATTTCCATAAATATCAATTCAATGCTTGATTTATGAAAGACTAAATGTCATTAATCAGAAGTTTTTTAAGGAGGAGTAAACAAGTCTATCAGTTAAGCCCCTTCCACTATATGTTTGCAATGTGACTTTAAACCTCTCTTGATAAAGCAGTTTCAACCAGGAGTTGAATTTATGCACTGGGATATCAGTCAATTTTTTTCTTTTATGCTGTTCAGTCCTTTTCAAGGATTCTTTATATTTTCTACACTTGGATTCCAAGAGTATCATAACCATCTAGGGTCCTTTTGCATGAATTAGGATGAGTAGATTTCTCTTTGTTTTAATTAAAAATATCCCTGAACCAAAAGAGTCATGGTATCAAATGCAAAAGACAAAGTTTGGCATAACAATTTGGCATTTTTCTAAACATATGTGTATACTGTGTCATGTATTTTACTAAATTTATCTATAAAAAATGTGTGTCACTTTTCATTCTCTGTTTTTATACTGGTAAAATAATGTCTGGCTTACCCAAGGCCAAACAACTAGTTAGTGACAGAAAAAGAACATAACATAAGCCTCTTGGCTGTCCATCTGGAGCCTCAACCATTGTATCATGATGCATTCCATTTAATTATCGTGTGCACTCAATACATAATAGGAACTATTAAGTCTATTCTAAGTAATTTCAATGTATTCTGAAACATTTAATTAGTTTTCTTTAAAATAAATAAGTCATTAAGAAGCTATAAATCAGTGAGTTAATTAGCTGTGTTATGGCCTTTTAGTTCTTTCAGCTGAAATAAACTGATGCCCAAACTATAAAGCAGTAAACTATTACCCATGAGGACAGTTTTCATGAAGCTATAACAATTACCATAAAATACAAGCATAGTGTTTTGAAAGTGTTTAGTAAAATTGAGTGATTTTGTAATAAAAATTAATTTTTTATATAAAATAAATTGTATAAAGATTAGAATTAAAAAATCTCAAATGATTATACTAAAATCCTCCTTCCCCAGCCCACATCCACCTATAGCCTTATATTAATCCTTTACACTAAAACACACATACATACAACCAATTTATCACTGGCAACTAGCAAGCATTGAATATAGATAACCATAATTAGCACTAATTTATGCAAGCATTGAATGTAGACAACACTATAATATCAAACCTGGTTACAACGGCAGCTGCAGCATTCCAATTTATCTCTCTCCACTTCCACTATTAAATGACAATTTCAAGCATACAACTTAGATGATTTAAAATCCCTCTTCCATATTTCTCTATCTTGGTTTTTCTCTATTTCTATTTATTCTTTGGTGCTTGCTGATTATTCATTAGCATCACTTCTAACATGGGGAGAAGGATAGAAGGAAAGGTTGGAACTTCTCTAGGGTTAAACATATACTCACAATATGATTATTGGGTCATATACTGATGTTTGAGTTCGCACTCTTTATATTTAGATAATTCATTTCAAAACTATTTTCTTTTTTTTTTTTTTTTCAAAACTATTTTCTTACCATGGATACTCTGGATTGCTTCTGGACTACTGAAATAAATGGAACAATCATGATTTTTGCTTAACACCCTTCAATATAGAAGACATAAATTGATTAGTACTATAAAAATGACAATCATAGCAAGGCACAGTGGCACACTCCTTTAATCCCAGCAGCTGGGGAGACTGAGGCAAGAGGATCCCAAGTTCAAAGCCAGCCTCAGCAAAAGCGAGGTACTAAGCAACTCAGTGAGACCCTGCCTCTAAATAAAATACAAAATAGGGCTGAGGATGTGGCTTAGTGGCTGGGTGCCCCTGAATTTAATCCCCAGCACCCTCCCCCCAAAAATCCAACAATTGAGATTGTAATAAGTGCTATTAATGAAAGACACAAATTTGACATATTTTAGCAGGATTTTGCAAAATAAGAGATTAATAGCTAAGGATTCCTGAAGAAATGATTCTTAAACCTAGATCATAAGGATAAATAAGGCTTAACTCAACAAATAGAGGACCAATGAGCATTCCAGACAAAGGTCATGGTGAATGTAAAGCTAGATCAGACTAGTGAGAGATAATAGTGATGTATGGTTGGGTCACAGATAAAATTAGAAAGGAGATCCAACAGGATGATTGATATGTGAAATAAAAAGCTCCACCAAGACTTACCAAAGGTTTTCATTCTAAAAAGTAGAAGAATAGAGTTACCATTAATCAAATTTGAAAAGAACGGGAAAAGAGCAGGTCTGTGTAGGAACATAGGAGTTTAATTTGAATATGTTCAGTTTCATATATTCAAATGAGGACATCAAGCAGATACACCTAGTAGTCTATAGTGCACAGAGAATTCATGACTTGAATAAAATTTAAGTGCTCAATCTGGATGCCTCACCACAAAAGAAGACATAAAGGGGCTGGGGCTGTAGCTCAGTGGTAGAGCGCTTGCCTAGCATGCGTGAAACACTGGGTTCGATCCTCAGCACCCCATACAAACAATAAATGAATAAAATAAAGATCCATCGACAACTAAAAAAAAAATATTAAAAAAAAGAAGACATAAAGAAAATAGTCAATAATTAAGAAAAAGCATTTCAAATTTCAAAGATCAAGGTAATAAAGAAGTAGCAGCAATAAAAAACAAAGATTCAGAAGTAATATGCAGTAGGAGAAAGAGTGAGAAAAAAACTGGCAACAACCAACTTGGAAAAGTGGATAGGTCATCAGCTGCTTTTTATGCTACTCATGGAAGATGAGTAATGTGAATTGACTATTGAATTTAGTGGAGGACATTAGGAGTTTGAAAAAAGCTTTTTATTAATGGAGAGGTCAAAGAGGCTGGTATGAATGGAGAGCAAATATAAGGAAAGGAATTAGCATAATGAGTATAGGTAATTCAGTTTTGCTTTTAAGAGGAAGAGTAAGCAGCTGAAACGAGTGAACTTAAGAAAGCTTTTGTTCAGTTTTTTTTTTTAAAGAGGAATAACAAGTTTGTTTATTGCACTTTGGGAATGATTCTGTAGAGGTGTTGATGGAAGAGACAGGACTACATAATTTTGAGTAGGTAAGAACAAAGTAATCTTGTATATATTAGGAAAGTATGGCTTATGCTAGTGGGAGACAGTCCACACGTAGCAACAGAAGTGAAGAAGTATTACATGGCTGCAAATACTGCTATTAGAGGGGATAAACTCTTTGAAATATATGAAATTACTTTAATATCAATGATACTTATACCCTTACTTATTTATTTTTGGCACATTTATTATGATATATCAGGATCATTTTTAAAATGTTTCTTACAATTTTTAGTACATATCAATTCTGCAGCTAAATATTAGTTTTGGAAATTCTCAGCAATTAAGTCATCATTTATTGCTTCTGTATTGGTTTCTATATCTTCATACTCTGAATTTCCAGTTTCATTAGATATTAGACATTTTTACCTTTTTTCACTATCCAGTGTCTATTTTTTATTTTTTCTTTCCATGCTGCCTTCTGTACATTTTTATGATTTTTTAATCTTGCAAATGACTCATTCTTTTATTACCTATGCCTAATCTACCAAGACAATTTAGTTCTTAATTTTATGTTTAAGTTAGGGAATTTTAAATTGATTGGTAAATAGATTTCATTGATAGAATGCTTAATGTTATCTAAACATATAAAGCATAATTACGTAAAGTCAGTTTGACAAATTTATCATCTGAATCTTTGATGTATATATTCCATTCCACATTTATTTTGATTTTTAGGTCTTATGCTCCTTTCTTTTCTGCTTATACTTTATTGCATTTCAGATACTTTATATAGAAAATTAGATATAACTTGAGGTTTAGAGTGATATTTCAGTCTTCCTCCAAAAAGGATTTATTTTTGCTTTTACTTAGAAAGGTAGGTTGCTAACAATCTAAATTTATTTTATTCTGGTTTCAGAAACTGAGATGATTCCAAGTAATAATTATCTTCCTACTAAGGTTTCTATATTTCTGGTTTATGCTTAGTCAAAAGTTGTGATTCTTTGAGATCTTTAACTCACATGAATTCGCCCCTTTGGTGAGTCCAATACAATTTCTGTCACCCTTAGCCCACAAAACTTTGAAAGCTTATACCCCAGTTAGTAAACTCTTAACTCCTTTGCCTGAAATTTTCTGCTACCTTGTTACAGTTTAGATGTGGCATCCTCCAAAAGTTTGTGTGAGACAATACAAAAATGTTTAGAGGTGAAATGACTACATTCTGAGAGCTTTAACCTACTCAGTAGATTAATCCACTGGCATGGATTAACTGTATGATGACTGTAGGCAGGTAGGGTGTGACTAAGGGAAATAGGTCACTGGCATAGTGTATTTGGAGTTCATATTTTGTTCCTGATGAGGAACTCTTTATGCTTCCTGGTTGCCATGCTCTGAGCTGCTTCCCTCCAACACACTCTTCCAACATGATGTTCTGCCTCACTGTGGAGCTGGCCAACCATGGACTAAACCTCTGAATCTGTGAGCCAAAATAAACTTTTCCCCTGCTGCATTGTTCTTGTCAGGTATTCTGGTCACAGTGACAAGAAGCCAATTAAAACATCTCCCTAGAAGAAATGCAACTCCAAATACTGAATTCACCTCTATGAGTTTGTTTTTGATTAAGTCTTAGACATGTCATTTTTCTGTGTTTATTAGCTCTCCAAGTAGATTTTTTAAAACCATTTCTATTTGTTTTAGGTAGAAGATTTGGATTGATTTACAATGTAGACATAATCCTTATAAATCTGCATGTCTTTGAAAAAATTACAAACTCCTCTACATACCTTATTTTCTTCATTTGTATTCTATAGGTAATAATACCTAACTACCAAGGTTCTTAGTAATTAAATAACATTACATATGTGAATCCTGTGCCTAAGAGATCAGGAACCAGTGATCATTTCTGTTGTTACATAAATTGAAATTCCCCAAGCTTCATTAAAGTGAGATCTCTTTAAAATAATAACCATATTTCACTGGTGTATTACCTAGTAACTAGAATCAAGATCCCAGTAGAACATCAATTTTTTTCTTGAATCTCCAGAGGTGTTTTAGAAAAGTCCTTTTATATTCTCTCACTTTGGTCTCCTTTTTAATCATTAATGTCAAGCAATCAACTTAAGATTTGCTTCACTGCTGATGCCTTCACTACAATGATTGCTTTTCTAAAACAGTATACTTTAGTTTGAAATACTTAAAATGACACATATTCCCAGATGGCCCCATATCCCCTTAGTTCTCCTTACAATGAAGCATAAAAAAAAGGTTAGATGGTCATATTTTCCATTCTGTGTCTTATTTTTCAAATGAGGGCTTGTGATATTATAATTCAGAAAGTCCCAAGTAATAATAACTATATATTTTTTTTGACAAGGAACTATAAATCCACAGGAGTGTAGTTCATACAGCCATAGATTTCACAGTAAACTCTCTCATACTCTAAACATTCTCTGCTTCAGGAGTCTGGACAGTAGTTTGTTCCTCACCAGTCACCCTCTCCCCTGTGCAATTCAGTTTATGAAAATGGGTGCACACAGATTTATGGCCACATGTGCCATGATCTGTCTCAACCTACATTGTTTGTCAGCTACACCTTTAGTATTTTCTCTCATAATTTTAAGGTTCAGATAGCAGAGATGAATAGGTTTGATGATTATATTAAAAGACTTTTTAAAGCATCTGTATTTAGTGGTTATTTCTGTCCTCCAAAATAAATATATATTTACCTCTTATTGAATATTTTTGATAAATTTTGATGTTCTGTTCTCATACTTAAGTGAATAGATTTTGCCAGTTTTTAAGAATTTAAAGTCTCTGAATTTTCAAATAACATATCTTTAAATAAACAATATGTAAAATACTTATGTGAAAAAAAGATTCATTGATGGGAATGTGTTTAAGCCCACACATAATTTCCAAGAAAAGTTAATAGTAACTGCAATTTTTGATAAAGCATAGAAAAGTAGAGCCAAGCGTGGGAGGAAAGCTAATTAACACAGATTTTGAGAAGATTTATAAATAAAAGACTGTTCTAAAAGAGTCCTGCTTCTTTCAAAAGTCGTGATCATGGGTAATTTGCTAACCATCATAGTAACTTGCTATAAATATGCTAGTTTTGTTTAAACTCAGTGGTTTAGAGAAAAAGGAAGAAGAGGTTTTGACGATAGTTTTTCATCCATAATCCATTATAAATTAGTCTTGAATTTCTTCCCACTGCTTCTTCCTCCTACCCTGAGTTCAAAAACTAAAAAACAAAACAAAACAACAACAACAACAACAAAAAACCAACTATATGTATGTAAGATGTTCTTGTCTATTCAAAAGTTAGTCTGAGATTCAAGATTGGTTAGATGAAGCCTTATACCATGTACTTATGACAAGGAAGAAATTCTCTTAAACGACTTCAGTTCTCTTAGGGCAGTTTACTAATGTTCACATGATGCAAGGTGTGGATGTTACTGTACGAATAAGAAAAGTTTTAAGAAAAATTTACCACAACAAGAATTATAATTGTCAGAAAGCCTTACTATATATTCAAAGCCTCTACCCCTTTCAGAAAAGAAAGGGATAGACTATTGTAAAAATGACACAATTGGTGTGACTTTATCTGGTTTGCAACCAGAGAAATGGAAAAACTGAGCTCTATATATGTACTATGACTTGGAATGCAATTAAATGAACTAATTTTAAAAAATTTAAAAGGGGATAACAATAAAGCACTAAATAATGTAAAAAAATGCTTTCTATACAATGGTTCAATGTAATTTTGTTGACAAAAATTCCTTCTGAGTTGAAATTGAGAATCTTGAAAAATAAAATCAATTGCCTATAAGTAATTGGATGGCTTTGTGTCATTAGTCCCTTCAGGCTACAGCAACAAAATATCAAAAGTAGGTGGCTTATAAATGACAGAAATTTTTCTCACAGTTTTAAAAACTGAGAAATCCATGATCAAAGCACAGAAAATCTAGGGGTGTGGTAAAGGCTTGCTTCTGGTTCACTGACTAGTCTTTTCACTGTTACTTTATATGGTGGGAGGAACGAGATTGCCTGGACCTCTTTTATAAGGACACTTAACCCATTCACGAGCATTATGCCCTGGTGACCTAATCACCTTCCAAAGGCCCCACTTAATACCATCACCTTGGGGATTAGAATTTTAGCATATGAAATTTGAAGAGACATATTCAGACCAAAATAACTAATAAAGAAAATGAATATTTCTCTGCTCAGAATTTTCTCATATTCTATAGGTATAATATGCAGGGCTTGGTTTTGGATGGCTATTATAAACATGAAGATTTTGTTCAGTGTAGGAAAAAACAACCAACTGATCATTTTCTTCACCGTCATCTATTTTTCCAGTGCCTGCTAATTTCCCAAAGAGACCAATTGGAGCAGTCTACTGAACTGTGAACACTTTAAAGCTTCACATTTAAGTTATTTATACTTTCCTGTACTAAGTGCAGTGCTTTATATTTAATAAATTTTATAAGAATGGAAAATTCATTGTTTCAATATTTACCAAATATTTTAAGTGCATTATGGCATAATGTACTTCATTTAATGTGCTTTGTAAAAGCACATATATCTGTTTTTATGGATACAGAACTTTTCTCCATTTATAAAAGGCATATAAAAGCTCATGTGTTGTGTTTTAAAAATAATTTATCATAAACTCTTCTAATATCCTATCCTTCTGATATTCTAGCCCAATGTTTATTTCATATACTCATCTTACATCATTAATCATATTAGAATAGTAATTTTATTAATTTGCCATGTCAGAAGAAGTATAATTTGTTGTTTAATTTATACTTATGATAAAAATATTTTTAAAATTTTCACTTTGTATAAAAAATAAGATGATGTTGACTATAAAATATATAACTGCTCTTAGAAAAAGTAGACCATCTCAATAGATTTCCTGATTTGCAATAAAATAGCTTGTAAAATAGATTATTTACCAAAGATATATCTTCCATACTAGCCCATAATAGACTGATACAGTGATTTTCTTTTCTTGAAGTTACTTTAATTGTTAATTGCATAACCAATAAAAGTTTATATTCCAGTGGAAAATATTTCATCAGTGTATTGGTCATTAAAAAGGTTAAATACTGAGAATATGTGTGTATGTGTATCTTTTACATTTACTTATTCGTAATTTCCTTCTCCTTGAAACTCTTCCAAGCATGATGCAGACTCTTTGGCAGGCATCAGTAATGGTTGCCAAATAAATAAGCTTCTATTGTGTGTTTTATAATATAGATTTTTATATATTCCCATCACTGGTGAATCAATGTCATAATCTTCATATAATGTATTTGGATGTAGATAAATTTGGCAATAAGAATATATTTCAAATGAAATTTTAATAAGACTATGTTAGTTCAAATTTCAGGAATGCACAATTATTGAAGTAGCCCAGTTATTGTTTTTGAAAATATCAACAAAAATTAAATATTATTAAATGTTAAAAACAATTATTAAATTATGAAAATGTTAATTATTTTGTCATATTTAAACAACAGTATTTATCATTTAATCATTCAAAAAGAATACCTTTGTTGAGAGTAGATAATGTTTGATAATAGTGTTCAAATTATTCCACCGGGAGTTTGGTACAAATTTAGTATGTTTATGAACTTTGTGGTGGAGGCTTACTAATAATCTAGAGAAAGTAGTGAATTATCTTGTTTCCATTCAAATCTTTGGCATGCACAAAAAAGAGCAGTTATAACACGACACATAATTGCTACTTTCTAAAATTATAAAGCCAAAAGAAATATTCATAAGTAGAATAATATCAGTATCACATTAACCACTAAAATCTATTCATATTTTTACTGTTTGACCCTTTTATCTTAGTGAGGATAACCAGAATTCCTGAGATTTTAAAGCAGCATGATCATACACTGCAAAAGTTATAAGCATCACATGCCATTAGCATTCCAGTCCCTACCATTACTTGAGTTGGGAGCAAAAATTACAGAAAAAATATACACCAATGAAATCTCTATAGGCACTATTGAATTCTTTCAATACCTTATTCCCCATATTGATTCAAATATCAAACTATTACAATATCTCTATGTAAAGTATGTATGATTTATTAGTATAAGAATGAAAGATGTAATTTAGTTTGGTTTACATATTCCATTTTAAGATTGATGTTAGAATACAATATTTGAAAAATTATTTTAGAAGTGAGTCAATAAAAACTATTAGAAAAAGACAAGACTTTTTTGAAGGTAAACACTGTATGCAAGGGATTTTTATTAAAAATTAAAATTTGGCATTTATCTGCCTAAAGAAAAAATTGCTTTCATTTTGTCAGCATTGTAGGAGGCATTGGAAATCTTAATTTCTTTTGCTTCTTAATCATTTTGTTTCTTTATCATGCTATACACAATTTGATATAGCTTTAAAAAAACTGAAGCTGAATTTTGAAATGCCCAATTAGCAACACTTGCTGTATTGATATAAACATCCTCTATTCCTCCTTTTCTCACTTTCTCTTTCTCAAAGTAGATAGGATTATTGCTTTACTACTGTCAGCAGAGTAACAATCACACAAAATATTTACTGACATTCAGTCTAATTTTTGAATATTCATTAATGTGAAACCCTCAAAGAAATCTCTGTATCCTTTCTTTTAAAATCAAATCTTGACATTACTTATGAAAAAGGATATTTTTAAGTCCTAAAATATTATTATGGGAGGTAATTGATATTATACGTGTAAATATTATCCAGAGAGGAAAAGAACTCCGTGGCTGAGCAGTGAGACATGTAACTCTTTAACACAAAACATAATAAACCAAATATGACAAGAATTCTAGGGCGACATTTGGGGGTTGATATCAGCAAAAAAAGTGAAGTAAGGACCTTTGTAAATTCTCTCCTTTATAAATGCAATGAGAAAACTGGCAAAAATCATGAAAATCAACTCTTTCAGAACTCTAGCAATTAATTGGCAGCTTGAAGTAATCTATGAAGAAGTTTAATCAAAAAACCATCTAACTCTTGTTAAGAACAATGGAATTTGTGGCATTATACCTTACTCAATTATTATTCTCCATTCTCTGAAGCTCCATGATCACAATATAAACTAATAGCACTCAATCACAAAATATAACAGCAATCTGGAAGCCACATACCCAGCCCTTTTTTATTTTTTTATTTAGAGACAGGGTCTCCCCGAGTTGCTTAGGACCTTACTAAATTGCAGAGGCTGACTTTGAACTCACAATCCTCCGGCTTCAACCTCCCAAACCGCTGGGATTATAGGTATGCACACTGTACCCAGTGAATATGAAATCTCTTAAAGCCTCATTCTTAGAAAATTATCATTATTTGTCCTATCTGGAGATTCTCTGGAAAAGCTCACCTACAAGGCTGTTTTTATTTAACCTAATTTAGAAATAACCAACTGCAAAAAGCCTTTTTTTTCTGGAGACATTTATCAAAAACATTTAAAGACAATTTTTTAATGTCATAGGTGCCTAAGTCAATTGTGTAACAAGAAGGACAAACAACAGACTAACCCAATATCTTAAAAGGAAAAACAATGATAAAATGTATCCATAGAGATTCAGGAAAGCTCCACATATTTCTGGGAATCTAGAAGGCCACATATATGTAGAAGGTTGTGAACAAGCCCAGGGTTATTGTGCCCCTGAAATTCACATGTAAATGTGACTTTATTTAGAGATAGGATAGTTAGGACAAAATGAGATCATGTTGGTGGTCCCTAATACAATAAAACTATTATTCTTACAAGAAGAGGAAATGAGGATAGACACTCAGGGGAAAAGTCCATGTGAAGAAACAAACAGAATGTGGCCTTCTATAAACCAAGGAGGGAGACCCTTAAAGGAAATGGATCATGATGACAACTCCATCTTGGATTTCCATACTTACCTGAGGCAGCAAAGGCACTGGAATTACTATACAACACTTAAATTAGCTATTTATAATACATTTAAAGAATTAAAGAAAACCATTCTAAAGAACTAAAAAGAAAATACAGCAAAATCTCATCAGATAGAAATGATCAACAGAGATAGGCATTATAGAAAAATAATAATAATAATAATTCTGGGGTGGAATGTAGAGTAACTGAAATGAAAAGTCTACTAGAAGGCTGTTACTCACCTCTTATGAATGCTATAACAAATTATCAACAACAGAAATTTATCCTTTCATACTTTTGAATACTAAAAATCTGAACTTAGGTTATCGGGCTCAAAAACAAGGTCTGTAGGCCCTCACTGTCTCTAGAGGCTCGAAGGAGAGTGCATTCCTTATCTCTTCTAGTTTCTGAGGGTTGCTGGAATGCTAGTTCTGAGCATTCCTTGGCTGTAGTACATAACTCCAATTTCTGCCTCCATTTGTCACATTGTCTTCCCCTTTCTGTCTCATATCAAGCGTATTTCTGCTACCCCCATAAGGATATAAGCTGTTGCATTGAGGATTGAACTGTATAACTCATCTGTCCAGTGCATAATGTGAGGGATTTCAGCTTAATATACATAGTCATCTGTTATTTTGAATGGGAGAGGCACAGGATTATTGACGCTGATTCAGGTAAACAAGTATTTTTATTGATAGGACAATGTAGAAGTTAATCTTCTGATTACTGAAAGAAGAAATTTTGAAAGAAAATAGAGAATATGGTTTAAAAGCAGCAATATGTAGCTATGAGAGCTCTAACAATGCTTTTCTGCAGTATATTCTTGGACCAGCTGAATTTTCATAGTTTCTTTCACCTGAAACACTAATTCAAGTTTGGGAAAATACAGATTTTTGAAAGATTAATATTTCAAAAATAGACTTTGTTTCCAGATTTAATAGAAAACAATGCCACCTCTCATGGTTGAACTGAATACATGTGAAACTTTCTAAGTACTGATTGTAAATCCAAATATAAATGTGTCATTATAGTAATATTCACTGTATGTATTTAAAGTTCTTTTTTGTTGTCAAAGTAGTTTTGCTTAACATTTTAAAAAAATTTTATAGGTAGCAGTTGTTTGAAAGACTTCTTTTTGTAATGTCTATCATTTTGTTCTTATTTGTAGTTTGGTTGCTACAAAGGAAACAAATAGTGCAAGATCTCGAAGTGCTCCAATGTCACCATCTGACTTTCTGGATAAATTAATGGGGAGGACATCAGGGTATGATGCAAGAATCAGACCTAATTTTAAAGGTAACTATTCTGTTTATTACTTCAGTTATATTTTTCTGAAATATGTTTAAATAAACTTTAAAATTTAGTCTACCAGAAATTCTAATGCTTAGTTCCAATAAACTTTCAAATACATGTATCCTAAAAGGAGAAATCAAATTTTGTGTACAGAGCTATCATCATGTGCTTTCTATAGACCAACAGTGTTTTCCCCCTAGTTGTTATAATATTTATTGTCTTGACCATTTATTTTAGAAGCATATATGTATATACATATCTGTTATTTAATTCTATTATCTCATTAACTGGCATAAAAGTGTCATTTAAGACCCAGTAAATAAACTCTCCCATTTTTTTTTTCAGTGTTGGTGTTCCAACCCAAGGCCTCACTCACTTTCAGAAAGGGCCTTACCCCCAGTCACTTCTCACTTTTCAAATTCTCCATAATACAGGACTCTTTATATTATAGAAAATCAGTTGTTGAATTTACTTACTGGAGAAGAGACTGGATAATTAAAAGGCACTGATAATGTTTAAAACATAAGGCTACCTACCAAATATTTTACCCGAATTTCTAGGAAGAAAGGTAAAAGTCAACTTAAGGAGTTCCACTATTTTATTCTTTTGTTTACCATAATAATGAGCAGCATATTTATACTAATTATATGTGACCTATCCTGATGTTCAATACATCCTAGAATTTAATTTTAGGATAAAAGATAAGAAAACTGCCTCTACATCACAATTTACTTAATCTATCTTGAATATTATTCTAATAAACAGAGAAAACAATTTATACAAATATATACTTTTTCCATGGAATTCAGATAAGAAATTTTCATTCCTGAAGGTAAAAAAAAATTTTGTGTACTTTGTCCTTGTAAGAGAAAAAAATAAAAGAATTTCTTAGCAGTGTTGTAAGATTGATTAAAGAGGAATAATAAATATCAAGAATGGGTAGCAAAAGAAAAGAACAGGAGCAAATTTGTTAATTTATGAGTCAACACTGAAATGGATTGCTTCAAATTTTAAAATGAGTTTCACGTTTAAATTGAGGGTTGTATCTTTTGGTTTTTAAGCTTTCACCTATACATATTTTTAATATTGTGGAAGGAAAACACTGGACTTGAGAAAATAGTACAACTTATGGGGATATAACATACAAATGAAAGCAAGAAATTTCAGGATTAGAATGTTTTTCAAATTGAGAGAAAACAGTATCTGGGTCATTAGGTTCAGAATTTTGAACACATCTTGAGAACACAGATCGTTGTCATAGGAGTAAACCACAAGAAACATAATTAGTAATTAGTGGATTCATTATGATGACTCTACATTAAGTGATTCAGAAATACTGCTTTCTTTTTCCTGAAAATTCAAGTGGAAAATTCATTGTTTTTAAATTTCTGTGAATATTTTAAAAGCATATAGATAGCCTCAACAGATATTTTAATGAAAATGAAAATGTTATTAAACACACAACGATGGCCCTGGTGCCTTTGCTTTTCTCTTGTGAAATTTTGTTCTATTTTATTATTTCAATAATTTAATCCACAAAAGAAAATTTAAGCCATTTTAAAATGTAATTCGTTATACAATTTACTCATGAGATCAGTAAAGACATATAAACAAGGATTTGCTCTTTCCTCAAATAAGTATTGACTCTCTTTTTAATAAAAACATATTTCTAAAAACAAGCTGATAGCTATGCAGTTCAGAAGTGATTTTTTTCTTATTATTAAAAGATTCCAATCTTTAGGATCCTTAAAAAAGGAAGAAAGAAAAAAGGGGAGGGGGAGAGTTTCCTCTTATTCATATTTTTAAAGTATTTGTACTCTTGATATTAGAAAAAGAAATGTATGTTACATTTGATAAACAAAAATATCAACATCAAATACAGAAATAATTTAGTGTATTACTTTATATCTACAACTTTTTCATCTTTTGCCAAGAGTCAGACATTACTGACTTCAATACACTTATAACTCCACTTTCAATTAAGCATATTCAACACATATTTGATAGCACTAAGATATAACAAAAATTTGAAGTAGTTCTGTATTCCTGTCAAGTTATCCTTAAAGCACAGTATCTTTATTGGGTAAAGCTGATTCTCAGAAATTTTTAAAATGAGTTGAGACTATTCTAAAAGGGAAGAGAACAGATTAATCAGTGAAAAAGAAGATTATGTTAGTGAGCTAGTTACCCAGATTATTTTAATTTCCTTTAGTATTTATTTCTAAAGATAGCTAATATTGGGCTGGGATTGTGGCTCAGTGGTAGACCACTTGCCTCGCATACGTGAGGCACTGGGTTCGATCCTCAGCACCACATAAAAGTAAATAACAAAGATATTTTGTCCATCTACAACTAAAACAATTTTTTTAAAAAGATAGCTAATATTTATATTTATTCATTTGATAACATAATATTTCATGGAAGAGGCCTTTCTGTTTGTGCTCAGTACCAACTTAAGATACTTAAGAAATGATTATTCCTACATTTTTGTGATACATTTTAATAATATTTAAATATTTAATCTTAAGCAGAGATAAGATTTTAAAGAGTATGCTTTTCTTAGAGAAGTGACACAAAGCAACACAAATATAATTCTGGTTAAAGAAAAAATGTCTAGGGCTAGGATATAGCTCAGTTGTAGAGTGCTTGCCTCACATGCACAAGACTCTGGGTTCAATCCTCAGCACGTACACACACACACACACACACACACACACACACACGCAAAAAAAGAAAAAAGAAAAAAAGAAAAATTGTCTAAAGGGCGTGGTGGTGTACATTTGTAATCCCAGAGGCTTGGGAGGCTGATGCAGGAAGATTGCAAGTAGAGGGCCAATCTTAGCAACTTAGCAAGATCCTATCTCAAAATAAAATATAAAAAAGGAGCTGGGGATATGACTCACTGGGTATGCGCCCCTTGGTTCAATTTCTAGTAACAAAAAGAAAGAAAAAAAGAAGAAAGAAAAAAGTCTACATTCAAAATTTAAAAAGAGAACAAAATCAAAGTTACATTTGAATGTCATCATTTTATATTTTCAATAAAAGGCCTATAAGATAAATTATCTTGCAATATAAAGATATTTATGAAAAGTTATAAATCTGTAGCTCATATTTCAGAAATAAACTTCATAATAATGTATACCAGGCTGGAACAATTATTATTTTTAAATGCTGATAATTTGAAAGGCAAAAATGTTATCCCATTATTGTTATAACTTTCACTTCACTGATTGCTAATGAGTTTGGACATTCCTTTTAATTTTCATTAACTGTCCAATAATAAAACTAAGATTTTATGTTTGTCTTCTACAAAATTTATAAATTTGTCAAAATCTGTAAAATCTATACAATACAAAGAATGTGCCCTAAGTTAAATCACGGACTCTAGTTAATAATAATGAACCAATATTGGTTCATCAATTGTAATTAATGTATTACATTAACAGAAGATAGTAGGGTATACCATGGGGGGAGAGGTATATGCACTTTGTAATCTACTGCCAGGAATTGTGGCACATACCTGTAGTCCCAGCTACTCAGGAAGCTGAGGTGGGAGGATCACATGAGTTCAGAAGTTTCAAACCAGCCTGAAAAACACAGAGAGACCTTATTCTCACACAAGCAAACAAAAATCCAAATAAACAAGCAAACCCCTAGGGCTAAATGCCAGGCCACTCCTGCTCTACAGCAACATGGATGAAAATGAAAAACAGGAGGGAAATTTTGAGACACATGACCATGTCCCTTTGGTGGGCCCCTTCTTACTCTTTACTCCTTTGCTTCTCCATGTAGTCTTTGCATTTATGTTATGCTTTGCTCTGTTTCATCTATCAACTATTTTTATCTGCTTTCTAAATTTTATGTCATTAAGCTAATTATGTTTCTTCCCATTTTCCTTGGTATGATACTTTATTCTTGTTTATATTCAATAATATTACCTTTGTATCTCCAGGGAGAAAGAAAACTGTTCAATTCCTTCCTAGAAATAAAAACTTCTAGGTGTCATTTGAAACAGAAGAAATTTTAACAAACAAAAACCAAGTAAATAGCAAATAAAAGCATAATCATAAGACAATAAAATATTATTTCACTATAACATTTTACCAGCCATTCCTGTATTTTACTTCTTTTCTTTGACCTTAATCTTTGGTCTCTGTGTTAGTCTTTGATGTCCCATAAGTCCAACTTGGACCCTAACTTGACTCTTAGCAGTCACCTGATTCTTGATTCTTCACATGTATTTATTGCATTTTTAAATTAAGTTTTCTTATTCTGTCTCCAATTGCCACTCTCTTTTTATCTACAATTAATTTTTGTTTGCCCTCACAATGTGATTTGTCTTTCCACCTATAATATTTCTCTATATTAATTCCTTCTCCTTACATAACAAATCTAGTCTGTTCAGTATTCTCTTCTACTATAGTGCAATCATATACAGATGGCATATATACCTAAACTCGTTTCATATCCATATTTTTTTCAGGGTAAACAAAAGCATTTTAAAAGTCTCCTTTATCCATTTTAACTGTTCTTATCTATCAAGACATTATAACTATTTAATAAAATAATTCACAATTATTTTTACTGTATGTTTTCTATTTGTATGTTTATGTAATACAAGGTCATTTTAACAAGCAGCTCTTGAATAATAAACCCTTCCTAAACTATAAATGTTCACTTCATATGTTGAAAGTCAGATTCTAAACTACATGTTTTTAGTTTTCATATGACTGACTTTCTATATCATTCTTTCTGTATTAATTATTTCTTTTTTATTTTAAAACAATCTCAAATGAACAGAAGAATTACAGAAAGAGTACAAAAAATTGTGTTTTTCCCCTGAACTACTTTAAGTTGTTGATCTGATGCCCTAACACTTAAATATTTACTATAAACAAGTATGTTCTCTTAGAAAACCTTTCAAACAAGCAAATTAGCATGGATCCTATTTCAGCTTTCATAACAAAAGGATATAAATTCAGAATCATTGTCTCTCAATCTGAACCATTACTTATTTTTTTCTGGGCCTTAGATGATTCTGGCATTTAAAAGGTATTACTTAGTTATTTAGCAGAATGCATTTTTCTAATGTTTCCTCATGATTTGATTTAGAAACCACATAAAAACCTATCTTGGCAAAAATATCACAGATTGCATCTCATTGTATGGTGGACCATGTTGATTTTTACCATTACTGGTGATATTCACTTTAATTACTTAAATTGGTATCTTCCAGGGTGTATCTATAGATAGCATACATATATAAGCATATAGTCACACACAGAAGCACACATACAGACACACATCTATGTTTGTACACACAAAATTTACATCTGTTTTATTTCTCTATTACCTATTGGAGACCATGAATGCACACTGATATCACCAATTCCATAGATGTATTCTAGTTTCTAATTTTCCACATTTCAACTCCCTCATCCAAAAGCAGGAACCTGGTTCCCACTAAGTTCAATATAATTACTTATTTGATCAATATGTAATGAATCTCCCTTGTCTACTACTATTCCCTCTCCTGCACAAATGCCTTGCTTGCCCCAGTGGGACTCTGAAACTCTGCTCACTTTTATCACTCTGTGTAGAGGCCTATTCAGATTCTGAATCTTTATGCCAGGATGTCCCAATAGGAACACAGCCATCACCCTTCTGTAGTTCTAACACACCACACCAGGCTGCCCCATTATGGGAACATATTCCTCACTCACACTGTCTCCAACATTCTTGCATTTTTAACCCTTCTCTAGAGATGTGCTTCTCCTGTTCTAGGTTACTGAGCTCTCCTCTTTTCTATTCCCAGCATATAAACTCGCTTATATTCCCTACCTGAATTGTGTTAAGGACTGCATTTCAAGGAAGGGTAGAGAAGAGAAGGAAAAGAGAAAGGGAAAACATAAACTGAATTCTACTGTTATGTCATTGTTTAAAAACCTTTAAAGGTATCTAACAACTCATTCCAAATCTGGATTTAAAGTCATCAGATATATTTTGCCAATTAGAAAAAAAAATGCTATCTCTCCTTATTATATGTGTGCACATTTAAAAAAAATCTCTAGATTAAATTATTTTTAATTTAATTTTCTATTGTATTCTCTGATTTTAAAATGGTGAGGTTTTACTATAATTTTATGTTTAAAATTCCTTATAACCATTCTTAATGAATATTTGGGTTGTTTATTTGTTAGCTTGCTTGCTCTATATCTTCCTGATGAACAATTTTTCCCCAGTGTTAATAACAATAACATCATTGCCAAGGCTTTGTGTTGTACTTTGATATTCTGCTTTCTCTTCATCTCTAAACTTAAGTCATGTTCTATTTTTTAAGGAACATTTTAAAGAAAACCTGCTGCTGAAAACATCTGTAACTACTGTCATTTGCTTTTCAGGCCAACATTGGCTAATGTAATGAACAATTTAAAAGCACAATTTGCCATATGGATGCTATAGCAGTTATTTGCTCTGTTGCTAAACATAGTAGTGTATTGAGTGGATATAACAGCTTTCACATTGGCCCCAACAAGTAACAGATTGGCAAAGGACTACTAAACAGGTGGTCTCTGTAATGGCAATAGAAGATTTACAATCTTCTCTGAGCTTTATTCTCTACAAATATACTTTGGAATATACATATCAGTAGCTGGGATAAAAAGACTATTCCAAAATTGCTGTCCTGATCTGACATAGACCAGAAATCAAAAGGGTAGAGCACAGTACCTTTTAAACACAAGGTGCTATATCCATTTCATTCTTTTTCTCTCTCTCCACCCACTGTCCTTGGTCAGATTCATCCTCTCCTATCTGTACTATTACAATAAATTTCTATTTTCTGTCTCCAAGCTCTTGCCTGTCAGTGTCATCATTTCCAGTGTCATGTTAGTTCCTACACTCCCATAATAATCTGTAAGGGCACCAATGTGTTTATGAAGTAAATTCGAAATATCTTGGTATTACTTGAAGAGACTCCTTGATCTAAAACAATGACTTATTTCAAAATGCTTTATGCTTCAATATTTTTTAAAAAGCATTTAAATCATTCTTTTTATGTATGTATACATTTTTTCAAGTGAGTTTCTGCTATATATTTGAAATTCAGATATATAATTTTATAATTTTATGCATGAATTTACTCACCCTTCCTTTTTCTGAAAGGGAGAACACACAAATAAGTAATCAAAAGGAAACCAAATGGCACTTTCTGTGTTTTAATATGTGGGCAAGAAATATGTTTGATAAACAGACAGAGAATAAAGTTTAGACCTGAGACTACTGTGAGCTATTTTATTTCCACATGAAATTTAGATTTTGAATCTGTACTGTTTACTTTTTAAAATTTTTGGTGCATATTAATTACACAGGATAGTGAGTTTAAAGGGAACATACTTGTGGATAGATAAAAATATAAATTGATGAATTTCACTAACCAATATAGCCCATACTTTCTCTTCTTTCCTCCCCTTCATCCTCTGCCTTTACCCTCATGGTATCCTTTCTAATTTCATGGAGTCCCTTTCATTTCCTTCTAGCTTCCACATATGAGAGAAAACAAATGTTACATTTGAGTCTGAGTTTGCTCAAAATTATGTTCTCTGGTTCCATACATTTTCCTGAAAATGACAAAATTTTATTCTCCTTTATGTCTGAAGAAAATCATATTATTATTATACGTGTATATATATACATGCACATATGTATACACACACACACACACACACACACACATTTTTTCTTGGTCCATTCATCTGTTGATGGAAACTTAGACTGATTCTATAACTTGGCTATTGTGAATTGTGCAGCAGTAAACAAAGATATGCATGTATCTCTAAAATATTCTGACATCAGATCTTTTGGATAAACACTAAGGAGTTGTATAGCTGGGTCATATGGTAGATCTATTTTTAGTTTATTGAGAAACCTCCATACTGACTTCCATAGTGGCTGTGCTAATTTACATTCCCACCTGTACCGTATGAGTTCTTCCCCTGCCATATACTCACTAGTATTTATTGTTATTTGTATTCTTGATCATTGCATTTCAACTGAAGATGAGATCTCAATGTAATCTTCATTTGCATTTCCCTGATGGCTAAAGATGTTTTTCATATAATTCTTGGCCATTTGTACTTCTTTTGGGAAGTGTCTTGGTTCTGTTCATTTGAACATTTATTGATTGGGTTATCTGATACTTAGTGTTGAGTTTTTTGAGTTCTTTATGTATCCTGAATACTAGTCCTCTGTCAGAGGAGAACTAGCAAAGATTTTCTCACATTCTGTCAGTTGTCTTTTCACTGTGTTAATGGTTTCCCATGCTTTGTAGAAGCTTTTTAATTTGATGCCATTCCATTTACTAATTCCTTTTTTTTTTTTTTTTGTATCAAGGATTGAATCCATGGGCACTTAACCACTGAACAACATCCCGAGGCTTTTATTTTTATTTTGTGAGAGGGTCTTGCTGGGTTGCTTAGGGCCTCATTAAATTGCTGAGGGTGGCTTTGAATTGCAATCCTATTAACTCAGCTTCTCAAGATCCTGGGATTATAGGTGTGTGCCACTGTGCCCAGCCCATGTACTAATTCTTATTTCCTGAACTACAGAGATTCTATTCAGGAAGTTTTTGCTTTGGTAGAATGTATGCGTCTAGAAATTCATGCATTTCTTCTAAATTTTCCAATACATTGGAATACAGATTTGCAAAATATTCTCTAATGATCCTTTACATTTCAACTATGTGTGTTTTAATATCCCCGTTTGCATCTCTGATTTTATTAATTTAGGTCTCTCTCTTTCTCTCTCTCTCTTTTTGTTTGGCTAGGGGTTTATTTTATTTTTTATTTCATTTAAAGAAATAATTATTTGTTTCATTGAACCTTTGCATTGTTCTTTTAGTTTCTATTTCATTAATTTGAGCTCTGATCTTTATTACTTCTTTCCTTCTACTAACAATCAGGTATAGCTACTCTCATATCAGACAAAGCAGACTTCAAATTATTATTAGTTAGAAGAGATAAAGAAGGACATTATACATTGATAAAGGGAACAATCCAACAAGAACGTAGGGTTGTGAATATTTGTGCTACAAATGTCAGGGCACCACCCATTTTGACAAAATAACATTACTAGACATATAGTGACTGATAGACCCCAATACAATAATAATAACAGGGAGATAATAGATAATAGATAATAATAATAGACCCCAATACAATAATAATAACTTCTCTCACTAATAGATAATCCAGAGAGAAAATCAACAAGGATACATTTGATTTAAACCTTATTATTATGAACTGGACTTAATAGATATCTGCTGTATATTTTATTCAGCAACAATGAAAACACTTTCTTATCAGCCATTCATGCAACTTTCTCCAAAGCTGATCATATAGTGGGCCATAGAGCCAATCTTAACAAATGCAAAAAAAGTAAAATAATCTCTTGCATTTTTTCAGATCATAATGAAATGAAATTAGAAATTGACAACAAGAAAAAGGACAGAAACTATACAAATACATGGAGATTGAATGAGACACTTATGAATAATGAATGGGTCACTGAAGAAATTAAGGGGAAAATTTAAAAATACTTACAATCAAAGAAAGATAGAAGTATTCACACCAGAATTTTGGATACAGTAAAGGCAGTGCTAATAGGGAATTTTATAGATATGATTACCTATGTTAAATAAAAAAGATCTCTAATTACCTAGTGATGTACCTTAATGTCTTTGAAAAACAAAAACAAGTCAATCCTAAAACACTGTACTTTTACAAAGAGGTTTCTTTATCTTATGGGAGGAATGTTGGGGAGGTAGGGGCTGGAGTGTATTTCCTCTAAAATGAGACATCCCAATCCCAACTATTCGTAAAATTCTAAATGTGTCACTTCTATACTGACCAATACTCTTCTAAAGAAATATGCTGTTCTCCTTAAATTATTTGTTAACCTTTCCACTCAAACCTCTGGCCAACTAGAAATGCCAGTTTCATACTTCAGGAAGAAAATAAAAATATCAGATATTTCTCTCCTAACAATTTCTCTCCTCACATTTAAAGAAATTGAAATCAAAAGAGATAAAAGCCTTCTATGATGGTCAGCATCACTATTCAAAGATCTTGAACATTGAGATTCTCAATCCAGATTGTTTCATGGAATGATTACCTTCAATTATGAGCATAATCCTTTTCTTTCCCACTAAAAACAAGAAGCAATGAATATTTGAAAATATTTTTAGATGAGTATCTTAACAGCCCTTTTGTTTTAATCTCTTTTTCAGGCCCTCCAGTTAATGTCACATGCAACATATTCATAAATAGCTTTGGCTCTATTGCAGAAACAACTATGGTAAGCAAGTTTACTTTGTAATTTATTACATTAACAGAAACATTTCTGCTGTAATGTAAATTAAAACTTAATGTAATAAAATTTTAAAAGATAAAATTAGAATAAGTAAATTGTAATCAACAAGTATAGTGTTTCATTTACAAATAATATTAGATAATAAATGTAAATAATGTTGAATTTTTCAATTCAATAATACAGTGTTAAACTTTAAATTAAAACTAAAATTTTACCATGTAAATTATTTCTTTCAAATGCTCTTTAATAAGCCAGACATAGATACTGTACCAGATACTCTGGTATTTATCTGTACACTTACAAATTTCTTTATGCCATTATATTAAGTATTCTATTGGATTACTTTTTCAAATGAATATAGTATTTGCCTGAACATCATAAAGACATAAAAATCTACATATAAATTTATAAAAATGCAGTATATGACTTCATTTAATATTGCTATGTAATTGAGAGCACTGTATATAATCATATTATTAAAGTAAAAATATTAGTGACCAAATTGATTTTGTTGTAATTTTATAGATTTTAGATTCTATAATTTTCTCTAAACTTTCATATTGTTCTCCTTTTACCTGCAGCTTTTATTGTGCAATTTAACTAAAATAAAAGGCAAAGATAGATACATGAACCACTGAATATCTGTAAAATTATCTTGCTGTTAACTTTTTTTGAAACTATGCATGATGGCTCTTAAATTACTTAGAATTATACTCTATTCCTAAATTTATCAAGAATAATTTGCATTAATTTTCAAAGTTGACTTTAAGTAAAATATGATATAAAAGTCTTAAGGTTTATTTGCTTCCAAAACCATTACTGGGGAATTATGGTCCCTTTACATATTTCAAAATAACTTAATAATGAATTTTCTGAAGAAAAATCTAATATACAAACTATCGTAGTGTGAGGATGAGTATGTTTGTGTATGTAGGGGAAGAGTATACATTGCAACAGGAAGAGACTTTCAGGCACCATTTTCCTCAAAATACTCTTTCCTTCATGTATGCAATATTCTCTTAGTTAGCACCACCTCTGTGTTTTATTTAAATTCTATAATAAAAGTATTAGAAGAGAAGAACTGAACTTACATTTCTGGGCACATTATAAAATTATATTAGATACGTAGATAAGTCAACATAAAGATGTATATTAGTATAAACTTGAGAAATACAAATAATTTGCTTTTATACACACATTGTGGTTCTGTTACAATTCTATCTTTAAAATTGCATAATCCTCTTTCAGACTTTGATATTCTGGAGGCTGGTTGGATATTTGATTTATGTCCTGCATTTGTACATATTTAGTCTAAAGCATCCAAAGATGAAGGAATCACTGCTACCTTAATTCTACTTGGATTCACAAATCGTATTTCTATCCCTGGCAACTTTCTCATTTTAATTGCTTCTATACATGCTGTATAATACTAAAAACTTGCAAATAAGTTTCTCTATATTTCTTTTTTTGCAAGATCACATCTACAAACTACTTTCAGCAGCAATAGTTTGAAAGTTTTATAGCCTTGCATATCTTTATAAAGTAAAGGGAAGGGATTTGGAAAAAAGAGAGAACTCCTGATAGGTTGCTGAACGTTTCTTCATTTTATGAGATAATTCATCAGTCTACCACTAAAATGTTTATAATGCTCCATAACATAACTGCACCAACTAAAATTCTTAACTAATAATTTTAGAATACTTCTTTTATAGTGTAACATTCTGGAGAAAGCTTGTAGAAAATTTTGCAAACATGATCCCATGGTGACTCTTGCTTGGTTTTATTTCCCTTACCCAACATAGTAACCCTTTCCATTCCTATATATTCCATCATCATGTGTAATCTCTGAAATCATGTTTATCATTAATTACTCTCCTCTTCACAATCACCAGAATCAATGAAAATTGATAAGGTACTCCAGAAGTTAAGTACCATTAAATTATGTCCACCTTGGTTAGTTTTCATTTTTCCATATTCCTAAATATGTGTTCAATAATATTTCCATCCAAATGATCAAAGTTTATAAATTTTTAATATTATCAGTGCAATATGGTGTTCATCTACATGGCAATGAGAGAAAACTAGAACTTGCTAGTATATTTCCATCAGAAGAATGGTAAAGTGTTTTGCTCCCATTTGGTTGATTTGATGAATCGTATCTCATTTTATTGCTATATTTAAGTTCATTTTGTAAGTTACTCAACATCTTTATTTGTTGTAATTCGTTATACATGACAATATAATGCATTTTGACACATTGTACGCCAATGGAGCATACTAATTTTCATTCCTGTGGCTTTACATGGTGCTGAGTCACATGAGTAGTGTAATCATACATGTATATAGGGTAATAATGTCTGTCTCATTCTACTGTCCTTCCCATCCCCACTGCCCTACTCCTTCCCTCACTCCCCTCGGCACAATCCAAAGTTTCTTCATTCTTCCCTACCAGCCCCACACTATGGATCAGCATCCACTTATCAGAGAAAACAGTTGGCCTTTAGCTTTTGGGGATTGGCTTATTTTATTTAGCATGTATTCTCCACTTCCATCCATTTACTAGCAAATGTCATAATTTGATTCTTCTTTAGGATTGAGTAATATTCTATTGTGTATATATATACACCACATTGTCTCTATCCATTCATCTGTTGAAAGGCATCTAGGTTGGTTCCATAGTTTAGCTATTGTGAATTGAGCTACTATAAACATTGCTGTGGCTTCCTCACTGCAGTATGCTGACTTTAAGTCCTTTGTGTATAAACCGAGAAGTAGGATACCTGGGTCAAATAGTGTTTCCATTTCAAGTTTTCTGATGTATCTCCATACTGCTTTCTGTAGTGGTTGTAGCAATTTGCAGTCCTACCAGCAATATATGAGTGTACTTTTTCCCCTACATCTTCACCAACACATATTAAAATTGCTTGTATTCTTGATAACTGCCATTTGTTCTGACTGGAGTGAGATGAAATCTTAGAGTAGTTTTGATTTGCATTTCTCTAATTGCTAGAGATGATAAACATTTTTTCATATGTTTGTTGACTGATTGTATTTGTCCTTCTGTGAAGTGTCTGTTCAGTTTCTTATCCCATTTATTGACTGAGTTATTTGAAGTTCATTTTTGTGTTAACATGTATGTACATTTCTCATGCTGAATAGAGTTTACTTTTGTTAGAATACAAATAACTTAATTCAAATAGGACAGTCCATTGAAATTGAGAGGATGGATCATAAATTGCCTATGATCTTATTTATGAATACCTTTGTGTTTAAGAATTCATGTTTAAAGTAAAGCTAAATAATTATCCAAACATATGTGTCTCTGTTTAACAACATTAACTGTCTTCAATGATTTACTCATCAAACATTTTGAATTTCTTCTGCTGATCTCTCTCCCAGTTTTTAAGTATAGCCCTTGTCTCATTTGAAGTTATTATTTGAATATTTCTGTTCTGATATCCTATTTCTTAATCATTTTGTAAATTAATTTAATATTAACATATTTTGCATACGTTTTCTTGCATAATTTTTAAATATTTGCATGCATATCAATTTATAAGCTCAAATTTCTTTTTGTTAAACACATTTTTTCCAGTATTTATGTTAATTATTTAGTGTGTCCACCATTCCCAAGTACAGTTTTATAATTGTTAACAAAAAAATTATCAAAAATTTACTACAAATATTATGGGGATTTTAAATCTCTGTTTCCCTCATATTTGAGACTTATGTCATTAGATAGAAGTTCTCCACATTGATTTCTACAAATCTAGGTTGTAGGATTGATTAGGTTGAGTTGTAGATAAGGTTTTTATGCCTGGATGAAAATATTTATGAGTTGGGCTCTTTTACATTTTAACTTACATATACACATGCAGTAATTTAGGTGTGTATATGTAGCAGTATTTCAAAATGGATATACTGGCTTAACTATCTTTAGAAAAAAGCTGACTCTCCATCTTGTGGCACATGTTAGAGAGAGAACTACTCTTCTAAGTGATTTAAGTCAATATTTACTTAATGAGCATTTACTTTTCACCAGAGTCCACAAAATAAGTCCTTTGTGTGGAAGATCTTTATCTTTGCCCCATTTGTGACTGCTTGTTTTTATTGAGTGTGTGCACACACACACACACACAAACATGAAATTTCTGAAGATAAATATGTCAATAATACTCATTTTAAACACCTTTCTCTTTTCAGTGTGTTTTTGATGTCTTTTGATGTATAAATGATTTTAACTTTAATTTACAAGATTTAACTTTGTTTTACTTAAATAGTTTGTGCTTCTTTGGAAATTTTTAAGTCACCTATATTCATAAACACATTTTCTTATAGTTTCTGTTAAAAGAATTTTGTGTTTTAGATTTTATTAAATTTGGAATTTTGTATAGTTACAAATATTTCATGGGAGGTAGGACTACTTTTTATTTCACAATTGAATATTTCCCAAAATTTGTATACTTTAGTATATACATATGTAAATAAAATTTAGGCTCTCAGTTCTATGCCTGTGATCTATATATGTGTGTACAAATACCCCATTGTCTTATTTAACATACATTTAGATTAATTTAATATTTAATAGACCCATGTCCCAAATATACAATCTTTATTGTTTGCAATGTATTGTTAATTATTCTTGGAAATTTACTTTTTCATCAAGTTCCACAAAATAAACTTGAATATATAGATGACCAATGGGAGAATATTCACCTTAAAATATTGAGTTTTTCTATCTATAAAAATAATGTATTTCTCCCTTTGCTCAAATATCATTAATATCATTTAACGGTGAAATTTCTTGCATATTTTTCATGTTCTTAAAATATACTTTTGAATAAAATTACATCATATTAGCTATATTTTCTAACTCTTCAATGCTGATACATAAGAACCTGATTATTTTCACATTATTCTAGTATACTCTCATTTTATGTCTAATGCTTTTCTTTCATGCAATAATACTATCTAGCATTGATAATGTGTTAACTTCTACCTTTCAGTATTTATACAACCTTATGTCTTTTCTTATCTTGCTGTGTTAACAAAAACAATGTTAAATAGAACTTATGTTGTTTCTGGCTCTAAAAATATTTTTCTAATATTTCCAAAATAAATAGGGTATTTACTTGAGTTTGATGCATATAGTCTTTATCTAGTGAAAAGTTTCATCTTACCATATTTCACCACATAATCATCACAAATTTTATGCCAATTTTTTTTTATTGCAAAAATGTGGGCCCAACCATTATGTGAAGTTTTTTTAAAAAAAAAACATGCCATGTCACCACCTATGCCACCAAACTAACAGATTCCAGTAAGGGGCGATGGAGGATTAGAAAAATAAAGACTCAGACATGAAGATTTTGAAGATAAAATAGCTGGGATCAGGTGGAGTGCTGCTCTCTGATGGAGAAGCAGATCTAAAGAGTTACACCAGCAATGTTTATTTATATATGTCTCATTATCAGGTTAAAACTATGCAAGCTTTATTCTTTGTAATTAGATAGTTAGAAGGCTAGACACATTTATGTAGCTATTCTGTAGTTGCAGTTTACAGATGCAATGTGCATTGTTAGGAGCTTTGTGTAGCTCTCAAGAAAGTACATTGTTTAAAGTTACTGTTAAGGAGGCAGCTTTGGAAGTAATGGAACTGGTGAAACATTGTGGTTGTCTAGCATAAGAGTTCCTCTATTGCCAAGAACTATGTGCCTGAGATCAAGGTCGAGGCTGGCAAAACTCTTCTGCAGAGCCTTCTCATGCAGGGCATTGCCATAACAGCTAGGCATCCTGCACTCTTGCACAGGTACATTCCCAGGCACTAGGCTTGGCACAGTCATAAGGTCATCAGAGACCCCAATCTTAGAAACTGCTCTCCCATTCTCTGTCACCACTCTCCACTGCTCTGCACTTAAAAATCACTTATTACTAAACTGTGTTTCATGCAAAAAATTTATGAAATACTCATGAATACACATTAATGCCATAGGAACAATTACATGGTGAAACCTGGGACACTTTCTGAATAATACTGAAAACTTTCAACACAAAATAAAGAAATCAAAAGGTAGTTTTGGATAAGTGTTTTTATCCATGAACATAGTATATTAATTTATTTTTCTTTTTCTGTTATACTCAGCTATATTTTTAAAAGTTGTCATGTATTTTGTTAGATTTATTCCTAAGTATTTATGTATGTTTGTAAAGTTTATGTTTTAAAAATATTTTACAATAGCTTTTCATTTTTAGAATAGTTTAGATCTACAGAACATTTGTAAAGGTAGTACAAGAGAACCAACCCACACATTAGTACATTTGTCAACACTAATGAACAAATATTTATATATTATTATTAAAGTCCATACATATTTAGGATTCCTTTCTTTTACTAATGTCATTTTTTCATCCCAGGAGACTATCCAGATTACATTACATTAGTTGTCATATCTCCTTAGGATTCTCTAGTTAGTGAAACTTTTTTACATAATCCTGTTGTTCTTGTTTTTATTTTTGTTTTTGATGACTTTGTTTTGAGCAATGACCAAATATTTTCTATAATGTCTCTCAGTTAGGTTTATCTGATGTTTTTTCTAGGACTAGAATGAGATTATGAAATTTTGGAAGAAAGACCATAGAAGTGAAGTGCTACTTTCATTATTTCATATCAAGAATATATTCTATTGGTATAACTTATTGATAATTATAAGCATGATCACATGGCTGAGGTAGTATATGTCAGGTTTCTTCACTGTAGAGTAACTCTCTTTTTCATCATCTCCATATTGTAGTATTTGGAAAGAATTTAACTACAAAGCCTACACTTAAGGGAGGTGACGACTGACGATCCATCTCCTTGAGAGGACTGTACCTTGGTACTAATGTGGATTCTTCTATACAAGAGACTTGTTTAATCGTTCCCATTTGCTTATTATTATTTCCCAATACTTATACTTTGGACTATAATTCATAACTACATTATTTTTATTTCTCAAATTCTTGCAGTTTGACCACTGGGAGGTTATTTAGTTGGCTCCTGTTTCTACCACTTTGTATTTTGAGCACTTGTGTTCTGGAACTATAAGATATTTCAGACTCATCTTGAATATTCACTGTGTCAGCCCTACATCAAGCATTTCTTCAAGAATCCACAATTTATTGACCCTGAGATATCATTGCTTCTAAGCCTTCCCAGCAGTCAGAGCTTGGACACGTGCGCATATGTGTGTGTGTGTACGCACGCATGCTGTAATTTAAATTTTATTTTTCAATAGTTTCTTATTAATATATGGGTAAATATATAAACTTCAATGACATTCTATTTTATCTAATTTTAGTTCTTTTTTTCTTTTTAATATTTTGCTTAAATTTATAACTATTAATTTAAAATTTAGTGATAAATTCTCTGATATGTTCATCACTGTATGATTCACAATTTGCACAATGTCCATCAGGGAATAGCTGTTAAATATATATTGTTGAATATATTTATGTGTTCTGGCTAACTTAAAAAAAAACTTTGTTGTTATGTTCTTGGTACAATTGGATGGCATTTTTTTTTTGACTGCTTTCAATTTGATCTGTTTCTGCAGTTCTGACTCCTCATCAAGTATTTCTTTTTTTATTTATTTTTTATTTTTTTATTTTTATTTTTTTAATTAGTTTATTTAATTGCATTTCAAGTCATAGCACATATACAGAGCTCAGTTTTTCCATTTCTCTGGTTGCAAACCAGATAAAGTCACACCAATTGTGTCTTCATACATGCACCAAGGGTAGTGATGACGATCTCAATCAACCATCTGTACTATACCCATTCCCCTTTCCCGCCCCCCACCTCCCCCATGCCGTGTCCAGTGTTCCTCAATTTCTGTTATGTTTCCCATTCCCACTCCCCTTATTTATCAGCATCCACTAATCAGAGAGACCATTCGGCATTTGGTTTTTTGGGATTGGCTTACTTCACTTAGCATAATGCTTTCCAGTTCCATCCATTTGCCTGCAAATGCCATAATTTTATTCTCTTTTATTGCTGAATAATATTCCATTGTGTATATGTACCACAGTTTCTTTATCCATTCATCTATTGAAGG
>CM053403.1:128119930-128366166 GCA_028644305.1 Xerus rutilus
TCTTGCTTTTATTTCTTGTGCTATAGGTATCTTGTTAAGGAATTCGGGGCCTAATCCCACGTGATGAAGATTTGGACCTACTTTCTCCTCAATTAGCCGCAGGGTCTCTGGTCTAATTCCTAGGTTCTTGATCCACTTTGAGTTGAGTTTTGTGCATGGTGAGAGACAGGAGTTTAGTTTCATTTTACTGAATATGGATTTCCAGTTTTCCCAGCACCATTTGTTGAATTGTCAAATATTTCTTAAATCAATTTTACAGTTTCTAAAATATTGGTTAATTAGTTATTTGTAAAATCAAGTTAATATTGGCTAATATTATCCAAATAATTTGGCTTTTTTATTCAAATATTTCCATGTAAGTTTATAATATTTATTCAAAAAGCATTTGCTTTTCCTAGCTGTGTTGATAATTTCAAAAACAATGCTAAAATTTTCCATGGAGTGTTCAATATAAGAAATTAGAGCTCCTATTTAGATAATGTTTATCATGATCCAAGAATAATTTTTTAAAATCAAAAGTATTAAGGCATAATTATTTCAGGAATTAACTTTTTTCACAGTAATTTTTATGACAATTGCCAGGAAATATGTATAATTTGAAGGAAAGTCCATTTTTTTTCTGTCCTTTTATAATTGTTCCTAAAATTGAGTCCTTAGTACTTTGTACTTATTGATTGCTAATGAGTCAAGTTCTTATAAAGGTATATTCACTTTTCATGAGTGCCATAATAGTATTCAGTGACTGTCTATGTCATTCATATTTATAGATTTATAATTTGTTCAGCTTCTTCTCAGAATGACTGGAAAGCATCTTGATAGCCTTTTAATATTAACATTATATTTGTTAACATACCATCCTCACTGTCTTATTTTTCTTTAAAAAATAGATAAAGCCAAACCAAATATAGTAATAGCTTTGGTGTGGAATATTTTTTAATTCCATGCATGAGTAACCAGTGATTGACAGAAGGGATGTGCTCTGAACCATCATTTATAAGCATCAGACAGAAATGGGTTTATTTATGTGGATAGTTGCAGAAAAATACGTATGCATGAATGTCACACACCTCAGTGACCCCATCAAATTATGAATAAATCTCTGCTTTATGTATTCATCCAAAAGACCATTCTTATAACCACCTTGTCTCAAAAAGGAACTATGTGCAGATCTTATTCTCAATGGAAAAATTTCTTGTGAAGAATATAACAAAGAAAACAATTGTTTAGTTATGCTACAATACTGTTAAACAAACACAGTATTAAAAGGCATATTCCCAATTGTATGGGGGAAGTGCCAAAGAGAAACACATGCAAATGCAACAGAAAGAATAATGTATGCATGGGATGGAGTTTTCAGGCATAGGTCTCTGTGGAGCCTCTCCTTTATTGAACCAAATATCTCTGTAGTTTCCTTTTGATAAATAGATTAAAAGTTAATTCCATTGTGTTTATGTATCTGAAATATTTGGCCTGGAGTTAAAATAATTAAGATTTTAGAATTAAATGTAATGACAAAGATACAGGTCACTTTATTTAATTCTCTTCTCTCTGTCTACTCTTAATTTGTAATGGAAAGATAGTGTTGCCTATATGTGGACTCTAGAGGAAGACTATGTATAGAATGTTTTGTTATCAGATCAGTTAAGCACCTTGTGTTGACCACCTAATATAACATAATTGATCAGATGTTTTTTAAATTTTCCAAAATATTTTTTCTTTTTTATTGGTGTATAGTCATTATACGAAAGAATGGGTTTTATTGTGGCATATTCCTATATGCACACAACACACTTTGATCAATTTTACTCTCAGAACTTCCCCCAAAATGATCAGATTCTTCTGCAAAGTTCATAACAGTGAGTCTTATCTTCACGGTTATGTATCATCATGCACCTTTTTCTAAGAGTACTTGATTTCCTGAAAAAATATACTGTAAGCCTGGCGTGGTGGTGCCCGCCTGGAATCCCAGTACTTTGGGAGGCTGAGACAGGAGAATCATGAGTTCAAAACCAGCCTCAGCAATGCGAGGCACCAAGAAACTCAGTGAGACCCTGTCTCTAAATAAAACACAAAATAGGGCTGGGGATGTGGCTCAGTGGTTGAGTACCTCTGAGTTCAATCCCCAGTACCAAAAAGGAAAAAGAAAGAAAGAAAGAAAGAAAATAGTGCAAAATGTCATTTTGACCTCTAAAGTTAAAATAAGCAGCAAGATTGGGAAATGTATTCTCTAATGACTGGGACTGGTCATAATTTGTTACTTTGTAGTGGATTCAGCATGTCAATTAATGTTAAGTACTTGGCAAGTAATTTAAATTGCAAATTGCTCTTCAGCTACTATGCTGAATCTGACAGATGAATGAGTTAAAGTTAATACTGAAGCTCTCTATCCTAGTTTGAGGGCACTTTTCAGTTGCTGTGATGAAACTACCGGTCCACTACCTACAAACCAACAATCCAACTAACTGTTTCAAAAGGGCTCAAACAAGGCTGAATGACAAGGCTGTGGGACCATGCCACTAATGCCATATCAAATAGAACAAATGTAGGCAGAAGAGTTAAGCAGTCCTTGTTACTTAGGTAGTCAATATAAAATGAAATATTTCTACTAGACAATTACGCATGCATGCACATATACCCACACTTACCCCTCTCAAAAATGAATATAGTACTTAGAAATGTGGTTTCAAAACAAATGGAAATTAATTTTTCTCTCAATCTTATCAAGGGAGCTTGGAAACATAGACTATTTGTTCTATGGAGAACATGAAGAAACATTAATTTACTAGCGCCAGTGTATTAATATAATCTTTACCATCTTCTAAGTAGTTTCCTGGAATATTGCCAACAATCTAGAGACTAACTAAAGCATAAGACAAATAATCTTGCTACAAAGTTTTATTAACAGGTTTACTGAACAAAAAAGGGGGGCTAATAATGTAGCTTAACATTAAACAGATAAACTGCAAATATTCACAGTAAAGTACTGGCAAACCTTCATCTACAAAACCCATACACTTTATCTGTAAATTATTAGTTTTTCTCCTAAATTAGAGAAGACATTTAGAAGAGTTTGCTTCTCCATTAAGTCTTCCAGGCCTCTAGGACACACGCACACATACACACACTCTCTTTCTCTCTCCGGCCTCACACTGGCCTGGTGGTAAAGTCTCTACAAGAGGTAATTAATAAACAGCTAGTTTCCTCTCTGGGCTGATGAGATGAACTGAGCTCCAGTTTTGGTATAATTAATTTTGTTTGCTTCAGGTTGTACTTTCTCTGTTCTCCCCTGTATCTGATCATTACATATACATATCAGGTCCTCTTGCTTCTGTTCACAGATTCTTTCAATGATCATTTACTGATCTAATATACCTTTCTTGTATGCTTTAAATACACATCCTAAGAAGCAGCTACTAAAGAGACCAAAATTCTAATTCTAAATATATTTCATTCCCTATCATATTGAAGCTAGCTATAAAGATAATTGCTAGTTCTCCATTCACTTTAAGATTATGATGATTAATCAAAAGTTGACACCAAACATGAAAAGAAATGAATATGCTCTTACATCCTTTTTTCTCTTTAGTTTCCCCTAAGGCAATGTTTTTCACCCACTTTTTTTTTCATTATAACTCCCCAAGGAAGCTTTTTATATATCTTTTTCCTTAACTGCCCTCCCAATGAAATTTTAATACTTCAGATATACTGTTTATTCACACACTTTATACATTTCTGAATTATACATAAAAAAGCAAGATTGTTTTCATTCTCCAAAAATCTATTTTTTGTTCCCTTGAGAACAATACTGTCCTTCTTGAGAGTGCGTGTTCTCAAGTATGTGTTTTAGGGTTACTCATGAGTACACTTGCCCAAAGCTAATATTTCTGTGCTCACTGCTAGGTGCATATGCTATAGTAATACTGTCACATAATGGGGCAGAAGCACCAAGTATTCTGAGAGTAAAGGAACACACTTTTATGCCTCTGGCTATTTGCAAAATTATTAATACAGATGGGCTCAAGCACAAACTATATTCCCTTTTACTACTGTATGAATTTATTCTTTCAGACATAATTTTTAAGCATTTTATGTGTGCCTGTACACACACCTATATTCAGACTTGTTTCAGATTTATTTTGCATTCTGACACAAGGTGTAGATTTGTTTCTTTTCTGTTTCTGTGATGGTGTTTGTTTTTATTGTATTCATATAACTATTACTAAAACCTATCTTTCACTATTCAGTAAAATTGTTCTCAAAATATTTCTCATTGAGTTCAGTCTTCAAATCTGCTTCAGTAGCAACAAATCATTGTGAAATATACATCATGCCTATGACGTTACTATCATGGCTGAGCCACAGAAATATTATATAAAGGTATGATTTATTAAAAGAAAGAGAAATAAAAAAGTTCTTTTTTTTTCTGGGCAACTGGTAGAAGGTAAATGTTTTTAAGAAATTGTGCCCTACATGGATTCCTGGGGGGAAAATTCTTCATGAGACACTTTTAAGTTTTATCTGAAAACATTCCCATGAATTAGTGTATCAACCTACCTATTGATGAAAATTCCAGCCCAGAGATGCCTGGGGGCCTTTTATTTACCATCCCCAGTGTTAATTTGATTACTGAGAACAGATAGAATATTTCTTAATACATTGCCCATATATTTCAAGTCTACTAAACTCATGATCAACCATCATCCTCCATCACAGATCACTATGATCCACATGTTCTGAATATCATTCCAATTCAGTTCTAGTTATGATAACTATGACTATTTTTCCTTATGATTAAGTACTGCTAAATTTTATCATTACCTGGCAACTATAACCACCATTGAAATTTGGAGCTAGTTTCAGTGGTATTATCTCCAGCTTACAGAAGAATGCCATCTCAGTGCTTTTTAAAAAGACATAACACCATCCTCACCCATGAGGATATAAGAGACAATAATATTTTCAGGACAGTCATGAAAAATACTTGGTTTTCTGACCATGCTTAACATAAAAACTTAAATTTCTCCTCAGATTTTATTTTTCTTTGAGTCAAAAATACAGTCAGAAGAAAGAAGCCTATCTCTCAGTCCTTGAATCACTCATGCCTATGACATTATTTGCTACGGCTTTCAGCTCTGGTGTGCAAAATCATGTACTTCATTTCAGATGACCATTGGTTAAAAATTCAATTAATTCTGTCTCTAGTTTCTCTGTATTACCAATATCCTATCTTTAATGGATTAAGATATGCATGATTTTCAAACAGTCCAAAATTCCCATTCCCCCTACTATCTCCAGTAACAAATAGTGCTTCAATTAGTGCTCAGGGATTATAAAAGAAACCATAACAGCCATCTTGTAGAAAGGGATTTGCTTCTAGGAATGATATGTTTATAGAACTAATGGCAAACTAAAAGAGAATGATTCTATGAAAGATTTGACTTGTAAGCAAAACTGCAAACTCCTGCCTATTTCAGGAAAATAAGAAATCAGGAAGCTGCTACTGGAATAGCTGGTTCCAGGAACATACTATCTGCCAAAATCTAGGAATTAGGAGACCATCCCAGCAACTGAGCCACAATTACAAATAAATAATCTACAGTTATTCATTCAACAAGCATGAAACTAATAACTGGTAATGGAAACTCCTTTGAATACTGCTGCAGAAAAACGCAATGCTACCATAATCTTCTGACTCCACTTGAAAACAGAAACTCAGAATTAGCATATATGGGCTTTGCCACAATCTCTCAGAGGTGCACTTGACTGGTGAAACAGAAAAACATTAAGACGTATGATTTTGATGTTTTTCTGTCTGTCTAGTCTGTCCAGTACGGGTAGACACAAGACAGATCATATGAAATTTGAGTGCCAGTCTTCCACACGGACCACACTATTGTCAAACCTCATTTCCTCTCATTTCTCTGTCTTCATAGAAAAAGTAGATCCCAGCACACAAGAACACCTCTAGCTACCTGTCACCAAACCTCTAACTAACCTTATCTACAACATTTCTGCAAATATGTTAAGGCATACCTCCCTCCTTTTACACAAGACTAATTCCCATTTTTTTCTAGATCAACTCTTGATCCTTTTTACTCTAGAACTCCTCTCAATATATCCTCACCTCTCTTTCTGTGTATCCTTTCCTGTAAATATTTCACTTTGCTAATTGTCATCCTAAAATTAAAGCTTTCCCTGAACAACAAGGCCACTTCTAGCTGTCTTCCTATTTCTCTCCTACCTTTCATCACTAAAATACTTCAAATGGTTGTGCATTATCTTGCTCTCCAGTTCCTTACATAAGGCTCTTGTCAATTGGCTTCTTGGTGATCACTCACTAAAGCTGCTATTCCCAAAGTATGCAATAACCACAATGAACTGCTTAGTCTTTCATTTGCTTTAACACTTTGAAGCATTTGTCACTATTGCTGTTCTTGAAAATTCTATTGCTTTGGCTTCTCAGATCCAACTGTTCGCTTCCTTTCTAACTCTATGACCACGATTTCCTAAATGTATTTGTAGTCTTCTATTTCTTGAATGCTGGTCATTTGGGGGAGTTCAATCAGAGGCACCATCTCAGTATATGCTTTCTGAGTAAGTTTATCCTATTGGTTTTATAGCATCTGCATTCATAGTAGTAATTTTTAAATCAAGTGTCCAAGTGTCTCCAAGTGAAAGGAATGGGGAAGTTCCATTAACAAACAAATAATCTTGGAAAATAGTATTTATAATGGCATATGTGCATGCTATGATGTTGAAAGCAAAATTAACTGTACACTGACATCATATTCCAGTTAATAAATTTTTTTCTTAAATATTTGAACTGTTAATCTTCCTCAACTGTACAAATTCCTAAAGCTTACTATATTCAAATCCACTTCTTCACTCATTTTCTCTCTCATTGAGTCATCCAGAAAACCAAGGACCCTTTTCTTTATCTCCTATACCCAATATGGAACAGATCACAAAACTGCTCCAATTCCACCTCCCAATACTTCTCATACCTGTGACTTTTTTAACTACTCTGAAGATCACCTCTCACTGTCATAACAGTAAGAGCCACAGAATCGAACTCAGCTACTGGTCATCTGAAGCCACAGAATCTAATAGTCAAATAAGATTGTGTAACTTTTCTGCTTTCTCCTTGTCTCAACTATTTCCTCTTGAAGCAAAATTCATATTCCTGTGGCTTACCATAATTCATCTCGGCTTAAGAGTGAAGATTGGTCTCTTTCTCCCATCTTATCTCCTAACCCACTCAGCATTCTAGACATACCCTGTGAACTTTTACTTTTTGAAGAATGTCATATTTATCTTGCTTCTGTTGCTTTCCCACCCTGCTCTTTGGGACAAAGATTGAATTTATCAAGACCCAGAGTATACTATGTACAGATATAAATACACTCCAGTGATTTTCAACATCATGTACCTCCACAAGACCGGGATCCTAATTAGAATAAGATATATTCCATGCTTGTATAAATATATCAAAATAGATTCTGATGTCATGTGTAATAAAAATAATATATAAAAATGAAAATAATAATAATACACACACACACACACACACACAGAACCGGGATTATCTCAAGAAAATCTGGGCATGGTGGTACCCATCTGTAATCACAGCAGCTTAGGAGGCTGAGGCAGGAGGGTCATGAATTCAAAGCCAGCCTCAGCAACTTAGTGAGGCTCTGAGCAACTCAGCAAGACCCTGCCTCTAAGTAAAATATAAAAAAGGGCTGGGGATGTGGCTCAGTGGTTAAGTCCCCTGGATTCAATCCCTAGTACAAAAAAAAAAAGGAATAAATTCATAGCAATTCCCTTCCAGTAATATATGTCTTTCTGGGAAAGGAAATAAAATGCCATGAGACATGCTTTAAGAGCTGTGATTTATCTGCTGGAATCATGATACTTTACAACTTAGAAATGATTCACATTGCAAGTGTGAATTTCCATCTCCTTCCTTTTACTCTCAATACAAAAAGAAAAAAGCAAACATCTGAAACAAAAGATATATATATATATATATATATATATATATATATATATATAAAATATATATATTTTACTTTTTAAGCTGCTTCATGAGTTTAGAAGTGTCTTGACCCATAAAAGTCTAGTTGCTATTTGATTCAAAAGGCAACATACTTTTGTAATCTTCTTTCCTTTCCAGGGCTTTTCTTTATTATTACTATTAGAGCCAAATTGTTTGCCCTTGACAATTTTTAGTACTGCTCTTTCTGTGGAATGTTATAAAACTTAATTCATTCTGAACAATTCAGTACTTGAAACTAGCTTTAATGCTTTTACCCTTCAAATCATATCTCCTGAAATAGTTTATTAAAACAGTGAACAATACATTCTTTTAGCATCAAATGAATTAGGTAAGCACCTAGTCAATATGCATGAATACATTGAACCACTTATTCAATTTTAGCTTGTCAGCTTGCTAGCAAAAAAAATTTCTTAAAATTTTTAAATATTATTTGCTTTCCAATTCTTTCTTTAAAAAACAAAACTGTTGAGATATATTGTATTTTGTCATAGTTGGTTTGGGGGGTTCATTATTGTGTTTTTGAATCATTACTCTATCAAAAACTATTCTAAGGACTTTCCAGCTGATGCCAATCATTTTGTACATATCTGAGAAAAAGAAACATGTTTTTTTAGATTTAAAGTTGAACAAAACTCAGATATGAACAAATAATCTCACCTCATGCAGTTTTAGATCCATTCTTCTTAGAATCCATAAGAATACCAAAATAAAATATAATTCTAAACTCTTGAATAACTGTTGTTGGAACATTTTTTCATCCATACAAAAGAAATTATAAATCTTAACACATATATTCATGCCATATGCAAAAGTGAGCTCATAATGGACCACAAACCTAAATATGAAATCTAAAATTTTGAAAATTTTAGAGGACAACAAAAATGTAGAAGAAAAATATGTGAGCTTGGGTTAAGCAAAGAATTTTTTAGATACAACACCAAAAACATGATTTAAAAAATAGAGGATAAAGCAAACTTTGTCATAATTAAAAATGTTTACTCTGTGAAAGACAAGATATGTGAGGTGAAGAAAATATTAAACAATGTCATATCTGGCAAAGGACATGTATCCAGAATGTATTAAGAACTCTGAACACATAATAGTTTAAAACAAAAGAGTTTTTAATGAGAAAATGAGTCAAACACTTCATTAAAAAGATATCCAAGTCACAAATAAGCACAAAAAGCTGTTCAACATCATTTGCCATTAGCAAATTACTAACTAAAACCACAATGAGTTACCACTACACACATTAGTAAAGCTTAAATTAAATTTTTAAAAAGTCTGACAATACCAAATATTGGTAAGAATACAGAGAAATTGTTCTTTCCTATATTGTTGGTGGGAGTTCAAATTATATAACCATTCCAATTAACAGCTTCTCATTTTCTTCTAAATGTAAATATAAATTTAATATGACCTATTCATCCCACTTCTAGGTATTTTACTTAAGAAAGAAAAGCTTTTGTTCATGTAAAGATTTGAACACAAATGTGTACAGTAGCATTATCTATAACCAAAAAATACTAGACAAACATGAGTAGTCCATCAATAGGTTAATAAATATTGTGGCATGATAATTTAAGCTAAGTAAGAAAAAATCAAAATCAAAAAGTTAAATATTATGATTCTATTTATAGGACATTTGAAGAAAGATATTCAAGATGGACATGAATAAATCACTGGCTTTGAGGGGATAAATGTGGAGATAATTTCATTACAAAGGAGATAAGTGTGGAAATAGTTTCATTACTTTGCATAAAAGTGGTTGTACACCCCTATGCATTAGTAGAATTGTGTTATGTGTATTCTATCTGAATTTTAAAACAAATTAAAATATATTAATATAATGGCTTTAAACAACCACCATTTTATTAGGTCTGATATGTATGTGGATCAGGAACTTAGAAATTGGTTGGGGAACTTTTCTGCTATACTGTTGACATAAACTATCCAGTCTTATTTAACCGAAGAATTTGAGTGCCCAAATGGTTCAAAGTAGTTTCACTCATATGTGTGGTACTGTAAGAAGGATGACTGGAAATGACCCAGTTGGGACCCAGTTGGGACTCTTACACATGACTCTTCCAGTATAGCTTCTTAGGGGTATCTAACATCTTACATGATGATCAGCTTGTCTCAGAGTGTTTCAAGAAACAGAATGAAAGCTTCAAAATCTTATGACCCAGAGGCCTGACATGTCCAATGTGACAATTTATTCAGAGCTACCCAAACCTGTCAATGAGATGATGAAGAAAAGACAGATAAACACACATAGAATAAAAGCTGGGGCCAGGTGGGTAATCAAGCTGTCCTGGTGAGGCTTGACTAACCCAGAGGTAGCACAGCAAGTTTATTATATAGATTTTATCATCATAAAATTATTTGTGAGAAAGTTTTAGCAAAGAAAGTAGTCTGAAGGACACAGTGAAACTTGTAATACATGAGGTCATCTTGTTATGCCCAGAATTTTCTACCCCCAGGAGCTGAGGTCTAAATCCAAGGCTTTGACTGTTAGAGCCAGGGGCCTTTACATGTAGCCACTCATGGTCAGCATTACGATAGCAACTGGGGCATCGTGACCTGTGCTTTGCACAAGCAGCAAACACAGCCATTAGGAAATCAGAGACGAGGGTTCCAGTCACAGCTCTCCACAGAGGCCATCTTTAATCTTGATATAATCTCCCCTCTAAGTGAAATATTATTTATATTCTTCCAACATGAAAAATATACATACTTCTTCATAGATACAACAATTTGCTTGTCTACTTATGGCATTGTCTCAAAGTCTAGATGTGTCCTATCAACTAAATCAGGTCCAAGTGCAAATGACATCCCCCAAGGACAGATCTTGATTATGCTTCCTCTTAATCAAAGACCTTGTATTCAAGAGCAAGTTTTCTATCCCATACACACACCATCAATATAAAAATGTACAACAGAATAGGACAATTACAATGGATGTTCCACTGAAAAATAGGGAAATAATTTAAAACACATGTTTTTTTACATTTCTAGAAAGGAACTTATTTGAGAAACAAAAAAAATGATAAAAATACTTTATAGATGACTTTACCCAATAAAAAGGCAATATGTAACAAATGTGTTTTTGCAAGCATAAACACTTAGGTGTACTAACAATCACATAGACGTAGCAGTTATGAGCAGATGAACTGTACTCATCAAGAAACAGGTCAAAGTTGGACACAGTGGTACACATCTGTAATCTCAGTGACTTGGAAGTCTGAGGCAGGAGGATTGCAAATCCTAGGCCAGCTTCAGGATCTTAGTGAGACCCTTAGCAACTTAGCAAATTCTTGTCTCAAAATTAAAAAATAAAAAGGACTGGGAATGTAACTCAGTGATAGAGTCTCCCTGGGGTGAAAGAAAAAAAGGAAAAGAGAGAGGGAGTGGAGAAGGGAGGGAGAGAGAGAGAAATAGGCAGGTCCAACTGTCAAAAAGTGAGTGTATAAATGCATATCACTATGATTAGTAACTGTGCACCATCTTTATAACTGCAGTCATCTGAAATAATGTGACAGACAACCTAAGTTTTTGATTAAATCGATCAAAAACCTAGATGGGTCACTACTGCATATATAGTTACTCAAAGATCCAAGATCTTAAGAAATTTTCTTTGACAGGTAGATATTTAAAAAAAGAATGTTTCTATTTACTGAGAAAACATCAACATTTTAACAGAGTCAATATTGTGTTGATGCACTTTTGCAGAGTCAAATTTTTTAAATGCATAAAAGTCTGTACACAATATATACTTCCATTATGTGAAATAATACATTATGTTATGAAATACATGGCACAGAAGAATTATAAAAAAAAATAATGTTGACAATTTGTAGCAGTGGATAAAACTTCAAAAAGAAAAAATAAAATTCAACATATACATTTCATTACAGGGAAAAAAAAAACTATGGTCCACTAAGGTACTTCAAAAGAGCTAGTTGATTTTTAAGATCATTAACTATTATTCTGAAATCTTATATTGAAATGAAGAACTGCCATTTTTTCTTTTAGAACACGATTCCCATTGGAGAATATATTCATTTTCATTTTCTTTTCTATTTTTTATCTTGTGGTGCTGGAGATGGAATCCAGGACCCTGAGCATGCTCATCATGTGCCCTACCACTGAGCTTTATTACTAACCCCCATATTCATTTTCCACATGGCTCTGCTCTTTCCTTTCCTAGTCCACTAGACTTTATACATTAATCTCTGGAAACAGCCTCAGAGACACCCAAAATAATACTTTATCAGGTTTCATGGTATTTGTTCCACCTAACATGATTCAACTATTGTACATACAAACAAAAATGCCCTTCCCCCAGAATTCAGTTTTCCTCCCTTTTTCTAAAGCTATTTCCCATGCCAATGGGACTTCTACCTTGTAGGATTTCAATATTTCAAAGTTGTGATTTCCACAATTTTAGAATTCAGGGATTTATAGATTTCAGATTTTGATCTTCGATATTTCAACATTGATATTTGGAGTTACGGATTTCAAGATTGTGTCTTTTGGAATTATGATGGCATGGGATGTTTCCGAGCCATTTTAAAGTCTAGTAAGTACCTCCTTCCAGTAATACAATAAGGGCTCCATCTTGCTTCCTGACAACAATTCTTTATGGATCCTGACTTCACCATCTGGGCTCTTGGTTCTGCTTTCTGAGTAATTTTATCTTTTCTGTTAAAAATGAACCTTGTTTGTGACTGAGCAACCCATTTTGCCCATAGAAATTTAGGGACCCTGCAAGCTCTTTGCATTTTGAACTGAATTGAAGCTGGATGTGCTTTAACCTAATTCTCCCTATAATTCTCCACTTTGGGCTGGGAATCAAGATTCTATAGCATAATGCTCTTAAGATGTCTTCTTACTCCAGTTAGAATGAGAATCATCAAGAACACAAATAATAACAAATGTTGGCAAGGATGTGGGAGAAAAGGTACACTTACACATGGTTGGTGGGACTGCAAATTAGTACAAACACTCTGGAAAAAAGTATGTACATTCCTCAAAAAACTAGGAATAGAACTACTATATGACCCCACTATCGCACTCCTTGGCATATAGTCAAAAGATTTAAAATCAGCATACTATAGAAATGCACCCACATCATTTTTTATAGCAACACAATCCACAACATCCAAGCTATGGAGACAACCTAGGTGCCTTTCAACAGACAAATGGATAAAGAAAATGTGGTATATATACACAATGGAATTTTACTCAGCCATAAAGAAGAATGAACTTATGGCATTTGACAGTAAATGGATGGAACTGGAGAACATTATGCTAAGTGAAATGAGCCAGACCCAGAGGGCCATTTAAATGTTTACCCTCATATATGGAAGTTAGATCAAAATAAGGAAGGATAGAAGGAAGGAAGAAAGGAGGGAAGGAAGGGGATCTATGAAAATAAAAGAGAGATGAATGACATAGAAGAAAGGGATTAAGTGGGAGGAAGATAGAATGAGAAAAGAAAGAAACTGTGGAATGAATCTGACCAAACTTTCCTACGTGCATATATGAATATATATCACAGCGAATTTCATCTTTATATACATTCATAATGCACTTATTTAAAAAGCTATTTAAAAAGATTCTTAGAAATATTTTAATGTCATTGAGAATATTAATGTATCTTTTTGATCTTTCTGAAATATAAACAAGGGAGTCAGAGCCATATCCTTGAGATTGTTACCTACAACCCATAAAAAAAATGTGAAGTCTTTAAGATTTTACTTGGAAATCTCCTTACTCAAATACAGCAATTATTAGTAGCATTTTTCCATTTTCCACATTACTAAAATGATAGCATTGGCAACCTGTTTGCTCTCACAATACAAGGGTGAAATTTTTTCCCATCGTCTAATAAGAATTTTCTTCTTATCCCTTTAGCCATCATAACAATCTCCTCAAAGCTTTGCAAACTTCTTCCTGATGCCTGGTTTCAAGATCAACAGCACATTTTTCTTATGGCAGCACCCATTTCCAGTTACCTAATTCTATTTCAGTTACTACTACATAACCAACCATCCCAAAACTCTAATAACTTAAAATATATTTTATTAAATTTCATAATGTTTTATCTTAAGAGATTTTGACAGGGTTCTGTTAGTCTCTTTCTACATGAAATCAAAGAAGCCACTGGGGGAAAGCTGGAAGAAAATAATCTGCTACCATAAAAGAAACCTTGCTTTTGCAATGATAGCAATTGCAGTAAGCAGTAAATTTTGTACATCATGCTGAGTTACCTTGAGGGCTCTGGGCCTGAATGAAAATTAGGGTGATCTCAGTTTTTTTCTTGCCCTTGTGATACAGCATTGTGATAACCACTTAATTTACTCTGTGTTCTCATCAATTAAAAATTTTTTCCTGTCATAGAAGTATTCAAGCACAAATAGCAAGCTAATTTTACAAAGGAAAGAATCTATCAGATTCAGATCTGATAAAACTATAATGTAGAAATAGAACAATCATAATTATTTCTAAAATTTTTAGCATCAACATTGTGCTAAATCTGCTCTAGAATTTACATTCAATAAAATATTCATATCCTCAAGTTTTAAAGACTCAAAGAGAAGATAAAACTTGCCAAGTATTTGGATGGAAAACAAAAACACCAAAATTTGACAACTTATCTTTTACCTATGATGGTACAATACATTTTAATACCTTTAAATAGCTATGCACAGGGCTGGGATTGTAGCTCAGTGGTAGAGCGCTTGCCTCGCATGCGTGAGGCCCTGGGTTCGATCCTCAGCACCACATACAAAGCAATAAAATAAAGACATTGTGTCCATCTACAACTAAAAAAATATTTTTTAAAAAAATAGCTATGCACAATATCAAGTATCTATAAATATATAAGCATTAAAATAAGTGGTACTGTCTATTCAAGAAGCTAGTGACTTACTACATTTTCCTTATAGTAATTGATTTTAGTAGACTGTGAGTAATTAAGAGTAAACTGTGGATTTTTTAAAGTGGTCATTATAATTTGTGCAGAAGCAGCAAACATTTCATCTGTTATTCTCAAGAATGTTCCTAAATGAAGTTGAAACATTCAATAATAATTTCTAAAAGAAGTTAATTCCTCTACAGCTTCATGGTGCAGCCTCCATATAGTTGTCTTGGCTAATCTCCGAAACCAATAACAGCTAGTTAAAGAATTATCTGAATTGCTCAAGAAGAAAAACATCATTCTGAAAACAATTTTGTCATGGACAATATTTAGCTCACTAAAACTTTTCCAAAGTGGAATATTTTTCTTTTAATTTTCAACTTTTAACATTTTTTCATAAACAATATATGTACCATATAAACCCTTATAAATTAAAAATTCCAAAGGAAAATGGTGATTTAAATTTCTTAAAATTTAAGTACTAGTTAATATTAAAAATCAATAACAAGTTGCAGTGTTGAGAACATCTTGGAAATACTCAAAATAATTATTAGAATAATTTTATTCCCATGCTGAATTTTCCTACTGAGGACAAATGGAAAAACAAATCCAATAAAATCCCTTGCCAATAGATCTATTCCTTAGTTCATGTTTACTAAACCATTTCTTTACCCCTAATAAAAAGCTGGTGTATCAACAGAACACTAAAGGTGTGAAGAGAAATGTGAATATTACACCAAAATAATAAATTAAAATTTAAAAATATGCATGTGTCTAGTGAGAAATCTAAGTATCTTTAGATTGAAAATAAGAAGAAACTTGGTTTGCATAATGTGTTTGCATTAGCAAAATCTGATGTTACATATATTCAAAATAAATTCTTCTTTTGGTAGTTCTGTAACAGTCTCAAATTACCTATATTATTATATAAGATCTAATTAGTGAAAAGTGAATATATTTACTCTGAAAGTGTCAGGCTATCATAAAATGTACGTAATGCAAAATGTGGCTATTAGGTCTTCGTAAGATTAAACAAACTCCTGAAACTTACATGTAAGACAAATTTTACTATTTTTTCAATTCCAAATTATATTTAAAGCATTTGTTTTCATGCCTAGAAATTACTATTGTTCAATCAACAGTAGTTACTGTTTTCATCTTTTATGATGATTGTGCATTGTAATGGCATATATATATATGCACTTGTATACACATATTTGTATATATAAACACATATATACATATGAACACATAAATTGCAAAATCATATATAAACACACACATATAGATGTTTACCCCCAAGTTTACCCCTTTATAAGTTCTTAACACTGGAATGTAAGGATTGGGCCATGTTCTTCATTCTTTACTACTTTTATTTTTCAATCTTAAATTTATGCAAGGGTTACTGAATGACATGTAAAGAGTATTATTTCACATAAAGATTCAACATGCTTTATGCTCTAATCAATACTTTCTATAGAGTGTTCAATTCTGAAAACACATCTTTGAAGCTATACCATCTTGCACATATTTTCTCAATAAAACTCCTCAAGTTTCTACAAAGACATGATCTGTATGTTCTTAATTAGCCTCTAAAATCTTATAAGCATTATGCTAAGTGACAGAAGCCAAAAACAAAAGGTCATGTATTGCATGATTCTGTCAATCTGAAATATCCAGAGTAGGCACATCTATAGAGAATAAAAGCAGACTAGTAGTTGCTAGTGTTTGGAAGGAGGAAGAAAAGGAGACTCTACTTAATAGGTACAAGGTTTCCTTCTGGATTGATAAAAATGATCTGAAACTCAATGGTGGTGATGACTATGCACTAATATTAATGTACTAAGTATCACTAGGGGTAAAATGTTATGTGTGTGTGATCACAATTAATGTTTTAAATGTATAATATATAACAATTTACACTAGACATTGAAGGAAACATACTCATTAGACAATCTTAAGAAAATTATTATTCTGTGATGCTATCATTTATCCTTTAAAGTTCTGGAAAACATGTACACGAACTAAGTTTACCCCTTTATAAGTTCTTAACACTGGAATGTAAGGATTGAGCTGTGTTCTTCACTCTTTACTATTATTTTTCAATCTTAAATTTATGCATAGGTTACTGAATGAGATGTAAAGAGTATTATTTTCCTCATTCAACACGCTTTATGCCCTAACCAATACTTTCTACTTTTATGTTTCTAGCATTGTTATATAATTAGATTTCTTTAAAATTTTTGTAATTTAAAAATCATTCTGCCCTTTCAAAAGAGAATAAACATATGGGTAATGAAGAAGTCATGGGGAAATCTAGAATAACCTTTCTAAGCCTCCATATAGTTCTTATGAAATGGCATTCTTCCCTGTTGGCTTAGTAACTGAGAATTGAAAGGCATTTTCCCAATGGGGCTGCTATTTCAGAACCAGTGGCCCCAGACGACCACCCTCCCTGTGGAGGTTTTCTAAAGCAGATGGTACAAGCAACATGGGGGATTTTATAGAGATAATGTTTGAAGCAATTATCTCACCATTGAGTATTACTGTTCTGTTCTTTGTGATGCAGAGGGACCTAACTTGTGCAATACCACAGAATTGGAAAATCTTATAAAACTAAACCAGTAAGATATTAGGGAGTTAGAATTTTGTCCTTCTTTGGTAAAGATAAGTTATTTTCTGATCATTTTTAAATTAGTAAGAATCTTTGATTAGGACTCCTTAAAAGAGGAAGAAATATGAGTTATTTTTCCAATTGACTATGAATTGTGATTTTTTCTTAAATGTTCTATGCTCTCCAGTTATTCTACAAAAAAATCTATTGTTAGAAACTTCTTCAAAAGCTGACAATGATAATATGTGCAAATCAACTCAAAAAGACATATGTATTAGTTTCTTATTGATGCTGCAACAAATTGCCACAAATTTAGTGGTGTTTGTATTCTTTTTCGAGGTGGTCAATCAGGCAGAGCTACAAGACAAGACAGAACTCTGCTCCATTATTACTTTGTAAAATACATGGGGCACTTAACAAGCAGAAGAAAATATTATCTAGTATGTAGACTTACTGGCAGTTAGAGGATAGTGGTCTTAGTGCACAAACACTGATCAAGGGAATATAGAGATTTGCAACATTTAGTATAGACTGAATTTGATTTATCTATAAGATAATCATTCTGCCTGGTCTGATATTGTGGAAGTATCCTTTGTGTTTGCTTGGTTACTATATTGTGATAACCTATAATTTGGCATTTGCGAAATAAGAAAATAGATGAAGATTGGTTTTCAGGTTTCTTTATATATATCCAGCCAAACTATTTTTCAGGGAAACAAAGCTTTCTTTAAATATTTGCTTTAATCACAATTATAATGAAGTCTCTTATTTACTTGTTTACTTCAAGAATCTAAGGACAAAATTACATTTATAAAACCATATGTGATATTTATTTTCATATACCGCATAAGCACAAACACTAAATATACACCCAGCTGTCACTCTCTCATTTTATATACTAGTTCAGAAGTTATAAGGAGGAATTTGATTGAAATCATTGACTCTTCCCCTTTTAAAGTTTTCTGTCAAAGATATAATTGGGAAATCTCATTTGCCAAATTATCTTAAAGGATCATTGGCAATTAACCTTTGCTATTCTTTTATTATTCAAAAGTCATCTTTTTTTTCTCAAATTACTTACATTATAGACCTTGCTATATTGAACATGAGAAAATGTGTCTTCGTTTTTGTAAGCCAGACAGCTTTCAAGCAAACTTCATTAAATGTACCATATTCTGGATGATGTTGCATACCTACTAAAAGAAATGACTCCAGAAAATAATTGCAAATGTGAAAATATTTTACTCCAAGTGTCTAAGAGCAATCCAATATTTCATTATTACAAAGCAGGAAAGTAAAATATGAATGGAACAGCAAAATGTAAACATGATGAACTGTGGTGTTCTATTGTCTTTTCCTTAGAGGCACATAGGTCACCAAAGACATGGGCAAAAGATCAGAAACAGAATGACTGTTTTAGGTGTAAAAAATGAGGACTGTAGCATATGGAAAACCCCCAAGAATGTCAGTTTTTTTTTCTGTTATAATTCAGAGAAGCCCCAAGAATAGTATATACAATTCTAAACTTTAAAAAAAAGACTACTTTTTAGAGAAGTTTTAGGTTCCAGTAAAAAATCAGAGAAAAATACAGATATTTCCATAAATTCCCTGAATCCACACATGCATAGTCTCCTCCATTATCTACATACTCCACCTGAGTGGTACATTTGTTAGCATTGATGAACCTACACTGATGCATTGAATCTTCTAAATGTTTTTAAGCAGGGTGTCTTTCTCTGTCTCTCTCCCCACCACACACCCCTCAGGATTACAGAGTGAATATCTTTCTTCGTCAGAAATGGAATGATCCTCGTCTTGCATATAGTGAATATCCTGATGATTCTTTAGACCTCGACCCATCCATGTTGGACTCCATTTGGAAACCTGATTTGTTCTTTGCCAATGAAAAGGGTGCCAATTTTCATGAAGTTACTACAGACAACAAATTGCTAAGAATTTTCAAAAACGGAAATGTTCTTTACTCAATAAGGTGAGTCATAGATTTAAATTCCTGATTCAAGTGAAGTGGAGTACTGTGGCATTTTTCCTAATTTCTGGGGAGAATTTTTAAATTTTTGAGTAACTCGCCATTGTTCTACTTGAGTTCTTTTAATATAACATTTTCCAAATGTGTCTGATGAACAACAGATTAATGTCTGAGATCCAGGAATTATGAGTATTTCTTGGAAATCCTTTTTTTAAGAAGTGACGTATGTAATTCTTAACATCAGTTAGTTTGCCAGGAGTCTTAATGGTAAACTGAAAGGTAGCTGAGTTATACAATGTGATTAAATACATTATTCCTCCATTAAATATTTATAGGCAAAGAAATGTTTAGGTTGGCTTGTCTGAGATCCTTTTTTTTTTTTAGGTGTGTGCATTTTTCAGATATCCTCGAGTTTCTCTGGTCGTTCTTTTGCATTTTAACAATTTTCATCCTTTCTAACATGCTGCAAAGAATAAATTTATTGACAAGACTTAAAGAAAACAGGAAAGAAAAAAATTACTATAGTGTATAAAACTGAATAATAAACAAAATGTTTATCACAATCCCTAGAAAAGATCTTATTTATATTTTAGGTACTCATTATACATTTCTCAGAAAGACATGCAACATTTAGAAAGCAATACAAAAATATAATGATAATTCATGCCAAAACACAAACACTAATCATAAAATTTCTTGAAAGTTGGACTCTAGAACTCATTCAACTTTGGCAGTTCATAAAATACCAAATAGGTACAGATGCAGCACATAACTAAATTAGCTGTTTATAATAACATACTTGATGATTTGCACCATATTTAAAGTATCTTCCAAAATCATTATTGTGGGAATCTACAGCTATTTTCTTTACTTAATTCAATTGTGAGAAGCAAGCCAGGAACAGAATTCATGTCATCTTTCTTAAAAGAGAGAGAATATGCTCTACTTATAGCAATAGGCAACTGTTTAAATATTTATGCCACAAATAACCTGTTTTAAAAGGTATCAAGATAGCCTGGCACAGTGACACAAGCCTGTAATCCCAGCACTTCGGAAGGCTGAGACAGGAGAACCCAGAGTTCAAAGCCAGCCTCAGCAACTGCAACATGCTTAGCAACTCAGTGAGACTCCGTCTCCCTGTCTCTACATAAAACACAAAATAGGACTGGGAATGTGGCTCAGTGGTTGAGTGCCCCTGAGTTCAATCCCCAGTACCACCCCCCCCAAAATAGTATCAAGATAGTCTTAAAAAATATTTAGAATCTAGGCTTAAAATTAATTCCTTATATTTTGCCTCTCTTATTTACATTTTTGTTAACTTTTCGTCAAGAATGGAGATATTTGATTTGGACTCTATCTACCCAATATCAAGGATATTTCTATTTTTACCAAATAAAAGTATAAGATAAAGTAATAAGAATGCAGATTTAGTCTTAGTAGCTTAGTGATTTTGAAAACTTTTTTCTCTGCAAAGTGATTTTATAAATAATACTTTATGTGTCTGCTTTTCATCTCTTTATCCCATTATGGCTGCTTTTCCAATTTTCCTATTTCATGTGAACATATTTCCTTTTAATACATTTATTGTTTCCGAAGAGTGACAGGATGACATCACTCTACAGTGAACAAACACTTTCATCAGACTGATGAAAATCAACCAATATATGTTAATATAGTTTTGGATGATTAATTGCTACACATGCTATAAAGAAGATTTCAGGTCTCATCACTAACTAAGACACATACTCCCATATGAATGAATAACTTAATGGTGAATACCAGATCTAGAATTATGAACCTTTTTGGAAAATTATCAAAAAATCTAAGAGTTAAAAGATAGTAAGACTTTGGCTTCTGGGAAAGTGGAACAGATGTACTTTTTTATATTCTACCTATGTTTAGCTAAAATCTTGGACTCAGTGCATATAACAAATTTAAGGAAATTCTCAATGGTGGAACAAGAACTGGCAAAGACACTGGAACCTGAGGAACAATGCTGAGGTGAATTCCTTCAATTTCCTTTTAACCTTGTATTTTCTAGACTCAAAGATGAAGAATCTGGTGACCTGGAAACATTAGCAGGTACAGACAAAATAGGTCCCAGCAGTAACTCAATTCACAATAGCTAAGTTATGGAACCAACCTAGGTGCCCTTAAATAGATGAATGGATAAGAAAATGTGTTACATATACACAATGGAATATTACTCAGCCATAAAGTATGAAATGACAGTATTTTCTGGGAAATGGATGGAACTGGAGACTATCATGCTAAGTGGAATAAGCCAATTCCAAAAAAACCAAAGGCCAAATGTTCTCTCTAATATGCAGATGCTGACTCACAGTAGGTGGCGGGAGAGATGCCAACATCAAAATGACAGTGATGTTAAATATTTGAAAGCTTCAAAGTAGTCATGATAAAAATTTTTAATGAGCAATTACAAATATGCTTGATACAAATGAAAAAATACAGTCTTAGCAAAGAAATAGAAGCTATAAAGTAGAACCAAATGAAAAGTTTAAAACCTAAAAATGTTTTATCAAAATAAACTCAGTGGATGTGTTCAACAGAAAAATGGAGAAGAGAGAGGGAAGAATCAGTAAACCATAAGATAAATAAAAAATATTCATTCTGAACATAATAGAAATATTAGATCAGACAAGGGGGTAGAGAGTAACAAAAGATCTAACATTTGTATCATCAAAGTCTCAGGTTGAGAGGGAAAAGGGCATAGAGCTAAAATAATTAGGGGAAATAATGACTGGAATTTTTAAAAATTTTACAAATGGCATAAACGTACAGATTGAAGAACCTGAGTCCTCAAAGAGGATAAATTCAAAGATATCCATAACAAGACACATAATATATAACTTCTGAAAACATTCAGAGAATGATGATACCTTATCCACAGAGGAAAAACAGAATGATAGCAGATTTTTCATCAGAAATCATAGAGGACAGAAAGAAATGATACATATTTTTCAGGTGCTAAGAGAAAGGAACTCTTATCCCATGATCTTGCACCCAGTGAAAATATCCCTCAGGAATCGAAGGTGAAATCAAGACCTTGTTGGAAAAAGGAAAACAGTGGGAATTATCACAAGTAAACCTGCTCTAAAAGTATGGCTAAGAAAATTTTCTAAATAGAAAAAAAAAATAACAAAAGTAGGAACATAAAAATACCAAGAAGGAAGAAGACAGTAAACAAAATAAGAGTAAATACAATAAATTTTCTTCCCATCCTGACTATTCTAAATTATATTTGATAGTTGAAATAAAAATTATAACACTGATATAGGGGAGAAATCAAAGTAAAAGTGAGAAAATATTTGTATAAACATGTTGGTAGAAATTAATACTGGTTATATTTATTTTTGTCTTCTATACTTTCTGGAGACATATGACTTGATATTAACTGGGAAATGATGTATTTATATAGAAATAAAATTCATTTATCCTTTAATTTGAAAATTCTACTTCTAGGAATCTAAATTATATGTCCATTTGTATAAGATACATTTACAAAGATGCCCACTGCAGCACTGAAATAGTAACAACAAAAGAACCTTTTTAGTCATTAATAAGAACATGGGTAATCACAATGACAGATCCATATCATGAAATACTCTGCATGAGACAGATGTAAAAGTATTCATAAAAAATTGCCTACAAAATACACACATACACACACATGTATGTTTAAAAGAAATGTTTTATGCTCATTTTTATCTATATTCTCTACTTATTTAAGTATACCTAGGTATGTAAAAATATATGTGCAGTCATACACTGTATAATGACTTTGGTCAATGATCCCATAATATTATAAAGCTGAAAATGTTTATTGCCTAGTGACATCATAGCCATTGTTGTCATTATTGCAGCACACTATTCATGTGTTTGTGGTGATGCTCATGTAAACAAACCTATCACACAGCTGTATAAAATTATAACACATACAATTATGAACACCAGTTGTGCAGTAGGCTATATGATTTAGGTTTGTGTGAATACACTTTGATGTCTACACAGCAACAAAAGCAGTATTTTCTAGACTTATCCTTGTTGTTAAGCAACACGTGTATGTGTAGATCTGTCCAAATGTTTATATGGATGTCCGACATCTTATTGAGAATACTCAACTATGGAAAAGAGTAGTGAGATCTGGGCAGTAATAAAGAGGAGCTATAAATTTTACTATACTTAAGTTATATTGTTTAAATTCTTGAATGAGTTATATATTACTTGTGAATTATAAGTGACATTCTCTTAACATGAGGCCATAGTCTTTGACTCCTCTGTACTGTGGATTCATGATGGTTATCAAGGGAACCATGACAGGACATGTGTAAAACAAGTCAAATTTCTTCCCTGCTAATTTCAAAATTACCTTTGTAAAGGTAACATTTTATTTTTAAATTACTTTATAAAGTACTGATTTACTTTAGATAGGTTCCAGGGGGTACAACTTTCAAAAAAATACACCACATAGGGTGGAATAATCATTTTGCAAAGTTAGAATGATAGAATTGAAATGCTGTGTGTGTGTGTGTGTGTGTGTTTGTTTGTATTAAATGTATCCAATTATGGATGTTCATTTTTAAGTCACATTGAATTTAGAAAATGTCAACATAAAAATTGTACCATTGAGCTTTTATATCCTGTTGTATTCACCTCATCAGTGAATTTAACAGAATACAAAAACTAGAGGACTTTTTCATGTGGGGAGCTTTTGTTAGCAATATGATGTCTTCAAAGCTTAAAGCAATTAATTCGGTCCATACTTAAAACAGAATTGATCAAATAGAATTGATCTTTTTACTAAGGAGTTAGTGTAATTTCGAGACTAACATGGTACTAAAACACTGAATTGCTTCAACTCAAATGCATTAAAGAATACTAAAGTTACATATAATATTGAAAAGTTAAATAATTTCACAATTAGTGAGACCTTGTTACTATGTCCTTGGAAATTTTGTCATGAAATAGAGAAATAAAATTGAATTTATGTATTGTATAAATGGTGTCATCCTTTATGAATAGCTCATATTTCTTCTAATATCTGGAGGAAATATATAGAATAATTCAGAAATCAATCTTTTATCTTTCAGTATGAATTCAGATGAAACAGATGGTCTCTCTGCTCCTAATCTTTGTTTGCTAAGTCCTTACTCACATGATCAAAGAAAAAATTCATTTGTTGTGAGCTATTTTTGGAAATCTCACAGTCCTTTGAAATCTTCTAATGCATTTCACATATTCAGTTCTTCAGTTTCATCACTAACAAAAGTTGTGCTAGAAAAAAATCTTATTCAATTTACAAATGGAGCATCTGTGGTGTTTCATGTTAGATCTGACTTTCCTTGCTTGTTTAAAGAAAGCAGCAGATTGTCCTGAAGAGTGCAATTGGTTGAATTCTAGCATTTATCTGCATTTCCTCCTTAAACCCCACTACAACAGTGAAGTGAAGTGAAAAATGGATAAAATGGCATTAATACACAGGAGGATGATAATAATGGAGAAATCAACAACAGGCAAGTGATGACAACCTAATTTCTGGAGCTTGAAAATGAATACATTTATGAAAAGCAACTTAACAGACTGAGATAGCAAAAGCATAAGCCAAAGTGTGGGAACACAAAAGGAAAAAAGTAACATCTTCGAACTTGCAGAAATTTTAGGCAGCTATGATTTGTGACAGTGGGAGCCAGAGAAGAGCTATAAAAGCCAGGCCCAGTGGTGCATGCCTGTAATCCTAGCAGCTTGGGAGGCTGAGGCAGGAGGATCACAAGTTCAAAGCCAGTCTCAGCAAAAGCAAGGCACTAAGCAACTCAGTGAGACTCTGTCTCTAAATAAAATATAAAATAGGGCTTGGGATGTGGCTCAGGGGGTTGAGTGCCCCTGAGTTCAATCTCTGGTCCCCCAGCCCCAAGAAAAAAAGAAAAAAAAGAAAAGAGCTAGTTTTTTTTAAATTTAAACTTCATAGGAACAACAGTGAACCTTTTGTTCCTGATTCCTTCAACCATAAGTTTCAGACCAAGGACTGCTTTTTTCCTTTTGACCTGAGCCAAAATAGGAAGACAGAAAATATCAGAGATGTTGTTTCAAGAGCTTCAGTAGCAGAGACTCCAGTCACAACTGGTACTTTTCATGAAGCATCACACCAAGATTATAAGGATGATTATGATGAAGATCTGATGTCTGTGCTTGACATAGTGATATCCGTTACCAAGCTTAAAATGGTGAAATTCATATCTAAACTTCCACTTAGAAGCAGACAGAAGAATCTATCACTATGTGAACTAACTTGCCCAAGAGAAAAATACCTACAGATGCTCACAACTAAGGAAGCTTTGGGCAGCGGATTACCATCTCATCCTATATTTAAGACCCTGACTCAGTGAGCATCTACTACTAACAAAGCACAAAATAATTTTTAGTGTTTACTTCTTAAAAATAGATACTTGAGCCGGGCGCGGTGGCGCAAGCCTGTAATCCCAGCACTTAGGGAGGCTGAGACAGGAGAATTGCTAGTTCAAAACCAGCCTCAGCAACGGTGAGGCACTAAGCAACTCAGTGAGACCCTGTCTCTACATAAAACACAAAATAGGACTGGGGATGTGGCTCAGTGGTCGAGTGCCCCTGAGTTCAATCTCCAGTACCAAAAAAAAAAAAAGAGAGAGATACTTGTAGACAACTTGTATATTTTTTTAAAGCAGAGACCAGGAAGGGGAACAAAAAGATAATAAAAAGAAAAGAGAAGGGGCTGGGGTTATGGTGCAGTGGTAGCGTGCTTGCCTAGCACGCGTGAGGCACTGGGTTCGATCCTCAGCACCACATAAAAATAAAATAAAGATATTCTGTCAACCTACAACTAAAAAAATAAATATTTAAAAAAAAAGAAAAGAGAAAAGAGAATAAGTCAAAAGAAAATACAGGAAGTAGAAAATACTATTTAAAAAATATCTGGACAAATGAGACAACTGTATGCATGAAATAAGTACTTCTAGAGGAAGAAAAATTGGGACATTTACTGCATAACAAGAGCAAATGGGGGAGGGGGGAATCAGTAGCATGTTTGGAAGGTGAAGAAATCTCCCAGAAAATAGAATCAAGATGCAGAGAAATAGACAATAGAGAAAGGATATAAAACCCAAACATTAATATAGAAGTCCAGTTTATGACTGGAAAGGAAGAACAGAAAAAAAAAAGAACAGAAATTTCTACAAAAAAAGCAGCTTGATTCCCTCCTCTGTTTAACCAGTGAGAAGGATTTTGCAGTTCTGATGGGGAGTCAAATTTAAAGCAGTCAGAATAGAGAAACTGATGTGATTCTTAAAATGAACACATATTAATACCAAGGAAAACAAAATCTTGTACAAGAGCTATAATTATAACAAACTACCAGGCCTAACCATGAACAATAATTACATATTCATAACAAGTAAACACTCAATATTTATTTAACCATAAATGTTTATATAACTAAATTGGGAGGATTGGTGCAGAATTAAGCAAACATGGAATATGACATAAGGAAAATAATCTTACATTTTCCCCTGTAGGAAATTAATAGGTGATTTAAAATATTTTTAAAAACAAGCATAATATTACAGTAACTTATATATATGAAAGCAAATGATAGACAGTTTAAGAAAGGCTACCTCTGAGGAGCTAGAACTGAGGGTAGGGATGGGTAGAACAAAAGTACAACATTTTTATACATTTTATAGAACTGTTTGAAATGGAAGTACACTGTGGGCATCACATACACTGCTAACTTCAGTAATACAACCAACAGTTACAACTTTACTACTTATACTGTAGAAGTATTATTGCTTTGAAAATGAAATAAGAAGACAGTTTATATCAAAGATGTTATGCAGAGCAACTTATCAAAACAAAATAATTTTGACTTATTTAACAATATTTAAACTAAATATTTGGTTATTGTAAACATTTCTTTGAAAATTGCGCAATTAATTAAAGTCTACCTGTATAAAGTATATTTATTTTTGAACATTAATAGATACTGATTTTTAAATATAAAAGCAAATTTATTTCAACAGATGTTTTTAAAAATGCTTTTTTCAATGAAAATTAACTTACAGTGTTACCAAGTAGATGTAAGGAAAATTTGGCATGTGTGCAATTATACGTTTTTCTGAAGAGGTCCATAACTTGCTTACATCAGCCTCCTGAAGAGACCATCATCAATACTAAGATTGCTTTGGTGATGGGCTGAAAAGATTTATGCTTGTCTCTAAGATCAGATGACAACAAAACCCCAGAACTGTTCATAGAAACTAATTCTAATACCCTTTTTAATGTCCCAACAATCTAATCTCTTCTAAGAGTTATCCTTTATAAAATCATTCATAATCAAATACCATATCACTAAAATATATGAAATCCCTGGAGAAATTCCTTATATTTTCTATAATATAATTATATTTGTCTAAATGTCTGTTGGAAGAATTATTTATGTATACCTTACTTCAAATTTAATAACTAATAATGTATACATTATATCATTTTTGTGTTATAAAAGTACATAAAATTTAAAACATGTTAATTGCAGAACCTATTTTCATGAAAAATGTTCCCACTGCTTTTGAGAGGTAGTACACTTAACAGTTAAGAACATGGATTCTAGAACTAAAGTCCCAGAGTTGCAAATTCTACTCCGCCAATTTCTGCTATGTGATGAGATGAGTTACTTAAACCTTTAAGTTTCTTTATCTACAAAAAAAGGGTAATACCATTTACTTATCTTGTAAGTTTATAGTACAGAATAAATGAGCTATCATATATAAAGTATTTAAAACAGTGGCTATCACAAAGAAAACATTATAAATATGTCAATTTACTATAATACTATAAATAATTCTTCAAAAGTGATTTAATTTCTAGTTGAAGCCATTGTATTTTTGATACCAAATTCAGAAATACTAGAAAACTATTTGTTATGATTTAAATGTGGTGTCCCCCCAAAAGCTCACATGTAAGTCAACGCAAGAAAGTTGGGAGGAGAAAAGATTGGGCTATAGCCTTAATCTAATCAGTGAATTAATCCCTGATGGGATTAACTGAGTGGTAACTGAAGGTTTGAAAGGTGTGGCCCTGGGGTCGTGGCTTTGCAGGTATATATTTTATATCTGGAGAGTAGAGTCTCTCTTTCTGCCTACTGATCATGATGTAAGCTGCTTCCCTCTGCCACACTCCAGCAATGATGTCTGCCTCACCTCAAGCCCCAAGGAATGGAGCAGGCCTTCTACAGACTAAAACCTCTGAAACCATGAGTCCCTCAAATAAATTTTTCCTCCTAAAATTTTTCTGGTTAGATCTTTCAGTCACAATATCAAAAAAGTGAACTAAAACACTATTAAAATATATTTATTTTCATAAAAAGTCTATAAAGGTATCAGAAAACAGTTTTAAAATTCAATTAGTGGTTTAGATAGACAACATACTATAGGCAATGCTTTTTCAAAAATAGGCAATAATCAAATTTTAATGACGTCAACTGTTTGTCACAGATGGTAGTCAGCTTTTTTAATATTACTACTTTACTCAGCCAAGACTTCTTAAGGGGAAATAAGAAACACTATATCCTGTTTATCTGTCTTGTCTCAGAAAGAGAACTTGGTGTCCTTACACAAGAAGGCATTCATTTCTAAAACAGTAGAATATGAATAACTGCCTCTTGATTTAGTTTTCTTTTGATGTGGTCAGGACATATCTTTAATTTACATGTAATGTTTTGATAAAGAAATTCAGTAACACACTCACCAAGTGGACACATATTTTTTATCAATATGCTATTAAAGAAGCAACTGTATTATACCTTAAACAAAAAGTCAATAAATAGATCTTTTTCAGGATATGATTTATGACAAGAGTTCTACAAACTGTTTTGCTTTGCCAAATAATTCCTTTCAAGTGCTATTTTTTTTATTTAGAATTACATAATGTCTCTTATTTTATGCCAGAAAAATAGCCAGGATATGAATTTGACATCACATGCATGATGAGGGAATGGAAAGGATTCTGATAAGGTCATTTATTTCCATATAAAAGGTCAGAGAATTCTGCAAGTTGATGTTTGAAATTGGCTGGCCAAGAGCCTTGGATATTTGGAAAATTAATGTGTGCACATTTCAACATGTTTGTGTGCATACTCCTCTAATAAACTCTTTCACAAGGCAGAGAACACTGTGTCCACTTAATATTACAATATTCTTTTTCAAAAAGAACTTTGTAAATCTCCATAGTTACAAGTTCACTTAACCTAGCTGCAGCAGGAAAAACACTGCTTTTGAATATAGAACTCTGAATTATTTTAGTGTTAGGGATTCTGACTCAAATTACCAAATGATCCTCCTGAGACTCTTAAAAATTCACCAGCTCCATATGTCTGTCCATTTACATCACCCAAATTATGCTAATTGGGCCTAACTCACCAAGATATTCACTATACAAAATACGTCATTATAACTTTATGCCTGTGGTCTACATAAAAATGCCATTTTAGAGAACGAAGTTATATTTAGTAGAGTTACTAGTTATTTTTATTTGAAGCCTAAAGAGTACTTACATGTGATTTAATTCATTTATCTTTGTGCCCACAATTTAGAATTTGCAGGAGAGAGTGGAGGTGTTGAGGAGTGGTGGAATACACTAATAGTCACTAATAACAGATATTTTATTGAATATTTCTGTGTGTCAAGCACTTACCTAAGCACATTACAAATAACAAGGCAGGTATTGCTCATAGTAACTCTATGGAGTAGGTACCATTATTAATTTCATTTTAGAGTGAGAAAACTGCAATGTGGAGAAGTTGAACTACTATGTCTATGAGCACAAAGTTTAGGTAAATTAAACCACATAGAGTGCTCAATAATACACCAAATTTGAATGGGAATGTTTTTCAAAAAAAGAGACTCCTTAGAGAGTTCTCAGAAAAGAACTTCATTTGTAGAATGCTGAATTTGAATCTTAAACTCTCCCCACCTCTCTCTCAAATCTACAAGACATCTCGGTAATACACTTTTCTAACCAAAAGTATTCAAAATTAATGAATTATCTGGAATACCAACATACTAGTACTCTCTGGGATAGGGCAAGAGCTTTTACAATGGCAAAATGCTGGCATATACTAGGTTATCCTTTGTGTGAAGTACAATCAAAAGTTTGGTGAATTTAGAATACTATCATAGACACTATTTCCTAACCCTGGTTTCAGCATTGGGTATTAATTTTACAGAGCCCATCTTCAAATTTCTCCTTTTGGGGATCTCTTCTGAAAGTCTAGATCTCTTCTAGACATCTACAGACATTTCCAAAGGAATGTAAAAATGAATAGGTAGATAAATAAATGTGATGGGGTGTTTACAAATACAACTATCATCCACTTCAGTTGACCCCCCCAAAATCCAGATTTATGGATAGAGATATAGTGTTTTCATAGTAAATAACATACATAAACTGAAGAAAATTTCATCTGAATAGATGTTAGTAACTACCAAAGCAATATTGTTTTCCATAAATAACAGTATTAATATGAAGTCATAAATTTCATTTTAAAATAATTACTTTGAATTCTTTCAGATTAACATTAACACTTTCCTGTCCAATGGATCTCAAGAATTTTCCAATGGATGTACAAACATGTATAATGCAACTGGAAAGCTGTAAGTATGAAATACTTACTTTTTCTGAATACTTTTTAAACAGATACAAGCTTTTCATGGCTTGTACAGATGATTATTTTATAATTTTATGATCACACATGTACTAAATAGGTACATAATTTTCCATATGAAACTAATGATATTCAGCAATGCTTGAACTTTGTACTATGAAAGAAACTAGGAATACAGAAATAAGTTTTTAACATTGAAATAAAATATATGTCTATATATCCATCATCAAAAGTAAAATGGACAATAATCATTAAAAACCAACTACCATTTATTTATTGAATGCCTACTATAGGCCAAGAATTCTGTATATACACTCCTTATATTCACAACAAAAATGTTGTTATTACCATGTTTGCAGATGTGAAAATGGTCATTCTGAGTGACTGGATATTGTGCTTCAAGTCACAGAGTTGCTAACAGCAAACCATCTGGCTCCAAAGCTTATGCTTCTTCCATCAACTAGTACTTATTAGTGTTACTCTGCTGAATACATTATGTATGTCAAATCAAGAAAAAAATTTCTAACACTTTAACAGAAATTTACCCAAGTTTTCAGACACTTCTCTAAATTTCTTCTTTGAAACTGGATTCCTATACATCATTGATTCATGTTAATATAAGTGAAAATTACAGGTACATCCATTTCTCTAAACATATCAATATAATCCATTATGAATTAATTGATTTACAGTGTCTAATCCCACACAAAGAAATAAGTAATATTTTTCTTATGGCACTATCCTATATAGGGGAGTGTTGTGACATTTTTTCTTCTTCTTTTTTTTTTAATTTGTTCTACTTAGTTATACATGATGGTAGAATGCACTTTGACATGTCATACATAAATGTAGTGTAACTTCTTATTCTTCTGGTTGTAAATTACGTAGAATCACATTGGTAGTGCAGTCATATATGCACATAGGTTAATAATGTCTGATTCATTCTACTCTCCTTCCTACCCCCATGAGATACCTTTCTTGAGGAAAATGTGAAGATGGATCTTTAGACTTCAGATCTGCGGCAAGTCTTGTAGTGTGGTGAGGATGTCACTAGATGGCGTGCCTACCTTGAGGTCATGTAGAACATGACCTCAACTTTTCCAACCCAATGTCTTTGTTTTTGTTTTTTTAAGGAAGTGGAAATACTTATTTCTCTAATAATAACTACTACTTATGAAATTTAGATGACTTATATGTATAAGCAGCTCTTAAATATTAAGCATTGACATGGATAAAATACTAAAGAAAATGAGTTAAATAAAATGATCTAACATTGGGAGAGCTACCTAATATTATAAAGAGAAAGAGCAATAAACAATTCCTAGCAGTGCAGACTTTGAACTGTACCATAAGGAAAGGCAATCTAAGGGAAGGCTGTTTGTGTAGCTTGGTTGCAGCAGTAGGATATAGAAGAAGAACACAAAACAAAACATGTACAAAAGAGTTTACTGGCTCCCTGACACTAAACCAGGGGTACTGAGTGTTATTCAATAGGAAGTGAGAAACTATTCAAGATTTAAAGAGTAACAAAATTAATTGGTTAATGCTATGCCTCTTAGAGACTATTTTACCAAAAAAAATCCAAGATTATTTAGGAGGTTTTTATATTATTCCAGTAAAAAACATATAAAGTAAAGACAAAAGGGAATGATATGGAAGGTTGAAACCAATTAATAAAGGTTGATACAAAGGAGATGTAAAGATGCTGGTGCCTATGAGTCAAAGCTAAACAGGTTAGGTAAATGGGATCATATTAGAAACATTACCAAATAAAAGGATTATAGGATGAGAAGCAAATGTCATGGAAATATTAATAAACTCAATCTTAACATATTCAAAGTTTGGGAAGTTTAGGTCTGCCAAAAAGCAGGAGTTAGAACTGAATAGAAGCTATTAAAAGCCATATAAATAGTCTTTCAAAGAATCAGATAAAATTGCTGAAGAAGGAAATGTACAGTAGAAAGTAAAAACACAAATGAGCAGACCCTTAAGAGAAAAAGGATGTTTGGAAGAAATTTCAGAAGAGTTCTTATATGACAAATTAAACACAATAGTACTCAATCTTAAAAGAAAAAAAAATGTTGAGATCTGTTAAGACTATCAAATGCTGCAAAAACTTATTAAGAGTATCAAATGCTGCAAAAAGAACCAATGTTCCTGTTGAAAACGACAAATGTGATAAGAATAATGAGGTCAAAGCCAGATTCTAAATGGTTAAAACAAAAAAAAAAGCAGGGTATGAGAAAGTGAGCAGTAAGTGAAATCCGTTATTCTATGAATGTTAGTTATTAAAGAAAGATGAAAAGAGTGCAATGCCTGAGGGCTAGGTAGGTCACTGTGCATCTCTTTTAAAATAAGGAAAGTTTACTGGGGTTATTCTGCAGGACACAAGTGCTGACATAAAAAGATCTTTCCTGTGTCTTTCTTAGAACATTTCAAGCAATATAAAGCTCAAAATGGGTAAATAGAACCTCTTGCCTCCCTCGTCCTTGTTTCTTCATTCTTTATCAAGAGTGAGTGTATATCCTCAAGTGGCTCTTTAATATTTCAGTCATTAAATACTTCCTGCCCTCTTAGTAGGAGTTAATTTAGCTCACAATAGGAGTTAATAAACTCCTTTAGTAGATGCCAAGAAAACCCTGTAAGTCAAAGTAGAAGCCACTGGACTCAAATTTTTCAAGGTGCTCTTCTTAAAATCTTTTAGGGTGATTACCTAGGTCTTTTTCTTTCTTTCCATTTTAACAGAGACTTAAAACAATAAATTACAAGATTTTAAACAACTTTTACATAGCAGAAAGTAGGTAAAAGAGCTCAACCTACTGGAAAACAAGACTTATAAGAAACTCAGTGTCCACTTTTCAATGAAGTCTGATTGCAATAGGAAAACACATGGATGCATGAAAAATAAGGAAAAAAAGAAATATAAAGGCAAAGGCCATAATGGCATACGATCATCCAACATCCTTAAACTCAATAAATGTATGTCAACGATCAGGGCTGTTTTAAGTGGCCTAGAGAATGTTCCTTCATGTAAGCCTCAATTAAAATATATCTACCAAATATATACTATATTCCACATATGCATTGGTTAAAGTGAACAGAAAAAAAAAAAGCTATTGTATTAGAAATTGAGAAAACAAAATCAAGTATGAGTAAAGGATAGCATTAAAGAACAAAAATAGAATAAAAACTTTTGAGCCAGAACTAAATATATTGATTCATCAAATGGAATGTGAGAAAGAGAAAAATAAAACAAATAAAAACATAGCATATATAAAACATTAGGAGAGCAAAAGTAGCCCTCAACATTACAATAACTAATGTAAGTATAAAAGTGTTAAAATGCAGCTAGAAAAAAAAAGATTCTCAAACTTCATGTTAACAAATATAAAGAGCAAACAATATGTTGTCAAATAAACACTTTTTAAAAATAACATGCAAAAAATTTTAGAAGAGAGAATGGAAAATGCATATATGATAAATATATCTAAAAGAAATCCAGGATAAGAATTTTAATATCAGAAAAAAAATAAATTATATGGAAAAAACATGAGACAAACATTTGGGTAACATGCTGGAGAAGAAATAAATAAATTAAAAGATATAATAATTCTGCAAATATATGTATTTAACCACATAACCTCTAAATATAAAAAACAAAAGTAGTCAGAATTAAAATGAAAAATAGATAAATCAACAAAATACTTGAATTCACAAGTAGAGAATATTTGAACAAAGCAATTAAAATACAAATATAGAAAGAAAGAACCCATTATTTTGTTTTTAGCATATGGGAACAAAAAAATGATTATAAGTCCCAAAGGAGGTTTCAAGAAATACCTGTAAATCGATGAAGTCTTTTTATCACTGAGTGTTTTAAATTTGAACCTCATTTCAAGTTATTGCTTGTGATAAGTGAAACTGAGGGAAGTTCTTAGAGAAGACACATTAACTATTACTGGATCACTAACCTCCCCTTAGGATTAGGTTAGATTAGTTTTCTGAATTTCAGATTCTACAGCATTATCCTTTTGGGTTTTTTGTTTGTTTGTTTTTTAACTTTAAAGGTAGAATGTAAGGCTATATTTTCAAAATAACATTTTCACTGATATCACAATTTTATTTATGAATACATTTTATGTATGAATGAGGTTATAAGTTATTTTATGTTGACACAAAAGAGAAGACTAATCTATAAGTGAAGGAAACACAGCTTTACTGGGATTTGGACTGTGTCTCTAAGGAATTTACAGTGAAAACTGATATAAACAATAGGGCTAACAAAAAACTGAAGCTCAGTTTTTTATTTACATCATAAGGAAAATTTCTAAGTGGGAAATTTTTCCTAGTTGAATAAGATAAGAAGGATGTTTTTTTCCTATTTGTGTACCAGGAATTGAATCCAGGGGTACTTAACCTGAGCAACATCCCCCTCAGCCCATTTTCTGGGGTGTTTGTTTGTTTTATTATGAGACAGGGTTGCTAAGTTGCTTAGGGCCTCATTAAGTTGCTAAGGCTAGCTTTGAATATTCCATCCTTCCTCTTCAGCCTCCCAAACTGCTGAGATTATAGGCGTGTGCCACCATGCCCAGCTAGGATTTTTTAATCATAGAATAATTGTATAATAATTTATTATGTTATAGTAATATAGTTATGTTGTTAATTGAGTCAAAGAAGACAGAGGGAAAAAAACTATCATCATATACCTAAAGGGTCTAATTCTGGAGTTTATTTCAAAGAGGAATAGAGATAGCTTATGAGGAAAATATCACCAATGTGTAAAAGTTAATTATTTTTAAAATACAGAGCCTTGAAAAGAAAAAAAAAAGAAGTGATTCAATATAAAAATACTGTTTTCTACTAACAGCCCAAATTCCTGAAATTACTAGGAAAAAAAAAGGATTTTTAAAGATCATCTTGAAAAAAATGGAAAACTTCTGAAATGTGCTTTTAATGGGGTTTGGATAGAAACGTGAAGATAGATATACTCTTGTGGCATTTTTGGATAGAAACTTCTAGAGATGGAAAGTTTTTACTATTTCCTTTTTCATATTTATTTCAAAATCAAGCCCCATATTACACACATTGTTTACTCTGGAATCTGTGTTAAGCTTAGTTAAGGCAAAAGATAGGGTTGGAAGCAATTTTGCACAAATATTTCCTAATAATCACGGCTATTATCCAAACTCATAATTCAAAAGTTAGGGCATTTTACAAAATAATATGGTGCTTTTTGTTTGCTAGTCAAGAGATACAGATGGTTCTTTTCTTCTGAGTATTACTCAACCCTAAGTAGCTATAATATTGTTTAGAAAGCAAAAACCCTCCCAAGACAAAAATATTCACTGATGAACTAACTAGCTACTTTTAAAATAAATTTCCATTTAAACATTAACTATTCCGTCTTACTTTATATTGATGACCATTATATCCTAAATCTATCAACATCTTTGTAGGTTGATATTTTATTATCAAATATACTAAACATGACAAATATATAATTTAAACATGATGCAGTTACCAGTCTTATAAAATAATGATGTCATAGTAGTTTTATATCCATTACATATATTATCTGATTTATCCCAAATGCAATTTAATAGGTTTTAACTGCATTTCAAAGATCCACAAATAAGTTTTTTGAGAGGTTAGGTTACTTCCCCAAGGTCATACAACTATGAAGTGTAAAGGGCAAACCACCAGTCATCTTTAAATGAATCTGACAATTCCAAATATTTATAAATTTTAACCATGGAATTCTTATATCTGCAAGTTGAACATGTCTAGTACTTTTCACATATGAAAAGACCAGAGTTTTCTCCTTTGCCTACTTCCTCTCCCCTGGTTGTCAAATGTCCTAAATCAAGACCTGCAAAGTAGAGGTCTGCCTCATGTTGGCAGTGACAATCCTACTGTGAATATGTAGTCATACATTATAGTCACCACAAAACACTTGACTCAGATTACATGAACAGTCTGCCAAGTACTACAACTAAGTACTATGTCCCTCACTCCATGTTTGCCCAATTGTTTCACTTAAATAAATGCCAAGAATTTTACATTTCCCCCAGTTGTTTCTCCTAATTAATCATCCAGAGAATTGAACAACATATACACAGTCCCAAAAGGGGACTCCTTAGAAAACTGCAACAATGCCCTAGAGGTATTCTTATTTTATTACTACTGAAAAAAAACAATAATTCCTGTTTCATTCAGCCACAAATAACTTTAGCAGTCAACAATGACTGTTGATCATCCAGTCATTTTGAAATTCTTGTTCATAGATATTTTGCTGAAAACACCTCATATTGTAGCATAGTTGATAATGAGATCATGACACAATATTAACATGGCATGGCTTTTTATTTATGACACTAATGGTGGTTCCTAATAATCACAACTTTACTTGCTCACAGCTGAAATTTATTCTAGAATTGTGTGTATTTGGTGTTAAGCTGTTCAAATTCTAATAAGCTGTTCTAATTCACAGAATCTACCTGTGAATTATACTTGAATATATTCTGTTTTCTTAATAGCTTTGCAATGCGTTATCACCCATTTGAGAGTCTATATTGCTTCAATAATCTAATTTACAAAATATCCCCATGTCTTGGAAATTTATTTTTATTCAGAGAAGCTAGAGACAAAAAGTTAATTTTTCTTTTGTCCTCTCCAAATAGGGTTCTATCCCTGTTATTCTTGTAGAACTGAGTTATCCCTTTTTTTGTTGTTTGTATTTTCAATTTCAAAGTGGAAAAAAATAAATGTATGGCCTCAATGCATTAAGAGAATAATCTTTTGTTTTTGACGTTCTATTTATCCTGTTTAATATCACGTGATATTTGTCTGTTTATTTCAACAATGTGGTTTATTGCTACTAATGATGCTCATATAGTCCTAAAATGAGATTGTGCTCTTCCTTCTTCCTAAAATGTGTTTCCTGCAGATTTAACATAGCTTGACCCTTAGCATCCTTCCACCAGCCCATTTCTGGCTGTCTATTTACAATTAGCTCTCTGCACCACTGCCCCTGCATCACTTCCTACCTCATTATATATCCTTCATAATACATATCACTATCTGAAATCATTTTTTAAATTTTTCTGTTCACATTTTATTGCCTGTCCCATTCCCATCCACTACATGCAAGGCAGCGAAACTGACTTTCTTGATTATCACTAGACATCCTGGTGAAAACTAAGGTAATGATCTTTTTCATCTTAATTTTAATCAATAATATGGGTTTATCTTATATGGATAAGTTATTGTGGTCCAATTGTGATCATATTTAACCCAAAGATTCATTAAAGAGAACATCAAGTGGTCTCCTAGAACAGTTCCCTTTTTCACTTACAGGAACTGGGAAGAACCCTTGAGGCAAATTCAACACATTTTCCCAAGCTCTACTTTCAACTCATGTATGATTTCACGGTCTTCTGAACACTGAGGTTTGCTCATTTATCACCTCCTTCAGAATTTCTCTTTTTATTAATTTTTATTATGAATTGTGGTAAATACATATCAATCCATTTTGTGTTGCTATAACAGAGTAACACAGACTGGGTAATTTCAAATGAACAAAAATTGATTGGCTCACAGTCCAAGATCAAAGTGCTAGCATCTGTTAAGGGCCACCTTGCTGAAGCAACCCATGGCATAAGCCAGAAGGACAGAGACAAATGATATCATTTCTAATGGCACTGATATCACCTATGAGGGTAGAGTCCTCATGGCCTGACCACCTCTTAAAATTCTCACCTCTGTAACACTGTTACATGACAACTAAATTCAGCATGAGTTTTAGAGGGGACAACATTTCAAACCACTATAGTACATAAACAAAGATTATCAGCTTAACTATTTTTAAGTGTACAGTTCAGTAGTGTCAAGCATATTCAAAATATTGATTGCAACCAGTCTTGCAAGATTTTTCCTCTTGCAAAACTGAAACTATATACCCAATATATACATCTACCCAGTTCCATCTACCTCCAGCCCCTACAACCACCATTCATTCTACTTTTTGTTTCTATGAACTTAACTACTCTAGATTCATAAAAGCAGAACCATACAATATTTGCGCTTTTGTGACAAGCATGATGTCCTCAATGTCTTTTTGTGACTGAGCATGATATCTTCAACGTTTATCCATGTTGTAGTATGTGTCTGAATTTTCTTTCTTTTTAAGTGTAACAATATTCCATTATATGTACATATTACAATTTGTTTGTCCATTCATCTATCCACGGACACTTGGGATTGCTTCCACATTTTGGCTACTGTGAATAATACCACTATAACCATGCATATACAAATATCTTTTCAAAACTCTCAATTCTTTTCAACATATGAAACTGCTTGTATAGTAATTCATTTTTTTTTTATTTTTTGAGGAATTCTCATGTTGTTTTTCATAGCATAAAGGTACATGGAATATAAGGGGGATACTTACTATTCAACCAATAAGACCTTTACAATACATGAAAGTACCAGTTTCTCTACAATCTTGTCAAAGTTAGTTATGTTGTGGTTTTGGGATAGAAGAAATTTTTTTTTCTTCTCCCAGACTCTCACCTTAAAAAGTACTTCTTTATGAGTAAGGAAAAGAAGTTTAGGGCAGTCCCTTCCTATTGCAAATTTCTTCAAGATTAAATAAATTTTGAGATTTAATATAAGTAAAAGAAAAGGGAAAAAAGTTTCTTTTTTGTTTTGTCTCAGACATTATGTTATTTTTTCTCTGCAAAACTTTTAAATTTTATGTAGCTTCATTTATCTTTTCCCTTTTGACTAACTGCATGCAGATGGCAGCCATCTTAATGGGTGTGAAGTTCAATAGACTTACTAGATGACCCCAAATCACCTGTAATTTAAACTATTACAATAATTTTTCCTATGATTCTGTCATTTGTCTTTTTTTTTTTGGTACTGAGGATTGAACCTAGGGGGTGCTTTACTACAGAGCCACATCCTTAGCTCTTTTTATTTTCATTTTGAGACAGGGTCTCACTAAATTGCTTAGAGCCTCCGAAAATTGCTGAGGCTGGTCTCGAACTTGCAATCCTTCTGCCTCAGCCTCTCAAGTCACTGGGATTACAGACATGCACCACTGTACCCAGTTCCATTTGCTGTTCTTTACTGCTTGGAACTGATACTATTTTCTTTCTTCCTAAATTAATTTTCAAAATAATCTCAGTTCTCTCAGTCCTCATATTTTCCACCTACCAAATAGCCTTTCCAGAGCGTGCTCTTTCAAAACTTGAATAGTACTGTCCGAAGAAGTGATCCCAATGTACAATCACAATGATCCCTTAAACTATGAAGTATACTGACAGTTAATATACAAGAGGAGACATTCAGGAAAATGTCTTAAACCCTTAAATCTGTCATTAAGAAACTATACAAGCTATATAAATACATTAATTTTCCAGAGATCTGGTTGTCTCTAAGACAACTGAACTACATTGAATGACAGCAAAAGTTATCTTCTCGATACTTTAGGATTTCATAAAATATTTAAATATACAAGATCATAAATCTGATATGTGAAATTAAGAACATAGATAACATCAAGAAGCCATGGAATATCTATAAAATGGATCAAGAGGAAAATGAACTCTGACCAGTAAAGAACAATGTGAATTATCTGCAATGATAATCAAGAGGGAAACAAGCCAAACTAGAAAATGAGAAAATGAAAACCAGAAAAAAAAGTGCATAAAAGTTTAGAGATAATAATCTATTTTTAACTGCAAAGTGTGGTTAATAGTTACATTAATAAATTAGTGAAGTGAACCTTACAAGTGTTTTAACATCATACTGAGGTCAAAATGCAGAAACTATAAATTGTGATAGCACTAACTTTGGCTGCTTACTTTATGTCTGAACTTCTCTGGGGCAGCCATGCTCATAGATCCCTACCAATGGATTCTTATTGGTTGTGTCATAAGTATCCCTTTCACATTCCAGGGGATTTTTAAATCTCTGGAGTATTTAGTGAATGCTTCATCAAATTTATGAGCTCTCAAAAGTTCCAAGTGGCCTGTTTCTTCACAACATACCCCACCTGTAGTTTCCAGTTCCTGGTAATTTGTTGATTTTTCTGAGGTCTGGGTGAGGGTAGAAAGAAAAATCCAGAAACAGATGTGAATCAAGAAAGGAAGGATAGAAAGCAGGGAAAGAGGAAGGGCAGGGGATGGAAGGGAAAAAAAGAGAAAGGAACTGAAGGGAAGGAAAGGGGAGGGAAAGGGAAAGAAAGAGAGGGGAGTGGGGAGGAGAAGAGAGTAAAGGAAGAAAGGAAGGAAGGAAAAAAGGCAGGCAGGCAGGCTGGCTGGCTGGCTTGCTTGCTTTCCAAATTGTTAACACTTGGCAAGAACAAGGGAAATTCATACCATTTATTGTCTCCATATCTGCTAAAGAACTGTAGATTTAAAATAGTATTTATAATCTATGAGTCCACAAATATGAGGGTTTTCTGGAATCAGTCTTTATATATAAATATAATACACATACATCATCAGTAGAAGTTATAGTATTTTCTAGGAATGTTGATTTTTTTCCTCCTCCTATGTCAAACAATAGTCCCACAAATTTTCCCAGCATAGCTACTTTGAAACTGACAGAATAGATCTGTGTGCAGTCCTTATTATAGGGCATGGGCCTTCTGTGAAACTGAGGCAGCACAGAGGCCCCCCTTCAAACCCAAATTCTTGCAGTCATGCCAGAAACATTTCAGGCATATCATTCAGAGTAAGAATGAGTTTATTAGAGGGAAAGGAAATGATAAAAAGGAACATTCAAGGGAGAGAGTGGGTCCTCTCAGAGAGGGCAGTACAGCACTCCTTTCCTGTCCTCTAGTTTCTTGGTTGGTTGGTTTGTTTTGGGAGGGTGTTCCCAGGGAAGTTTCCAAAGAGTCCCACCAAGGTACACCTGTTGACTTGTAACAGCAGGATGATAGCAGACTTTCAAGTCCCCATTGTGCATGAGATCCCGAGGTCACTTTGGCCCATGCTCCAGTTCTAATGGGAACCTGTTCTTACAGATTTTCTGGTGAGGGGGAATTATCCTTATCTTCCTGTGTTCTTCTGGTCTGAATAAAGGCCACAAAATTCACCCCCCTTCAGGGTAATTTGTGTTCTTCTTATTGGTATTTCAGGCCTGCATTTCTCCTGCAGATAACAGGTAGTTGTTGAGGAATGTAACATGTCCTGTCAACTTAAGCCAGGCAGGGTTGCAGGTACATTGTTTTTTAACAAGAGAAAGCATGTGAGAGAAAGTAGTGGCCCCATTTTATAGAATTATCCCCTTAACCTCATGCGTCCATCACTAAGTCTGTCTGTTCCCTGCCAGGACAGAGAAAATGTTAAAATCTTCCCTGCATGTCATTAACATGCTTATTTGTGATTAAACTTCCATCTTCAATCTAATTACAATCATTCCTTCTATCATCTCATAAGAAATGAGCCATATATTATACTGTGGATGCAAAAAGTGTCAACACACAGAATTAGGTTTTATATTTGCCTGAAATTGGCATATAATTATAAATTTATGAATTAGAACACCCAGGCAAAATTATCCTAGGAATGTAGGTTATAATATAATTGAGTCATTTAACAAATAATCTGTTAACTATGTAACACATGTTTATTCTTTAATGTCAGCATAATTTAAGCTGAGTACAGTTTTGAACTACAGGTTCATTTGTGATGAGCAATTTAAGACTTGCATACTTCAAACAGTAAGGCTTCTGAATGTGATACTTGCAAAGGAGATTACATTTAAAAACAAACTAACAGGAAGCATTTTGTTTTAAAGTAACTCTCACAACAATATATTAAGATTCTTATAAACTTCTTATTTCAGAGTCATCACTGATTATGCTATGTAACTTTTATTTATTTATTTATTTTTGGTTTTGGTGCCATGGATTGAACCCAGCACTTAACCATTGAGCCACATCCCTAGCCCTTTTTTTATTTTTTGAGACAAGGTCTCCCTAAGTTGTTTAGAACCTCACTAAGTTGCTGAAAGTGGCTCTGAACTTGCAGTCCTCATGCTTCAGCATCCAGAGCCACTGGGATTATAGGAGTGCACCACTGCACCCAGCTGTAACTTGATTATTTGGAATGAAACAATTATATAGAGCTGCTTACTTCTAGTTATTCACATATTTTTCTGTACAAATACCATTTTTCATTTTAGTTACCCATGATATTACAGGATTTTGTTGTAAATAAATCACCAGTCATCTTTTGCCTTGTTGTGAATATTCTTTTTAAAGTTTGTTATGATAATTTATAAAAAAGTAATTACTAGAGCTATTACATTTGAGAGGAGCAATGTGGTTTTATTTATATAGCATATTATAAAATAATCATTTATAGTAACATCTATATTTCTGTCAAGGCTAAACAGTATCATCTTTTATTATACTGTGTATTAAATATGAATATGAATACTTAAAATATTAAATATAAATATTTGAAATCTGTCCATTACCATACTGATTTCCTTCTCTTGAACTTTCAATGAACTTACTGCAATGATAAACATTTTGTGATATTTCGCCTTAAAAAGTAATTATACTAAATTTTTATAATTGAATTTCACATCATTATTAAGTAGGAGTTTAAGGATATCAAGATGATAGTGGCAGGTCACTAAAAAAATGTCAGCTGAAATACAAGCAGGAGTCACCACACCTTTGTTTGGGATGAATCATATTACCCTGAGCACTCCTATCCCTGCCACTGGGTTTATTGCCATGGCAACCCCACCATAGGTTCTGAATTCTAATCAAGCAAAAATCAAGTAACTAATGGAAAATCTATTCTAATTAGATGAAAATAAAGTAACCAATGGGAACAAATGGGACAAGGTCTTTATGTCTGTGAAGAGAGAACAGAGAGAGGCACAGCTCAGGGAACAAAAGGCAGTACTCATTCAGACATGAGGCCTTGCTCAGCTCACTCCACTCTACAGTGTTACTTTGATTTCACTAAATCTATTAGTTCTGTGTGTCTTGTTCAATTCTTTGTGATGCCAAGGAACCAGGACCCCAACTGGATACTCCACAATTATCATTATGAATACTACTTCATGACATTTTCAAATGCATTCAGAAACAAGAATCTGAAGTGAATCTTCTTGCTAATATTATGTAGGACTTCCTTCTCCCTGATTATTCTGGTTCTGCATTCTTACAAATGAATAGTGATATTGAAATATCACACATTAAATATCCCAAGAGGAGTACAGTGCCTATTCTCTACTCAAAACATTATAAATTTATAGATATTAATGAACTGCCTTCACTAACAGACTCTCTTTGTTATGATTTGGGACCTATGAAATGAACAGATTATTTCATAAATTTGTGTAGACCTAAACCTTCAAGCTTCCAGGGAGCAGACATGAGATGTTTTCCCACAATCTGAATTTACTCCAAAGAAGTGACCCAGGAGAGTCCTCTTATAATCTCTCCTACTGCAGAAATCCAACAAACCACAACATCTTTTCCACATTAAAATGAGATCATAGTCAGGTCCTTTGCTTTTTTTAATTGAGATTTCTCACAAGAACATTACTCTATGTCCTATTTGTGTCAATCTTGTTAAGGTTTGAGAAATGGGAACAAAGTTATGGATATGACTGTCACTTAAGAAAAGTATTTAGGAGCAACAAGCTATATTGCCACCATTATCCCAAGAGAAAGTGGAGAAAGCTTAAATCTGATATTTATCAAATATCTCCAGTCTTCAAAGGGAAAGTTAGTGCAAGTACTTGTATGATAACAGTTATAGGTCCATCATACCAGAAAGTTTTAGAGAATGTGTAATTACTAAAAATGATACTTAATTTAGCAGACCTATAATTTAAATGAAACCACTTGTAACAGCCTGAGTTATGGTTTAAAAAATCAAATTAAATGCACAAATTATAAATAAAAAGGTTTCAGTTAAATACATTTTGACATAGCAGTTGTTCCTTGTCAGGTCAATAAGAGTTACTTGAGTAATATTTCTCCTAGCAATCTTCAGCATGTCAGCAATAGTCAGCCAAGAATGAGCATTTCCTTCCTTTTGTTTTTTAAATTCCAGCTGTGGATTAAGAACCTGAGCATTTGCAAACTGGGTCAAACTAGAAATCAATCTCACTCTCTCAGCTCTTATTCCTAATAACATTTAAGATAGTGGGGCCAAAAATTATTCCCATATACTTTTAACTAAATGTGAATTTATAATTGATTTTAAATCTTTGAGCTCATTTTGAACTTGAAGTTGTCAAACTGTCTTCAAAATTGACTGTGTCATTTTCGCATTTCCACCAGTAAGGAATGAGAGTTTGTTTTTCTACATCCTCACCAGCATCTGTTGTCAATGTTTTGAATTTTGATTCTAACAGGTGTGTAGTGGTACCCCATTATTGTCTTAATTTTTAATTAGTTAATGACATATGGTAAGATTTTTTTTAAATGATTATACATTTAGATCTCCTAAGGTCTACAGATGATAACTGCTACTTATATCTTATGTTTACTTAAAGAAAAAAACAAAAAGAACATTAGATGTGGTGGCCCATGAGTATAATTTCAACTACTCAGGAGGCAGGCTGAAGCAGGAGTATTGCAAGTTAGAGGCTAGCCTGGTCAATTTAGAGAGATCAGAGATGTTGTCTCCAAAAAAATAAAAGGAAGCCTGCGGAGGTAGTTCAGAGGTAGAGCAATTGCCTTGCATGCACAAAGCCCTGGGTACAATCCTTAGCACTAAAACAAACAAACTCAAAAAAATTTTTAAATAAACTATTTTGTTATTTAATGACATGAAGGAGGGTGAAAAATTGGAAAACTGCATCCTCTTTCTACAGGGCTATAAAGAACCTCCTGAAAAATTATACTTCATTCTTAACTATTATAAACTTCTATAGCATATTAATTGCTTACTTTTAAAAATTGTGCTTCAAATTATGAGTAATTACTTAAATATATATCATGACTATATGTTTCTAAGATATCTGCATGAAAAAATTGTGCATAATTCTAAAAATTAAAATTAAATCCACTTTAACCACTCCAGTCATTAAGCCGTTGAGAATACCATAAATTGTCCAGGATACCCTGTCCCTCATGGGATTATACAACATTTTGGGACTAGGGGGATGAGTGGTGTCTTTAACCTAAGTGTATCAAGCTGTAGTTGCCAGATTATTCCTTTTTCTTATGCATATCTCTGCCACTAACAGAATCTGAACACTGGCTCATTCTTCCATTTCCATTATACTGCAAGGAAAAAAGTCTCCAGAGTCCTTTCTTGTATCTCTCAAGATTATATTTACATCTTTTATTCCAGCCTCACAGATCAACTGCTAAGTCCCATTTGATCTTCCACCACCCTTTCTGTGCAACGTGCAATTAACACTATTATTAAATGTTTACGCCTACTTACATCTCTAAGCTTTATCTTTGATTTCTTTGATCAGCTTTTCTGGTTCTGTAACAGTACTGAATGTTTCTTATTGTTTTGTTTTGTAGTGCATTTCCATTAGATTTTTAAGGTCATCTTTAATTATATCATAATTGGAATTCATTTATTTTAATTAACCCAATGATTGAATGTCTCTTATGATATTCTTTGCAAATGATCTCACAGACCCTTTTGAGAGAGTATGGTGAGGTGACTATAAATAGATGATTCTCAAACCTGTATCTCCAATCCTGATCTTACTTTTAGTATACAGGCCCATGGTTTCAATTATTTTCAACATATAGTCAATGTTAAATTTTTGAGCATCAATACCTACATTTCCTGCTAGCATCTTAAATTTAGTGTAACCCAAAGTAAAATCACACACACACAAACCCACACACATCCTTTCTCCTTCCCTTTCCCCCCTTCTCTATTTCTAATTCAAGTGTTTAAGTACTGTTACTGGACAGATATTACTTTAGGTGTGGGAAAACATACCATGGATTAAAACTGGTAATAAAAGAATATGTCTCTTTTGCAAAGTTTAAATTCTCTAGAAAAACGATATAAAAACCTGGAATATGTACGTTGTCAGTGAAGGATAAAGTACTATGGAGAAAATAAAAAACTAAAGGGTGGTTTAGACTAATAGTAGGAAATGGATTTTATTAGATCAGAGAAAGCTACTCTAAAGGTATAAGAAATGAAATATAAGCAGAGTGTGGCACAGCTATTATTAGTAGTGTAGACTAAAAACTGAAAGTTTCTTTTTTTCTCTATAAATATGTATCTAATTAAATGCCAAATTTAATAAAATGAAAACTTTAGCTCTGATTTATATTCCTGGTGGACTACCACAGAAGAATAAGAGGATTTTTGTCTTGCTGTACCTTTTTAAGAAGTAAATAAAACTTTAGTCTCCAAAGGTAGTGGTTTCTTAAAGGTTAGTAGCAATATGAAATTTGAAACCATATCAATGAACTCTTCATATTCTTTTAAATTAAAATCCATTTATCTATTTTGCACTTAGAATGCATCTTTTATCTATTCATGACTTTTTAACATAATGCTTTGGCTACTTGGAAACTATTAGTTTAATGTATTACTCTGATCTTCCAAACAATTGACACATTTCACCGTGCAATTTCAAAAGTGACATCTGTGGATGTCACTAAAGAGCTTAAGAAAAAAATCTCTTAAGTTCTTAGAAGCTAGCAAACTTATACTGTGAAAACAATTTATCCAAAATTCTAATTTGGGCTTGAAAAGCTAAAACATCTAATATTGAAGCAAATACAGTCAGTTGTTCCCCTTAAAATGGGAGGCTTAGTTTCTTTACATTAAAGAAATTTTCTGCCAAATACCTAAGCATAATAACCACAGTTTGCCACTTTTTCAAATGAAAATGATGTTTCATTAACAAACAAATAAAAAACAAATTAAAATGATGTTTCATCAAAACCAGCTAGTTCACCTTTTAACAATCACAACAGTTAAGTCACTTGCCTTGAAAGAATAATCACAATGTAGTATGAAGCTGACTAATGTATACAGACTTCTCATTTTTATATAAGGATCAAAACTTAATAAAACTTATTAGTACTTCATCAAGTGTTAGAAATAAGTAGGTGCCTCAAGAAATTAAACATGTGTGTGGGCAAGGCAAAATTGTGCTTTTGCAGAAGGGTATACTCTCAAATGGAAACTGGTGAGCAAACACAACTGGGAGGACAATTTGTCAGTATCTGTCCCTAATGAGATACTGCCCCTTGCTCCTGATAGAAAGAGCTTGGAGGTAAAATCTATGATTAGCTAATCTTAAATTGTGGATGGGCAAGGACAGCTACAGTTGTGATTAGATACTTGTCAGGAAATTAAAAATGGCACCACTCTGGTCATATGATTCCCTACATTTAAGATGGCTACATTCTAATCACATGATTCCCTAATTTTAAGATGGGTTCATTTTGACCACATGGTTCTCTAACTTAAGATGGCTCCATTATACTCATGAAACTTAAGTTATAGTAATCATGCCTGTATTGCATTACAAGATTAACTTTGATAGAAAAGAAAATATAAATCTTACACAAGCATCAAGGACATTCTTAAAGAAAAGTAGCACTGATTTTACTATAAGATATTCACTGCTTCTTCAAGGATGAAGGGCATTCTTAAATGAAAATGGCATTGTTTTACCTGAAGATACACCAGTAAAGAAAACTACCAGCAGAGTCTGGTGCCACTGCCTTTATTAGTGACAAAGTACTAGAACTTTTGCTTACCATTGTTTTTCAACATCAGGGTAAATATCAAAGTAATAAAAGGCAAATAATATCATATTATAACTATAATAGTGGTTTTGATCTTGTGGATTCCATGAAAGGATTATGCTAGAGTAGTATTTGTAAAGCATAATTTTTGTGATGTCTCTCTTGATCAGAAAATTCCAGTTGCCCATTACTGCCACCAGGGAATTTTAAAAATCAAACTTTCCAACCTAGATTTTAAACTTCACAACCCTACATTTATTTATTTGTTCATTTCATATGCTCTTAGATGCAAACTGGTTCTAGATGAAAGAAGCTAATACTATTTTCTTTTACAAACCTTGGGAATTTTCAATTTCTTTCAAATCAATTTTCTCTTTCCTTTGCCTGAAATGTTCCACCTTCTCACTTTCTTTATATGCAGGTCTTGCCTTGTGTTCAAGGAGACCTTACATAACAGTTGGTACACAATAAATACTTTTTGGAGAAACAAGTACAGTCATTCATTTACATGTTTCATCACAGCTAAAATATGAAATCATTGGCTCAAGTTAGGGTTAATGTCTTTGTTCTCCAAATAAATTATTTTTCATTGTGAAGTTTAGTATAGCACAAGGTGATAAAACTCATGATCATGATCTGGTAAGATTCTCAGACTTCCATAATGATCTGTCAAAGAAAAGGATAAGAATATTAAAACACTTTGAAATTCATAGAAGAAAAGTCGATTATTTAAAGTTTTGTTTGAAGGTTTATTGAAGCAATAATGCCATTTATTTAGTTTGCCTTAAACACCCAGTAAGATAACTCAGAATAAGGGAACTTCCTCATAAACTTGGCCAACTCATTATTTTCCTTCTGGTTTCAAACTTAAATATTTATGGATTATAATGAAGTAGAACAGTATGATTATAAAATTCTTATTCTTAAATCACTTAGTGTGATTGATGACTGAACATAAGGGACAGTTATATATGCTATCTCTAAACTGTAGTAGAGACTACTTAGAGTCTGTCTTTGAGAGAAATTCAGAGCTAGTTTTTTCTACAGAAGACCTTTAGACAAATTTAGAATGTCAAAACAAAATGAAATTTCAGCTCAGTTTTTTATCTAAAATTGGCCAAAATCTTACATATTTCATCTTCAGTGACTGTATGTGTGAAAGAATACCATACATGTCTTAATCTGGCAACAGAGAATAACTGATGACTATTTAACAATATTTAGATCACAGAGAAATGTGCATCTATTTTCTCTCTAGGTCAAATGGTATCTACTATGGACATATTAAATAACTTATGAATAAAAGCAAAAGCTTTCTTTTTATACTAATTAAAGCATTAACTGCAGAGTTCACTAAAATTTCTTCTGGTGTAAGCAAATCAGTTAAAAAGCTCTTCTTGTGCCAAGTACAACAGTCAAGAAGATAGTCTTGTTCTGGAACACAAATTCATACACGTCCCCTTCAGTCTGAATGACTACAAACTATACCAAAGTAGTGCTTATTTCATAATAAGCCATCACACTGATAGTACTACTGTAAAAACAACAACAACAACTCTAGTAGCAGAATCCCAGACAGTCTGATTAGATGGTATACTCAAGTGGAAGTGGCAGAATTGTTACACCACAGCTAGGAAAGCTTCTGCCAGGTATTGGGGAGGATAAAGAGTGATCATTCTCTTCCCTGCTCATTACTCTTTTCTGCCCAAACTGCTCCACACCAGTATCTAATTATTCACACAGCCTCCTTCCTATAATAACAAGCTTCTTACTAGTTAAGTTTTGTTTGGCATAAGTTCCCCTGTGTGTAGCTTCTTAGATTTAGAGCTTTCACTTCTTTTATCTGACTACTTCACTTGGTTCAGAGGTCACACCATGCTTCCTCTCTCTTTTTCCCTCCATGGTGGTTGTGCATCAAGGAATTCACTTACCAGACTAAATAATCCTGTCCTACAGGTTACATGCACTTTTGCGTCCTTGTCTCCAGTAACCTTCAAGCATAAATTTCCATAGTTTCATACTCATGGGGAAGAAAAAAATAAAATTCTGCTTTTCTTAGGTATCTTCCATATAGGGACATGGAATTTTAGTTTACTAAAAGCTGCTGACTTACTACAAAATCCATTAGTTAATTTCATCCTGAATTCACTGATAGCATGTACAAGAATTTTCTCCTCCACAAACTATCCCATGTGAATTATTTTAGTACTATTATTTCCTTTTAAACAGAATACATTTATATTTAAACTAATATTTTTTCCATATTGGGACTTGGAATATAGAAGCAGACACTATATGCTAAAATAGCTAATGATTAAATTAAGAAAGCCATCAGGCAGTAGTACTTTTCCCCATAGATATTTCAGTTTGTCACATTCTAACCAGTGATAATTTCAGTTTTAATGAAAAGAGTCCTAAATAATGTGAAAGAAGGTGAGTGGAAAACTAATGGAATTGAACCAAAATGAAAATTGCTGAATTAATTTAGCAGCTGCACATCCCAAGGACAGAATCTGTTCCTTAAATATTCTACCTGCCATGTAATACTTTTTATTAGCCTACTTCACTGTCTTACATTATTTGGTTGAGTGTTCCACATGAATACACTCTTGGAAAATGGAACCATAGCTCAATTGATAAGATGCCAGTGGTCTTTTCATCCTATGTGACTACACAAGTGGTTATTAATTTCTTTTCTTTGATATTCTTTTTTGGATCTTAATGCTTTTATTATGTTTTCACTAGTTGGGTACACAATGAATGATCTTATTTTTGAATGGCAAGATGAAGCACCTGTACAAGTGGCAGAAGGACTCACTTTGCCCCAATTTCTGTTGAAAGAAGAAAAAGATTTACGATACTGCACTAAACATTACAATACAGGTAGGGGTTGAGTGCTCTTTATATTTATTATTTGTGATTTTATTATATACAGATGTTTCTTAATTACAATGCTAGGTTATTTACTGTTTATAGCTCAATGTTTTCCACAGTCATAAACAGCAAATAGAGCATTTGAAATTTGCTGATGCTTTGACTCATTGTATATGGTTATATAATTGGTTTGTATGGGCCCCAAAAACTGCTTAATGTCTAATTGTATTTAAATATTCTTTATTAAAAGCTCATACTTACATAGTAATATACTTTAAAAGTTCCTTAAATTTCTATGTGAGGAATAAATGCTTTTTAAAACTCTTTTGGGGTATAAAACACAACAAAATAAAAGCACCTCCTTTCTTTTAAAAGTTTATTTGCCTAAACTTTCTCATTGGTCACATTTTAATGCATTTCAAGTCATTTTTATCTAAGTACTTACTACTCACGTTGACACAGGAATCTTGTGCCTCTGAAAGTAGACAGCAAATATAGATACCAACAGCAAGAATAAAGAGCCTCAATGTGTAATATGTACCTTCATGAAATCTGTGCACTTAACTGGTATGGGCTATTCCCATAATACCTGTTCTAACTGTATAACCTACTTCTAAAAATTTATTTTAATGGCTAACAACGGAAGCATCTCTCCAGTGTGTGCATGCATGGCCTTGCACTAGCATCAGCTATTGCTCTTAACATTTCATCACAGTGAAGTATGATTATCTTGGCATAAGCGTTTTCCAAAACCATGATCTGACCTTTCACTACACAAAGTCCCTAGTCTCTCTCATCTCAACACATTGACAGTATCTGATCAAAAAGTCACTGTTTTTTTTTTTTTTTTTTTTTTTGCTTTTTACCTCAGATATCTAACTTATTAGGGACCTCCAGGTTAACATCCCAACACAAAGCTAAAGGGAAAGAAAGTCAATAGCAATGTCCTTACTCAGCTCTTTAGGGACAGTTGCAAACTTCTTTTAGGGAAGTACTAACAAATCTCTAAAGTTGAGGTAGGGTGCTGTTTTGGTTTCCTAACAGGGTCAAAACAAGCTATTACAAATATAGTGGCTTAACACAACAGAAATATATTATCTCAGAGATTTGGAGGCTAGAAGTCTAAAATCAAGATATCAGCAGGGTCATGCCTTCTCTAGGAGCTCCAGGAAGAACCCTTTCCTGCCTTCTCCTAGCTTCCTATTCCTGGCAATCCTTGGTAATCTTTGGTTTGTTGATGATTCACTTTAGTCTCTACCTCCGTAGTCATATGGCATTATCCCTATATCTTTGTGTCCCAATTTCCCTCTTCTTATAAGGACACTAGTAATCTTGGATTAGAGATTAGAGATCATCCTAATCCAGAAAAAAACTCCTTTTTCTTTTGATATCAGGGATTGAATCCTGGAGTGCTAAACCACTGAGCCACATCCCAGCCCCCTTCTTTTTTATATCTTTTTTTTTTTTTATTTTGAAACAGAGTCTTGCTAAATTGCTGACTGGCTTTGAACTTGAGAGTTTCCTGCCTCAGCCTCCTGAGCCACTGGAATTATAGGCATGTGCCACCATGCCCAGTCAGTAAAACCTCATTTTAACTTGACTATATCTGCAAATACTTTATTTTCAAATAAAGCCACTGTCATAGGTTCTAGGTGGATATAAATTTTAGAAGATGAATTCAACCCAGAACAGGTAATGAAGTTGTAAATATCACTCAGGATGCATTTTTATGATACAGGGTCTCAAGACCCTTTCTTAACATAAAATAAATTTGCATACTTTATATAGTCACCTACTAAGCTATTACAACTTAGAAAACCTTACATTTATGATTATCTACTATAAGCAACTAATTGAACAGGTGTTTTCTCAAATGATATAGAAGTCTCACAGTTTTTATAATTCAGGAGATTAAAGCATAATAACCTGTTCAAAATGATATACAGAATAAAACCATCTGGTAGTGTACTCAGATGTGTGATTACTTTGCCTCAGATGCTAAGCTCTACATTATATTATTCCTATAATAAACAGGATTCGTCTATTATTTACAGAGTAGACTCAGATATCACATATTTCCTTTATTCCTTTAGCAAATGCCAAAGACAGACAGACACTGGGTTATATAAGAACAATACTGATCCTTGAGCTCCTCTGGCAGGTAAGGGGTTTGCAGTTCCTCCGCGATACTTCTTAGATTGGGCGCAGAGTTTGTCAGGTTGTTGCCATTGGGTCCCTGGAGGAGTAGGCTCACGAGGCTGCGACAGAGGCCAGTGCTGCTGATAATGAGATGATCTACAGTACCAAATCAGTTGCAGGGTAATTCCTTGAAAAACCCAAAATTCATATCACCAGGAAGAAGAAATCCAAGTTTGAATGAAAAGATCACAGAACTAAATCCAGATGTAAAATTATTTGAGGGTGCAGCAAATAATGCATTTCTTTAGGCACAGAATAATTTGGGAATATGCAGTTCAAATATTTTGTCTACTAAAGGAAGAAGTAGAGAAATTAATGATGGGAATAATTACAGTGGAAAATGTTGTTTCAAAGCATCTGCAGTGGCAACATTAGATTTACCTCCTTTAGGGTGAACTTGGATGAACCTGCACAAGCTGGTACCAGTTCACTATAGGTAATGTTGGATCACCATCCCGTTGCTATTACAGTGGAGGTGAAGCAAGAAGAGGACATTTAACCACCTCCTGCACTGGTTTTAAATCCTCAACACAGTGGTACTTTAGAGCAAAGAGAACATGAATTAGTACATGTTATGGAAAGATCTTTGTCACCATCACTTTCCTCTGTTGATATGAGAATGACATCATCTCCATCTTCTACTCCAAGGAGAGATTATTTTTTTTCAGCATGAAAGTGGAGAACATTTTAAGTCTCTATTAGGGTATGATCCTCAGATTCTGCAAATGTTGAAAGAGTAATATCAGATAATTTTAGAAAATCAAAAAAATTTTGGATTATATGTTTAGGAGAAAAGAGATTGAAAAGAAGGCAGCAGCTAGAGGAAGAGCTACTATGAGCAAAAACTGAAGTGGAGAAGCTGAAAGCAACTCACTTACAGCATGATCTACTTGACTATAACAGTCTCTGAGTTTTGGGTTTTTTTTTCTTTTTTTAAGTCTTTCAACTTGACAACTTAAATTTTGTCCAGAATTACTTTGGGAATATTCTGATGCAGAACAGATGTTGTAAAATGTTGTTAATCTCTATTATGGAAAAACTTTTGACATGATTTTCTTCTTTCTTTTTTTGGGGGGGTCATGATTTCCTACTTACTTGATTTTATTTTCAAAACTTACTGATATGTTGATTGGTAATATTTTTCATCATCTTCTCCCAATTTATTTTTAATTGTTGGCCTTACACATGGTCTTTCATTTTAATCATTAAAATATATACAAATATGTATGTAAACACATACTTTCAAAGTTCTGTCTTCAGCATTTTTGGCTAGAACTTTGAAAGCTATAGTTAAAGGTTTTATAGTCAGTCCAATTTAGAAAGCATACTGACTTATAACAAGATGCTTCTCTGTGGGGCTGTAGATGCAGCTTGGTGGTAGAGCACTTGCCTAGCATGTGCAAGGCCCTGAGTTTGATCCCAATACCACCACTACCACCGAGAAAAAAAAAAAGCTTATCTGTATGACACTTTTTTTTTAATTAGAGCTTCATTTATAGTTATACACAGTAGATGGATTAATCCTGACAAACTCATACATGCATGGAAATTGTTTTCAGTTCATGATCTCCCACTTTTTCCTTCCCATCCTCCCTCCCCTCTCCCATTCTCCTTCCTCTACTCTACTAGACTTCCTTTCTCTCATCTATTAATTCATATTTGATTGGTTCTTTATGTTATCCTATCCTTTCCACTTTCTTTTATTTTGTTCTAGCTTCTGCATATGAGAAAATGTTCAACTGTTGAATTTCTGAGTTTGGCTAATTTCACATAGCATGATATTCTCCATTTCCATCGATTTACTGGCAAATGCCATAATTTCATTATGACACTGGTTGTTATGTTTCCATCTTTTGCAGTAATAAGCCTTATAGGGATGGAAGACATATGCAAAAGACTTTTTTCCTCCTCTTAAATTTGGAGTTAATGAAACAGGTCCAAGGAGAACTCAGTGACTTACTGATAACAAAGCTATGTGAAAGCAAGGACCAGTACTCATTTTTTCTTTTGTGTATCTCTTCCTCTCCCCCCATTTATTCTATACAAGTAAAAAGCTGCTAAAATATTCTCCAGATTTCCAGATTTGAAGAATTTATTTCATTAAAGTTGCTTTTAGAACTTGGAATGTAGCTTAGTAGTAGAGTGCTTGACTAGCATGCATGAGGCCCTAGGTTTAATCTGTGGGACCACATACAACAGTGGCAAAAAAAAATTCCTGTTAACAATTGTTAGGTTATAAAACCAAGGGAATCATATTATCCCATACCCTTTCTCTTTTTTGTTTTGTAAAGTGAGATCAGATATCACATGGAAGTTATATTTTGACTGTGATTTAAAGTTATATCCTATTTCATTTTAAATTTATTACTCTGAAATAGGTTTCTTTAACAGTAAAAATCAGTGAAAAAAACTGAAGATTTTACTTTGAAAATAGCAAAAAATCATATATTTATAATTTAATGAGATAGCCTTATTTTGAGTAAACATTGCTATTTTAGTATTTGTGGAAATAAAGCATTGATTTTTAAAGAACACATTAAATGCTTGTTAAATTTTTAATATGTGTTCTACTTAAGAATATCTATTTTGCTGGAATTTTGACAAGGAAGAATTTTAAACCAAGCTTGAGAATGGGTACCTAGAATTTCAGCAATACAGGGAGAAAGTGTGATTGATGTCAGCGAAAGCATTCAAAAAAAGGAATGGAGTGTGGGAAAAAGTAGATCAGGGTGTGCAAGCACAAATGCAGTGCTAAACCAGATGATTTTAAGTGAAATTACAGAGAAACAATTCAGACTGTGGTCACCTAGACTAGGACATCACTCTGAAGGTAACTTCTATTTGGCTTGAGTAGAATTTTACATGCAGGAGTAAACCAGAGTCCTGCAATTTATGTAATGTTTTTCAATTTTAAAATATTCACAAATAATTCAGAATATCTTTAAGATACTATGCAGACATGTGAATGGGCTTCATTGAACTATAGGGCTTCCAGTGTGTGACTTTTGGAGTACAGATATTATTCTCCAAGTGTAGGGTTTTGTAACATCAGCATCACTTGAGAACTTGTTAGAAATTCCAGTTGAATCAGAAACTCTGAGGATGGGGTCTTTTGTAATAGGTCCTTTATGGATTCTGATGCTGGTTAAACTTTGAGAATCAATGAAATAAGATTTTGTTTTTGTTTTTGTTTTTTAAACAATATTGGTGATTAAATCCAGGGGTGCTCTACTACTGAGCTACATCTCCATCATTTTAGTTTTTTATTTTGAGACAGGATCTCACTAAGTAACCCAAGGCTAGCCTGAACTCGCAATCCTCCTGCTCAGCTTCCTGAGTTGAGGTGCCCCACTGCACCTGGCTTGAAGTAGTGTATTTTACAACTTAGCATGGTGCCTAAATCATGTTATATTCTCAAAAAGTTTTGTGGAAAAGCACAGTGGGTTGAAGTGAGTGAAGGGATATTGATTTGGATATTGGTTGGGGCCAGATAATGCTATTTTTAGAGTCAGATTTAACTGAATATACAATGGGAAGCCACTAAAAATGTTTGATTTGGGGGACAATATGATTAGAGCTGTGATTTGACAGAGAGTATAGCAGCATTTAGTAGTAGGCATTGTAGTGAGATAAAATTTAATTGGAAATTTAAGTTAAGGGTATAGAAACAAAAAATAAACTCTTGTAGGTACTATTTTAGCTTGTTGATTATTTAATTTCATTAGATGAATTTAAAAGGTTTTTATACCTTCAGTTAAATTTTTATTATAGAAATGCCTTGAATATATATCATATCCTTTTGACAATTTTATCTTCTCTTTAATCTGTGCTATGACTTTCCTTTGAGTGTCATGAGTCCTCTAATTTGAGGTAATATTTTTATAATATAAATACTTCTTTACAGTAGATAGCTTTACTTTTTAAAAAAAGAATGCAAATTATTCTATGAAATTTGATCATAATTTCAGCATGTTACCACTTGAAATTGATAATGAATGTTCAATTTGAGTATTGGCTTTATATATAACAAAATCAATTTTCCAAAATGTTTTTTGTGGAATGTTAATTAATTCTGTGAGATATTTCTAGGTAGAATATTTCTCTGTTCAAAAAAGTACAACATACATTTTGTGATACTTTGGTTCTAAAGTCATTGTGGAAGGTAAAAAAAAAAATCATGTATATACAAAATGGTATGCATGTATAGTGCCTTTGAAAATTCCTTTATTGCCCATCAAATGGCACAATCTGAAATAATTGTATTTTTCTTCAGAATTGTTCAAGTTTGGTCATTTCAAGTGACACAATTCCTTAGCATTTAGGGCTGTGGAGATTAAGAAACTTTATTTTTATGTATTTTTAAACACCAGAATTACGTTCATTATAATAAGTGTACTGAAGTAATTTTTTCTGAGTAAATCTTGTTTGATTTTTATTTGTAAAAGTTTGAATGTATGTAATTCTGCTCCATTCTCTACATCCTCTAGCCACTTCCTCCCTGCAAAGATAATTACCCTAGAGCAGTTTATAAGAATTCCTGAATAAAGAAAATTGCTCATTTGACCACGGAGGGGGCAGGGGAACAATACTTCTAAATAGCCTATCCTCCTAAAAACTGAAATATTGAACCTAAAGATTCTTTCACATACAAATGAACTGCACAAACCCTGACGTTTTGTTCAGTTTTATTTTCATTATCCAAAAATATTATATATTATCCAAAAATTTATGTATATATAAATTTATACATATACACATTTGTATACAATGGTATATAATTTTATTTTCCTTCCCAGCAATGCTGATAAAATGCTTTTTTAATAAAAGCATACTGAGAGCTTTTTTTTCCTTGACTATCACATGAAACTTAAGAGAACCTATACAAAGTATCCAAATGGTAATCATTAATTATGCCATGAGATTACTGAGTGGATTATTTAACAGTGATATCATGAGACAAACAGTGAAAAAAGAACTTTCTATGGTAAATACACATTTCCCTACTTCAAAAGCAATTATTACAATCAGGTCAAAAAATAGATATTTGACTACTCTGACAAGTATCAACTGCTATTCAAATGTGAAGGAATAAGATTACATACTCTTTCCTGAAAGTATATATATACTCGTTACATTCCTTCTACATGCTAACAAACAATTTTCAGAAATCAATTTAAATATGTGATTTCGAGTTTCTCTTCAATGTAGTGGAAAATTTTAGGAAAAATTATTATGAAAATAAAATAGTAATATTTGATGACATAACAAAGACCTATTTTTTACTAATTGCTGCATTTATTTTACAACCTTTTAGGAAAGTTTACATGTATAGAAGTACGATTCCATTTGGAACGACAAATGGGATACTATCTCATCCAGATGTACATTCCCAGTCTTCTGATTGTTATTCTATCCTGGGTTTCATTCTGGATCAATATGGATGCAGCTCCAGCCAGGGTAGCTCTGGGAATAACAACTGTGCTCACTATGACTACACAGAGTTCTGGATCGCGAGCTTCCTTACCAAAGGTAAATGTACTGAAGGAACATTCACATATTTCCACATATGGTTCTAAAGATATCATTATCAGATTTGTTAGATATTTTTCAAAAACATTTATTATTCATTACTGATTTTTAAAGTAATATTACCAAAGCAGAAAACTTGTAAGACACAGAAATAGATGAAGGAAAATATTCTACAAACCAGTGATTTCTGCTACTTAGATTTTGTGTTATGATCTCTATTTAAATATCAACAGTAATATTATACACTATGGAATTTTTTGAATTGTATGTATAGATTTTTAAATTGTATGTATACATAGATTGTATGTATAGATTTTTAAATTCTTAGAAATACATAAACATTTATTTAAGTTGAATAACATAGTAATCTTAAAAGGTGGCATAGTACTCCACTGTATGAATATACTATCATTTACATACTCTTAGGACTAACAATAATTAATATTTATATAATAAATATTATATACATGACTATAAACAGACACACAACACACAGATGCATAGCTTTAAACATACTTCATATTATTTTTTAAATACATACTTAGAATAGAAATTGCTACACTTGTAGCTGAATGCATTCATTTGTGTTGCCAAAATTAGCTCCAGAAAAGCATTATAGCAGTTATATTCCTACAAGCATTATATCAGAGTGCCCATAGTGCTGCACTCTGTGCCAAGCATGGTATTATTTTTATGGGCTCCACCCTACTCTGGCTTTTAGTTAGTCACTGGTAAAAAGGCGGAAGAACTTATCTAGTCCATGATTTTAGTCCATGCTAAATAGTCAGAATTAAAATAAAACTGTTTCCTCAGCAAGGTATGCAAAGGACTCAATATTTCTATTCTTAAAATGTACTAAAACACAGTATAGGAAACCGTTTACTTTCATTTAGCTTCACAGAAATAGGAAATTATTTTAGTCTAAAAACATTTCAAAGAAGTATCTTATCTATATTGAGGAATCCCACAAAGCTCCTAAGAAGTTTCACTATTTATTTTCATTAAAATGCTGTACCTCAGTGTAATAAAATTATATTCACTTTTCTTACGCAGTTGATGCTACTTGCTACACTAAGTAAATTATAAATATACTGTCATGTTCCCTTAACCCTTTATATGAATTGCATTCCACGATTGAATTTATTATATTAAGAAATCTAAATAAATAATGTTGGCCACAGGATACTTTATTATTAAAAATGTTACATAATATGGGAAGAACTTGATTTTTGACAAGGCTCACGTTGCCTATGACTTAATCATTATCTTTCAAAATAGCATCTACTTTTATTAATACTTTAGTTGTATTTTTAAAATGGTTCATGTCAACTTGTATAAAATATTGTCCATGTGAAAATTATAAATCTATTCCTAAGATTATATTAAATCTCAATGTTTATTTACATTTGTAACTGTCAAAATTGCATAGTCGATTTTTAAAGGAAATTTACTCATTGATCTTCATAAGCCAAACAGAAATGTAAACTCCTTTGTTTTGTAAGTTGTCAACTAGAAGAAGACAGCAAAACGCTCCATTTCAGGAATCTATAGCTGTTATGAGGCACAGTATAAAGGCATTCATACAAAGAGTAAGGTAGGACTGGAGGCACATATAGGTGGGAATAATAAAAGCAAAAGAAGAAAGAAAGAAATGAAAAAGGCAGAATAGGTATACAAGTTTTAGGGGAAAAAAGGCAAGGTCTGAGACAACTTTACACTTTTCTCAAGAAAGAGAATTTTTTAAAAGACATTAATTTCATCAAGATCTCAAGGAAGGAATCAATTTTCAACCATGAGTTCAATTAAACACATGCACATATAGAGATAATGGCCACTAGAAATGTGATGACAGACTTAACTCTCACCCACAAAAAGAACTGATTGGGAAGTGCTATCTTAACAAAACGTGACCACACTGTTTTCAATTTTGTGCAGTTAAGACATGACAGGTTAAACATATTTAATTATGTACACCAGAATTCAAGAAGATAAATTCTGAAGACCCAGGATAAATAAAAAGTATGAATATGTTGGTTGAGACAATTCAAAAGAGCAGAAAAATCTCTTGAAAAAATGCACTTCTGATTCTGTGATTTTTCTTCTTTTTTTTTAATTTTATTTTGAGGGCTCAACCCTTTAGGTACCTAGATATCTAAAACAATGCACCTTAACATCAACTGCTCTCAGCATCACAAAAGAACATGAAATACCTAAAAGTCTTGTCACAGAAACATTCACCATTTGCCTACTGACAAATTCAAGCAAGTAGGTAAAACAAATTAAACTTAGGAAAAAGAATATTATCAAACATAGGATGAAAAACAACAAATCTTTAGTTTATGATAATTGCTTAATGTTTCTCCTCATCCTGCAGGAGATGTACAGGCTTGTACAGGCTTGCACATCTCCTTTAGAATATGGAGAAGCTTAGAGATCAGTCAAATAAGAGTCAGGAGAAAATCTCTAAGAATATACTTTAACCAGTTCAAGAACTACAGAGCTGAAAGTCCTTCTGATATATTCTACTGCATTGACTTCTAAAGTATCATGATAAATCAAGCATGTATGTCATAGCCCAAAGCAAGAAGACTACTGTGATTCATTCATTCTTTAGAACTTAAAACTATTTTGCATTTCTGCAGTCAGTGCCTGCATCAAGTGTTCAAAAGAAGGTGACATATGCATTCTGTTGCTAGTAAATTTTTAAAGGTTGTACAATTTAGAATTGCTTCCTTACACTATGTGCTTGCAGCAAGTGAGAAAAAGTGGCAGTAGTTATGAGACCACATCATGGAAAGCTTTATTCCTTGATAATGAATAGGTTTACTTTCGGTTCAATGGTAGGCCACTGAGAAGTTAAGGAGAGCAATCACTCTGACTTCTTTATGAAAATCAGAAGAGGCAGACTGATTGTTAATTCCTGCTTGAGACCTACCCCTATCCCTTGTTTTCATCCCATTTCACAGGGACCAACCAGCTAAGGACCAGCTTTGGTACATGTTTTCTGTTTTGCATCACTTGTAGAAGTACATAAGTATCTCCATGTACCCACAAATTTAGTCTTTGAAAATAAGTTTCAAATCTATTATCACAACAGAGACCTTTGAATATAGCATGTTTGACAGGTGTGTATGCATGTGCATGCGCACACATAGATACATTGTACACATCACACACATTCACATACCCAGATATGAACTGGGCAGGGGTGGGGAAATCTCTGAATTCAAAAGTTCATCCAAATCCTAGCCTTTCACACGGTATATCATGAGATTCTCTTGACACTGAAAGCTGTTTCAGTCCAGTTTCAGTGTAATTATTCAGCATAACAAACAGTCCCCAAATCTTGATAACTTGACATTGTTCTTGCTCACAGGCCTATGAATTGCCTGTGTCTTTTCTGGGTTGCCTGATACGGGCTGAATTAGAGTGTGCTTGGATCTAGACTGTGGATTAACTTAGGTCTGCTCTCCATGTCTCCTATTTGGAATCTGTAGGTCTTGGTAATATGTTCATTTTATGGAGGAGTGCAGGAAAGCAAGAAAAGAATGTAAACAAATAATCTTATCTTCTTCTATAGGGCAATGATTTGTTAAACCTCTCTGTCTCCTTTCTTAGGCCACACTCTGGCTTATTAGTAAGAACTCAAGAAAACAAAAGGGATGAATATATGAAGATAGAAAATAGGAAGACATCCCAGGGAGATTGTACATGGATTTTTCCCAGTCTGCTTCTACCACTATGCCCATTTTTTTCAGAATAGAACTTCTAAACATTAAAAAATCAGGAGAACTCGAAATTTCAAACAAGGCTAATTAATTATTTCACAGACACTTAGAAGCCTGAAGCCTATGCAAAGTGCAAACTCTGCGCTTAAAGATGTTCATCCTCAACAATAACTAGAATTTTATATCTCAATTATTTTCATTTTTCTCCATTCAATTTACCTGTGAAACCCACCAGAGTAGCGTTTCTGAGAGGGAAAACTGCTCTTGAGCCTAAATCAGTACATAATAAGTGTCTACTGAGTGAGCGTCATGTGGATATATAAAGACAATATGAGCTCTTAAAATATTTACTTAGTGCTTAGCTTTAACTTGAAAAGCAAACAGCTGAGTTACTCTAATTGTGCTGGACTATATTTTGCTAGAGTGCCACCAAATTAATGAACAAAGAATTTAAAGTTTGCATTTATCTACCTTACAGTGTAATGAAAACAATGGTTCTTAGAAAATATAATAAAGATAACTTTCATTGCCAAATAAGGAAGTGATTACAACCATCAGAAAGTGAAAAGTAAGAAGTCGGTTGATATTTTTTTCATATCATGATTGTGTTGGTACAAAGCTTTATAAATGGTATTGATTATATGGAAAAGACAGGAAATGGAAAGAAAATTGAAGCACATTACATTATTGTGTTTTATCTAATTAATAAATGTAACATTCTCACTTCTCTCAAAAAAATATCCTGCAGTTTTAAACAGAGTAAGTTGCATATGTTTGAAATTATGCAACTAAATAGGGTTAGGAAAACTTCATGGTAATCAGGCTTTCCCAATAATACAGCAATGAATTGCCATTACTGTCAGTAATGCCTTGGTGCTCACCATTTAAGTATAACATCTAATATTTACTCCAAATATGTTTAACTGAGATCACTTCACAAAGCTCAGTATAAATATAACATAAATGGTTTCATTTATACTTTATTATTATGACAATATATTTAATATGTAAATTTATCTTTATGATACTTGGATTGTATTTGGATTTGAGCAATAAACTTCATTAATTTTTTAAAAAATTTTATGGATCATAATAATAGTGTCATTTTATACACTGATTTATGAAAAAGAAGGCACAGAAAAATTAAAGGATCATTTATTCATATTTTTTACTAAAACCACAATACATAATGCATATGAAACCATAAAATTTAATTATCAATAGAAAATTTTGTTATGTAAGCAGATAATCCTTAAACATGAGTGGGCCCTATGCTAAGAAGAATAGAAACAGATGAATATCTCTGGCTCCACATTTCAACTTCCTACATCTACTGGGCTTACTAATTCTCAGTAAGCTGAAAAATTAGCAATTATCAAGCATTATTCTCTGTACTTGACATAGAGACACACAGCTGGTACATAAATTCTTAAGAGTTTAAAGAAAAATCACAAGATTTAGAATTTTAAAAGGCAGCATTATACAACACCTTTGGCATCAAACTAAATTTAAAAGCAAATGCTGTATATGCAATTTTGAAACCATTTTATCTAAATAATGTCTTTAACTCCCTTTACTACAATTGTATATACCCTACAGTCATACTATGAACTCCTAAAAATTTTTTAAAAGATGTAAAACTATCCCTTTGCCACTGAAAGATAAAATTTGGTTCCAATAAGAGTGTTAAAAAAAATTTCACAGGCTTTATCTATCTTTATAATTCCAGTTGGGAGTTATAAATAAAGCTCTTAGATTCATATACCTCCCTATAAAGAAATGGGGAGATAGTTTGATTACAATAAAGACTATGTTACAGAAATAAAAAATTTCCATTTTAAAAATGCAAAGGACAAGTCACAAATATAATTTAAATAGCTCAAAAAAGACAACTTATTAAGAAATGTCAGTTAAGTCTAACAGCATGAACCTAAAGAAGCATTTCTAGTGACAGAAGATTTATTTTACAATTTCACGTGTTAAACCTAAGAATCACAATCACGTCCTATAGAAGAGATGATAGTAAAATCCAGTAACTGAAGTGGGAGTCATAGATTACTGTGTGACCTTTCAAAATCCTTTAGGCTGTTTGGTTGTACTTTTCCTGTCTGGTGACTGAAAGGATTAATCAATCTCATCTTATTAGAAATAATGGAGCTGTTATGATATGATTTTCTGTTTCATTTTCTCTCTTAAAGTAAGATTCTGTGTGAAAATATTGTTAGAAGTATCATTCATTTACAATAGGTTATGAGTATCATAATCAATATGAATGTGACATCAAGGGGACTGTTGTGAATCACTCTCCAGGATGATAAATGTCAGAATGTCAAAGCTCACAACCTTTCATGCTGTGTGATTCATTACCTAATGCTTGATTTCTCCTTTAGCTTTTTCAATATCATTCTACCCTAACATCTATTCTAACACGATGTTTTTTTAAAGCATTGTTCATTCTTTTCCTTTGTTCTAATTTCCTTCTCCGATTTTACATCTCAAATAATAGTCAAACTCCTTTTGAGGTGAATATAATTTTTTCTATAAACATTACAAAATGGAAACTTCTTACACAGGATTTTGCACCAGAGAAAAATGTAGGATTTGGTATACTACAGTTTGGACGTAAGCAGTGAAAGATTAAATGAAAAAAGTCACAGAGATAAAAACCTCAAAAAATAAGTCATGACACAAGCAAAGAAATTTTCATTTAATTCAGAGGAAAAATATTTATCTGCATGCTTGAATCATTTGGCCATTCCACGGCCAAAATTATTCACCATTTACTTGACATTTCTGAGGAACTGGGGGAACTCACTACTACTGACTGCCAATAAAGGAAGAACTAATTATCCTATTCAAAGGATTATTTTAGTTAATCAAAAGCATATACAGTGATGTTCTTAGCACATCTTTCTCAAATGAAAAGCAAATTTGGATTGAGAAAAGTGACAAAATATTTACTCTTAAAAAGTGCATGTAATAATGAATCCCACTATTACTTACAATTATAATGCACCAACAAAGAATATGGAAGTAAATCCCTTGAAATTTACCTTACAGAGTGCCTACATACAGGTTTATATGAAGTCTTGTTGATTCAAACTCCCAGGTTCCAGTTTAATAAATTTCTTAAGTTTAAGCTACACTGTTTATAAATGCATTTAAATATCTATTTCTAGAAACCTCTGATTAGTACAGCATGGGTTATAATTTAGTAAGCCACATCTAACATATTTTTACCTTTTAATACACTGTTATCCATGAGCTGTAGCATAGGAATTTATTGGACCTGTGATAATCCTTTTGACGATCTCTTGTGTGAGCAAAGGTAAAGGCATCTTGGCAGGCTTCTAAACCACAGTAGAGTGCTATACTTAAAATATAGCTCACTCCATTTTATTGTTAGGGAATATAATTTAAAATTGTTGACATTCAATAGTCATATGGAAATATTTTTGAGGGGACAAGGCAGGGACTGAATCTAGGGGCACTTTACTGAGTCACATCCTCGGCCCTTTTTATTTATTGAGACAGGGTCTAAGTTTCTTAAAGCCTCACTGAATTGCTAAGGCTGGCTTTGAACTTTTGAACCTCAGTCATTTGAGCTGTTGGGATTACCTGCATAGCCCATGGCTCATACTGAAATCTTGCACAAGTATAAATTTATTTATGAAGGACACATGAGATATATGCAACCTAGCAACCTATGAACCTATGAACAAAGCAGTCTGGTGTGATCAATGAAAGTGTTACAGGATTGGAGCATTCTGGGAAACTGAGGCAGCACAAAGGGCCCCCCCTCTATCAAATCTCAATTCTTGTGATAAAGTCAGGGAGATTTCAGATATGTCACTCAGAGTAACAGGCAATGACATTATTAAAAGGATGGGAAATAGTAAAAGGAAACAATCTCAAGGGAGAGAGTGGGTCCTCTCAGGAAAGGGACAGTGCTCCTCTCCTTTGCTCCTTTTTTGGGGGGTGGAGCATGGTTCCCAGGGAAGTTCTCAAGGAGTCTCACTCAGATCCAACTCTTGACTTCTGACTAACAGCAGAATGACATAAGACTTTCAAGTCCCTATTGTGCATGACAATTCCAGTAATCCAACTGGACTCTTTACCATCAATTCTTAGATTTTTCCTCATATCCCTTAGTTCCCTGATCTGGTCTGTGAAAAAGGTCATGAAAGTCCACCCCTTCAGGGTAACTTGGGTTTCTCTTATGGACATTATTTCAGGCTTGCATTTTTCATGCAGATAACAGGTAGTTTGCCAAAGAATGTGACATATCCTATCCATTAAGCCAGGCAGGGCCACAGGTATACTGATTCTTGGAAAAGAAAGCATGTGTGGGTCAGCACAGTGGGATAATTTTATAGAATTACTCCCTTAACCTCGTGTTCCCACTACTGGCATCTGTCTGTCCCCTATCAAAAGGTGGGAATAGTGCAGCTAACTAGTTACATGCATTCCATGCTTACAGGCATGCTCTTTTCATTCTTTTTCTTTTTTTCTTAGATACTATGTGATCCAAACAAACTCATTCCTGTGCCTGAATCTGGCTTGCAGCCTGCCTGCCATTACTCTCTTTATCTAGATAATTGATTGTCTTAGATCACGTTAGTGCTTCTCAGGCCTACCTGGATTTTAGTTTTTGTAATCTCTTACAACTGATTTTACAAAATTTGGTCCTGTCACTACATCTTTAGGAAATTTGGTGCTAAATATCAGAGGATGTTTAATTTTCTTTTTTTCTATTGTAAGTAATTGACAACTTCTTTACACAAAGCAGTGCATTTTGGTCTTTAATGAAGATACTTTTATTTTCTATTTAAGGTATCAGAAATAGCAATCAAATCAGAATTTACTTTTCCTCAGTCCTAAACTTAAGGAGGTCCGTGAACCTGTTTCAAAGTAGAAATAAAAAATCTCACTTCCCAGTTCCATCTACAGTCCTCATAGTACTGTGCAGCACTGTCTGGTTTTCTTTCCTGTTCCAAGAACCTGCTAAGTTACATCTCTTAGAGCTCTTGGAGTCAGGGTTGACTGTGATCAGTTTTGGCTGATGAGTTTTGAGCAGACCTGTACCTCTTCTAGCCCAGAAAATTTACTGCCAACCATGAGACCCACCAGTGCCCTGCTTTCCTCTGCTGTTTTGTCATGAGTACTACAATGACGACACAACTCCACAGTCACTATGTGACCCAAAGCTGACAAGGAACAAGAAGGAAAACTCTTTGTTGTTTCAAGCCAGTGAGATGTTGGTGTTGTCTGTTGAATGTATCAAATCATAGCTCCTATGATCACCAGATTGTGTCACTGGAGGGGTAAATGCAGGTTTTACTTCCAGATGCTTGTATTGAAGGAGTAATACTGAGGCAAGACTATTCCCTAGAATTAGGATCCCAACCACAGAGTGGATAATGGGACGGCTGGCAAGAGGATCCAGAAGGATGCACCAAATTGGATTAATACTGTCCCAAAGGAAACTAGGCAATAAGTAATAGACAAAAGTTAGAAATTATGAATCACATGAGGATTGCATTGTGTTGTTAAGAGTAAGAAATGCTATCTTTATTTTAAAGTTACCTGCCCTAAGGTAACCACACCTGCCAGGTCCTATGTTTACTTGGAAGGATAGCCAGGACAGTAAAGAAAACTGAAATTTGGGGAAGGGACTCAGAAGACAGGATGAGAAAAGCAAGACTTTAAAACTCAAGAGCTGTTCATGATTAAAATTAAAATTCTGGAAGACACATTTCCGTATTTTATGTTGCCACTGAAAATAGTCACTGAATGAATTTGGAAATTATTTATCTCATTTATTCTCTTTGGTATATGTCATTATAAATTTAGGATGTTAAAGAACGTGCACATACTTTATGAGTTATATTTTTTCAGGAATGATGTGGCCTAAGACAGTGTCTTTAAAAGCTGCATTACACCTTCTCAGAAAACATATATTTGGAGGCTGCTGGAAATTTCCAGAAAAATTGCAAAATTTATGAGATTTAAATCTATACTTTGCAAACAGATGGACACAACACAGCACTGTAATAAAACAGGGATGCACTGCTCTTGTCCAGTAGAGACCACCCTGAACAGAAGTCACACTTCTGATATAGGAGGCAATGCAGGAGTCTTCTTTGCTGAAGTGCTTCTTATGTAGGTTGACACCATTGTAAGTGTCAAAAAATGAACTTACAGAGAAAATTAATCTAATCCAAGGTATTAACAAAATCACTCCAAAAAGTGAATTTCCTCATGAGTCATCTCTGATTCACTCCTCCCCCTACATTTTAACTATTTATACCTTCACTCATATGCCCATTCACTCAGCAAATATGTATACACAGGCCAAACACTGCTGTATTGATGAACAAAAAAAATGCCATCTGCCCTCAAAGAAAACAAGAAATAAGCAGTAACAATGCAATGTGTTAAGGTAAAGCATTAATTAAGTTAAAGTCTATAGAATTCTAAACTACACATGGGCAAAATCTATCCTGAGACCTGCAGGACCAGCTGGGAAAGGGTGAGAGTTTTTCCCTAATTTGTTTATTATTCCCTAAACCATAACTTTCTCCCAAATGTTCAGCCATTTATCCTTTAAGAACACTACCTAAATTTGACTTACATTTAATAAAATAACTATATTAAATATTAAAGATAGATAGGAAGAAAAATATAGATGATATGAACAGCATAAATACAGGGAAATTTCCAAAAAGCAGGGTGCAGATCCTTAAGAATATTATTCTCCTCATGGTGAAGCAGACTGCTGGGTTAAAAAGAAAACAAACAAAAAAGAACTCCACACAAATACATATATAAGTATGCAAATATATATATATTACATGTTTTATATATATATATATATATATATATATATATATATATATATATATATATATATGTACATATATCACCCTTACTTCAAATTCTTGGAAAATAACAGTTTTCCACATCTACTGGCTATATTGAAGTATGCAACAAAATAAATTATTTCATGCTCATATGCTTGCTCAACAATGTAATGTTTTTGCTGACACTGCTTGCATAGTATAGCACCTTTACTTTGGAATGTACATACACACACATTTGTATACAAGATACAAATATGCAGAGATCTCTGTTCAGCTACAAACTCAAATCACTCTTCCATTAACCTCAGAAGAGCATTAAAGCAGTTTCATGAAACTCACTGAATTCCTCCTTCCAAAGGATTTAGGTATATGTGAATCTGTAGAAAACATGAGCCTCTTCTTTTTACTTTTCTCTCTTCCTACCTTTTCCCTGTGTGTTCCTTTTAGTAAGGAAGGAATGGAGGGAGGGAGGGAAAATAACTTGTCTTTATCCTTCTCTTCCCAAACCTGCCTTAGATGGAGTCAAAGAAAAGGAAAGGGTCAAGATCAAAGAGGTTGGTTAGGGCTGGTAAAACCAGGGTAAAGGATACAGCTGGACTGCCAGAGGCTATGGTAAGGGTAAAGAGATACTTAGGAAAAAACAGGGGAAACTTTAGGGATGGGACTTGGATCAAGGAGGCAACTCTGGTCAAGATGGAGCAGGCTGAGATGATGGTAAGAAGAATTGAGATATTACAAATAGGGTGAATGGACAAATATATGTTGAGGGTAACAAGGGCCAAGTGTCTCTTTTTAAAGTGTTACATGAATAGAAAAGGTAAAGGATAGAAGGACTCGGTGGTATTGACTTGGAATTAGACACTAGTGTGAGTTCATGTTTGATATAAATGATTGACAAATGTATAAAGGTAGATAGGTAGCTAGATAGGTAGGTAGTAGGTAGGTAGATATAGATACACTGTGGTGTGTGTGTGTGTGTGTGTGTGTGAGAGAGAGAGAGAGAGAGAGAGAGAGAGAGATTGGTATAGATGCTATGGTGTGTGTGTATGTGTGTCTGTTTCCTAGTTCTGTTCATTAACAGAAGCAATGTCGCCCAGGAAACAATGAGCATACCCACACTTAGTGGGTATGCTTAAAAGTATTAAAGTAAAAAAGTACTTAAAAGTATTTTTCAATAAAGAAGAGTTCCTCCAAGAAAGGACTGATTCAAATACTGAAAAAAAAAACGAGGAATATCTTCTGTGGGAAAGTGAGAAAATGCTCAAATAACGAAGGAGATTTGTCAAATAGATATGTATTAACATTTAGGGGTTCTTACTGGCCAAATCTGGGATGTGAACATCAAAATAAATAATGATGAATAAAACAGATATCCAAAAAATATAAATAAATAAAATAGTAAGCAGATACATGAAAGAGACAGAAACTTTTTTCTTACAGGAGAATGCTAACTAATAACTGTAGATGAATGATGAATTTAGAAAACCACCATTTGGTAACAATCATTGTAATAATTAATTTGAACAAAAATCATAAATGAATGCTAAATGTAGTATGAGAAAGTTTAGAATAATAATGGCTTCTTTTTTTCTTTTTGGTGCTGGGGACTGAATCAAGGGCCTTCCACATGCTAAGTATTCACTCTACCACTAAGCTCTACCCAAGGCCCAAAATTTACATAGTTTCAAAGCAATCTTTACACATGGGAAAATCATTAATTTTATAATACAGAAACCTGGCAGATATCACTTTAGCCAACGGATCAATATTTTGTGCCTCCTGATATGATAACACTGTGAAGACAGAGCATCACTGGTGAGAGAGTCCTACTTTAAAAAAAAAAACATGGCAAACTTTAAGTGAAAACACATTTTGGCTTCGCCCTAACTGGCCTTGCTCATCAAAAATGCCAGTGTTACAAAAATCAAGGAAAGAATGAGCAAATAAATGTTCCATATTGAAGGCTAAAGAGACATGATAGCACACATGATCCTGGATTAAATCCTGGTCTGAAAGAAAAAAAAATATATTTTTTAAAATGAAAAACGGCATTATTAGGACAATTGCTAAAATGAGGATGGGATGTTAGGATGAGATGGTGGAATTTTATCAATTCTAAACACCTAGTTTGTTGAGTGTGTGGTACCATGTCTGCAAATTACACTAAAGTAATTCAGCCTGGTGAAAACATTATATATATTATATATCATGTATATATGTACATACACACACATGTATCATGATAAAAGTAGTGAGATATTAACAACTGAAAAACTTGGAAATTCTTTTTACTATTGATATAACATGTCTGTAAAAATATTTCAAAATTGATAGCAAATAGCCATCTATTAACCACTTATGAATACAATTAAAGAAATTTAACAGAATGAATAAGATTATAAAGAGAAATTTTCCTATTAAAAATGAAAATCAAAAGTCAATATTGTTATCTATATTTTAATGTTACTTCCTACTTCAAGCATTACACTGCTCTAAGGGTAAAATTTTATCTTTTCTTTCCTTTTATCTTATGTTTGGACAAATGCCTAATTTAAATAAAACAACAAAATATATACAAGAGCCTTTTGTTTTTTTCTTTTCTTTTTTTTCATGAGGTACTGGGCACTGAACCCAGGAATACTCACTCAACCACTGAGCTTCACCCCCAGACCTTTTTATTTTGTATGTTGAGACAAGATCTCACTAAGGTTTTTAGGGTATCACTAAATCACCAAGGTTGTCCTTGAACTTGCCATCCTCCTGCCTCAGTACAAGTTTTAAAAGTATGATTAATACACAAAATTTGCGAAAGTTAATACCTAATAAATTAAGAAAAAACAGTTGGCATTTCCTTTTTTTCCAAACTGATAAGTAATATTTAAAAATCATAAAAAATCATTTTTTTCTCAAAGGAAGTAAAAATATAAGTCAATTTGCTTGCTTTCTCTTTCTCTCTTGGCTAGGTTTCATATGTCAAAGCTATTGACATTTGGATGGCAGTATGCCTCCTTTTTGTGTTTTCAGCACTTCTGGAGTATGCAGCTGTAAATTTTGTATCAAGACAACACAAAGAACTGCTGCGATTTCAACGAAAGAGAAAGAATAAGGTAAGTGACTAAATATATTAGGTTTGGTGGTATATCAATTTTCACTGGAAAGTAAATTTTTTGCATTTCATGGAAATGTACAGGAAGGCAATTGGGACTGGGGACTAAATGATATGATAGTCCTTTGTTTTGTCCAGCTGAAAATAAAAGTGTCAAAAGTCACTTCAGGAAGAAAATGATGACACCTAGCTATACAGAGTATCTGTTACTTTCAGGAATAACACTTTTTTTTTTTGCTTCAATTAATGAAATATATCATCTCTTACTTGCAATATTCAAGTGTTTTTATTGGTTTTACCTGATGCAAGTCATCAAATAAAGTTGTTCCTCTTTCTGAGTTAATTCCTTGTTTCCATAAAATATTACTTATTTAATAATAGTGTGATGTTAAATTCAAACAAAAGTATGCAGCTTCTTTTCCATTTATATTTTATGTTCTTAAGATATTTCTTCCAAAACCCTATGGGAAACACAATCAAGTGCGTCTATCACCTTACTATCATATAATTAAAAATGATGCCAGAAAAAAATTTATTTAGAACACCTTTAGGAGGCCATAAAAAACTGTAGAAGTAACCTAAATGGTTGAATGTGCAGAACAGGGTTGTTTCCCTCTATTAAGACCTGTTATGGCATCTCCTTTTAAAAGTACATGGTTTATATCAACCCTTCTCTGTAAGAGAGAGTTTCTCTTGAGAGCAAATGGATGAGTTTACTTCTTCTAATGTGAATGAACTAACAGATATTGTAAAAGCAAATTGACTTTTAAAGCAAGAGAATAATGTTGAAGCGATGTATAATTATAGTCAGGATCCAGTATACTGGAATATTTCAGTCAATAGATAAAACTTAAGGATAACAGTCTGGTTCATACAGTGTGGATTTTTAAGATTTGATGGTTTCTGAATTACTATTTATATACTAAACTTTTCTAAAGGGCTAAGCTTTAATCTCTCAGCACTAAAAATACTCTCAACCAATATTTAACCATTTCTAATTGGCCCTCCAAAAACCATCACTGTTCCAATAAACACCCAATAAACTCCCATGCTGCATGGGAAAAACCAGCAGCATCAGGAGACTATTACACTGGACAGAAAACAATGCTAGAGCATATATTTGTTTCCATTTGTATAAAAATAAAAGCATATCATTTGTATATTGAATATATTGTGATGGAGAGATTAACTTTACCTTATCTTCTTTCTCTACTTTCCCTGATGTATTTTCTCATTCTTCTTTACTTTTCCTTTATCTCTTTTTCCCTTCCCCCTTCTCTAATGATTCTTGGCACTTGTAGAAACACCATAACAGGACAAATGCTGTATCAACAGTTTCAACATGGGTGAAGCTCTTGTCTGTCTTTCCTATCAGTAAATGATAGACATTATCCCTACTACTATCACTTATCACAATTAAACCAATACACATTTTTCCTATCATTAATGATTTGATTTTCCATTTTTATTCTCATTATTTTCTTTCTCCTCCTTATTCACTTTACAATGTTTCAACCATGTGATGCACATACCAGAAATTAGAAGTATTATGCACACTATGTTCAAATAGGTAGAATCTGAGAGCTCATACATATTCTACATCTACCAGTCAATGGTATCCACTGTATCAAGTAATAGACCATAAGATCAGACACTCAATTTTGGTTCTTCCTTTAAATAATTATTCTTATCAAAGTGTCTTCTTACTCAGTTCTGCCACATATAAGAGTGAAATAAAAATATTTGATGCCCCTTACTCTTTAGCTCACAGAAAGATGCATAAATGAATTTTTCCAGTGATTGGTATTCTGGGAAAATGTTGAAATGCAAAAATACTAATACCTTATTATTTTCTAATAACTATCGAAATATTTGAGGATCAAATGTAATTAAGATTTAATGTAAAAAACAGTTATTTTAAGTTCAATTCATTCTTTGGGATAAATACCTTGGGGTAACATTAATGAATGTTAAAATTCATTAATTGATACATATGTATGTTAAAATGGTATATATGATTAAAACCAATTGTGTAATTATATTTAATAATATGACTTGATTCTCTGGTTTCTCAATCCCTCTTGGTCCACTTTACCTTCCCACAGACAGAAGCTTTTGCATTGGAGAAGTTTTACCGTTTCTCAGACACGGTAAATTGACTTTCTTAACTCTAAATAGAGGAATGTGATCATCAGTAAAAAGCAGACAGCATATTCTGCATCCAGGCAGTGTTTGGTGGGGAAACAGAGCCCCTTAACATTAAAAGCTAAGCAAACATCATCTCCCATCAGCTAAGAAGGACATTCTCTTCTTCTAAGAACTTCACTCTTGTCTTCCCTCACTCAGTATTAGGATATTCAAAAATTATCCTTCATTTCATTAACAGAGCTATTTGACTGGTTAAAATGATTTTAAATATATATTAAAGAAATGTCATATATATCTTGTAACAATGATATACTGGTACAAAATTCATTTCAAAGTAAGTGGGAAACATTTATAGAAACAAATTCTAAAAGCAGCTGCACAAGTGACCTCAAAATGAGACCAAAGAATGCTTTGTACAGTCTATATATCTTTAGAATCCATTCTTAATGTTAAAATATGTTGCAACTACTTATAGCAAATGAACAATTTGGTTTTGATAGTAGCATCCTTTGAAGTTTTTGAATAAAAAGAGATTGCAAGGATACATGTCCAAGTATAATGGCCAGATATTTAGAAAGGTAATCTAGAGGAAAGAGTATTGGTCCATAAGTGGTTTTAGAGCACCCAAAATTTAGCATACAGTAATTACATAAATCTACCAAAGTCAGAATTTTGTTCTGGGAATCATACAGTTTAGTTGACTAAACTGAAATTTCTGGGGTAAGTTTTATCTAAAAGTAGCTCCCCAGGTGAGTCTAATGCACACCCCAGTTAAGAATCTTTGCAAGAGACAAAATGTTAAATGTAATAATAATCTCAACTTCACTACAGTTTATCTAGACTAGTATTACTATAAATTTATAAATTCTCTCACACTATATAAGCACTTAACTGTTTTCCTTTGCTATGAAAATTACATGTTATTTCCTAGCATCCCAGAATCCCACTTCTTTTGTTTTTTGTCCCTGAGGAATAATTTCAAATGATCTATTTTTCTTGACTGTATTAACTGTAAATTTTAAGTTTCATGAAATTTGTGTAACAGTTTTTGCAATATATATTCATACATACATATGTATGTATTAGAATATATAGTAGAAACTATTATATATGTATACATAACTATTATATATATACATATGGTATATACATATCTTTATTTGAATGCTTTGTCTCTTTGGGAGACCAACATAATTATGTCTCTAGTAACTAAGCAGTTCATGCATACATAAACTTCAGAATGGAAGATATAAATTCTATTAATTATGTCTTTACAAAGAACTGATGAAAAGTTAGGCTTACTTTATGGCAATAAATAAGTTTTTAAAAAGAAGCAATATGGTAATGCAAATACCTTCATTAGAAAGTACAAGGCCCATTTATATTTAAAAGTCTTAGCATTGGGCAAATGTGGAAATGGTTATTTTGACTTTTTGAAAACTATTCTCAAATTAACAACCCTTTGGCTGACTGAATTTATCATTTGTTCAAACAATGTATTTTGCTTAGAAACAATCTGAGCATCTAAATCTTTGCAGTAAAGAGTATAAAAATTGAGTATGCTCTTTATTTCCATGGGTACTGCTTTACAGGAATTTTCCTCAGTACTCTGATAGAATAGGTAAAGTAAATAAAATTGCCTCATTATAGAAATTTTGTCACAGAGGTAACCTTACATTTATGCAAAGAGTAGTCCTAAGAAAGTTTAACTTGGTTCAGCATTAGCTTAGGTATGGTATACAATTTAATACTCCACTTTTTTATTAAGGTATCAGAAAATCCTTTGTCCATTATGAAAGAATACAAGTTTTCTCTGGTATCCAAATTTCCCCACCTCACACTGTCAGAGCCTGCTGTGTGCTGCTCACCCACTACACCATGCCATGGATGCTATCTCCAGTGCTGTGTATGTGTGGGTGTATGCATGATATGAAAGTATTTTGCCTAGAAGTTACTATTCTCATGTATGATATCATAACTTAAGTCTGGAGGCTTATAAAGATACGAAACTAGTTCTGAACATGTTATTTGTTGAGAGAGATGGATGAAATGGGATTGCTTCAATGCATTTCATGCAGCTTCATCCACATTACAAGGTAATGATGCAATGGTTTGCTGAGAAAACACATTTGCACACTAGTACTTCTGTCTTCTTACCTCTTATCATTTATCAATTATTATTTATATGTGAAAGTGATAGACAAATGGACTATTAGTTCTATAGATTTAGGAAGTGATAACCAAGTTTATGTTTTACTAGGCAACACAGGTGTCTTTTTTAATAAAGATATTGACTGAATCTTAACAATCTGCATACAAACTTAAAATTATTTGCTTATGTTTATACCCTGTTTTACTTTTAAAACAACTCAAGATGATTTCTAAGGATAACAAATAATTGATTTTTCTATCCTATAGATTTCATCAGCTCTACAGTCTCACGATCAATACAAAGATACAAGTATACTTTGTTGGCTAAAGGGATGAAACTTTGTGGTTGAAAACAATATGGCATCTATTATACTAAATTATTTTATAATATTTCCATTATAGGTCAATTTATGATTTATCTTTGAGTTGATATTCTTTCAAAAGATAAAATTATTTCCTAAAAATTTCTCTGATAATATTCATGGAAAAGTAGTTTCTCAATAATTTACATTAAAATATAATTCTACCTGAATAACCCATATCAGGGGTTGAAATTTTATCCTCTCAAATACAACAAAAATTATAAGATTTTAATTATTTCCTGAAAAACAACTATTTAGATTTGATTTTAAAGACAGCCATTTCTTAGCACTATATACCCTCTGAAACCCTGCTTAGGATAATAACATTTGATAATATAATCTCTATTTAATCTAAGTTCAAATGCATTATGGTGACTTCCATTTCAAAGTTAATTAAAATATAGATATTGCTTTTTTGCATCTGCCATCTAGTGTAAATCTTATGTCACTTCATAATAATTAGTTGGCACTGACAGACTATGACATATTATGCTATAAACAGACACATGAATTTTTAAAAAATGTTTTGTTCTCATCTATCCTTTAAAATATTTCTATTACATTTTCATATATTACCTAAAACATTCATCTTTAAAAACTTATATCTTCCATTTATTAATCTCCAAGCCATTTATGAATCTAAGTTTAATATGACTATTAAACTTATAGAAACTTATAGAAAGTTTCACAATGTAGTATTACTGCAAAATTATTGAAACTTTTTTCTCAGTTTTCAGTTGAAAAAGGTCTTCCTGTTAAAAGACTTGTACAGCAACTAAATGGCTTTTTACATTTTTCATTGCCTACTATTTTAACTTGCTTAGAGCACAGTAAGAGAGTTTACCTACAGGTATATTAAGCTGTATCTTTAGTTTTACTATTTCAATCAGCCATGTTCTATAGCCCATTTTAATTATATTTAATCTCTATTACCTACATTTTGAATTATAAAGTGCTTTAATTTTGTGATCATTAAATATTGCCTAACACATGCAATGTTCTTCAATCAAAAATATAGCTGAATTTTTTAGCTCCTTGCTTTTTTCACTTGCTGTTCATCAGATTTTACGTTGAAGATATTTTTAGAAAATCCAATTATCCCAAGGAAATATTTGAGTACTAATTAGAACAAGGAATATCACTGCACATCTAAGTATGCATCAACACAAGATAATTTTATGAATGACTGAATTAAAAACAGAATTAGGTTACTAATAAGATAATTCCATGTATCTTCTAATTTAGCAATCTAATGATTATTATTATTTTTATATTAATAATAAGTTGCCAGAAGAACTTCTTCCATGCTTTATGATTTAGGAGTAGCCTTTCAAACCTATCCCAAGAAGCCAGTCATTAAAAAATGAAACAAAACAAAACACTTGACAGTTTTGTAGTCCAGGCACCCAATGCTCTCTTTCATCCCTGTCAGCGTGGGAGAACAGATTGAGCCTTGTCAGAGTGTGGTTCACTGCCATGCCACAGAGATGAGAACATTTCTGAAAGAGCCTTAACATGACTCCACATACTCATCTCATGTATATACTTTAAGTATTTGTGCTGTTTCATGAAACATATTTAAAACACTAAAGATGTCTTTATTTTATAAATTAAATTTGCAAGAAATGCTAGCAGCCACATGGCAAAACCCATCTATAGTAATAAGAAAACAGTAAGGCTAGAGGAGTGAAGTGATCCTTTTGTATGTGCTACTGGTTCACCTTTCAGTGTGACAAGTACAATGCCCCTTGGGAAACAGGCCTATTTTACATAACATTTTATGTAGGCCTACAAATTGAGTAGGCCTATTTTACATAACATTTTAGTGCTAGTTTGATTACTATCAGTTGAAAGCATTTAATAGTAAAATAATTCAAGTTGTTATTAGCATTTTCTTTAATGCTTCATGCAATTTCCATAAGAATACAATTATAACCCAAATATTAATAACAACAATTTGAGTGCTTTGTCATGAACTTTATGTATTTTCTCTTATCCTAAAGAACCTGATAGATAGTATAATATTTTCCTGAAATAAGAAACCAAAAATCAGAGAGTTAAGTAGCTAAATTAAGATAGCCAAAGATTCTGATAATAAATGATGAAACTATAAAATTGCTTAAACATAATAAAATATTTATATTTTACATTTCAATCTGGTGTCAGATTTTACATTTGAACCATCTATTTGTGATCATACAAAATAATTGAAATTTATATATTTTTAAAAAAATTATTTCCTATAGCACACACATTTTTTATACACAATTCACTGACATTTTTTAGGGTGTAAGTGGTCTTCCTCAACACATTGTTTTCTACTACCACTGCCTTAAAATAAGTATTTGAATAGGATATTTTAAAGAGGAAAATATTTTATGAATTTTTTTTCTTCAAATTCAAATTCAGTAGGAAAACTACTGATAATGTTAGTAATTTCAGAGTTGATATGGTTTTTAAAACAATAATGCCCTAACTCAAATTATAAACTTATAATTATTTAAGGTCCATTTTCTGATATATGGCTAGGTCCTTTAATAAATTTTTAAAAGGATAAAGATAAGCTGGGTGCAGTGGCGCAAGCCTGTAATTCCAGCACTTAGGGAGGCTGAGACAGGAGAATCGCGAGTTCAAAGCCAGCCTCAGCAACAGCGAGGCGCTAAGCAACTCAGTGAGACCCTGTCTCTACATTAAACCACAAAATCGGGCTGGGGATGTGGCTCAGTGGTCAAGTGCCCCTAAGTTCAATCTCCAGTACCAAAAAAATAAAAAGGATAAAGATATAGATCATATAAATAGCCTTATATAGATACTTACCTATAGTTGTGGAAACATCATTTGGAAACAGAAATTACTTCTAAAATAAAATAATATCTTAATACAAAAGTCATTTCAGAATATTTTCTTCACAAACTATTACATAAAATGTAAATTCACAAGTACTACAGGAATTCCAAAAATGCTGTATCACTACTAATTCAAGTTGGCTGAGATGGTAGTCTGGGGACTCTTGTAATTTGTTTCTAAAACTTCATTGTGTATTGTAGTCATCAGAGAGATGACTGGAAATGCAGATATTCCTATGAGAACCTAAATGGTAATAAGATGCGCTACAATTGGGATCCAGTCAACTAGATTTTATCAATCTTCCAGTGATTTAGGGGCTTAAACACACTTTGAGAAACATGATTGACCTAGATTATGTTATTGCATACATACAGAACAATGGTTATCTCATACTTCTTGACACTGCCTACAACGTGGTAGACATCTTATACTAAATTAAGATTGCTGCCCTTCAGATTATTTCAGTTTTGGGGGCTATTTCTACCAGAATTCAAGAAAATTCCAGTGGCCGTCATTCAAATAGATTACACCTGCTTACAACATCCAAGAGTTTTATACTCTAGCATCTTAGCAGACACTTTAAAATGTCACTATTGAGTTTTGTCTAGAAACTCCAGTATATATGTTTTAGTAGTATATAACTCCATAAATGAACTGTAAGCCCTGGAAGAACAGTTTGGGCTACTATGTACCTCACATCTCTGTTTTCCCTTATTTCCCTTTTTTTTTTTAATACTTTTTTTTTTATGTAGATGGACACAGTGTCTTTATTTTATTGGTTTGTATGTGGTGCTGAGGATCGAACCCAGGGCCCCACGCATGCAAGGCAAGTGCTCTATCGCTGAGCCACAATCCCAGCCCCCCTTATTTTCCTTTTGAACTCAATCTGTCATCTAGTCATTTTCTACAGTGGGGCTAACAGAAATCCAAAATGGGTGCACCAGATTTCAATAGTTCTACATGTTGTTTTTCTCACTGTGGGGTCCACAAGAGATAACAATTCTTTAGTAGCCTAAGATCAGTTTATTCCTGGATTAATTGGCTACCCTTACCTAGTCATATGTGCCAGTTAAAGTTTCCAAACTCCCTAACTTTCTCCTCAGAGAGGAAAACTATCATTTATCCTTAAGTCAGTTTCCTTTTGACAGTGATCTGAACCACAGTTTCTTATCAAGTTGTGAGAATATGCTGGAGAATTCATGCTACCTTAGAGAAGGAAGAAAATTATAATTTTGTCTGCCCCACATGAAGGGATACTGCATTCGACATATGTTTTAGATTGGGATTATAAACCAAGCTTCTGGAAAATCTGTAAAATCACACCTGCCTCCTTTGACCTGATAAAACTCTTGAATAGTTTCCCTACATCCAGCAGGGTAGAGAGAGATTGGGGAAATTCTTTATTGAGCAGAAATAGCAGTCAGTCTGCAATATCCATCTACTTTTATCATAGGCTAGGTACACTATTCTAGAGAGAACTGAGGAGGACCAGCATTCCTGTCTCTAGTATTTCCTTAATCAGAGCTAAGAGTTCCCATTATCTTCCTGGAATCTTATACTATTTACTTTTTACTACAGATAAAGATTTAGGCAATTGGAAAGGCTCCCATTTTAATACATCCTATTAAAACTAGACTAAGAAATAATTTGTCAAAGAATAGGCTCAAGCACAATCCTTCATTTACCGCCACATCCTTTCCAATTATACATTTCACCAAAGGCAATATCACTTACTGGATATATATATATTTTTTTTCCTATCTACAATTTTTAGTATGACCATATCTGCTACCACAGCTAGTTGCTTTGCCTCCCCTGCCCCATTAGCTTCTCTATTTCTCCTCAGGTTACATTCTTTTTCCCCAGCAGAACCACTATATGTTTTATGCTGTTAACCAGTAATTCCAAAATGCTGTATTTAGCACTACTGGGCATTAAACTTTAACCATGGTATAACCTTGGAGTCCCATCAGAATTGGGCAACATGATCTTGGCCTTTCAGTTTTCTTTGTTTCAGCTGCCTTAACTGATGGAGTAAATTTAGCAACCAATGTCAGTGCCTTTTGCTTCCATTCCCCATTGGCATCACTGGATTTAAATTCTGAGATGAAAGGAGCAGATCTAACAGGGTTCCTTAGGGCAGGCAGTTGTCAAAACTGGAACAGATTTTCAACTTCCCAGCTGGTGATAAATATTCCAGGAAATCATTCAGAGGAATCCCGTCTATTTTTGCTGTATTCTTTTTGTGTCTTAACAGCCACCTAAGAGAACTAATAGATTTGCCTCTGGCCATGATCTTTGTTCGAATAGTCCAGATTTCTTCCCATCAGTGAAACCCAGCATGGCTGCTACAAAAATTAATGTGCCCAAGAATCTATATGTCCTCTTTCTATCCAAAAGAATGACCACATGCCTAAGGAACTCTCTTAACCATAGTTTGTCTACCAGAATTTAGGTGAGAGGATATCATTTGGGTAGGCTCATTTCCAATTATTATATGGCCAGCTCAGATTTGATACTAAACATAACTATTCTAAATAGTGTCATAGTATTGAGAGAACCAGCTTCCCTTTTAGCATGGATCCATACCACCCCAGGTTTCACCTACTCAAAAAGGGTCATTGATATACTCAACAGTAATTCTTAAATAAGAACATTGAAGCACGTTGAGGGTAGCATTTATGCTAAGCATTGCTTTTCATACTACAGTATCCATAAATATATTATTAGCTCTTAGGTCAATCAATCTAAAGATTCAGGAATGCATGGATTGCAGAGATCTTCCAGCACTTCTCAGGAAGGTGACCCAGCTTCTTTGTACTATAATTACTTTGTCCAGTATGGTAACTAAAAGCCACATGTAGCTAATTCAGCTCTAGAAATGTAGTGTCTGGCTGAACGCGATGGCGCATGCCTGTAAACCCAGTGGCTTGGGAGGCTGAGGCAGGAGGATCATGAGTTCAAAGCCAGCCTTAGCAAAAGTGAAGTGCTAAGCAACTCAGTGAAACCCTGTCTCTAAATAAAATACAAAATAGGACTCAGGATGTGACTCAGTGGCCATGTGCCCCTGAGTTCAATCCCCAGTACCAAAAAAAAATAGAAATGTAATGTCTGAATCAAAAATATGCTGTAAATATAAAATATACATCAAATTTCAAGGACTTAGTATGAAATCAAGAATGTAAAACTTCTCAATTTTTATTTTGAACAAATGTTAAAATAATATGTTGGCCAATCAAGTTAAATTTTTAAATTAAAATTAATTTTATCTTCTTCTTATAATGTGTTAAATGTAATTAAAGTAAAATTTAAAGTTATACATGCATATCATTTGTGGCTCATGCTATACATTTATGTTACAAAGCTGCATTACAGATATTAGTTTCTAGTGTCACTTGCCTGGGGTTGTAGAAAGACAACATAAAGATTAAATGTAATGACCTTTCAAGTCCCAACTTGGCTTTTGTTTACACCTTGAGCACAAGTAATGAAGCTACTTGCTTTGCTTGCTGTTTTCCGTTGCCTTGGTTTCACAAGAATGATTAATTAATAGGGAATAAGGAATTAATTTTATCTTGAACCACTTTCTCCTCAATTTTATCTCACTGCTCATTCATCTGACCTTTCCACAAAGGATAAATTTGTGCCATCTATATTCCAGTGGTATGATTTATCCCCAGTTATTTTATGTGAGCTTTTGCTACCTCAAACCCAGCATAGATCAGCATCAGATTCTCCTCAGAATCATGCCCAAACTTTTGGCCATGCTGAGTTAAAAACAATCCCAAACCCTGGTCAGATTCTGTCTCCACTGCTGAGATTTGGGGCTTCAAACTGTCACTCAGACTCTTCAGACACCATTGGCCTTTAGGTTAATATTACATTTACTAAGCCTCATAGGAGGATGTGATGCAAGAAACACATCAGGCCTACAGTATCTTTATCACATGGGAGACTCAGCCATGTCTCAAGATCACAGCTTCTTTTGCCCCCTCACCCACACTGGACTACTGGTATAAAAGTCAGGGTGTATGTGATTGCTTTGACACACAGAAATCAGTCTTTGTTCTAACCAAACTGTGTACTGGCTAGTCATGTGGGTCAAAGATCTGCAGGCCTCTATGTAGCTCCCCCAGGGTAGGTACAGTCCTTCCAACTGAATGATGCTGACTCCAGTTCACTATTAGCTTAATTCCACTGTTTTCAAGGAAATGATGCCAAAGAAGACAGGGGTCATTCTTAGTAGTCCTATAACAGCTTAGGCCTGATGTTAACCCATTACTCAGAGTTAGTTATGTAGATACACACAATTGAGAAAAATTTAGTTGTTCATTTAGTGCTAATTTTAAATGGATTATGTCTGCTTTGGGGGAGGAGCTGTTTCTAAAGGTTTTACAGTAACTCCAGAAGATAGTTAGAAAGTTGGTTAATGAATTCTGCTTTGCTGAACACATAAGATATTATGCTAAAATCTTAACATTTTAATAATGAATTTCCCAAAATGTTTCAACTGGTATGCCTACATAAAATGCCTACTGAGAAAGTTATTTTGGACATATTTTAAGATGAATTTTTAATACACATGGGTTACTATAGTTTAAAAGGCTACATTAAACTTCGACATTGAGCTAATATGCACATGAAATAATATTACTTACCCAGGTGCCCTATGTTTTTCTTCTGGAATGTAAACATTAGCATAATTTACTAAACTGTAAGGGGACTATTTAGTACTCACATAAGAACTGTTAAATACTTACTAGACATACTTTTATTCAAGACAGAGAAAATTTCAAAGCAAATAATAAGTTCTCTATAAAATTTTCATGGAAGCCAAAAAATGACAGCCTAAATGAGCATGCTTCCACTGATTTCCAATTTTTAGCAAGATTATAATAGAAAACATAGATCGCTTGGATTGGCAGCTTGATTTTCAGGTAATATAAACTGTCAGCTTTTATTTCATCCTTGTTTCCTCAAATTTTAATTGCTTATACACTTTATAACTGAAATGTTTTTTTAATAATTATATGCTTTTGTTTTTCAGGTGGAATCACTTCAGTTTCATAATTCCTAAAAAATAATTTTATGCATCACTGAATCAACCTTAGTCATTTTCTCATTTTTAGAAGCCATAATAATTTCTATTATTCACTATAAATTTTAAAATATACTCTTCATTGAGCAACTGCTTTCACAGACCTAAAGTAATTTTCAAGAGTTTTGAGCCAATTAATTATTTTTATATTTTATATTACTAAGCAAAAGTACTATCATAGCAGACATATAACCTTATAAAATGTATTGTTACCTTTAAAATTTTCAATTTTAGTAGCAAAAAAAAGAACACTTTTCATTGGTAACATAAATTTCTTATTAATGAACTTAATATAAATTATTAAATACTGTATCATGAGCACATTTATGATAATATGTTTATTAATTTTTTCCTTTAAATTTTGAGGATGTTTTCTTTTTTATATACAGAAATTCTCTTCAATTTGCCATATTTAAAAATAATGATACCTTCTAGAAAAACATAAGTTTTAAATTTATACTGTTTATTTCTTGAACATAAATTAAACTGCCAGATATCATCCATAATTTGGACCAAACTACTATACCTAAAAAGCAACTATATATAAATTATAATATATGACTATCTTAAAGGTCTTTAAAAACAGTTAGTGTAAAACAGAAGTACCATAAAGGAAGGATAGCAGAAAGCAACCAAGTGTTATTGTGTGCTACTTTGTATTTTCCAAGGAAATAATTCATATTTGTGGGAAAAAAAGCATTAAAAGGTTGTCTCTATGAGAAAGAAAAATTCAGTCAGTGATCCTGGTATTTTTATCATCTCATATCACATATTTATATATTTAGACACATAATATTTTAAAAATCTAGTATATGAATATAGCACTTCAATAGCTTTATTTCTTGCTATCTTTATTATATATTCTAGTAATATATAAAAAATATCAGGATTTTAATTTTTTCATTAAAACTTATCCTTTGAGAGTTTTACATTTATTAAAGGGCACATCTATATGATACATCAGGATAAATAAAACTTCAAAGGAAAAATAGGCTACTCACCTTATATGCTTTAGTTATCTTTTCTTCATATCGGTGTAAAAATCTATGATAATGAAATTTGTTATGATTCTGAAATGCCTGCTATATATGCCCTATTCCATTACTAAAAAGTTTTCTTGCATTTTTCTTTGACAGGATGATGAGGTAAGGGAAAGCCGATTCAGTTTCACAGCATATGGAATGGGACCATGTCTGCAAGCAAAAGACGGTGTAACTCCAAAGGGCCCAAACCATCCTGTCCAGGTAATGCCAAAAAGTCCTGATGAAATGAGGAAGGTCTTTATTGATCGGGCCAAGAAGATTGACACCATCTCCCGAGCCTGCTTTCCATTAGCTTTCTTGATTTTTAACATTTTCTACTGGGTTATCTATAAAATTCTTAGGCACGAGGATATTCATCAGCAACAAGATTAAGTCTCTGATAGCATACAAATGCAAACATTAAATCCAGAAGAAAATTCTCTTGCCATAGCTGTGTGTATGTGTACATATGTATGTGTGTGTGCCGTACAAATGATAGCCATTATATTAAAATAGTATATGGAAACGACTGTATTTTGATTTTTATGTAAAGTCATGAGACAGACCAAGATTCTTTTAATGGATACAAAATATGTATTATGAGGATTCTGTTTCATGTTAATTCACGAAGAACTGTTTTTTCACAGTAAATCATACAAGTGGAAGCTTTACTGCCATTATGTTTGTATGTTATATAATATCACATAGTAGTAGACATAGAAACTACTTTCGAGTGTCTTGATTTTTAATTCAGTGATATTAACTGTTACAAAAGAAAGATTTGTACAGTAAATTTTATGAAAGAAAAAAGGAAAATGACAGATTAAAAAATATCAATAGTTTGAAATGTAAAATTATTTTCTTATACTCACAAAAAAGGAAAGTATTCAGATAATTCAGTGGAAAAACTCACTCAGATTAGTTAAGGACTATACATAGAAACACTATAGAACGTATGTAATGACAAAAATTTTCAAATTATAAGATTAAAAGACTTTCATTGTTTAGAATACTATCTATGAATATTTAGAATACTGAGTTTTCCCTTATGGAGATTTAAAACAAATGGTTTAATAGATCACACTGTATTCAAAACCTACTTTTCATAAACTTTGTACCTCTAGGTATGAGGATGGAATAACTAAAAACATTTTTGTTTTTAAATAAGTGTTACAAATATGTATTTTAAATTATTGCCAAACATCAAAAAATTCAAGCCAGCACCCTCATTTTTGTTATATTTTTAATAGCTGCTTACTTGTTTGTGATTACATTTAATGTTTTGATAGTATAACTGAACAAAGTTCAATGACTTTTATATTTTAGTTCAGAATGAGACTTTACATTTCAATGGAATTAAAATATTTACATTTTGATAAAAATGAATTCAATGAAAACAAACAGATTCATGAAAGATTTTTTTAATAAGCACAGTTTTTCCATCAAAATTACATGGATTCAAATTATTTCCAAATATAAGGAGAGTAGGTTTATAATAATATGTCTCTCAATTCTATGAAGATTGTTTTCATATTTCTAAATTACTCAATTTAAAATATAAGCCATTTACAAGATGTGAATGATTTTAAATAAAACTTTACTTAAAATTTATTAATACCCCCATGAGATTATTTCAACTGCAATAAGGTATCAGCGCATTTTGTGCAATATAATTAGGTAGAAATATGTGATAGTGTTCTTGGTTAAACTGAACCAGACTGATTCTTTTCTCTTGATATTTTTTTTTATTTTTTTTTTACCATCAATGTTGTATTTGAAAATATATTCAAGTGTTTTTAAGATATTTTAATTATCAGAGGCACTGAATGAAAGCTCAGTGTATCAAATTATTTACAGAGAAAAACATTAAGCAATTAAGCAGATATGAGAAAAATAAGACAGTTCTGAAATCATGTGTACCAATTTCTGACCTTTAACCTCAAACTAAAAGCAAGAACTGTCACTTAAAACTGAACCTTTTCAATGTTCCTGGACTTTGGTTTACTTAACTTTAGTTTTTAAAATTAACCTTATAAAAACATATTCAACAAATTTTGCTAACAAAAAAAAATTCTCTAAGTAATTGAGACAAGGAAAATATGTCATCATGCAAATTCTACAACTGGAAGAATTTGCTATTATGTACTTTACCTACTTTGAGAACTACGCACCCCAAAATTAAACATATGTATCTTCATTTGGTGTCTATGAACTAAAACCATGGAAGTATATTCTTATATTGAAGGTAAGAGCAAGATGAACTGTTTGTGATCCCTGAGAACCAACTGGAGGGTTTGACATACTGATAAACTACACTGTCTCAAGATGTCTATGAAATACTTGAATACACTTTTCTATATTTTATATATCTTATTTCAAAAGTTTTCTAACATTGCTTATGTTAACTGAATTCTGCAAAAAGAAAACAAACATATGAAGATAAGCATACAAAGTCCCATAAGAAATTCATAGACATCACTTACTTTCATATTTGAGGATATTAAAAATGTGTCCTTTTTTAAACCTAAAACTCTGAATGTAAATTTACCAGACATGAGAAAACTTGTCAACAAGGGCATTGATACTTATAGAAATCTATCTCAAAAGTATTAAATTTTTCTTAGGCATAATTTTACTTTCCCATTATTCTTACCATTGCCTTCCTGCATGAGAAAACACTCTTAACAACCTCACTTACACAGCAACAGTGAAAAGGCAAACACAGCTAAATGCAAAATGTTCAAAGGAATATGTCCCCTCTAATGAACTCTTATGGACTCTTGAAGACTCAAAACTGTAAAAGTACATTGTAATTAGGATTCTGAAATACTATTTGCTCCATAAGCCCTGTTTCAACCCAGCATATTTTAAGCAACCAGAGAACTATTAACAGTGAGAAATTTTTAAAGTGTGCATATACACTAATTACCACACACTCTGTTGTTGGATTTCCAATGTGGATATTATGAAGTGTTCTGAAATAGCCATATTCAAGTGTGAGATTTTTGTGCATGCAGTTTTGAAAAAAGTTACTTATCTCCTGGGCTGGAAATGTGGCTCAGTGGTAGAGCACTCACCTGTCATGCATGAGGCCTTGGGTTAGATTCCTAGTAACACACACACACACCCCTCAACCACTGAAATATTTGGTACAATAGCCTATGCATTTTTATGAAATCTTGTATGTTAACATACATGTGTTCAACTTTCTCTTTCTTTTCCAACCATAAGAATTAGACATACTATAATTGAAACCTAGTAGTACTTTCTTTACTACTTCATTTAGGAAACCAGAAGCACTGTAGAAGCAAGAAAGCAAGAGTCTTTAGAACTTCCCCAACCTTTCCAGAAATGTTTTCATGACATTTACCTGAAGAGCCCATCCAACTCTCAGTTGCTATATGGAGGGGATCATTACGGTTGCTCATCTTATTCCATGATAAATTCTTACTCTATGAATATATTCTAATAATATTTATCCTAATTTTTAATTATAAATGTTTGAACACATATATATAGATATTATATACAGAGAGATATTATATATCTATCTATCTATATATATACACACAGACACACACACACACACACACACACACATACACCTAAAACATGAATACATGTTTAACAGAAGAGAACAAATTGTTAACACTTCTACATTCTGTGCAACTTACATAGTTATAATATTTGGAGAAAATGAGTATCTTTCATACTATATATCCTTTTTATGAATGTTATTCACCTCATTTTTTAAAATATAGTCTTCCATTCTTAATATGATACACCTCAACCTGCTGATTACTTAGGAGAATTGAATATTATATTGTCAGCTAAATTTTCCTTTCATCTAAGAAGTACATATTTCATGAAATTGACTCCAGATAATATGAGACTTGCCAAAATTAAAAGTTTCTTCTAATATTAAAAGTAGGAAACTGGTAATACTATAATTCAAAGGTATCTCTCCCTAACAATGACTTCAAGCACCCTAAGAACAAAACTCCTGAGAATGAAAATGTGTCTAATAATCCTTAGGTAGATCATTAACAATCTTTGAGGTGATGTCTCCTACTCCAAAATGAATTTCACACATTTTACAATACAGATAAGAGCATGATCTCTCAAACTCTATAAGCATAAACTACTTATATTTCCCATCTAGCTGATGTTGAACTAGCAAAGAAAAGCAAACCATGCTAAGTACACAGTAGAAAAACAGTCAATCAGTATTTGTTAATGCTGACAAGGCAAGGACAATAAAATAAAAGCCTTGATCAACACATTATATGTATTATGCCATCCACAAGACCATTTAATTTTAGCAGTCAATACAAGGAAAATATAACCCATGAAAAAATGACTTATAAGCATAGTATTTTAGTTCACTGAGATGATTAGTCAGGAATTTTCTTGATGACTCAGGAAATTTGTCCCATCTTCATATCTGCAAGCCTCTTTTGAATTATACCCAACTATTAAGCACAGTTCATAATAACTGTATATGCTGCTTGTTAATTTAGGTATTCAAATTTTTAACTAGATCATTACATTGCCTAAATTTGGCTTAATAAGTTATGAGCTATTATAGAGGTTTTGAAACTTTTAGCACAATCACCTCTAACAGACTGTAAACTTAATTTGCATTGTCAGTAGCTGGCCTCATGTGCACTTCAGATAAAAATTTAGTTGTAAGAATTGCACAATTTTTTAAATGTCAAATTTCAAGAAACTCTTAAAATAGGCCAAAAATTGTCTAATCTTCTCAAATAAAATTAAAATAGGTTCTGGTGCGGTTTTTTTTTTCAAGTAATTCTGACAAGACCACTTTCTTTAGCTGAACCTATCTGATGATAAGTAGAAGAAAGGCATGATCATGAAAATTATAGTCCTCTAAGACACTGACAATTTGACTATAACAATCTAGTCTTGTTCTCCACAAATTTCTTCATAATTCTTTACTGCATCCTCTGTTGGGGCCACAAGGCCATTCACAGCGCAGCAGGAATAATCATGATGATCTCTATGATCACTGAATAATAAGAAACTTTATGCACATAGTCACTCTCTATGTGTCATGAAAATTTTACATTTACTACTTGAAACTTAAGGGAAAATGTATACAATCTACTGCTGGCTTTTTATTTTATACCTTAAAATTCATCGACTCATCATTCTGACATTTAAAAGGATGCCCAAAATAATGAGAACTACAGCTTGTAGCTATAGAACAATTTGGTGCTTTTCAATACAATATATTAGAAATCATACTACGTATGATGTACATGGGCATAGATTCCCTTCTTGACTGAATTTATTCTTATGCCTTTATAAAACATGTTTCCCTCTGAAGACATATTATATTTTATTTCTTATTTATGTACTACAAAGAGTAGTAACATTGCAATGTTGTTTTATTCTCATTATTATAAACTTTTCATTAATAAGCATGCACACAATTTAATTAACTTTCAGATTAAACTTTTAGCCCAGCCCTTATTCCTATATAAAAAACAAATATTAAAAAGTGTAATTCCATAGAGATAGCTGTTGTTGCTAAATATTTAAAAAGAAAAGTGATATATATTATTCTATAGCAAAGATATTTAGAACTCATGTGTAAAACTCTTAATGATTTAAAAATAAGGCAAAGAAAATCTAGAGAAACTTCTCCCAGAATTGAGCTAGGAGGTACAAAAATCCCAAGCTAAGCAAGGTGCTAAGCAACTCAGTGAGACCCAGTCTCTAAATAAAATACAAAATAGGACTGGGGATGTGTCTCAGTGGTCGAGTACCCCTGAGTTCAATCCCCGGTATCCCCCCGACCAAAAAAATAAAATAAAAAAACCACAAAAATCCCAAGCTAGTAGCCACATTACCTGTTTTTTCATCTAAATTTTTGTAGATGCTGCATTCATATATCTCTTGTCCTTCTATTACACATACTTAAAAGTTCTGTTGTTAATAAGATGAATTCCTTCAAATTAGAAATACAGAGGAAGTCAACTTTCTAGACAAAGGTCCATAATTCTGTGATGTTTTACAATATATGTGATTCTCTGTAGGAATCATTTGATTTGATCATGTCTTAATTTTCAAACCATAATATTTTGCCTCGAAACCACATGAACAAAGCTATCTAGATCAAATCTTATCTCTCTTAGCAATGGAATTCTAAAACACTAAGGTCTAGGTATGTGGCTCAGTTGTGGTACACTTCCCTAGCATGTCTGAAACCCTGGGTTCAATTTCTAGCACCACAAATAATAATGATGACAATAAAAATGATAACGGTACAAATAAAACACTATTCAGACTCTCTTTGAAGAATAACTATTTGTCAAACATTTCTTCCAGAATACAACTAGTAATATTGGCGTTAAGTAGCATTAAGTAGTTTTCTCAGTACTTTTTATTATTCACACAAAAGCAAAATAAAATAAGAATTTTAAAGTTTATAGAGTATCAATAAAAAACAAATGGTGGTTCTGAATTCTTGTGATATACAACCAGAATTCAGAGCCACTTTATATACATACACATATATATATATTTAATTCCAACATACATTAGACACACACACACGATTCCAACATAGATTATAACTCAATCACTGATTAAACAACTATTCATTGAGTACCTTATGTGTGTTTAGCACTGTGCACTGGGCTGAATTTGGTATCTTTGGGATGAGATGTGAAATCCTGCATAACTGGCAAAATTTAACAAATGATAGAACTGATATAAACACACACAAGCCTATTCTTTTAATAAGACTTGATTTAATGCTGTTAAAAAATTCATAATTGTTTTCTTTCCTCACACAATCCATTTTAGTTTTCTCCATTTACATTCTTGGAATTAGAAATAAAACTCTGAGCTTCCTCGCCCCATTTCAGAGCCTTCACCATTATGTTACCTACATTTTCCTAACACACATACAGCATCATGTAGCTCATTACTCTGAGGGCAGCCTGGTCCTTTTCTGTATGACAGAAAAGTTCATCTTCATCAATAAATTATTTTACTTTCTAAAAAATAAGCCTATTCCTTTCCCATTAGACAACCCGTCATATATTTTCTAATGTCTCCTCTGTTTAAGCTCAGTCAATGTCCTTTTTCTTTTTTTTATTTGTTCTAATTAGTTATAAATATCCTTTTTCAATCAGTTATCACTATCTTTATTCTATTTAAGTAATTCATTACAACACTTTAAGCATTAAACAATGATGAGATATTTTCAGGTTTATAAAATAGTTAAACATAAAATTAATCATCTACATCAATAGAAATTGGTAAAAAGTCTATGTAAATTATTTGCAGTAATTTAAATATTTTCCTGCAACCCAGCAATAATTTTTAAATTAAATATTGAAAAATGTAATTCATATATGAAGATACTATATAAAACCCTACAAAGTACTGTAAATTTTAAAAACTATTACCTACACATAATACATATTTTTACAGCAAAGCTATAATTAAAAATAATGAATTGTTATTTTAATAGTTGATTTTTCTATGGGGTGGTTTTAGCAAAGATGCCTTCAGGGAACTCCACTTACTCATTATCTAGCCTGGCTCACAGGTGAAGAGGTAAGGAGTTGCAGTTTAAATGCCAAGAAAGGATTCAAATGTAAAGCTGCACTTGAATGTGCTTAAATAATTTTGCAATCCTTCACTTTTATCTTCTCTATGAATTATGCAAAAGCTTTTCCTTAAATTTGCATTTTAATGTATGATAGATGATAACTCTGAGAGAAAAGTAGAATGAAGTACCTTGATGTTCTCTGGATACAATGTGCTGTGAGAAACAAAACAAAAGGAAAATGCACCACATATTTTCCAGGGACTATCTCAACATGACATACAGCGACTTCATTACTGGTGAGACAATCTGTTTAAAAGACTACCCCTGCAAAAAATACTGCTATTTTATGATGTTAATTATTTTCCTGTAGATCTAAAACCTGCCTTCCTGAATATGATGTGTGTTTTCCTGTCCAGATTGGTGTCACATTTTTTCAGAAAATTATACTGAAAATATATTTTAAAATTCATGCATGATTTTATCAATTTGATTTTCATTATATTACCTTTAGTTCAATTCTGCAACTAACCAGCTCTCTAATCAGTCATTAACCCATGAACATTATATGGTATTTATCATGTAACTGCAGATAATTTGATCAAAATCAATAAATGTTAACACTTTCCAAGAGCATGAATACCTTTTTGTGCAATTTTTAAAGAACAAATTTCATCAGAGTATTATGTTGTTGTAACAAAAATCATACTACATTTCTGTTTGGATGAGAATTATTTAATCTAGGATTACAAAAGTCAGTGACGTATCAGTCAGAGAAGCCTTAAGATATGTATCCCAATATAGGAAAACTACCACAAGAAAGATGGTGAATGGAACTTTTCTACTGAGAATAGAATGAAAGAAGATGTGTTACCAATTAGAAAAGTGATTTGACATTGTTGTATTAGTACTTTCATTTTTGTCTGTTTGAAAGCCTCTTCCTTACAATTTGTTTGTTGAATAAATCATTCACTTAACCTTCCCACAGAGATTATTTCAAAGTGAACTGCTAATCTTTCTTCACTTAAATCTGAAATTTCATTTTGGTCTTTGCCTCCAAACAATTAAGTCTGGAAAGTTTAGGGAAGTACAATAGTAAAGAAATAAGAGAAAACTCAATGTATAAAAAATTAAAGAAAATTTACAGTATTTTGGTGTACCTATAATTTATATATAAATAATAGTCTTTTACATAATTTTATATGTTTATTGGCATAAGATTCAAAAAATATACATAACAAATTCCTTGCTAAACTGGCATGATTTTCCTTGATGAGCTAGTCCTCACTAACTGAGAGGTCAAATCATAACATCAGTAGAAACAACTGAAACACGGCCATAAAATCAGGCAAAATCATCTGTAAGTACAAGTGCTAGAATTATCTTTAGGCAATCGATGTTTAAACAAAGCATATATGAATAAATGTAATGTGACTACACTAACAAATGGGAGAAAATCACATCAAACAATTTTTAAAAATCAATTTGTTCTACTATGGTTTAAAAATATTCATTATTCTCATTATATTCATCATTTCAATACCACTAAGTTGGTGATACTGTTCTACATACTTTATGTCAATTTACTCTTGCTGACAGTTGCTTTCTTCCTTGATGAACTGATTTTCTAAATATATTCCTTCTTTATAATTTTACATGATTTACACGGTTAATTACCCATTCAAGAGAAGCTTAAATCAGAATGATGACATACTTAAGGAACTATGGCATGCCATAAATATTTAGATATTTAGCTTTTAATGTTGCCTTCTGTTTGACCCCATTTGTTGTCTTACCAAATTATCTCAGTGAATGCTCTAACAATATCTGAAAATTCACACAAATTATTAACTGGAACCTAGGTTGTGAATGCACTGTCAAAGAAAATCAGTTAAAGCAGTTAAGGCAAATTTTAATCCAGGAAAAATTACAATAAGAAGAAAGAGACTTCAGTATAAAAGTGTGCTCCATTCTGGATACACAAATAATTGGAAATTAATGGACAGGTGAGGAGGATCAGTGGATGGAAAATCTCAAGAGGAATCCAGTGTAAGGAGGATTCTAGACAAATTGATTCAGCAAGATTCTTTTTCTTATCTTGTAATAAGTTTCAAGTATGGAGGATTTTCACCAAACTGACCCAGCAGAATTCTTGCTAAAACTGAACTAAATGGACCAACAGCAGAACTCAATTTCAAGCCTTATCAGAAAGGGAACTCAAAGGAATGTAACCAAAGTTTGGTCAACCAAAGAATCCTGTCGCCATTCATAGTCTACTATGTGACATGAGAAGTGAGTTGTCTGAAAACTTGTTATCCAAACAATAGTAGTTTAAAAATCAAATGGCATTTACTTACCATCATGTGGCCTAAATAATTCTTGGTCTTTCAAATGGGATCTGGTTTTAAGCCATCCATTAAAAAATCGTGTTTTGATATCAACTTCTATTCATTCCAGAATCAACTTTTTTAAAAAAAGAGAAACTCTTCTAAATGATCTGTTACAAATATAATTATATTTATAGGTTCTTAACATTTATACCCCTCCCCCAAAAAGCACTTTCCTACATAGTGATCTTGCTTGTAATTCTTACTCTCTGGAAGATCATGTTTACAGTTATAACACTGCACTTCCTTTATCGCTAATCAAAGAAAGTTGAAAAAAACAGAAATACAAACTGAATTTATTCAAATTCTATAATTATTAGACAGAATTGAAAAATTCAAAAAATGCATTTATTTAACTGCCAACAAGTTTCTGAAAAAAAGGTAGTGGATTTTTAAATCCCTTGAAGAAATACAGCTTTAACCTATCACATTGTATATAATAAATACCATAATTGAAGCTAGAAGGCTATCTGATGACATTATCATCATCTCTAGGTGATTCCTTTGTTCTTCTCTTCATTATTATCAAAAAATTTTAAGTCTCTACTATAATAGGCCATGAAAACCTCAAAAAGTACCAAACAGGAAAGCTTCTTCAGCTTTCAAGAGCAAAGCAAGGAAGGAATACCATCTGCAAGAACCTGATGTCACAGACTATAGGCTTCATTCATTTTTACTTTATGTTAGTGCTTTTCCTGCACAATCAATAATCTCTAAACAGTCTTTCTAAAATGAACAAATTAAATTGATACTTCACATATAAGTAAATTAAAATATCTTTCAAATTCAAGTGATTTGTGATTTTTTTTCTTTTCTGAATAAAAAAGGGAAATGGTAAGAAATAAATGGAAATGTTACAGTTTTTAAAATTTAACTGTGTGAATTGGTTATGTTTAAAATAGTTTTTCTATACTGTCTGTGAAAATTAAGTAATGAAACCACTGGGATAAATAAAAATACATTATTTTAAATCATAAATCAATACATATAAGGAAAACAATTTTGTGATTTATTCAAAGTTACAATATAATTTACTTCAAAAATAAAATATAAAAAGTAAGATAGTAATATTTCATATTGTTGGCTTATTTTTAATAACTGATCCTTTTTATTATTTACCCTTTAATATGTTTTATATTTTCTTAATAACATATGATGGGCTCACATGCAAGTATTAGCATGCTTAAATCCTTAAGTGATCAAAATATTGAAGTCTTCTAATTCAAATATAAATTATAAAACATAAGAGGAAATATGCAGTTGTTTATTTTAATGTTATTATTCTGTCCTCTAAAGTCATTTCCTACAAGAAATAGTATAAACCCCTTTGGTATCTTCACTAAGCATTATAATTACTAAGTACATAGTGAAAGGTTTTCACTAAATAAGAAAAAAATTACAGATAGCAACATGCTACGTGCTGCATACCCTTAGATTCAAACAAGTACCCTAAATTTTCTAAAGAACAATTACTCAGATCCAGAATTGGGGTTTTTAATTACCTATAAATTAAAAACTTATATTGCATTCATGAGGTATCTAACATTTTTATATTTTAAAAGACTGCATATTCCTTTATCATATAAATGTAGGCAGAACATAAGCCACTCTGTACCTAAACCACAAGATGGCTCCCTCTCATTGGCTTGGGGATTGTAAATAGCATTCAAAAAACAGTTGTGGCTAATTTTACTAATGATTGAAAGCAATCTTTTGTCATAAAAGATGTATTAAAGTGAAAAAAGGATACAAGTCAGTATAGTTCTACATTTTAGTAGCTTCATTAAATAGACTTTTAAAGGATAACCTACTCAAAGTATTGAAATGGATCCTAAATTTTACCCAACACTACTGATCCTAGTAACTACCGAAGCCAGAACTATATTCTTGATCTTCAAACTGCAGTAAGAGGGATTAAAAACTATAAGATAAATATTAACATCATCTTACAGTAACAATGTCACTATAATTTAGAAAAAGGTACATCATGAAAATATATAAAACTTTAGTGAGTAAAAAATATGAAACAAACAGAAAAGGAATTCAGTGTTATGGTGGAAAATTTGCCACAGGTATTCCTTTTATCAGCCAATCCCATTCCAATTTCATTGAAGGTTCTTGGTGGAAATATTTAACCATCACTGTGAACCATGCTACTCTCAAGCCAATTTTAATAAGCAGAAATACAGGGTAGACACTGCTGAGTATAAACGTATGTATTGATTTTAAATTAAGAAACATGTAAAAAGTTCTCATTACCATTTATATCCTAACAGTATGTTCTACTTCTCTGTGCTTCATTTTATGTTAACTTAGTCTTTCACAAATGACTGAATGTAAAAATTTGGAAATGCCCAAAGGTAATTCTTACTTAGTCTCTCCATCATTCCAACATGATATACTACCAAAATATGACAAAACTGGTTTAATTTCTTTGACTAAGTTAACTATTCACTAGTACTGTAGAAGATTCAGCCCTAATATGTCAAATGTTTAAGAAAAATAATCAGCATGAAATATTAAAATACATTGTCAAAATGACCAAATTTTAGTTCTAGCCATTATATACCACATTATTTGTCTTATTTCACTGTATGATTTAAAAATCTATACCGTCAAAGTGAAAGGCATCTTTATTATGCTACTTGAACTATAAATAGAAAATAAGTTGATTTAGAATTCCCTTTGATTATTTCTTTCTGGCTATCAACATATGGCTAAATGGGCTGGGGCTGTAGCTCAGTGGTAGAGTGCTTGCCTCACATGTATAAGGCAGTGGGTTCAATCCTTAGCACCACATAAAAACATATGGATAAATTTCATTCTATAGTTCAGTTCTATTTAATAATTAAAACAAATATTTTAATCAGACATTAAAAACTTTCATACCTTGCAGGAATCTCTAATTCTGAAAAATATTTGGTTAAAATTACTTGATTCATCACAAATTCATTCAAAAAGAATAAAATATTATGTACATAAACATTTAATATAAATAATAATTTAGGAAGAAAAATATAATTTGGCACTCAAACTTCAAAGTAATTGAAAAACTGTAATTGGCATCCTCCCTGAAAAACCATGCTAAGCTGGTTAAAACTACAATACAGAGAAACAGGTATTGGAGAAGGAAAGCAGACATGAAATTATTTTAATTGAAATAGTATTTAAGAATTAATTTGAGGACCTCTAAGTTGTTCATCATTCACCTTATATCCTTCTTTAAACATGTGTTTATCATTAAATAAACTGATTATTTTTATTGCTTATTTCATGCTAACCATAAAAATTAAAAGTTTACTTTCAATTTCTGCATATTTATTGTAATAAAATTTCCTTAAGATGCTGTTAAAGTTTATAAACTGCTTAGCAGTCATTTTAAAAATCTTATGTGCTCAAAACAAGCACACAAGGCAAATAATAGTGATAGTTAAAATAAATCACAAGGGTTTTCAATGAATAAGTTTATGTGACTCTGGTAAGTTAGAAACTGTTCATAATAAAGTCAATAGACCAAGAGTTGAATGGTGATGTTCTAAGACAAATATATTGTCTTCCTTTGACTATTTTAAATTTATTCCTGTTTTTATCATACTTTGGTTCAGGATCCCTGCTCAGCATGTTTAGAAGAGCCAAAGAAATACACACTATGGGAAGAAAAATACCACACTAATAGAGATAAATGGTCCACATAAAAGCAATCTGAACTCTGGTGTGGCCTAATAGTACTGTAGTTACCTCTAGGCCAGGTTAATTTTCTCTAGTCATTTCTAGTGAAAAAGACTGCTCAAGGCCAAAAAGTGTGCAGCTTATTCCTCATTATGAATGCTGAGTCATAATCTTCCACCTAGTCATAGACTTCTTTAGTCACCAACATATTTACCTGATCTATTGAATGTGACTCTTGTGCATGAAACCATGATTAAGCTGTACCTCATATACAAAGAGTCTAAAAGTTTTTACAGTCTTTCCATTAATGGAGTGAGATAAAAGGTTAGTAATAAGGATCAACAGAAAATCATATGTTCATTTTAATTCATATCTTTAATACCACATGACAGTAATTCCCATTTACTTGTCAACATTAAAATTTTATACCCTAAAGTAAGGGCTACTCACATTTATTTCTGAAATCTCAACATCAAGTACTCATATAGTAAGTGATCAATAAATGTTTGTTTTATAAATAAATCAGTGAAACATATCAAATTGCTAAATGTTGGTTATTGTGGAAATTGAAACATACATTGGATTGCAGAATGAGTATAGCCTAGCTTCCTAATCATTTCTATGAAAAGTTACATATAAATATGAATGGATATAAACATCAATCTAGTTTATGGCATATTAATTTCCCTGAGTCGCACCATATTAGATGGAGTTATTAACTTTCCAAAATGTATAATATGATGCGTTCCACACTTCTCACATTCAGAATTTGCAGCCCCTCCCATGCCTTAAAGTTAGGAAATTGAAAGGAAAAAAGAATATGAACCAAAATATAACAGTAAATTTTTAAAGTAGCAATGTGGTTTAAAATATTGCTAAAAATATCAAATGGCCTTTTATTTGTCCCTTAAAATGATATTATTGTACAGCAAACTTTAACTCTGACCTCTAATACGTTAATCACATTGCTGCCGAAATTATCAACATTCAAATTTACAATTATATAGAATTTTTATCATGGTAGCCTAACTATATTGATACTATCACAATTGCTAATGTTTGGTATTCTCAAAATTCTGTCCAACTCTATCACCCCAGATTATTCTAATAAATGTGATACTCTGATTTGTTGCTTTCCTCACTAAAAAGAAAACCAGAAGAATTTTCTCTAAGCAATTTCTTTGTGAAATTATAATGCATTTATAAACATAACAGGAATGGTGATGTGCTCCCAGCAGCACTCTGCAAGATGGGCTCAGTGCACAATGAAGGCATGTAGAAATCAAGTAAGTAAGATATTTACTAACATTTGCCATGTATTTCCTTGGTGACAGGTTCACACTTCAGGGAATAAATGTGAAAGCCACCTTTAGCATTTTGAACATTTTATTCTTTTGTGCTAGTGAATTTTAATTGGATATATGCAACTTTAAATTTAAAAAAAAACATCGCCCAAATGGGTCTACTGGACAAATATTGAAAACATCTGTGGTATGTTACATCTTGGTAAAATTCAATATGTTAAAATTAAATAAAAAGATAGATCATAGAGTATCTGTAATTAATTTAGTATGAACATAATTCAATGTCTACCACTGTTATAAACTGAGGAGAGGAAAGGAGATAAATTGAATGTTATATATATGTTTTAAGTATCTAAAAAGTTTAACCACATATTCTACATTATAAAACAACCTACAAATGAAAAACGTATATTTTAATCAATACAGATATAGTATAGAAAAGGCAAAAATAATACAGAAAGCTTTCTCAATGATATTACATAACACTGTAAGTATTCTTTCAAAAGAATTACTCTAGCACCTGGAGGCTAATTGTGTTATATCAGTTCACCCTGTGACTCAGAATTCACTGCGTATAGAAGATATTCTAATGTGTATATCCCTCTGAAAATCACTGTGATTCACCCTGTTACCGTACATGATACTGTGTTTGTACCAATGACTGATGGTTCTGGGAACATTTCCAAGAACACGTATTACCTTCTGATAAAACCAGCAATAAAGGTAACCAGTAGCTCATCACTTTTTATCCCATATTATACACAGTCTCTTTGCTGGAAATAGTTGCAATAATGCTTATTAAAGATTTGAATGAAGGAACTTTGGTTTGTGTAGAAGGGAATCAGGGGAGGGGTGGGGTTGTGGGGATGGAAAGGTCATCAGAATGAGACACACTTATTTCCCTATATACATGTATGATTACACTACTGGAATGACTTTGCACCATGTACACCTAGAGGAATGAGAAGTTGTGCTCCATTTGTGTATAATATGTCAAAATGCATTCTACTGTAAAATAAATAAATTTTAAAAAATAAAATAAAGATTTGAATGCATATCCTCAATAAAAATAAAACTGATTTGATATGAGATGCATAATAGATTATAGAATTATATCCATATAAATGTAATGACTGAGGACACATACAGAATTCTACCACACTGTTTCAAAAGGCAGCATAAAAAAATTGTTAAGAACATGAGCATGGGATCCATACAATCTAAATTATAAATTTAGTTGCACTTCTAATAGCAACAAATTGCACTGACTAAGCAAATTTTTTTGTATCTTTTTGCCTTCATTTCCTCTTAGATACTTTTAGTTGCAAAATTTTAATGAATTAATATTTGTCTGCTATAAAAATAGAGATAAAATTATGAAAATAATCTTGTACAATAGAATAGAAACTTCAAGAAGGTGAGAATTCTACTGCTCATTAATATATTCTCCATTTCAAAATATGCATTTGGCCAATAGGCACTTGATAAGTATTTGTGAAATAGTGAATGAAGCACTGCAAAGCTATTATTCTCAAACACTGTGAAGTCATTCAAAATATATATCAAAACACCAGCAACAAAAAACTATACCTAATCACACTCTCACCACTCTGTGCAACTCACTATTTCATTGCAGACTCAACATGCTATCTTTTTAATTCATCTGCTCCTGTGAATAATGTTGAAGTCTTCCTACTATTTTCTCTATGTATAATGGCTTCTCCTGATACATAATATCTCTATATGCCTCCAACTTCTGCTTCCACTATCAACTACTATCTTCTTCAAAATGTCCTCAAGTTAAATCTCCTAAAAGCAATAATTTAATTGGTTCAATCAGTCATTCCAATATGGTCTGCTTCTACTGGGCAGAGTTTTGCATCTAGGCTAACTCTTAATCTGTTAGCCATTTTATAAATTGGTTCAGTTTGGTTTAGATAACCACTCCTGGTTTCATTGTGGCCAAGAGTCATCTAGTGTGTAGACTATAAAGGTAGACCATGCAATTTGTGTAGGAAAATCTTAAAAAGATTGTAAGAGTTCATTAATTTGGAGATATCCTAGAAAGGACCTATATAAATTAGCCATGCTCAATTGTCCTATCCAAGACATAATATAATTTCATGTGGAAAAAGTGTGAACCCTAAAGTAACATAAATAAAACCCTAAAATAACATAAATAAATAAAAATATAATTTGTAAGATATATCCACTTTATATAAAGGAATAGTTCATATAGATGTTCCTCAGGCTACAGTAATTATGTCCTGATTCTCCATTATAAGTTCAAAATATGGCAAATTGAAAATATATTTAATATACCTAACTTGACAAACATCATAGCTTAGCAACACAGTACATGTTGAGTGTCAGTTGTTTACCCTTGTGACTAAATGGCTGGCTAGGAGCTCTGGCTTGCTGCTGCTGCCCAGCATTACAAGAAAATATTAGACCACATATTCCTAGCCATGGAAAAAAAGTGAACATTTAAAATTCCAAGTACTAGAAAAGTTTCTACTGAATGTGTATCACTTTTGCATCATAAGATAGATAAATTGTAAGTCAAAACATCATAGGTTTGGGATTATTTGTAGTTCAACTACAGGATAGTTCTAAGAGGAAAAAACATCCATTTATCCCTTTATTTCCCAGTGGTGTCATCCAATGAAAACAGCACCAAATGTCAGGGGCTGCTTGTTTGTCTGTGCTGATCCATTTTTGTACCTATATATTGTCTTCAAATTAGCCCAGCTGTGGTATATACGGGAATCTACTAAAACTCCTATGTTCACTTAAATATATATAGCACTTCTATTTTTAATTTGTATATGCACACAAATTAAATTATTTAACCACATATTACTATTAATCTTCAATAGCATTTATCGAAACAGGTGATTATAATTCAAAACTATTGGCAATATCATTCCTAAGATATATCTCAAGTTTAATATTTCCTCAAACTATTTCAATTATGGCCTGATTAAGGGTTTCCAATTCACACTTCTTTAATACTAAAATTGTCACAGAAAAAATGAATTCTGAAGAGTAAATTGCAAAAAGGCACATATTGAATTAATCAATGTTTATTAGTCAAGAGAGGAATACTTATAGTGCAAGCCAAATTTTATGACACTTTCTGAGATATAATTCACAGATCATAATTTTTAAATGTATAATTCAATAGATTTAGTATATGTACAGACTTATATAACTATTGCTACTATAATGTTTAATTTCTGAACATTCCTTACCCTAAGAAGAAAACTCATACCATTACTACTCACCCTCTATTACCCTTTATCCCTCTCCTACCCACTGGCAACCACAGATCTACATATTTTTGAACACTTCAAATTTAAATTTGCCTGTAAGTAAACATTCCTTATAAATGAGATCATAGAATATGTAGTACTTTTGCATATGGCTCCTTTCATTTAGCATAATATTTCCAAGGTTCATCCATGTTGTAGCATGTATCAGTATTTTATTTCAGAAATACAATAAACAGAGTAGTTGAGAACAACCTGTACAAAACACTCCTGTAGAGTTAGATAAAAATACCATCTATAAGCAACCATTGTTAAACTGTTTGGACTAAAATGGTAGATCAATTCAGTTAATAAGACTAAAATTAGTAAACCAAAATTTGATTTAATTAAACACTCATCTCAGAAAATACTCAATATAGACAGAAAGTGTTTAAAAGATATAATTCCCTATTAGAAATATTTAGTCTCCTGTATGAGAATTATTTTCTATGTCTTCAATATTATTTAAATCAGAGCCTTTTATTTGATAAGAAAATCTGAGATATTATAGATCTCCTATTTTCACTACAGTAAAATGTAAATCCAGTTATCACATTCTTCAGATTCTTTAGGACAGAGTTATATCTGTATCATTCATCAAATTATAAAATTGTAATATAATCAACTACTATAAAACATATTTTTTGAATCCTGAGGATGTACGAGACATTGACCATGATGTAAAGATATGCACTGCTACTTGGTATGGCCATTCTAAAGCAGTTACTTAAAATTGTCATGTGCTTATGTTATTACATATCTTACTATATAAATATAAATACAAAATAGTTAAAATTCAACATATATAGTTAGAAAATGATTGATACTAATTTTTAAACTGAATATTAACAAAAGATCTTATCTGGAGCCAGGTGCGGTGGCACACGCCTATAATCCCAGCACTTTGGGAGGCTGAGACAGGTGAATTGCGAGTTCAAAGCTAGCCTCAGCAAAAGCAAGGCACTAAGCACCTCAGTGAGACCCTGTCTCTTAATAAAACACAAAATAAGGCTGGGGATGTGGTTCAGTGGTCGAGTGCCCCTGAGTTCAATCCCTGGTACCAAAAAAAAAAAAAAAAAAAACTTATCTAAGTTTTGCTATTGAAAATTTTTCAAAAATTTGGTTCTTTTCTCGAGTAAATACAATCCAGTAAAATTATATTGGTTGAAAGACGAGAACTAAGATGCCAAAAGAAAATCTGAACACAACTTTCACTATATTTATAAACATTTGGAAGTCTAAAGTAGCAAAAACAAAAATGCTTAATTTCTACATTTTAAGGAACTCATAGTAAATTTGAGGAATTAGTCTAAAAAACCAACAAAGAAAATGCTATAGAAAACTAGCATAAAACAAAATTTCATTGTCATATTAATTATGCAATTTATTTAATGAATTTTGAATCCCCTTAAAATCAAAGACCTAGAATTATTTTCATGAATCAATACATTATTATCTATATCATAGGCTATATAACTTCCCTCATTCTACCTAAATTTAGCTCCAAAAAGCAACCTTCTAATTGCCAAATTGAATGGACAATTTCACGCTTTGATTTTCATAGACCTTTCTATGGCAGCTGTATTTCACTTTAGCTCTCTTCTCATCTCATACTACATGTTTTTCTCAGACAATTCCATCCAAACAAAAAGCTTCAATTGTCACCCATGTTATAACAATTCTCCAATCAATATCATAAACCCAGGTCACTGGCCTGAGTTCCAAATTCCTCATAGACTACCTCAGAAATACATTCCAACTCCTTTCTAAAGACAGACTTACTATAACCAAAAATGTAAACTTCCTATATTCTCTAGCTCTCTAAAAACAATCAACAGATTGTGCTGTTTTTAAGTTATCTGAAACTCTTCTCTTGCACCATCTACCTCTCAATTTAATTGATCACTGGGTGTTCTGATTAATTATCTTGTATCTGTTCCCTCTTCTGCTGGTATCCTTAAGATCTTAATTTTTTCTTACATGGATTCCAGACTGGTTTCCATATCTCAAATTTCACCAATCAATCAATCCAGACACCTATTTCTACAAAGGTCACATTTTAATCATGTTACATTACTGCTTAAAATTCTCTTGTGGAATTTCATTGCTGATAGAATAATCAGAAAGCCTTTGTCATCTGGAAATTCTGCCACTCCAGCCCCTTACCCTCATCTGGAACTACAAACATCTTTTGCTCCAGATATATTCAAACTTTTAAAAATGTCTAACGTGGCCACATTTCAAGAGATCCTTTATGCATGGCATTCTCTTACTTCAATACATGTGAACAACAACATGTTACCACCTCACAATACTCAGTTCCCTTAAGAAAATATTATCAAATATATTATAGAAACATATTAAATATATGTTTTTCCTCTCCTTTGTTTTCAAAAACTATATATCTCTACCATAACAGTAATTATTCTATGCTATTATCCACTTTTTGACTATCTCCAAAATTAACTGAGTTCCTTTGAATAATTGTTTATTAATTTTAAAATTTTTTGTATAGCTATGAATAACATCAATAATTAGTAAATATTCAATAAATATTTTACTTAATAAAATCATAAATACATTAGTGACAAGTATAGTGGGCCCTTAGAAATGGCAAAAGTATATAAAATACCAAACTCAACCTCTGATCAGTAATACAGAAATTCACTAAAAGCAGAGAAATTCAATAAAAAACAGAGAACAAACTTTTCCATATGTTTGAAGCAATGTGGTTCCTTCTTTAATTTGATTAAACACATGAAACCTTTAAATAAAGCTATAAATGTGTAAAAGTAAATTTTTGTTTACCTTTCTAGCAGAATGAAGACCAAACTGAAAAAAACAGCAGCAGCAGAAAAAATTACAAAGCCAATCAAAGAGTGACAGTATGTCCACCTAACCCAACCTCTATTAGTAGGTCTTTTTCCTTTTTTCTTTTTTTTAATTTCAGTAGGCATTTTGTTGCATTAAGACATGGCCAGTAGGATGTAAGCCTCCAAGGCTCATTACCTTAAGCCCACAGGTTATGATGAAATTGTCATCCTGGTTGAAATTTAAATTAAAAACATTCCATAAAGGATGAGAAAACCTCAAAGAATAAATCTAATGTGTATCTTAAAAGAATTGAGGACATATTCTTATTTTCTATATTTAAAATTAAATATGCATATTCGGTACTGTAACATTTCATGTTACTCCTTTGAGTTTTTTGATTTTTGAATAAGAATATATTTTCTTTCATAAAAGTCATAATACATTAAATGAATTATTAGGCCATTTGAGTTTTAATATATATAGTATTCTCTCCCTACACCTCAAGGAAAGGTTCCAGTACCCCAGGGAGAGATGCCTGAAACAACAGATACTACCCCAACCTTTAATATACTATGATTTTTCCTTATTAAGTTCTTTCACTTTTTTCAGTTAAAGGAAGCATTTTATAGCTTCTCTTTGATATATCCAAATTGCCAGTATCATTACTCTTACACTTCAGAGCCATTATTAAATAAAATAAGGGATGCTTGAACACAAGTACTATGATACTAAGTCAATATGATAATAGACAGCTATAAAGTGAGTAACAGGTGCGTAGCACACAGGGCAGATACACTGGACAAAAGGTGAATCACATTTCATACAGGACAAAGTGAGACAGCATGAAATTTCATCATGCTATGCAGAAGTGTGCATAATTGAAACATGAATTGTCTATTTTTGAAATTTTGTATTTAGTACTTGTGGACCGCAATTCACCATGTGTAACTGAAATAGTGGAAAGAAAAGTCATGAATGAGGGGATTACTATACTTCTTGACTACTTGGGCTCCCACTGCAAGACATGAAAAATCTACCCGTTCCTGTTCTACAATCTAGGAGGTGAGTCAGGATTCAGGTAATCTTCTAGGTTGAAATTCACATGTAAGATCAGGATATATAGGAAATCAACACTTTGGATAAACATATAAGAAGAAAACCGGGAAAATAAACTAAAGGGAAAAATAGGCAATGGTATGAATGTAAAATAGACCAGAAAAAAATATGAAATTGGTCCCTAGAATTTATGTCAAACACTCAACTATACAGTATGCAAGAAGATATTAACAAAGGAAAAAATAAATAGAAAAAAAATCCACAAAAATTAGGAAAAGCAGACAAGAAGCACAAAATACCATACAGAAACATTAATGACTGAAGATAACTTTCTATCTGCTTCAGTCTTTCTTCCTCTACTTGCTTCTTTTTGAGATAGGGGTCTATCTCACCTAAGGTTATTTTAATGCTCACACCCATAGTCAAACTCACCCACGTATCCAAACACCCACACCCACTAGGGCTTACACATAAAAGGAAGTAATAAAACAACTAAACCTGTTCCAAGAAATAGACTGTAACACTTTAACATGTTTTTCTTTTTGTTTCCTTTGTCCTTCAATTCTTGGCTGTGAGTCTGGGCTTTTAATAATTACCTGCCTCTCTTTGGCTCTTTGATTCCAGCCTTTTCACCATACTGGACTTTGACACTTTATGAAATTCTCCCTACAAAAATGAGATCCCACATTTCTCCATTAGCTGAGATCCACCTTCCACTCCACTTGTATCTTCACAGTTAACTGAGGAAAAGACAAAATAGAATCCCTGGCAGGGGAAATGGTATATGAAGATTTCCTAAGGTAGAATATAATTTTATATATGCTAGGAACTAATAGTTGCATCACATTAAGACTTGTCTACACTAAAAAATTTTTAAAAATATACAATCTGTTAAAATAAATTAGAGAGTTCAACAGAACTTTGGGGAAAAGATTCACCTGAAGTCAGTAGTGGTTTTACATTCCAGCAACAACTTCTCAGAATATGTAATAATATGAAAAAGATCCTGTTTGTAATGGCAGCAACAAACATATTGTTTCAAAAACAAAACTCACAAATGATATGCACTTCTATACAGCAAATTATAAAAGTTTGGAGATGCACAAAAAAGAAATTAGGTAATTCGAGAATGAGTGGGGAGATTCAATATTGAAAATATTTCAGGTGTATCCATAATTTTATCTATAAACCTAACACAAAGTCAAAATACAGAATTTTCACAAAGCTAAATAAGTTAATCATAAAATTCATTTGGGGAAAAAAAACAGAAGTGTAAAAACACCCAAGACAGTTACAAAGGCCAGTCAAGTTAAACAGTTCTTTTAACAGCCTGCTCAAAGAGCTTTTCTGTGACTACAAGCTTCAGAATGTCAAAAGGGCTCATGAGTAATGCAGACCTACTAAATCAGAATCTACACATTTGCTACATCTCCAACTGTTCTACTTATATTCATATTAAAGTTTCAAAACAATCATTTAGTAGTCATCATGATACCTTCTCTTTACAGATTTAACCTTTTTGACCTTTGATTATAAATTGGGACACAGGATTTCAGGCTCAAAATTCCAAGATTCATACATCTAGTTTGTTTTAATTCTATGTGATTTGCTCAGTATGATCAAAATCTAATCTAAACTTTGTAGAAATGCTTTCCTTTTATAAAAAGCATAGCAAATATCATCCCAGATTAGCAATGTATACCTTGCATCCTACAAAATTTAATTAAGGAACACCATTTTATCTAATCTCTCCTATAAATCTCTTCTCAGATGAAATCTAGAGAAACAAATGAGTAATGTTACAGATTATATACACAAGTAAAGTATTAGGTTAGCCATGGGTGTTTTCTAATACTTCTGTTGTAAAATTCAATTCCTTTCCTTCCTTGCTCTATTTGGTGTTTCCTTTTTTAGTGGTTGATTCCTTACTGTATTTTATGGTATCCTACCCAAGCCCTTCCTGGTTTTGAAGCTTCCTCTGTTAAAGTTCCATCCTGTGGTTCCTTTTAACTTCCATCTCAATTATCATAAGATCAAGATCCCGTGGAATTGTTTTGTTTCTTCCATCTTTATGCCATTATCAACATAGCACAGTAATATTCAAAGAACAGTATGATCATCCTTTATCTCCTTTGTATTTTCCCTTTACCAATTTCATCCCTATTCTATCAAAGGAATTCTTTTCCCTCAAGGTGGCTCAGGATTACTAATAAAGAATATAAACATAAAAAGAGTCAATATTCAGATTTTAAAGTATAGAATAATATTTTATACTACATTAAGATTATGGGCTTAAATAAAAAGCTTTGCTGAAAAGATTGTCTAAATGCTTTAAGCTCCCCAAAATATAACAAGGCCTGACAGAATATGCTCCCCACAATTCAAAGTATGCTACTTAAGTATAAGGATTATTTTGAGCAAAAAGGCACTTGAAAAACAGCAGATGCAAGAAGGGCATTTTAATCTTCCCTTTTCTTCCTGAAAACAGGAGATAATACTTCCCATTTGAAAGATGTTCTTCTTGTACTAGAGGGTAATAAATATTCTTCAACAGGGATTCATAGAAAATGTAAATTCCACACAAACAGATCTTATTAAAATAATTCTCATCTTCCTTTATTCTTCCCACATAATTGTTACTTTTCTGTAATTGATTCTCTTTTTCTCGCAATTGTCCAATCTAATATTAAAGAAATTTAGGTTCTGCCACTTCTTTGAGTTATTTTCTTTTCTTTTTTTTTCTTTTTTGGCACCGAGGATTGAACTCAGGTCTCGACCACTGAGCCACATCCCTAGTCCTATTTTGTGTTTTTTATGTAGAGACAGGGTCTCACTGAGTTGCTTAGTGCCTAGCCCTTGCTGAGGCTGGCTTTGAAATCATGATTCTCCTGTCTTAGTCTACCAAAGTGCTAGGATTACAGGCGTGCACCACTGCGCCCAGCCTTTGAGTTATTTTCTTACATGGATTCCCATGTTAAAGAAAACTTAAGATTAAGTTTGTATGCTTTACTTGTATTAATCTATCTCATTTCATAGTCCAGTTGGTACCCTATGAAGGTAGAGGTAAAATTCTGTGCCTGCACCAATATATTGCATAAAGTAAATCCTTGCAATAAGGTAAAAACCCATCCTTTTCTCACTCAGGGACCTGTGGGAGTTTTAGAAAGGCTGAGAGATACGAATGGGCACGTAAGAGAAATACATGCCCCCTCTGAGATTAATTCTGATAAAGTATGTGTAGGTTTTAAGGAAAAACTGAGAGCAAAGGACTTTTGGTGTCCCACTCCTCACATAAAACTCCAAATAGGAAACAGCAGTCTATTACATATGGTGGCCTACACATGCATAGGACTTCTGCAGCAGGGTAAAATTGAAGGGTAGTAGGAAGAAACTCAAAAAGAAGAGGAAAAAAAGAGGAAGTTTGCACCCCATGTGGCTCTTTACTTCCATATATTATTAAAGGGATCCAGACTATTTATGGGGAAAACAGAGGCAGCGCTAGGGGAGTAAGAGCAATCACACTGGTGAGCAGTGAAGTGACTCTGCAAAAGAGTATGTGAGGTCTATATGCCACATTAAGGAATGGGGATATCACAAGCATGATGATATGCCACTAAACCATTTTTAGCAGAATAATATAATTATATTTTGATATGAATTTCCAAATTCTGAGCTCTAGTTTGCTACTCCACCAACCACATTATATATCTAGACATTCTTAACATTTTCAAATCTATCATACTCTTCATGTCACCTTATATTTATGTGTTTTCAATTTCATGAAAATCTGTTCCCTTTCTCAACTGGCCAATGCTCAGATGCCACCTTCTGCCAGATATATGCGTTAACATACTCCCAATCATTGCATCTTCTACCTGGAGATTTCTCTCTGGGTTTCCCGAATTCCTGCAATTGTTCTGATTATTCTTTTCTAGCACTTATGGTAATATATCTTAATTGCATGTTTTCTTCTCTGTCTGCACTGATCTCCCTAAAGGCAGAAGTTCTCTTCTATCTCTATACCATTAACATGTGCCTCTATTATCTGTTATCCATTCATTAGCATTAAATCTCTGTACCATAATCTCTACAGAGTAGCACCTAACATTATGTCTGGCACACACTGAACAAAGGTTTCCTGAAGGAAGAATATCAGAAGGCATAAAGGCAGGCAAGCAGGCCCACTTGATTATTACTACCTGGAAAATCACCATAGAGCTTTCCTTGAAAGATGAAAAATTATTTATTAAAATTCTTAACTTCTGATTTAATCTTGTTTTTAAGAGCATAAAAGTTCATTAATATCAAATTTGTGTTTTAAAATATTATATATAATTCATACCTAAGTTTATGGCTACATAAATGCTCAGGAATGAGCTAGTGTCTTCTTAAAAATGGTTACTTATAGTTCTGTTTATTGTAATTCCAGGTATCTGTTTGACTTATTAAAAGACCTTCTATTTATTTTCTCATTGCAACAAGGCCTGCTCAAGTTAATTCACTTCCAATGTTGAAAACATGTTTTACTGCTTAAACATTTCTTCTATGGTTGGATTTAACAGAAATTCCTTTGAATAAAGGACTAATTCACATGAGTTTTAGAGACTACTCACATGGCATCTCTTCCCTATTATTTTATGGTTCTTTCTTTTTCTCTTCAAGTATAATAAAAAAATGTTTTAAAAATCACAACTGAACATCCAAAATATTTAGTCTACCTTCATCTTCCTTGCTAATCAAAATTTTCTGAATTAACCACCTCAGTCTCCCAACCACAAACACTAAATATTAGTTTTGAATATTTCTTAATCTTTGCCACTTTTGCAGCTTCTCCTGAGACAGAGTTCTAAGATTTTTTCAGGATCTGATGAAAATCAGACACACACAAAATATACATACACACACACACACACACACATGCACACACAACCAGATTTGTAAAAATTGTGAGAGATTAATTAGCAGGATGTGAAGACTTTTTACCCCTAAGTATTTATAGACAGGTTTTTAGTACAAAAAGTCTTCAAATATCATCTGACATTAATATAAAAAGTCCTCAAATATATCCTTCAAATACAGTCTCATAGAATAATTGATAGTTACGCCAAGTGTCAAAAGTTGTATACATGTGTTCATTAAAAATTCCTAACAAACATTCTTTCTTGGAGACTTTTCTTGTACTTATTTTAAGAATACAATTCAAATACAGAAATATCTTTCTGATTTGAATTTATTTATAGATAAGTAGAATTGGAATATCTACACCACTTTAGTAAGATTTTTAAAAACACTTTAGTAAGATTTTTAGCAAGATTTTTAACCCATGTATGGGTTATAACCTGATTTTTAAAAGGCAAAAATAAATTTTTCTCCTTTTATTAGAAATAAGAGAATGGTTCCACTTGATTGTGAAGGGTGGCAGAACGTGCCACTCTAAAATATGCCATTTTGGTGTAAGAATTACTCTGAGCAAAAGCTACTAAAAAACAGCAGATACTAAAAGGGCACTCTAACCTTTCTTCCTAAAAGCAAGATATTAAACTTTCATGTAAAAGATGCTCTCCTTGTATCAGCAGAAAAAAAAAAATTCTCATCACCAGAGTCAGAGAAGGGAACCAAGGCTGAGAGAATTTTGCAATAGTGTTTTAATAATTCTTATCTTTCTTTCGTCTGCCTGAATATTTTAATTACTTTTCTACAACTTCCTCCCTTTGTTCAACTTAGTATATGAGTATTCAACTCAAATTGCTTCTTTGAGTCTTCATTCAATGGGGCTCTTGTGTATATATAAAAATCTGTATGCTTTTCTCTGCTGATGTATTTTACATCAATTTAATTTTCAGGCCTAGCTGGAGATTCCAAGAAGATGAATCGAAAGCTCTGCCTCCTCTTCAAATCTAAGTTTAAAAGCACATATCTAATCTTATTCTGCACATTCTAGATATCTAATAAGTCTCTGAAGATAACAGAATAATGTCCTAACTTCTGAACATGTAATTCAGGACTTCATGACTAGTATTAAGTTATGCTTCCCTTTACTCCATTTCTACACTCACCGAAAAAAAATCAAACATATCAGGAAACTTGATACTCTCCCAAAATATTCTATAAAAATTTGCTTAACCTTTTTTTCTTTTTTTCTCCACCTGGAAGAGTATTTGCCTACCAAGATTTAATGAAATATTAGCCTTCCTTTAAAGTCCAGTGCAAATATTGCCTCTTTTCTGCAATCTGAGTTTAAATTAATCTCTTTCCATTTTCTGTATTTGTGTCCATGTCTTCAAATGATAAAGAAAAATGACAGACTCCAAGGGCCCATCATTAAGCTCCTACTGCTTATTATTCCACTGCTTTGTCATTACACACAAAAAAGAACATACAGCAACTTTGAGTTTTCTATATTTAAAGAAATTATTTCTTAACAAACTGTGGGTTTTTTTAAGATTTTAAAACAAATTTGTTTTAAAAAATGATAAATAACAGAGGATTCATTTTTTTTAAAGTTGGGAAATACTAAGAGCATTATGTGGACCAAATGTTGAAAGACAAAAGGTAGATTTAAAGAAATTAACATAAGCAAAGGAAACTGAATTGACAAGTTTCATAAATGTACAGAATTACATTTAATAGATTCTAAATTTAATTTAACCCATAAGATTGAACCCCTAATTAGCACTAACTTAGAAGACGTCAAAGATAGGAAACTCAGTTCCTAATTTTAAAAAAATGCTTCTTTAATAGTCAGCCTAGAAAACTATACAGTAAACTCTGATAAATACATAATCAATTCATATTACCAGAGGCCCTTTGAATGGAGACAACTCATTTTATCAAACAGACAAAATAATTTCACTAAGTGTGGAATTTTCATGATTTTCCCAATACATAAGTACAATCTAACTACAAACAGTTCAAAGTCACACAGAAGTAAAAATAAGAGCACATTGAAAGAAAAAAAGAATAAAAAGGTAGAGCATTACTACTACATTAGCAGCAAATGTGACAGAAGGACAAATAAAACTAAATTACAAATCACAACAGATGTACAATTTAACAAGTTAAATATTTAACTTCCATGTATGGAGGATATTTTTCATTTTATTAGATGTTCTTGCCAGTCTCTTTTTGTACAGCTATCTTTTCTTTGTTTGTGTAATGTTAATGTTCCTCCCAAGAAAGTGGGAGGAATTCTATAGAATGTATATTTTTAAAGAATGTGTTCATTCTAAGTGTCCAAAACAGTCAAGTTCTCATGTTTTTCCACAATTTCATGGATGTATACATTTGGAGTAAACAAAGCCATCCTAGGATCTAGTTAAATTATTTTTGTTGTATCTGTTAGGTAGGAACACATAAATTCTCATTTCTTTGTCTCTTAAGACTTTTTTTCTTTTTTGGCACCAGGGATTGAACTCAGGGGTACTCGACCACTAAGCCACATCCCTAGCCCTATTTTGTGCTTTTATTTGGAGACAGGGTCTCATTGAGTTGCTTAGCATCTCGCCCTTGCTGAGGCTGGCTTTGAACTCGCGATTCTCCTGTCTCAGCCTCCCAAAGTGCTGGGATTACAAGTGTATGCCACCGTGCCTGGCTTGTCTCTTAAGTCTTAAGTGAGGATTTACCTTTACATTTTCATAACATTATTGAGTATACCAGCAAATTTAAGAGAACAGGTCAGCAAAGACATTTTCTTTCACCAACTATTGATTCTCATGAGTTTGGAAGGAACATGGTATAACAGAAAAAACAAAATTTAGGAAAGACAGCTTTGGATTTGAACTCCATATCTCTAAGCCTTTATGAAAGTCTCATTTCCTTCATTTGTGACACTGAAAAAGTACTGCCCACTTTTGCAGTCCTATTTGTTTTTTATTATTATTTGTCTTTCTTAGTTATACATGACAGTAGAATATATTTTGACATATCATTCATACATGGAATATAACTTCCCATTCTTATGATTGTATATAATGTGAAGTTACACTGGTTGTGTATTCATATATAAACATAGGAAAGTTATGTCTGATTCATTCTTGCAGTTCTCTTTTAAGGAGTGAATATAAAGTTCACAGACTAGGCTAATAGTAAATATATCTCTTATTACCTAAATCCTAGCACTTAACAAATTCTTTTAATTCTTTATCTACTAGTCAAACAAAACAACATTCAAACATACATAGCCCCAAACATGTTTTTATTCTGCTTGAGGCCATGTTATAAAAATTACAAAATGCATGTGTTTATGTTGGCAAGGCAAATATAAACTTATTGCTTTTAGATTTATTTTCATAGTAGATTTTGAGGTGAAACAGTCATCCTAAATACTCTGTATCAACAGAAAATGCCCTGCATATTATGAACATTAAAACAACTGACTTTAAAAATAGTAAATATTCACAGATGTTAAACTATGCACAGACCATCTTGTGAAATAATATCAGATGGCGGTTCTTGTAATTATTAAATAAAAGATACAAATTTTTAAAAACAATATCCCAGAGTTCTGTAAATCCATAAGTAGAAATTAGTTAGACAAAGTCTAATCAAAAATAGAGATCTAAAACTATGGTAATCATGGACACTTAGTATTTCCAGTAATGAAGATTATCTCTCAATGGATTTTGTAGTTTACCTTAAAGAGCAATGAATTTTTCCCACAAGTTACATAACAAGTGTCAAAGATAAACAAATCCTAACACTCATTAAATGTAGTAACGACAGATTTACTGATAAATACTGCAGCAAGGAAAAGAGATCAGTGCAAACTGAGCTTAACTTCAACTTGCACAGAGCTGACTAGGCATTTTAAAGGCAGAAAGAGCAGATAGGACGAGGGAGTGAAGGCTTAGAGCAGAATCAAGGAAATGAAAAATTACAGGAAGCCACATTGTTCACTGTTGATGTTATTATTCCATTTTTATCCGTGAACTACCACTTACTAAAGTTTTAAATGAAAAAAACTGAGATGAGTTAAATTTAATAGTTTATTTGAATAAGACAAAAGTTTCAGAACCAGGCAGCATTCCAGAACAAAATGGTTCAGAATGTCCCACACCACCACATGTGTAGGTTATATGTGTAGCTTGAGGAAAGAAAGTGACACAGAACCAGCCTACGTTGTCTACTTTGCTACAGTAGACATTTTTATTTTCCCCAGTACTAGGGATTGAACCCAGGGGACTCTAGGCCTCAACCGCATCTCCAGCCCTAAATTGCCCAGGTTGGCCTTGAGTTTGTGATCTTGCCTCAGTCACCCAAACAGCTGGAATTACAGCATACCCCCCCCATCCATTAGCACTTGTTTTTGAAGGAGTTAAAGATATGCCATCAAAAAATATGACAAACTGGTATATGGATTATTTCAAGCTGAAATCACTTGAGGAGCTATTAACTCCAAAACAAGTCATCTGGTCTATATTTTTCTACATGTAGCAAGCCATAAAGATTCTTTTGAGAGAAATGGCCTTCCCATACCAAGGCTGATAGCCTTGGCCACCAGAGATTGGTAACTGGAGATGCAATGAACTTGAGCAAACAAACTCTTTAAAGTAACCCTTATCTTTCATCATCTTCTACTCAACCTCATATATTTCCAGTAACATCCCCAGAATTTACACCGTGGACCAGATACCCATTTGCCCTGTTGTTTCTTCATAAATGTATTGTTCTTCATTTAAAATACACATACACATACACACACAGACATAAATACACACACACACACACACATATATGAATCATTCTTGGGTCAGTTTTTCAGACTTCACTCACCTATGAAGAGTCTCATGTTAATCAGTTTTCCTTTTATTAATCAGCTCTTGTACTAATGGAGTTCCTAGGTCCAACCAAGGAGCCCATTTAAGAACTAAGAGGAAATAGAAGGGATTTCTGTCTCCTGTACACCTTATATTGGCATGGTCTGATCAGTGGCGATCTGTGACTGGGTGAAGCTTGACTACAGCCATAGGCTGAGACTTAGTTGCTTGATTACAATATTATACTCTTAGGTTACAAATTTTTCTTTATTCATTGAGTGAAGATACAGTTCACTATGTATGGAAACAGCTTTGAGACAGACTTTAACACTCAAGTACAGTTATATGACAAACGTTAGTTAGATTCCTACTATCCCACAGAAGTTGCAAGACAAGAGCTTAATCCATCCTGGTGATTACATTTCAAAGGAATGGCTTTCAGGTCCTAGAGGAAAATACTCCCGGGATTGTAGGCAATGTGTGTACATCAAAGGAACAAAGGAAGGAATTAAATTTTTAAGTTTAAAACAAAATAACAAATGCTGTACAAAATGGAAGTCAGGGGTCTGTGGTCAAGTGTTAGCTAGAACAAGCTGTAAATTTTTTGGCAGCCTCGAGTTTCTCTAGACAGGACCTCAAGGGGAACTGAGTCATCTCACCACATTAGAGTTTGGTCAAGGACAGTGTATCTGTCACAGTTTTCCTAATTATGACACAATAGCACTGTCTGTTGGAGAACAGAGTCAATGAGATCAAGCTCTAGTTTTAGATCATATGTTCACTAGCATGTTTCACTTCATTCTGTAGCAAAGTGGTTCTCCAATCATTTTAGCAAGCTATCCAAGAAATCTAAACCCTAATTAATAGACAGAAATATGCAAGGAAAAATGGCCAGAACCATAATTTTTTTAAAAAAAGCAAACTACCCATCCTTGAGAAGAAAAGAACCATTCAAAAATTTGTTGTTTAAACAAATTTTTACTCTGTGTAAATTTTTCTGCTCCTGTGGAGCATCTACGGGTACAGCATAGCTTCTTCATTCAAAAGCCTAACATCCAAGAATGAGGTTGAGTTTAACTTGAGCTTTGAAGGAATAGTCAAATTTCCACATTTAGAGTAACTATGGTCATTAAAGTAAAAGGAATCCCCAAGTAGAGAAAACTGCAAAAATAACCCCAAAATTCATAGATTAGAATGTAGAAATGTTCTTCTAATAAGTTAAATGTCTTATAATTTGCTATTATTAAACATGCCTTCACAGTCAAGTATATTTGTCAACAAAATGAAGTCAGATAGTGATATAGATTTTTAAATAGGAATGCTACAATGTTAAGTTAGAATAGCAATTATCAACTCCAATATCTCACTTTTAGGTCAATTAAAGAAATAACAGGCATGTGCTAGGCTACAGTGACAATGGCAGGCAAAGTTTATACAATGAAACCAAGGTCTCCTTCCTTCCTCAGTACCACATTCCACTTTATTATCCTATTTTACTCTATGCCCAGTGAAGGATAATTCAGATGGAAATATTGTACAGAACATGAAAATGACTATGTTAGAAAAACTATATGAATTGACAGTGATAAACTCAGCCTTATAAAGTAAATTAAAGGAGGATATTTAATTTCACATGTCCAGACCTGATGTGTTTTCCTGAAGAATATAAGTGGATATGCCTATTTCAACTTAGGACTTAGGATCTGGAGACTGAGAGAAGTTAAATTAAAGTTACAAACTGAAGAACAATCAGCTTGAAGATGGTCTATGAAGCCACAAGAGTGGAAGAGATTCCTCAAAATCCACATCTTTTTTTGCCATTAAAACCACATTGCAGATCTGATTTTAAAATAATAATTTTATAAGCCCGTCCCAAGAAAACAAAAGGCAGAATGTTTTCTCCAATATATGGGTGCTAACCCACAACAAAGGAGGGGAAGATTAAAAGTTCATTGGACTAGACAAAGGGAAATGAAGAGAAGGGGAGGATGAAGAGAAGGGATGGGGAATAGGAATAGGAAAGACAGTAGAATGAATCAGACATGTCTTTCCTATCTGCATATATGAATACACAACCAATGTAACTCTGCATCATGTATAATAATGGGATAATTATACCATAATAATGGGATTCTAATTGGAACAAGCTATACTTATTCTATGTATGCATAATATTTCAAAATATAATCTACTGCCATGTAAATTTTTTAAAATAAATATGAAATAATAATAATGATAATAATAATAATAATTTTACTAGGTGTTCCATGTGGGTTGGAAAATATCACCAAAATAATTTCTGCAATTCCAATAAGCAGGAATTGATTAACAAAGATCAAACTCAGTGACCACTAAAAAGCATCAATAAGGTAGGGTGCTATGGTGTATGCCTGTAATCCCAGAGACATGGGAGGCTGAGGCAGGAGGATTGCAGGTTCAAAGCTAGCATCAGCAACTTAGTGAGACCCTAAGAAACTTAGTGAGATCCTGTTTCAATATAAAAAATGAAAAGAAAAAAAAAGAGGGATGTGGGTCAGTGATTAAGTTTCCCTGAGTTCAATCTCAGTATTTTAAAAAAAGCATCAATAGGTATATAAGAGTGATATTCAGAACAAAGTCATAGCTGAAGACCCCCACAAAAAAATGTCTTCCTTGACCAAAAACCTCTAATGTAATATATCTGTATTTCAATTTTAAAGTTTTTAGCCTATTGTTTCAAGGAAAGCAGGTTTCTGAGTTCAACTTAATAAGTATTTATTGAACTCTGAGTATTTACAAGCAATGAAGATACAAAAAGATGACATACAGCATCTAAATATAAGCTTTCTTTTTTTAAATTTTTTTTAGTTGTTGATGGATCTTTATTTTATTAATTTATTATTTATATGTGGTGCTAAGGATCGAACCCACTGCTTCACGCATGCTAGGCAAGCGCTCTACCACTGAGCTACAACCCCAGCCCTAAATATAAGCTTTCTTTATCAACTAATTTTATTGAGTGCCACTAATTTCCAAGTGCTTTCCTGGTACTGATATCATAGTGGTAAACAATAAAAACCCAATTTTCAAGTGCTTACATTCTAACAGGTTCTCAATTTTGGTTATTTAATGTAAGTTGAATCAGCAAAGAGAAATGGATGTTCTTACACAATTATTGATCAAACAATATGGCAGTCAGAGTTAAATAGTCTGTCTTCCTCAAAAAGCACATTTCTTAGAAATCTGAATATTCATGTCCTCCAAATATAAGGAGGCTGTCAATCAGCATTTTATAATGCTGATAAATTCTTAGTAAACATTCACATAGTCCCAAAACACATTTTTTTAAAAAACTTGCCTTAGTTTGTTTTTGGACATAACATGTTGCAATTTCTAATATTACATATATAGCTACTTACCATTTTCAGTCTGTATTTGTATCTTCCCCTTTAAATAGCAATAACTTTCAAATTTAAACAGTGGTATAATTTTCAAAGTTCTTAGATGGAAATCTGTCCAGACTCTTTTATGTAAAATTAGATTATCATTATCTATGTGAAACTTCCTCTTCTGGTTCTTGAATTATGATTCCAGTATCAGAATATTTTTAGAAGATTATCTTTTCATCTAATCTTCTGATCATATTTTCAGTGGGAAAAAATTAACATCACTGTTAGCTCCATATGAATTTCTTTCTCTTTCTTTTTCTGTTCATGTTTGTAGTAATGAACACAATATCTGCTTGGCAAAATTTCTGCTCAAGTGATACTACTTTCATTCAGTATGACAAACTCTAGATTCTTTAGTGAGTAATTTTTGTGGTGGGGAAGAAACTATTTGGTTCCTCGTTTTGTCTTTTGCCTTGCAGTACTCCAGAATTTCTCCTTTACTCCTTGACCACTGTGGTAGTTAATTTCAGATGTCAACTCAACTGGATTAAGGAATAACTAGAAACCTGGTAAAGCTTTATTTTGGGTATACATATGAGGTGTTTCTGTAGTAATTAGTCTAAGTGCAAGATGGGGAAGATCCACCTCAAATGTGAGCAGTTACCATCCAATGGGTGAACAAAAACATGAGGTAAATTAGGTAAACAAATACATAGGTGAATTGGTATCTTCTCAGAGAGCTAGGATAGACAGCTGCCTAAGTATTAGAACTGTAAGCTCCCCAGCCTTTGGACTTCAGGATTTAACAACAAAACCTGCTCTCCCTTCCCTAAACCCTGCACGCATTTTTAAGCTTACAGCCTCCTAGTGAAAATTAGACCATTAGTTTCCCTAGTTCTGAGGTCTGTGGACTTGGACTGAACCATGCTACAACCATCACAGCATCTCCAGTTGGTAGATGACATGTCATGGGATTTCTCAGTTATAATTATGTGAGCAAATTCCTCTAATAAATCTCCTTTCATGAATCTATATACATATCTTATGATCCATTTCTCTGGAGAACCATAACAAATACAACTAATACCAAATGCCACTTGGTCCTTTTGGTTTTAATTTTTTCTCCCATAGAAGATATGATTTCAAACCAAACCACGCTATGAATTTCATATTATACATACTCTTAAGACCTTTCCCAGTAGATCACAGACAGTGTCCAATGACATTGTACTGTTTTTCCCTTCACTCAAGATGGTCTTATTTTTGACAGTAGATAATGCTAACCCTAGGAACATCAATTTAGCCCTTCTTTTCCCATAGTTTTTCATGGTCTGTTTATTCTGCTGCAGGGCTTATAGAGAGTAATAGATTGTTCACCACAATTTTAGTTTCATTTTAAAATTTCAAGTTACCTTAAGATATAGCATTCTTTCTCTATATGTTGTGCTGAGAGCATTATCTCTGGTTAGGTTTTGTTTGTTTATATTATTTTGAAAAGAAAGATTGGGTGGCAACCATTATCTTAGCTATCCTGAAGTCTAAAAAAATTCTTAAAAACAATAGTGTTGAAGCAGCAAGATATACTCTAGGAAAAGAAACAAACGTCCTCCTCTACTTTATACCATTCACAAAAATTAATTCAGAGAGAGCACAGACCTAAACATAAATACTAAATCCCTAAGTTCTCTGCTATAAATTATAGGATAATATTTTCCTAACCTGGAGGAGATGAAGTTTTCTCCAGCATAATATAAAAATGCAATAATACAAAATTATTAACAGGCTTCACCAAAATTAAAAACATATTCATCAAAAAAGGCTATTAAGGCACCACATCAGAGATCCTGCCAAGGCCCAGGACCATCATCAGAGACCACCAAGGGAGCCTAGCCAAGGTCACTCCCACTGCCATCTTGAGTTACTTCCACTACCGCTGCCATCATCTTAAGTGGCAGTAGTGTCCATCTGGGGACACCTGCTGGGGACTAGAAGTGAACTTCAAGGTGAGATACAGGTAATCTGTAGTGTCATTACAAGATTAAAGGATAGAAACCACAATATCTCAGATTGGCATTGCAAGAAAGGAAGAGACATAATCAACATAAAAAAACAAGGGAAGAAAGTGCCCCAAATAAACCTAGATACTACAATAATAAAATCCATTGACAGCACAGTTGATGAAATATCAGAGAAAGAATTCAGAATGTACATAATTAAAATGATCTTCTAATTAAATAATGACTTAAGTGAGCAAATACAGGCAAAAATTGATCATTCCAACAAAGAAATAAGAGAGCAAATAAAGGTAACCATTGATCACTCCAACAAAGGGATAAGAGAACAAATACAAGTAGCAAAAGATTACTTTAAGAAAGAGCTAGAGATTGTGAAAAAAAATCATAAATTCTTGAAATGAAGGAAACAATAAACCAAACAAAAAATTCAATAGAAAGCATCACCAAGCAGACTAGATCACCTGGAAGACCAAACCTTGGATAATGAAGACAAAATATACAATTTTGAAAATAAAGTTGACCACACAGTAAAGATGGTAAGAAACCATGAACACAACATACAAGAATTATGGGATATCATCAAAAGACCAAATCTAAGATTTATCAGAATAGAAGAAGGCACAGAGTTTCAAACCAAAGGAATGCACAATCTCTTCAATGAAATAATACCAGAAAATTTCCCAAACATGAAAATTCAGAAAACATGAAAAATGAATTGGAAAATCAAATACAAGAGGCTTATAGGACACCAAATGTACAAAATTACAACAGATCTACACCAAGGCACATTATAATGAAAATGCACAGCATACAGAATAAGGATAGACTTTTAAAGGCCATAAGAGAGAGGAATCAGATTACATATAGGGGGAGACCAATTCGGATCTCAGCAGATTTTTCAACCCAGAAAATCACAGGAGATCCTGGAACAATATATACCAAGCTCTCAAAGAAAATGGATGCCAACCAAGAATCTTATATCCAGCAAAACTGAGCTTCAGATTTGATGATGAAATAAAAAACTTCCATGATAAACAAAAGTTAAAAGAATTTACAGTAAGAAAGCCTGCACTGCACAGCATTCTCGGCAAAATATTCCAGAGGAAATGATAACCAACAATGAAATACACAAAGAGAGGAACTACACTGAAAATAAAAAAGGCCAATCAAAGGAGAAACCAAGGCAAGGTTAAAACCAAAAATAAATCAAAATAACCGGGATTAGAAATCATATTTCAATAACCCTGAATGTGAATGGCCTAAACTCATCAATTAAAAGACCTAGACTGACAGAACGGATTTTTTAAAAAGCCCCAACAATATGCTGCCTTCAATAGATTCATCTCACAGGAAAAGACATCCACAGACTGAAAGTGAAAGGGTGGGAAAAAAAGTATTACTCACATGGACCCCGTAAACAAGCAGGAGTTTTCATCCTCATATCAGATAAAGTGGACTTCAAACCAAAGCTGGTGAAAAGGGATAAAAAAGGACATTTCATACTTCTTAAGGGAATCATACATCAACAAGACATAACAATTATAAATATCTATGCCCCAAACAATGGGGCTTCTACGTATGTCAAACAAATCCTTCTCAAATACAAGAATCAAATAGACCACAACACGACTTTTTGTGGTGACTTTAACATAGCTCTCTAACCACTGGATAGATCTTCCAAACAAAAACTAAACAAAGAAACCACAGAACTCAATAAAACTATCAATAATTTAGACTTAACAGACATAGAGTGTTCCATCCATCAACGAGCAAATACACTTTTTTCTCAGCAGCACATGGATCCTTCTCCAAAATAGATCATATGCTATGTCACAAAGCAAGTCTTAGCAAATACAAAAAAGTAGAGATACTACCCTGCATCCTATCTGACCATAATGGAATAAAATTAGAAATCATTGACAGATTAAAAAATAGAAACTATTCCAACACCTCAAAACTAAATAATACTCTACTGAATGATGCATAGATAACAGAAGACATCAGGAAGAGATAAAAAAAATTCTTAGAAGTAAATGAAAACTCCCATTAAACATATCAAAATATCTGGGACACCATGAAGGCAGTGCTAAGAGGAAAGTTCATTGCATTAAGCTCATTCATTAAAAGAAGAAAAAGTCAACAAATAAATGACTTTATACCTCAAAGACCTAGAAAAAGAAGAAAAAATCAACCCCAAAAGAAGTAGAAAAAGGAAATAATTGAAATCAGGGCTGAAATCAATGAATTTGAAACAAAGGAAACAATTCAAAAAATTGACACAACAGAAAGTTAGCTCTTTGAAAAAATAAACAAAATTGACAAACCCTTAGCCACCCTAATGAAAAGAAGGAGAGAGAAAATCCAAATTACTAAAATTCATGATGAAAAAGAAAATATCACGACAGACACTACTGAAATACAGAGGATAATTAGAAACTATTTTGAAAAGTTATACTCCAGTAAAATAGAAAACCCTGAAGACACTGACAAATTTCTAGAGGCATATGATCTACCCAAACTGAACCAGGACATCATACACAACTTAAACAGATCAATTTCAAGCAAAGAAATAGAAGATTCCATCAAAAGCCTGCCAACCAAAAAGAGCCCAGAACCAGATGGATTCTTAGCCGAGTTCTACAAGACCTACAAAGAAGAATTAATACCAATACTCCTCAAACTAGCTCATGAAAGAAAAAAGGAGAGAACCCTTCCAAACTCATTCTATGAGGTGAGTATCAGCCTGATACCAAAACCAGACAGAGACACATCAAAGAAAGAAAATTTCAGACCAATATCCTTGATGAACATAGATGCAAAAATTCTCAATAAAATTTTGGTAAACTGCATACAAAAATATATTAAAAAATAGTGCACCATAATCAAGTGGGGTTCGTTCCAGGGATGCAAGATTGATTCAACATATGGAAATCAATGTAATCCATCACATCAATACACTTAAAGATAAGACTCATATGATTTTGGGGGCTGAGGTTATGGCTCAGTGGCAATTTGCTTGCCTCACACATGTGAGGCACTGGATTTGATCCTCAGCACCACATAAAAATAAGTAAACAAAATTAAGACACTGTGTCCATGTATAACTAAAAAATATTTTTAAAACAAGAATCATATGATTTTATCAGTTGATGCAGAGAAAGCATTTGACAAAATATAGTACGCTTTTATGTTCAAAGCACTAGAAAAACTAGGGATAGTAGGAACATACCTCAACTTTGTAAAAGCTACCTATGCTAAACCCAAGGCCAACATCATCCTAAATGGAGAAAAATTGAAAGCATTCCCTCTAAAAAAGGGAACAAGACAGGGATGCACTCTTTCAACACTGCTATTCAACATAGTCCTTGAAACATTAGCCACAGCAATTATACAGATGAAAGAAATTAAAGGGATATGAATAGGAAAAGAACTCAAACCATCATTGTTTGCTGATGACATGATTCTATACTTACAGGATCCAAAAAATTCAACCAGAAAACTTCTAGAATTAATAAATGAATTCAGCAAAGTAGCAAGATACAAAATCAACATCCATAAACCAATTGCATTTCTATATATCAGTGATGAATCCTCTGAAAGAGAAATTAGGAGGGCTGGGATTGTAGCTCAGTGGTAGAGCGCTTGCCTCGCATGCGTGAGGCCCTGGGTTCGATCCTCAGCACCACATACAAACCAATAAAATAAAGACATTGTGTCCATCTACAACTAAAAAAAAAAAAAAAATTAAAAAAAAAAAAAAAAAAAAGAGAAATTAGGAAAACTAACCCATTCACAATAGCCTCAAAAAAATAAAATATTTGGAATCAATTTAACAAAAGAAGTGAAAGACCTCTACAATGAAAACTACAGGACATCAAAGAAAGAAGTTGTACAAAACCATAGAAAATGGAAAGATCTCCCATGCTCTTGGATAGGCAGAATCAATATTGTCAAAATGGCCATACTACCCAAAGTGCTATATAGATTCAATGCAATTCCAATTAAAATCCCAATGTCATTCCTTATAGAAATAGAAAAGGCAATCATGAAATTCATTTGAAATAATAAGAGACCCAGAATAGCCAAAGCAATCCTTAACAAGAAGAGTGAAGCAGGAGGCATCACAATACCAGACCTTAAACTATACTACAAAGATATAATAACAAAAACAGCATGGTACTGGCACCAAAACAGACATGTAGACCAATGGTACAGAATAGAAGACACAGAGATAAACTCACTTAAATACAGTCATCTTATACTAGACAAAGGTGCCAAACACATACACTGGAGAAAAGATAGCCTCTTCAACAAATGGTGCTGGGAAAACTGGAAATCCATATGCAGCAAAATGAAACTAAACCCTTATCTCTCACCATGCACAAAATTCAACTCAAAGTGGACCAAGGACCTAGGAAGTAGACCAGACATCCTACATCTTATAGAATAAAAGTAGAACCAAATCTTCATCATGTCAGATTAGGACCTTACTTCCTTAACAAGACTTCTATAGCCCAAGAAGTAAAATCAAGAATCAATAAATGGGATGGATTCAAACTAAAAAGCTTCTTCTCAGCAAAAGAAACTATCAATGAAGTGAACAGAGAGCCTACATTCTGGGAACAAATTTTTGCCACGTGCACATCAGATAGAGCACTGATATCCAGGATATATAAAGAACTCAAAAAACTTAACACCAAAAAAAAAAAAAAACAACCGAATCAATAAACAGGCTAAGGAGCTGAAAAGACACTTCTCAGAAGATATACAATTGATCAACAAATATATGAAAGAATATTCAACATCTCTAGCAATTAGAGAAATGTAAATCAAAACTACCCTAAGATTTCATCTCACACCAGTCAGAATGGCAGTTATCAAACAATAATAAGTGTTAGCAAGGTTTTGGGGGAAAAGGGATGCTCATACATTGCTGGTGGGACTGCAAATTGGTACAAACAATCTGGAAAGCAGTATGGGGATTCCTGAGAAAACTTGAAATGGAACCACCATTTGACCCAGCTATCCCACTCCTTGGACTATACCCTAAAAACTTAAAAACAGCATACTACAGTGACACAGTCACTTCAATGTTAACAGCAGCTCAATTTACAATAGCTAAACTATGGAACCAACCTAGATGCTCTTCAATAGATGAATGGACAAAGAAACTTATATATACACAATGGAATATTACTCAGCAAAAAAAGAGAATAAAATTATGGCATTTGCAGGTAAGTGGATGGAGTTGGAGAATATCATGCTAAGTGAAGTAAACCAATCCCAAAAAAACAAATGCCAAATGTTCTCTCTGATAAATGGATGCTGATCCATAATGGGGGAGAGGACATAGGAAGAATGGAGGAACTTTGTTCACAGGGGTGGGAGGGGGGAGGGGGCATGGGGACAGTAAAGAGGATGGAATAAGATGGACATCATAGCCCTAGCTTCATGTATGACTGCATATATGATGTGATTCTACATCACATACAACCAGAGAAATGAAAAGTTTTGCTCCACCTGTGTACAATGAATAAAAATGCATTCTGTTATCATGTGTATCTAAGTAGAATAAATTTTAAAAAGGCTATTAACAAAATGAATTTAAAAAGTCACAGAAAGTGTTAAAATATTCATTAAAAAACAAACATGAAAAAGTAGGTTTGTATTCAGACTATATAAATAACTCCTACAAATTCCATTACTTCAAATGTGCTAGCAGTTTAAATAGATAGCTATTGAATATCCCTTTCCCAAAATTTTGGGAACCAGAAATGTATAAGGTTTCATATTTTTTCAGATTCTGGAACATTTGTATTTACATAATAAGATAAATTGGGGATAAGACTCAAATATAAATATAAAATTCACTTATGTTTTATATAAACCTTATACACACAGCCTGAAGGTAAACAACATTTTTAGCATGCATATATTTTAACTGTTTTTCCATCACATAAGGTCAGGTGTGTATGGAAATTTCCACTATGGTGTCATGTCAACATTCAAAAATTTGGGATTTTAGAATATTTGAGATTTCAGGTTTTCAGATCAGAAATATTTAACCTGAATTTCAAAAAGTATATATGTACAGCTAAAAAGCACTTTACATAGTTTCATTAGTTAACAGAGAAATGTAAATGGAAACCTCAATGAAATATTACAACACATGGATGAAAATTGCTATAATTAAACACTTGATAATATCTTATGCTAGGGAGCAACTAGAACTCTCATACATTACTGGTAGGAAGGTAAACTGGTACAACCAATTTGGTTTAGTAGTTTTTTTAGAGAGTAAATATATACTTACATTATATCTTGGCTATTGTATCCCTATTTATTTATGCAGGAAAAATGAAAACATATGCCTACACTTCCTTGTACAGGAATGTTGATAGTAGCTTTATTCACAATAGACAAAACTATAAACAACTCAAATGCCAATGAACCGAATCCACAAACCAATTCTGGTATATTGATTCAGTGGAAAACTTGTTAATAATAAAAAGAAATGAACTGTTACACTCAACATCATGAAGAATCTTCCTGATATTATGCCAATTAAAAGCCAAAGAGTATACACACTATGTGAATCCACTGTTGTGCAGTTCTACAACAGGGAAGTCTGTGGCTTTTAAAAAAAAATCATATCAGTTGCCTAGAACTGGGAGAAGGAGTGGTAATTATCTAAGAAGAGTATTTGGGGAAAAGCCGGGCGCGGTGGCTCAAGCCTGTAATCCCAGCACTTAGGGAGGCTGAGACAGGAGAATCGCGAGTTCAAAGCCAGCCTCAGCAATGGCAAGGCGCTAAGCAACTCAGTGAGACCTTGTCTCTACATAAAACACAAAATAGGGCTGGGGATGTGGCTCAGTGGTTGAGTACCCCTGAGTTCAATCCCCGGTACCAAAAAAAAAAAAGAGTATATGGGGAAATTGTCCAGAGTGATGGTCATGTCCTTTTCTTGAGAGGTATGGTTTCATGGGTGTATGTATTCATTGAAACTTAAGAACTTGCAATGCTTTTGTTTGGGGAATTTCTTCCCCTGAAGAAATAGGTGGGAACTGACAAGTGTTATAGTATATAATTTGTGTATACTGCAATTTGTGTAGTGATTATAAAACACCACAAATAATTAAAATTCTAAGGAAAAGAAATTTTCCATAGAATGAAAATACCTTTATTATTAACTTAGCCTAGTCCCAAGCATGTTTTATAATCAGCAAGCTCTTGTGCTAGCATGTACTCTATCAAAGGATTACAATAAAGCTGGCTGGAATAGTAAAATGGAATGCTGACAGAGACCACCAGCCCTATCATATCATTGTTTCCTAAGAACTTGGTATTTTATAGTGAAGAAGCCAATGTTTAAACCTTGTTTTTGAAGGTAATAAAGTTCATGTACATGTATACTATTTCCTATAAACTGATTACTTTTGTTTTTTTATATAAAAACAAAAACAAACTTGCTGTACCAAAAAGTGTCTCCCCCAAAATCTAATCTCATCTTATGCTTTCAAGATGACTACTAAAAGTAATTGATGGAGTCCAAAAGTTACTTAAAAACTTGATTCATATTACTTAAGCATCTCTCATAAATGGGGGAAGAATGGGAGTTCCTGGGATAAGGCCTAGAATCCCATTATCCATTTTTGTGTGGTTGGCATTTGTTTGCTACTAAATACCTGAAACTTGTTCCTGATGAACAATGCTTCATAATACAAAACCAAACCATAATTGGCAAGAAAGCTAAGAAAGCCCAAGTAAAAGGGCCCACGGCAGTTAGTCTTAGATTTGTTGCCTAAATGAAAGGAAGGAATGATGCCAGTATCCTAGTTTAAACAGTCCTATCATATCATCATTTCTCTGAGAACTTGGCATTGTATTATGAAGAAGCCAACGTCTGAAGTTCTAACTTGTTTTAGTAGGTAATAACGTTCATGTACTTTTTAAAAGATACATGTGCACTCTCTCCTATAAACTGACTACTTTTGTTTTCTTGTATGAAAGAATTTAAGAAAGAAATCTCAGGTTGCCCAAGGCCTTACTGTAATTTAAGCAAACAACATAACAATAAGCAGTTCTTGAATTGCAATATCAAGTAGTCAAATGAGTGTGGTGGTATGATTCCCCAGAAGTAGATGCTAAGATGACGAATCACTTTAGCTGATTCATTAAGGAAGGAATCCTATGAGAGATGGGTAAAGAATAGAGTAAGCAGGTCAGAGAAAAGGGAGGAAGTCAAGCAAAGATGTGACAACAAGCATGAGTCCCACAACAGGCAGTCTTCTGCTTGATCCAATCAACTAACTGTGATGTAAGTTGTATCTTAAAGTTGTTCCAACCAGAGGTAAAGAAACCAAGCTTTCAAACTCTCAGGCCCAATAATCATTCTTACCAGCAGTTGGGAGAAGGCCAGGGGTAGTAAATTTCCAAGTACTTCCACCCTCTGCATCTGCTGGCAAGTTAGCTCTACTGGCTCCAGCATAGTTCTCAGAAAAGGAACCTCAGAGAAGCTACTGAAAGCACATCATAAGGCTTTATTCTCACCTCTCACAGAAAATTATAAAAGGATACGCAAAAACTATGGGTGGAACAGCAATACAGTCCACTAAATCCAGGATTAACATTATAAAAATGGTACAGGAAAAATTATAGGTGACTAAACTGATAAATGTTCATCAATTATCAACTTTACTTTTATTCCAACACTCACCCTACCCAAAAAATATATCCTCTGTGTGTATATGTGTGTGTGTGTATTTCTATGTACATAACTACACATACATCTAGTTTTTCCTTTTTAATGATTGGAAAGTATTCTATAATGTGTACTCAATTTATGTATTCATTTATCTATTGATGGATATTTCTACTTATCATTTTAATTGTTCTCTTTTACAGACTATGTACAATAATAATTTTTACATCCTGTCTTAGTCCATCTTGTGCTTCTATAACAGAATACCACACACTAGATAATTTATAATTAACAGAAATTTATTTCTCACAGTTATGAAGCCTGGAAAGTTCAAAAAGCTAGCACCTGCAAAGGATTTCCTTGCCACATTATCCCATGGCAGAGGGTGGGAAGGGGAGAAAGACAAAGAGAGAGGGGGAAGAAGCAAACTCATTATTTTATAATGAACATGATAGCATAATTATGAAGGCAGAGCCATAATGTCCTGATCACTTCTTAAAGTTTCTACCTTTTAATACTTTTCAACAGAGATTAAATTTCAACATGAGTTTGGAAGGCAACAAACATTCAAACCACAGCATGTGTGCATTAAAAACTTCACATATGCATACAAGGAAAATTGTTAATGATGGACTTATTAAAGGGAATATATGTATTTGTTTTTGTAACTACAGTCAAGTTGTCCCAGAAAGATTGCATCATGTTAGCCTCCCATTACCAATGTACAGAAGTATCTGTTGACCAATATCTTCATTAGGATCACCAGCTAAATGGAACATCAACCCATATAGCACTTGCCATCTGCAAGAAAAGATATGCTAACTTGTCTTAATTTAAATTTATCAATGGAATGGCTAAATATTTTCATATGTTTACTAGTCAATTTTACTTCTTTTCCTTTGCAAAGTTTCATCATTTTATTTGAACATTTTCTATAAGTCTCCTTCCCTCCCTCTCTTTCTTTTTTCCTTCTTTTCTTCCTTCCTTTACCAAAGATTAAACTCAGGGGTGCTTAATCACTGAGCCACTTCCCCAGTCCCTCTTAGTTTTTGAGACACGGTCTCACTAAACTGCTTATGGCCCACCAAGTTGCTGAGGCTGGCTTCAAACTTGCAATCTCCCTGCCTCAGCCTCCCAAGCAGCTGGGATTACCAGTGTGTGGCACCACGCCTCCTGGCTTTCTATAAGTTTTCTACCATTCATTGATTTGATGCCTACCTCTGTGCTCTTTACTTTGCTAAACTACTTACTCTGTATTGTCTAGGAATGAATGATTTTAAACTCTGTCACTTTGTAATATGTTTTAATTTCTGACAGTCTACACATCACTTTCTACTTCAAAATTTTTCTGGGTATTTTAATACATTTAAACTTCTATAGGAAAATGTGGTATCCATTTGAAAACAACTGTAAAATTCTGTTCACATTTTTAATTAATAGGTTCATGTATAATTGTCATATTTAACATTTACTTTTCCTACTGAACATTGCTATATTTCTATTTAGTGTTTTTCAATTTACAATTCTTAGTGGAGTTTTAAAGTTTCATTCAGTAATACTCATTTCTTATTAAATATATATTAAATTTCATTCAGTAATGCTTATTTCTTATTAACCATGTGTTATCATTTGATTTGGCTTTCCAAATAAGCAATTTTCTCCCATAAATCATCTGATATTTATTTGTACTAAGAGGAATTCATGATTTTGACATTAAGCAATCCCACTTCCTTACTGAATTCTCAGTTTCAAATACTTTGGGTTATATTATTATTAGTTGTATTTCCTAAGTTATTACTTTCAAATATAATTTTCCTCCTCCTCCATGAATATTTCACATTCAGTATGATAGAAGTAGTTTCTGTTTTGACTTTTTAGTTTGTTTTCTCTTTATTATTAATTTATGAGGGTTAAATGATAGCACTTCTTCTTACTTTGGCAATTCCTACAAATTTCATTTGCTATGCCAGCTAAGAAAACAAATAATATCACAAAGTCTTTAATCTAACATAACTACCTTAGTAATACTAAAAAAAAAAATGAGGCAAAATTCCCACCCTACCAATTCCATTATTCCATTAGCAATGCATTATAAATCAGTTATAATCAACCATCTTAAATCATAATTTGAGGTAGTAACAAGTACTCATATATTTATTAAGAGATAAAAGGTATACTTGCCATTTCCTATTAATTTATTTCCTTTGGTTTTCTGTTATTAAAACTGTATATAGTCCAAGACTGTATGAATCCATATTCATTTTAATCAGAGTGCCATATTATGGAAAATCATGAAGCAAGTAGTAAATAATTTTGACAACATATAATTAATAAAAAATATATTAAAAATTTCTGCAAAGCTGGGCACAATAGTGCACACCTGTAATCCCAGTGATTTGGAAGGCTGAGGCAGGAGGATTACAAGTCTGAAGCCAGTCTCAGCAATTAAGTGAGACTCTTAGCAACTTAGCAAGACCCTGTCACAAAATAAAAAAATAAAAAATAAAAGGACTGGGTATATAGCTCAGTGGTAAATTACCCCTGAGTTCAATCCCTAGTACCAAAAGAAAAACAAACCAAAAAAGATATGCAACAAAATTAAAAGAGACAATTAAACTGACAGGAGCTATCAATCATGTTTAGACTGATCTCTTCTTGTCTACATTCCTCTGCCCTTCAATTCTGAAAATGGCCCTATTGTATCAAAACTCTTACTTTTTTAGTTTATTCCTGTCATTTATTCCTTTAAATAATTTGTATCAAGAACACAGTATCAGCAGTGTACTTGGATTAGAGGAATAACTTCTAATATTCTATAACATAGAATAACTATGATTGACAACTACTACTGAATATTTCAAAATAGCTAGTAGCAAGGACATTGAATGTTCTCAATGCAAACAAATGATAAATGTCTGAGGTGATATACAGGCCAGTTGTTAGCCTGACCTAATCATTACACATTGTGTACATGTACTGAAATATCACACTGTACCACATTAATATGCATTTTATTTCTGAGCATCAATAAAAAATACAAATATATCTTTTTTTAACTTGGAGAAATGTTTAATATTTGGGGGAGTATTTTCCCCCACTTTCTACATTTTTTTATTGGTGCATAATAGTTATACATAATGATGGAACCTGTTGTTATATATTCTTACATGCACAAAATGTAACTATAATTTGGTCACTATCACTCCCCAGCACTTCCCTGCTCCCTCCCCACTTCTCTCTCTTTGGTCCCTTTACTGATTTCCCTTTGATATGCATGAGATCCAACCCCACTTTTCTTTTCCTTTTTCCTCTCTACCTTCTGCACATGAGAGAAAACATACTTTCCCTGACCTTTTGAGTTTGACTTATTTCACTTAACATATCATCTCTAGTTCCATCCATTTTCCTGCAAATGACAGAATTTCACATATCTTTACGGCTGAATAAATCTCCATTGTGTATATATACCATGTTTTCTTTATCCATTCATCCACTGATAGATATCTAGGTTGGTTCCATAGTTCAGCTACTGTGAATTGTGTTGCTATAAACATGGGTATGCATATTTCACTGTAGTATGACAACTTTAATTCTTTAGGGTAAATACTGAGGAGTGGTATAACTGGGTCATACAGACGCTCCATGCCTAGTTTTAAGGAACCTCCAAGCTGATTTCCAAAGTGGTTGTACTAATTTACATCCCACCAACAGTAGAAAAGTGTTCCTTTTTCTCCACATCCTCTCTAGTATTTACTATTATTTGTATTCTTGATTACTGCCATTCTAACTGGTATGAGAAGAAACCTTGAGGTAGTTTTGATTTCCATTTCCCCAACTGCTAATGTATAACATTTTTTTCATATATTTGTTAGCCATTTGTATTTCTTCTTTTGAGAACTGTCTGTTTTATTTGTGTATCCATATGTTAATTGCATGGAGTTTTTGCTGTATAGTTTTTTAATGTTTATATATTCTAGATACTAATCCTCTAGCAGAAGAGTAGCTAGCAAAGATTTTCTCCCTTTGTGTACCTTCTCTCTTCACAATCCTAATTGTTTTCTTTGCTGTGCAGAAGCTTTTTAATTTGATGCCATCCCATTTATTAACTCTTGACACTATTTCCTGAGCATTAGGGGTCCTATCAAGAAAGTTGTTGCTGTTCCTATATGATGTTGGAGTGCTGACTCTATGTTTTCTTCCAGAAGTTGCATAGTTTCTAGTATAAAAAAACTATATATATATATATATATATATATATATATTTTATATATACACTGTTGGTTCCTAGAATCACAAGGATACATATTTTCATTACTCAAGTTTCTTAAGTTTCATGATGGAAAGAGAGAAGAAAATATTAAAATACAGTGTGGTGTAATAAACACTATATATAATGTTATGTTATATAACATATATATATATAAAAAACTATATTAATATATATATATAATGTTATGTTATATAAAATATTAACTGTTACATAACAGTTAACCCGGAGGGGAAAAGAAGAATTAGAAACTATTCAAAAGAGAGTATGCTTGAGAATGCTATCCAAACAAGAAAAAAAAAAAAAAACTAGCATCTTCACAAGCAGAAGGAGCAATATGTGCAAAAGTCCAGGAAATAAGGACAACAGAGAATCAATCGCAAGTTGCTAAAAATATGCACAAGGTTGAAAGTGTCAATACCTGAGACTGGACTAAGACATTATCAAATATTGACTTTATAAAGATCACACTTACCAATTAAAAACAAAACATGAATAACAATAAGCTATCCAATGTAGACATACAACCCTTAAAATTTACTAAGAAGATAATGCATCCAGATTCTATATTTTGGTTTTCTGTCCTGACTTTGCAGGAAGAGATTTATATGTGCATGATTGCTGCTTTTTTGAGAAAACTGATTTTAATTTACACAATAGTTGTCCTTCCCCATCCCTTAGACTAGCTACTCCATAAAATATATACAAACCTAGGGATACTTAGAAATAAGAGAAAGGTTGTGTAAAATTGTCCACCCTAACATGAATATAGGTCCTTAAGGTGATTCCACTTTTTTCTGTCATCAAGATGGCGTTATGTAATTATGATATGTAATGATAATAAAGATAAGTACTGTTCATATTTAATGTACAAGTACTGGGCACTTGTTCTTTATTCTTTGAATACTCACAGCCAAATCATCTGAGGCAAAACCATTTGACATAAAATTGTTGCCATCTTTTTTTTTTTAAATACAATACACACATCATTTTTTTTAATATCTTTATTTAATTACTTTGTATGTGGTGCTGAGGATCGAACCCAGGGCCTCACGCATGCGAGGCAAGCGCACCACCGCTGAGCTACAATCCCAGCCCAATTGTTGCCATCTTTCAGTCAATACAGATTCCAATTACAAGCTTTTTAGTGCATGCTATTTTCTCGATAAGGCATAACCAGACTATAATATGACTCACTGGGGAACAGTTCAAACTTATCTAACATGACAACTATAAAACTTGACACAAGTGAAAAAGGCAGCATAAAATGTCACATGAACTGGTATTTTTAAGCAGTTGAAATTCACATCATCTATTTAATGTATTCTAAGTGTTGGGTGAGTTCTATAGCTGACTTAAAAAGGATATGAAAACTTGACCTTATAAATTTTCCTGGATGACTGTTAGCTATGGCTGCTTATATTTCTATTACTCTAGTTTGTATATCTTTTCCAGGAAATAATGCTTAGATGTGAAACATCACCAAGAATTTGCATCATCAGGTACCTGAGTATAAATGCTGGTGGTTCAGGGCATTAGAAACAGATGACTGTAAATAGTATCAGCTTGCTTCAAATGTAGAAGTGATTTATTTAAGGAACTGAGGCCATAATGGCCAAGAATCTCTGCTTTGAAGATGGCTTCCAGAATATATTCACAGAAAATTTGAACACAACAGAATGCTAATGTGAATAAACAAATAACAAAATGTCCGTTCTCTCTAGCAATTGATAGAATGTAAATTAGAACCAATTTCATGTGCTATTTTGGCCCATACTAAACATATACTTTTTTTTTCCTCCACAAAGGCCTAGAAGACAATTTGGCTTAAATATCTGGTGAATGACAACACAAATGGCAATACTCAAATATTATCCATCATATGATGATGTCAGAACATTGAGACAGTGCTTATAGTAACAGAAACAATTCTTTTAGAAATTGTATCCAAATAGGCCTTTATTAGGAAATTTATTTAAAGAAACAAAAGAGTTTTATACGTAAAATATAATCCTAGCAGTACCAAGAGCAAAATGCCATTAAAAACTTACGTATATGATTCCATAGGAGTGTTCAAATAGCTTATCAGTTAAACTACTACACAAGAAAAAAAGATTATAAACTCTATAAAATAAGAAAATTTGCATTCTTTGGTTTTAATTTTATGTGATAATTATGCACAAGATTAAACGAAAATGAATGTGGAAAATGAAAATTTTAGTTAACAATATGCTCATGAATGAATAAAATTTTTAAATAAAATTCTTTGTTTTATATTGTGTTCTAAGTATATAAATTGTTTATCTACTTAAATGGATTCTCCTCCTGGATTCAATTTTTATGTATAGTGTTCAAATTTTTCAATCTCCTTTCTTGGGCAGGAGATGAGGGAGGAAGGATGAATTCTTTTAGAAGGAATCTTTATTATGTCATTGCCATAAAAGGAACCATATGTGTGCAAGCAGCAGGTCACTACAAATGGTAATAAGGCTGAAAATACAGAAAGGAAAACCTGAATCCTTTTATCTACTAAATATAAGTCACAAAAAGTGCCTGAGTTCTTATTAGATTCACCAATATTCCTGGTAATCCCTTCCTTGCCACTACACACAACTGGAGGAAAAAGTCCTCCTATCTGCCTAAATGAAAACAATAAAGACAATCTTAAAACCTGTTCCTATTAGGATGGAGTACACACAGCTTGTTGTCTTTGTCTTTCATTTGCTGCCAAAGAAATTTAGACAATATAAAGCTATTTAAAAGAGCCCAGAACAAAGTGTGAACTTTTCATATTGTACAACACTTTCAACAAAGATTACAAAGATACAGGTCTCAGACTTGTGACTTCATGAAATCTAGTTTGATAATATGTATATGTCTGGCTTTTAAAGTGATGGCATCTTGAGAAAAGTATTTTCATAGTGTTAAGAAATCTTTCCTAACCTGAAGAAATTATTTTAAAACAATGTGAAATAAGGAAAACCATAAACTGAATACTTCTGCAATCTTAAGCAATGGTATAAATTTCTTTTGTCATGGTCAGAAATAAGAATTACAATGTTCATCATATTTGGAGAATAATACACAATTTTAACACAAACCTTTACATGAAAATACAAGTGAATTTCAAGGCTCAAATTATATATGTGGCAAATGTCTTGAATATAGTGGATGACACAGTAATCAATCTGGAAGCTCTTTTTAATTAATATTGATATAATGATTCATTATGACATATGGCCAAACATAAAAAGGTCTTAAATGACTAAAAATTTTTAGAATCTTCTGTTTCAGAGGCACTGAAATATGGGAAAGTGTCTTAAATAATATAGTTTTCTTTTAAATAATCTAAATAATTTGACATAAAACAGTATCACTTAACATAAGTGAGGAAATAATTTAAACTGGCAGGCTTAAGACAGAAGGCACTCTAGAGACTGGTCACAAACTAAGGCTCAACATTTTGCAACTAAGAAAAAAGTGTGAAAATGCCACATCTTCTCCAGAGAGTATTTCCTTTCCTATCAATGCACATAAATGTGCAGCTTGAATTTACAACCCATTCTTAAAACTTCTGGGATTTTAAGTCCTCTGATTTTCTACACTGTCAGATGGAAAGTCTGAGTAACATAATGGCTGTCCACTAATAAATCATGACTCACCCAGTGTTACCATATAGTTCTGTGACTCTGGTAATGCACTAAAACTAGAAACTGGAAGCTAATGGGGTGGCCACAGCCCCTGATTCAAGCTGATACTGGTCATTTTGAGCAATGTCCCTGGATGAGCTCCAAGCTAAGGTAGAATGCATCTTTGTGGTAGGAATTTTTCAAATAACCTGAATAACAGATTACTAAAAAAAAGAAATACTATTCATTCTCCATTAATAATATACAAATGTGAAAAACTTAAAAATTTTTGAACAGAGAAGATGTTAATAAGCTCACCTCCTTATTGAAAATCCTCCTTGATATCCAGGTATCTCCTGGGTCTGTGTCTTTTCCTTCTCATTTCAATGTATTAAGTCTTCAAGAAGGCTAACTACTATGGAATCTGAGGTACTAAAATGAGACCAAGATAAAACCATTTTCTCTCCAAATATAACATCTTACCTGTATTTTTTTAACCTAGTAACAAAAGAAAAGAGTTTTCTCTATACCATTTGTTCTTCCCTCCATTTAAAAGACTACTTGTTATTCAACTCTTTGTTTCTGCACAACCTCTAATTTCTTAACTTCACATAATTATGGAGTGGGTTATACAACAGAGTGCTTAAGGTCTCTATATCACAATTTCTTCTGAAGCAAACCTAATTATAAAAAATATACTGCTGCTGCACCAACCATTTTAAATATTAACAAAGAGTATATGTAAATTCTGGAAAACAAATCCCAAAGTTCCCTGCCCAAAATAACAGCCATATTATTTTTAAGAAGTCTACAAAATTGTGTTAGGAATGTACTCTTACATTAGTTAGAATGCTTTTGGTTCCAAGTAATAAAAAAAAAAAATCAGGCATAACCAATCCAAGTACTTCATTAATTTATATAACCAAAGATACAGTGAGGCAATCTTTAAGCATGATTTGATCAGGAAACACACTCTTTATCCTTATAATTTTCTAGACTCTGTTTATGGCTTACCCTCAGTAATACCCCTTACATGAAAGAACATAGCACTCTCAGATATATTTTATCTCATTCATATCAAACGGCAACACAGGGCAAAATGATTCCCATCATCAAGAGGAAAAAAGTTCAATTGCAATTGGTTCTTTCTTCATGATGTAACTCCTGGGAGTTACATATGTAGATTGGTTTCTGTCTGGATTACTTAGCCATCTGAGAAAGGTTCACTGTAAGGAATGAGATACATAGGATTCTTCTGACTGCATTTAACAATCAGAGCTCACCCTAGAGTTGCAATGCAGCTCACAGAACTCAAATCACATTGCAGCTACACAAAAAAGGAAAAGCCAAGATGGATATTAAAATACAATTTTCACTGTAACTCAATTGTAGCCATCATGGCCATCATAGCACTCATGTCAACTGTGTAGAAGGAAAACTTAAAAAGAAACTTATTATAACCATATGGTATTCTACTAATAGTAACAGATGAGATATTAAATACATCATCCAACTTCTTGTTCTGTGTCCTATTAAAGACAAAAAAAACGGGGTGGGGGAGAAAGAGTCCTTCAAATAACATTAACTGAAAGTTAAGCAATATATTTTCTATCATTCTTTGTATGCCACTTGTCATATATTCAAATTTATATCTCACAATAAATGACTCAAATAAATGACTCAAATATAAATGACTCAAATAAATCAATAGGCTCTGAAACATTTGCTTTTTAATGAGAATATTCTAATTTGGGAGGTACCTCTCAGGCCCTAAGTCCCTCCACTATCTCCAAAAGATTTCCCATAGCCACTTCAAATGAAAATAAAATAAGTAAAAGTAATGTCCTATATAGAAAGTCTGGAATTGTGAAAGGCTATGAGTCATGTATTATCAAAGACACAAATCTTAAAAAACAAAGCTGAGAACTTGGTCCAGATAAAGGAAATATCATGGTCCAGAAAATGTTAAGGACAGAAATATAGCGGCAGCCAGGGACATCCACCTAGGAAATTTTTTTTATATCTTTATTTTATTTATTTATTTTTATGTGGTGCTGAGGATCGAACTCAGTGAGTCATGCATGTGAGGCAAGCGCTCTACCACTGAGCCACAGCCACAGCCACAGCCCCCCACCTAGGAAATTTTTGTGGAGAGACTAGGAATCACTACAAACTGGTCAGGAGTATTCACAATTTTCTCATCCAGAAAGGGAAAATAATAAGATGAAAAGACTCTGTGAGCTATAACCTACATCTTTATTTCTTTCTCCCATGATATAAGTTTTACCTACCTTAGGATTTTGTTTTGCTTAGATATTCATAAATCTAAGCTCACCAAAACTCTGTTAATTCATATTATAAAAGGGTATAGCACAATTCAAATGTCTTTAGGTTTCACAAACAATACAAATGAGACATAATAACATAAATACTGAAATCTGACTAAGTATTTACTGCCATTTTCTATGAGATTTCAGGCCAAGCCCTCCCCAAATTTGATGAGAGTAATTTCATATATGCTGTCGTTCTCTTAACACACCAGTATCAGCTACCACAAAGCCACATAAGGATGGTAGCCTGCTTGCCAACATAACCAGCCAGCATGCTTGTGGATAATATCACCTTCTAAAGACTGTAAAACCCCAGAACTTTAAAACAGCAAGGTTACTAAGGGACAAAGTGCACTACAAAGCATTCTATCTTTCTTGAGCTAAATCTACATAGTAGAAAAGTTCAGTAAATTAAAAGTAGAAGCTCCAAGCTTAAACAAACTTGGATGTTAATTCCTCCCTTGTCACTTATTGTGTATGAGTTGACAATCTGTATAATCCTTTAAGCATCAGCTATCTCACTATAAAATGGAAATTATATTGAACAAGTGATTATCAAAGTACTCAACACAATATCAGGAAATTAGCAAATACCAATAAACAGTACCAATCTACTAAGAAAGGGTGGCAGGAGGAGGAATGTTCCTGTCACTACAGGACTGGACTGCAGATCACATCTGTCTCTTCATTATCTCTTTTCAGTTACAACTTCTTAAGGCATCTCATATTAAAAATATCTTGAGAAGGGTACAGATTTTCAGATGTCCTTGGATATATTACTGTTTAAGAGATCAACTTAACCATTGTAAAGTCTAAAATTTTGAATTCTGGAAAACCACAGATAGAAAAACCCAAGTTATTTTAAAGTCCCTGTAACCAAGGGACAAGCTGTACCAAAGGGAAATGAACACCAAGCATGTTAGGTTAGAGCCTGATTAGCTAGGTTTGCATCTCAACTTGCTACTCTGTGTGACCTTGGGCAAGTTACTTAAAAGTTCTCTGAAATGAGCTTCAGTCACTCGTCTATAAAATGGAAGAATAATATTCCCTACCTAGATTCAGATGATGTACTTAGCTGAAATGACTTGATATACAATAAATGACAGATACTAAATGATATAACTATTAAGGACTTGCAATAACTACTATTACCTAAATCCAGTACCTATAGGTTAAATGATTATTTGTGATAATGTTATCTAAAATATTCAATGAGAATCTCTCTCAATTGTATCTAAGATACAAGAAATATAAAAGAAACATCCTATCAGTGCCATGTCCCTTTAAAAAATACAGTCCTACTCATAATTTTATTCCATCATACAAGAGTAAAAAAGCAAAAGTAAAAACCATATAATCTCAATGAATGGATCCGCCTTGCCTTTTGATTTGCCATCAAGAGAGCAGCACAAAGGACAGGTATGTGAATCAAATCACTTCACTCCTGTGAGCATCCTGAATGCCCAGAGCACTGACTCAGGAAAGATTTCCTGTGATGTAATGGCAACTTGCTACCTGCAACTTCTTAAGAGATATGGGGGAAAATTAAAGCCAACTCAAAAGTACATGCTATATCAATACAGGACTTTTGCTGTGTGAAATTTAGAATTTGGATAAGTCCATTAAGTTGACTGAAAATGCCTTGTCTACAATCAACTAATGAAAAATGATTCCTGTCATGTTTTTCTTCATAGAAAAATATTCTAATTAAACTCCATTTAGGTAACAAAGTGATATCATTTAGGATTATATGAGAAAATACTAATTTAATCAGCACAAGAAATTTTAAGAAAAATATAAAACTAATGTGAAAACTGCCAATTTGAGCACCAAACATCCTATGAGAGCATAAGTTTTATCTGATTTTGATGCTAAAGATAACACTAAACTCTGGAATGCCCCATTCAAAATCAGTTTTCCATGGCAGCTATTTTACTGAATGTTTTATTTGTGGTGATAATGTAATTTAATTTTGGAACACATGTCCAACACCATAGTACAAGAGGTCAAACCAAGTTTCAATTTTTGTTTTAAAAAGAGTCAAGAGAAGATCGGGAAGAAAATCTCAATAATGTCTTATATTTGAGAGCACATTTAAGTTTATTTTCAAATATCCATGGAAACACTTCTTGGAAAAATACAGTTAACAAGTTCAAATTATCTTAAAAATACATTCAATTACTGAAAGATCCTTTAAAAACCATCTGTTGAGCCATATATGTACCATAAATAAGACCACACTAAGGTTAAGTGAATTTATGTTTATATTTAACTAAAGAGTTGAGACTAACCAGTAAAAATCATTTTTAAAAATTTGACAGCTTGATTCAAGTTGAGCTAATGATAAACTGGCAAAAATAGATTTTACTAGTCCTAGGTCATTGGGGAGTAACCAAATGTTGTTTTAAATAGTCCCTACTGAACTAAAATTAATTTTCCTTAGGCAAAATAATTTTTTTCCACACCTTCAATAGTTCAGTGGAAGTTGGAAATGTTGAAATGCAACCAATAACATCTCCTTTCCTTTCCTTTTCTTTCTTTGACACTATTCTGGATATGAAAACTAAGCATCTTAAAAAAATATTCATAGAATTTGTTTTACTTACCTCAGGCCCTCTCTTACCTTCCCTGGAATATCTCAGTTTTGTTTATTTACATTTTCCTTTCTCCCTTACAATGAATTCCTACATTGAATCAACTAGTCTCCTTCCCAAAAACATCCACTGATTTCAGAGTCCACCCTTGCCATGTTTTCATTTCCACAGTGGTCAATTACCATATTTACCTAGCATCCTCCACCAGGTATAAAAGAAACTATCCAGACTTAGAAATAGGAGTCAGAAAGTACATTCGTCCTACAATGCCTCCTGCTCTCTCCCCATTATTCTCTGAAACACTTAAAAAAAAAATGCTCAGCTGAGGAATACATTAGCAAACTGGCTAATTTGTACTGGCTAATCTGATTACTGCATGGAGTTCTAAGTTACAAACTTTATTTCCACATAGCCCTTCTATTTTTGCCATCTTTGGTAACATCAAAAACTATCAGTTCAAATGGTATATAAACAATAGTATTAATAGAAATGCTGTGTCTAATAGAAAAAAAGTAAAGCCTTGTTTTCTAACAAGAAATAGTTATAGAGGCTGGGGTTGTGGCTCAGGGATAGAGTGCTTGCCTAGCACATGTGAGGCACTAGGTTCGATCCTCAACACAATATAAAAATAAATAAATAAAATAAAGGTATGTGTGCATCTAAAAACTAAAAACAATTTATATATTAAAAAAGTTATATAATTATTATACAATATATACTATATGCAATATATAATATGGAGGATATATTTTGTCATTTAAATGAGATTTAAACTGTTAATTCAATAATAATTTTGAAAATATTTAAATAAAAAAATTTATTTTCATGAAGACTGGAATTATGTTATATATGAAAGTAACCTGAAAGGAATAAATAAATAAAATGATAGGTTACTTTCTAAGACTATAAGTGATTTTTCCTCATTTATAAGCATTTTGTGTTGTTTTATTATAAACAAGTAAATCAAGAAATGGGAAGACACAGCTGACTTTTATACTTTAGATCAGACATAAGTGAATGGTCCATAAGAGGACTAATAAATGGCATAAGTTTTCAGTAAGTAAAATGTGTTTGTTTATGTGCTTCAGAACTAATAAAGCAAGTGGTCAAGCTTGACATTTAAATACTTGTATTTATTTATTTCTTGATCCACATAACACTGCCCTCCTACTTCAGGCTACCATGACCCAAAGAATTTCTAAAACTTTGATAATTTCCAGCTGGAGACTACCTTTTCTGAATTATATAGTTTAACAACCAGAAAATGAAATGCAGAGGGAAGGCTCAAGCCTTTCTTACTCATTTTCCTTTGACTCTAAGATTTGATCATTTCTTCCATCTAGGTTTTGTATACGGTTTGGATAAACTGTCCAGTCATGGAAGGTTCCAGATTTGTTTTTCATGTTTCTCTTCCCAGACAGATTAAGTCTCATTCCTACCTTGTCAAGCAGGAAATTAACAGTTTGGGGACAACAGTATCTTAGAAGTGCTTCTTTCAGTATGCTCTATTTCCTGTTATTTCTTTAATGGCTAAGTGGCTTCTGTCAACTGTTTGGATCTTAGACAATTCAACAATGACTTTGAAAAACTTATGAAAAAATCAAAGACATCAGGTTTACGGTCCTTTGTAGTAGACATTATATTTTTAAATATGTCCTATCTTATGCCATTGTCTTTTTCTAGGTGTATTACGGTTCAGTCAGGAGAGAGAAAACTTATCCATTATTAAAACAAAAAATAATATATAGATTTGTTAACTAGGAATGAAAAAAAATTGAAAGTACCATGGCAAGTAGTAATTATAGGATATAGCTAACATCCCTAGCACTAGAAAAAAGAGGAGAAGCAGTTGAGATTATTAAGACCTAGAGACACAGGACAGGAGGCCTGGGATGCCTCTTCTCCTGAGGAAGAAGAGCTTGCTGCTCCATTGATGGCAGTGAACTTAAGTTTCCAGAAGAACTTTGCAAAGAGCTCCCTGGGCTTGACACTCCAACTGCTACAGAGCAGCTGCCTGCTGGCTGGTACTAAAATCTATGATGGGATGTGATAAAGTTGGTCCTGCCAACTGTTGGAAAAGCTGCAAACTGGATTCAGCTGCTACTATGAGAAAAAACTGGGGTCAGTGGGATGGAAATAATCATTGAGTGACACTCACAGGAAAAGTAAGGTCTGATTTCACATGGAACTGACTTAGGATAACTAATAGCTAGGCCAGAACTATATTTAGAAGTACTTAGTTTCTCCTACACATAAAATAAATGAAAGGTCAAGGCCAAAATGTTCTAGAACATAATCACATTTGAGAGGTTTTGGGCCCAGAATTCTAGACACAGTTACTAATCTATCATCATGGTTAAAAATAATAATAATATTAACTACTACAAAAAATTCTTATTAAATATCTGGTTTTGAGTTTTGAGTAAGGTAGCCTCAGACTTAATATTCCAATTGACTCATACTTTCATGTGCTGAAAATGGAGGCCAATTACAAGACATGATCATCAGGAAAAAAAATGCAAATAATAAAATAGCACCTTCACACTGAAATTAATAAAATGTAAATCTATTATGGTATGGTAATACCCTTATACATACTAATGGAATCTAGAAAATAATTGTAAATATCTTTCAGGAAGTTCAAAATGTTCATAGCCTTTGAACTTTGATTTATTCAGTACAGGTTTACATCCTCTATGTAATAATACTAAGTATTTTATATGTTGATTTATATATAAAGAGATTTAAAAAGGTATTTGCCAGGTGGAGTACATCTATGATCTCAGCAACTGAGGAGGCTGAGGCAGGAGGATTACAACCTAGAGGCCAGCTTCAGCAACTTAGCAAGACCCTGTCTCAAAATAAAAAAATTTAAAAAAAGGGCTGGGGATATAACTCAGTGGTTGAGCACTCCTGGGTTCAATTTCTAGTACCATAAAAACAGAAAGAGGAAGAAAGAAAAAAGGAAAAAGAATTAAAGAAAGATCGGGGCATTTATAATAAAAAAATCTGGTTACTCTACATTTTTCAACAATAGATACATGATAAAATATATGATGCTATAGTTATGACAGGTTTTTCTTCAGCCATTAAAATGTATTTACTATGTTCTCAGTTACTATGCATTAATGCTAAAGTATAATGTATAATATTAAATTAAAAGCAGGATAGACTAAAAATATATAATATGGTCCCATTAATAGAAATAAAATCTTCACCATAAAAGTAAAATCTAGAAAAAATACATCAAAATTTCAAAGAAACTGTCCTTGATTTTCTGAATTCTTAGTGATTTCAATTTCCTCATCTTATTTTTATATTTTCTATAAAAATCTACTATTTTTATAATCAAAATCTATTTTGAGTTATTAAAAATAACTTTTGAATTGACATGATTATACTATCCAATAATGAGTGCTTTGATCTCTGATAATTATAGCTCACAAAGAAGCCTTGGCTTTATACTTTTACACTTTAACTTAACAAAGGAAAAGGCTGAGATATTCACATAAATATGGTAACATTAATAGAAAAAGAAGACCTTCAACATTAAAATTGAAGGAAAAAACAGTATAGTGCATTTAAAATTGATATGCTATTGATATCTTTATATTAGTATCTGAAACAATACATGCAGATCTCTACAATATGTTTAATGTTCCTTTATAAGAGTAAGATTTCAAATAAATTATCATTAATGAGCCAATTATAAAAATTAATTATAAGATATTTCTGCCATAGGTGGCATACAATTTTTAATATATATACAGTATACTTCGTTGCTTTGCTCTCAGTTGGAGGCTCAACTGACACAAAATAAAAAATTTCAATAATTCATATACTCTAAAGACAAATTCCAGCATCTACGTGGAACTTACTAATGGGATGACAAAAGTAAGTCCCTTGGTTCTTATTATCTCAAATATTTATTTAAAAAGCTTAAAACCTTAGAAACACCCAAGCATGGATTTCTTTAGAGAAAGAGTTTTTTGGGGGGAGAGCACCTTAGAGATGTTTCTCTTCCCACTCCTAACCCCAATGTCAAAGATAAAGCCAGACACTTGAATTAAATGGGTAAGGACAGATTGTAATCAGTAATAACTGTATGAACTCCAAGTTTTAGAGGTGAATAGGTGTTTTAAAGGGAGAGTGAGACAGAAAGGCAGGAAACAAGCAGAGACTTAAGAGCTAAGGAAGTGAAAAATTATGAAGGGTTAGTTGGTGTATGTATGTGACTATGATAGCCATGTCTGTTAGCTTGCAGTTATCGAACTTCAATATTCCACAAATAATGGGAGATACAGCCCCATCCTCAGGTGCTGGTTGAAACAAATGCAAAAAATTGGCAGAGCTACTAGTCATATTTTCATTACTATAACAAAATACCTGAGGCAGGCTAATTTCATAAAGAAAAGAAATGTATCCAGCTCAGTTTTGGAGGCTTAAGGGCACTGTTCTGGTACTAACTCAGTTCTGGTGATGGCCTTCTTGCTGGCCAATACCTGAGGTAGCAGAGGGAGGACATCATACAGCAAGAGTTTGGGACTGTATGTCTATCTGATCTCTGTCCCTCTTCTTATAAAGCCACCAAGATTTAATTAGGTTGGTTTCATCTAGTGACCTTACTTAAACCTAATCACTTTGCAAATATATTTTTTAAAAAAAGAAGAAGAAAACTAAAAAGTTGATTTTCACCTTAATATTATTAACATATGACTTTAGGAATTAAATTCCTGCATAAACTCTAGGACATATCATACTTAATCCATAGCAGTACCTGAAATTTTTTCAGGTAGGCACATTAAGGGGGGCTACAGTCATACTGGGATATGGCCTTGAGCTCTCAGAAATTATGTAGTGTTTGTTCAAGTCTTTTTAGATCAAAGTTGAGAACCTGTCAAGAAAAGGGCTCAGAAGACCCTAACTATTGTTTGTCACCAAACTGCCTTGCTAAGGGTAAAGCATGAATGGGGAACAGTATGGTGACCTCTGGAACTTGAGGAATGCTCTAATACCTGATTAATGCTTGACATATTTAGAGGGAAGAAGCTTACTAAATTGCTAGACTAGGTTGCTTACCTATAAGCAACCTGTATCAAAGAGCGAAAGGGGTGCCTTGAGCATGACCTGTTCTTCTAGAGCTGCCAGTCATGTTCTATATGACCTAGATAAAGGCTAAATATTTAAAAAAAAAAAAAAAAAAAGGTGGGGGTATGCAACCTTGCAAAGGAGTTACTCAAGAGCTAGAATTAAGTGACCCAACAGTTGCTGTTGGGTGGCTGCCAGAAGCCAAGAGCAGAGACCAGAGTCCTAAAGGGCCACTTAAGATATATCTTAACTACCTCAATGAACTGTAAATGGGGTTTCCCAATAGGGAAATGGCAAAGAACTCACAAGAGAAGTAGTCAGCATTGGGAATCTGCCAGACCAGAGGGTTTCAGTATGAGAAAATAAATGCCCCAGTCAATAAGAAATATTATGTTCCTTAATATTCTTGTTACCCAACCCCCACTCACACCCAACCACTACAGGGTCAGAGTTGCACGGTGAATGGAGCGGAAGAAGTAGAACACTAGAAAATTTGGTACAATAATCAACAGCACCTTTCTTTCTATATAAGGTTTTCCCACAGAAGTGAGGTGGGGAAAGGAGATTTAAATCTGATGAGAAATAGACAGTTTTATGTTGGGATGCACTTTCTACTTTCTGAAAATGACACTCTTCATTAATTCCTGAGAATGGCTGGAAAAGATGTAGCATCTTCATCCTGGCACAGAAGAGAATAATTTGACAGATTAAGTTGAAAAGAACATTTAGGGAAAAGGAAAAAAGTTGCCTTGCTGTTTTACCTATTAGTATCTTGCTGATGCAATAAACTGGTTATATAAACATTATAAACAAAAATAAAACATTTCAAATTATGAATATGATAAAAACAGGGAAAAGAAGCTTATGCATGAAAAAATTAGGCAGAATTTATTTCAGAACATTTTATGTCAAATACAACAAAAAAGACACATACTTTGAGAAAATGTTCTCTGATTTAAGAAAATGTGTGTTCATCATGTCATAGTTTTAATTTGAACTTGCATCTATATAAACATGATGGAAGATGAGGCCTAGTCATAAAAATAAATTTCAGAAACAAACTACAATCTATTCACATAAAAAAAAAAAAGTATCTACATCTGATTCTAAATCCCTGGGGAATTTTACATTGGATGACTGAACAGACCTGCCACTGCTTATTATTTTCATTTGTAGTTCGAAGGGTAAAGAGGTTATTTAAGTGTGGAAAAATTCAGTCAGTCAGCAGTGTCACTGCTGAAGATAAAAGAGAAAAATTTTTTCCAGTTCTCCAAAAGAAAAGACTGACGTGATCATGTAGCTTCTGAAAGTGTGGAAAGAGCAAGGCTGTGTCTTCAAGGACTCTCATATAGGGAAGGGCAGCAAACCAGAATGCTAGAAAACAGTGAGGCAAGGGAGTATACATCTCTGAAGAGCAGTTCCTGTCCTTTCTGGAATTCAAGCCAGGAGTCTCTGAGTCCCTTAAATTTAGAGAAGTATGTGAGGTGAGACATGGGATATTGAGACATGAATATACTTGCTGGATGAGACACTGGTGCTAATGGTGGTAGTAGCAGTAATAAGCATCACTGAGCAATGTGCTAAAGACCTTAGAAACATTACCCCATGAGAGATGAATAGCATCTCCATTAAACAGATTAGGAAACTGAGACTTAGGGAGAAGAACTGAAATCAAATTTTTCAACATCATACAGCTACTAAGTGATATATCATGAATTTAGACTAATCTGCCCTAGACCAAAACTAATCTTTTTTATGTTGTACTGGTCATTAATTCATTTAACTCATTTAACAAATAAAATTTATTATCTATAATTTTTCTGTTTGTCTCTATTACAGAGAATAGGGAGCAAAAGGAGAACATTTGGGAAAATGTAACCATAGTTAGAAGTTTGGATCAAACTATATAAGAAAGATTCATAAGAACTGGAAAGGACTATATTGGTTTATGTTTTTGACACTACTCTCCTTGCGGTTTAGCTTACTCTCATGTGCACACTCTCCCTCCACACTCTTTCCTCTTTATCTGTCATGTGAACTCTTTCTGTAATCATTTTATTCTGTTACAATTTTCTTATGTTTTATCATGTGATTCAAAGAAGACATTTGAAGATTATCATTCAAAGATATTCCTGTAGGAAATGAATGTTCAGGCAGATAGGCATAAGGTGATGTTGTAATGACCACATAAATTGATGCACTTTCAGGCCTTTGATCAACTGATGTAGGAATGACTCTGGTCATCAGAGAGAGTAATAGTAAAAATGGAAGATAAAGTATAAACAACAGGAACTAGAAATTTTTGAAAGTTTGTTATAACTCTAAGTGACAAGTGCCTTCATAAAATCAAACCATAACTTATGCTCTAGAGCATCAATAGTATCTTTGACATCAGAATTAATGGAGGTTCACAGAGTAGCTTGCTTAAGTTCATATAACTGGTAAATGAACAAGACTAGGTACAAAGCCAAAGCACTCTTTCCACTACCTGAAAGATCATGTGTTCCAAAGGATTTGTAGTCAAGTTTATAGGTCATGAAAGGGTCCTGGAGAAGATACAAAGTTAAGGGTCTACTCCTAAATTTTAAAATAATAATAAAGTCTAGAGAGTTTTAGGAAGAGTCAAATGGAGACCAGGTATTTGTCCACATACTAAAATAATGACACAATGGATTATAATAATAATAATAATAATAATAATAGTTATTATTATGGTTGATGATAATGATAAATATAGCTGAGTCTCAATGGTAACTTCTTGCTTCCCTGTTCTGAGATAAAGGGACTCCACAGTTATATAGCTAAGTATGTTGTAACATCACTTTTCTATACTAAAGTGCTTTTTTTTTTTCCCAATTACATGTGAATCTTAAAACAATCCCCAAAAACAAAAAACAAAAAAAAAAAAAGAGAAAAAAACAGAATCCCAGGGCAGAGGATCCAGACAGGGTCTGAATATTGGTGCAGAAAATTCTTCTCTCATTTTTTTTTTTTTGATAGTACTAGGGATAGAACCCAGAGGCACAATACCACTGAGCTACAACACCAGCCCTTTTTATTATTTTATTTAGAGACAGGGTCTTGTTAAGTTGTTTAGGTCCTTGCTAAGTTACAGGAGCTAGCTTTGAACTAGAGATCCTCCTGCCTCCACCTCCGGAGTCGCTGAGACCAAGTCCTTTTTTTATTTATTCTGAGAGAGCATCTTGCTAAGTTGCACAGGTTAGCCTCGAACTTGGAATCTTTCTGCCTCATTCTCCTCAGTAGCTGGGATTGCAGACTGTCTAGCAATATTCTTTTTTTCTTTCAGTATTAGGGATTGAATTCAGGGCCTCTCACATGTTAAAGAAGTGTTCTACCCCTGAATTACACCTCCAGCCATTCAGTTCAGAAAATTCTGTTAACAATAATGAAGCATAAATCTGATGGCATACAAAAATGAAACATTTAATCTTCAAAACAAAGTCAACTTCCAGCCTTCTGGTAGGAATATTAATGGATTAATAAAGGACATGAATTGGAAATAGCCTACCAGAAAGAAAATGTTTGAAATAGAGTGAAAAGGGCCAGTAAAATGCTCTGAGTGTATTGAACATTTAATCTCAACGAGACTGACACAACATCTGAGAACTACTGCCCAGAACTCACTTGTGCTTTTCCTCACCCACCATACATGTAAGAATGTTCAGACTCACTGCTTCTGAGAACAGGCATAGGTGCCACTTATAGCAGTTCACCTCCAATGTGTCTTCATGATTCACCTGTCAAAATCAGTTTTCCTATCTATCATGAATAATTTTCTATAGCTAGAAACAAATAATTTAGTTTATAATGTTCTCTAAACAAATTATTAGGTATAATATGCAAAAAGTACACAAATACAAAAGCTATACACCATGTTGATTTTCCAACGTGAATCCACCCATGCCACCAATACCCAGGTAAAGAAATGGAATATTATCAAAATTCTGTGCATCCTCTCAGTTACAGTCCTCCTCATGGTAATCACTACCTTGATTTCTAACATTAAGGATGAATTGCTTGTCTTTCAACTTTACACAAATGTATCTATATAAAATATTATTCTGTGTCTGACTTTCACCATTCAACAGTAAATTTCAGAATCATGCTGTCAGCATGTTGGGCATACTAATAGTTTGTTCTTTCTTATTGCTATTTGATATTCCATTCTATGATTAGACCATTATTTATTCATTTAACTATTATTGGCCATCTGTTTTTAAGTTTTTACTATAAAGACTGCTAGAGTATCCATTTTTTTAAAAATATTTTTAATTGTAGATAGACACAATATCTTTATGTATTTATTTTTATATGGAGCTGAAGATCAAACCCAGTATCTCACACGTGCGAGGCAAGTGCTCTACCACTGAGCCACAACCCAAGCCCAGTATCCATTCTTTATATATATCCTTTGATATATTCTTTAAAGAGGAATTGCTGAGTTCTAAGATTTCTTGTGTTCAACTCTAATAAATACTCCCAAGTAGCTTTCCAAAGTAGTTCTGTACCAACTACCACTCTTCCTATAAGTATCTGAAAGTTCTAGTTGGTCTATATTGTCACCACTGCTTGATACTACCAATCATTTCAACTTTAGCCTTTCTGGTTAGTGTTATCAGATAAGACACATCTATTTACATTAGATTCCATTTGAAATATCTGGGAGATAATTATACTGAAAATTATTTACTCATCTGAAATTCAAATACACTATATTTAGGAGTTCTATATTTATTTGTTAGATTTCACAACACTATTCTGGTACAGATGTATAGGCATCTCACTAGTTTTAGTCTGCATTTACCTGATGATAAATAGGTTGCATATCTTTTTGTAAATATTTCATTCATTTAGATATTCTCTTTGTGATATTTCTGTGAAGTCTTTTGTCTACTTTTCTGAGATCCAGCTTTTTCTTATCAATTTCTAGGAGTTCTTTTAACATTCTCTATTTATATTTTTTGTAAGATAAATTGGAAATCTTTCCTACCACTGTCTTGTTTGTCCAATCTCATAATGATTGATACTTTTTTCTAAACAGAATTTTTATGATATAACATATTAACATTTTCCTTTCCAGAGAGTGGTTGTAAAAGGAATCTTTTCCTCTCTTAAAAATAAATCATTCTGACTTGAACTGGTCAACAGAACGTTGTGGAAGGGAAAACTCTAGGGGAAGAAATGCAACTAAAGACAATTTTAGGTTTGAATTTTTATTAGACTGTATTAGTCAGTTTTTTGTTGTTGTGATAAAAAGATCTGACAACCATTTAGAAAAGTAAGAGATTATTTTGGCTCATGGTTTCAGAGGTTCAGTTCATGGTCACCAACTCTATAGGTCTGGGCCTGAGGTGAAGCAGAACATCATGGCACAAATGCATGCTGGAGGAAATCTGCTCAATTCCTGACAGCCAGGAAGCAGCGAGAGCTGGAGTGCAAGGAGTTAAGGGTAATACAATCCCTAAGGGCACACACACCCACTTCTACACTCCCACAGGTGACCTGCTTCCTCCAGCCATATCCTACCTGCCTACAATTAGCACCTATTAATTCATTCAAATTAGTAAATCCAGCAAATAGATTAATCTCATGATTAGATTATAGTGTTTATGATCTACTTGTTTTACCTCTGAACATTCCTGTATTGTCTCACGTGAGTTTTTGGGGACACTTCATATACAAACCATAACAGATATATCAGATTATCTGGGACAGGTATATTGACAACTAAGCACCAGATGAAGTAAGGCACTACACTAATTTCAGAGCATATAAAATGTTCTATTAGAATGGAAAACTAACATAAAAAGCTATATAACAAGTCTAAATAACTAAGATCATGAAAGTCTTCCTCTCCCCACCCCACCTCCCTATAGGTGTGAGCACGCGTACACACACACACACACACACACACACACACACTCAAATAACAGTAGTATTTTAATATATATGAATACAAAAAAATGCTTTAAAAGAAGCTAAATGATTTGACAGTACATTATTCTGAGGAATATATGTGGGTGCAGATAATACTGGGGCAAGAGACCATTCACATGTGTCACTTTAATTAAATCACATTAACATTTATAAAAGAAAATCCTCATGAATCTCTAAATTTATAGAGCATTTATTAAAAATATTACCTTTTTTGTCCTTTGTTTAGATGCCGTGAGTGGGAATCTTGTTCACTCTGGTTTAAAAAAATTTTTACCTAGAGTTTACATTAAATCTGTTTTTAAATTAAATATGCTCCAATATTATTTATAAAACATAATCCTTAATGTTTGATAGTTCTTCAAAATGTATGTCATAATAGACCAGAGGTGGACAGAATATAGAGAATTCGTGAAATTATCCTGATCTCAATTCCTTTTAACTATCCCTCATCAACTTGTTTTAAATGCTACTAATATTTGAATTGTCCCCCAAAGTTTATGTGTTAGAAACTTAATCTCTCATACAACAATGTTGGGAGGTGAGGCCTAACAGGCAATGTTTAGGCCATGAATGGATTAATGTTGTAACCATGGGAGTTGGTTCATTGTTGCAAGAGTGGATTTGTTTCATAAAATCCAGTTCAGCCCTTTCTTGCTCTCTTTTAATTTTACAATCTCTTGGCCTTCTCCTTTTCATCATGGGATGATACAATAAGAAGGCTATATTAGTCATTTTTCTATCATTATAACATAACTGATATAATCAACAGAGAAAGGTTTATTTTAGCTCATGGTTTTAGAGGTTCCAGTCCATAATCAATATCTGTTCCAGAACAGATATTAGATTACAGCAACAACACAAACAGACTAAGACAAATGCATAGTAACATATATATAAATCAAATTAATATATCTTAAAAGAAATAAATTGAAAACTAATAGTTTCTGAAATTCTCAGGGAGAGAGGAAGATTGTGATGAGGTAGTTAAATCTTTTTAATCTACATACTAAGAAGGAAAATTAACAGTATATTGAGACAAAGGGTAAAACATAGTTAAAGGTAGAAAAATGCTTATACCCTTTCCACAAATAATTTGGCACAGCACCTTTATCAACACATCCCTAGCAGTTTTAAAGACGTTGTTAATTGGGCTGGTGATGTAGCTCTGTAGCAGACCAAATGACTAGTATGTTTGAGGCCCTGGATTCAATCTGTAGTACCACATGGAGGAAAAAAGTTGTTAATTGTATTGTTCTTCAAAGTATATTTTTTTAAAAAACTTCAAATAAAAGAATTTTGATCCTGTAAAAGCAAAGGCAATATAAAACCAAAATGTTGCTATTCAATGCCAAGTAGTACTCAATGGCCTAAGGAATTATTTTCTCTTATCATTGGCTCACATTCATGTTGGTTGACTTGGCTTAGTTTCTAGAATTCCTAGGATTTTACATGAAGGCATCACAAATCTATTTCCACTAATTGAGCCATATACCCTTGAACTCTGCAGCAAAATGTTGTCTGTGGTCAGTTCAGTTAGCTAGAATTCAATCAGATTAAGGCTAGTAAAAACTCCACAAGAAGAGAAAACATTAAGATAGGATCAAATTTATAACATACCTCCAAAAGTACAATATCCTGGTTCCAACCAATGACAAGGAATCGGCATAAAGAAGTTAGAACACATCGATGATTACTAATTGCCCAGGACATTTCCTAACATAAGTCAACACTGGATCTGTCCTTGCTTTGACCTGGAATGCCTCCTACATTCTTTATTTCAGGAATGCTGAGTGTGTAGATTTCTGAACAAAAGTTGGCATCTCTTATTACAGAAGCATTTGACCATCTCTACCTCACTTTGACCTATTTTTTGTTGTGAATGCCATCTTCTTTCTCCTGATCATATCCTGTTGTACCATTTGCACCACACACACATGATCAATTGTTTACAATCCAAAGTGTCTGAGAATTCACATTTGCTCTAGGCACTGTCTGTAGATGAACAGTAGTATGTTTGCACACAATAACATGAAAATATTACTAATAAAAGACTAGATTTTTTCAAATATAGTAATTATTATGAACTATATCTTAAATACAGATAGGTATACAAGTCAATAAATGTAATTAAATTCTGCAATAATCATGATTCAGTGCAATGATACTTCAGTAAGTTCTATAAGTAAATCTAAATTTCTATATTTGAAGGATGAAAATTAAAGAGGATTCTTGATTAAGCAAATGGGAATGTACTATTCTGTGTAAGAAGAAACAGCAAATGAAAAGGCTTGAGTCAAGAACATTCAGGAAGTTCAAGGGGGGAAGCAAGATATTTGTAAGGAAGATGTGGAATCTGGCAAATGTACTCCCACTACTAAGCCCAAGCACATATGTTCTATCCCACAGTGACTTTACAAGGAATTATATCTCAAAGTACCTAAGTAAACAGAAGAATTATTTCAGATCAGAAATACCCTTTCACCTTCTCCAAAGGATAAAAACAATGTTGAAGAAATCTGCTTTTTTAAAGGTCAGTGTGGAACCCATTCAGCTAAGAAAATTAAGTGTTCAGAGTTAGAGAGGGAAAGATAATAAACAACCAAGATAAATAGGAACTTTGACAATTAAATATTTAATTAGAATAGTTTCTTTAAAACAGTAGAAATCAACTTTGAAACAGAAAAGGGAGGCAAAAAATATAGCTGGAAACTGACAAGGCCAGGTTTGACTGGCTCTAAACCTTCACTCAACTGTTATCTAACTTTTCAGTAATGTCTATACAACCCTTATTATATGTGGTAAAATAGACTCACCTACATCCTAGGTATCTAACAAAATGTATATTGATAGCACACCAATTTTTTAAGGACCAACAGAAATTCAAGAAACCATTAAGAATACCACTCTCCCACTGTCATTTACATAATGGTAAAGGCAGAAAGTTAAAGAACAAAGGATAAGCTTTCCCCTACAATAGAAGGCCTAAGAAGGAAAAATATCTCCAATGAGTTCTATAAAGAGCTAATTACAAGAGATAATATAATAGATATTTATCCTAATTGTTTAAGAAACATAATATTGTAAAAAAGACCACCTGGGTGCCAGTGTTGAGTATGGACAAGCATTAGTAATAACAAACGCATAAAGGGAGAAACTAATTTAAGTTACTAAATGTATAAGTAAGTTTATAACCAAGCACAATGAAACACTAACAACAACAAAAAAGTAATCAATCCTTTTATATAGTAAAATGAAGGTAAGAGAGTATGCAAAAAGAATTGAAACCAAGGAAAATATGGATAACAGACAATCAAGACAATCATAGTGTTAGGGTTAAATTTTCTCAGAATTCTGTTTTATAAAAGCTAAAATACAAATAGCTCTAAAAGCATCTAAATAAATCACTCAACTTTCAGAGTGATCTTTTAGATTTATGTTACTCCTTGCTTCAAATCTTCCAGTAGCCCCATTGTTCATAGGACAGATTAACCATATTCAAGTAGCATATAAAATACGTGTCCCTTCTCATACTGCCACATGCACCAATAATTTCAACTATGTCAAACTATAACTACTTGCAGATCTTTAAATGTTTAATCCTAACTTATACGCCATTGTTTTTGAACTTCTTTTCCCTCCTGGCTCACATCATCATCTGATGATCACCTACTTACTTCAAGAGTCAGAAGAAGGATTATATGCTTTTCAAAAATTTCTGATAAGGCAGGCAGAACTTGGCAGCCTTTCCTTAGTAGATTCCTGGTACTATTGTAATTATTCATTTACAGGTATGTAATATTTATGTAAATTAAAGAAACATATAAGTCCTAAATAAATAGTGTAAAATCTACTTAACTTCAAGACATAGAAACTTATAATTATCACAGAGATCTAGAAGCTGATTTTCCTAAAAGCACTATTTATTGGGCCTACAGATGCCCAATGGACAAATACAAGCAGGAAAAAAGTTAGAAATTCTATCTTCATTCTGAATCTATCTACTTTATTACCTTTAGCCTTGAGTAAGTGTCATGCTAACTCTGGACACAGGAATAGTAATCACTTAAAGAGTGTAATACAGTTTATTAGCACTAAATTTATCTAACCTATCTTATCTCCCCACCTTCAAAACTGAGGACACAAAAATAAAAGAGATTTTTAAGACTTTTAGGGACATTCAAATTCCAGATCCCTTCAGGGACACCTAGAAGTCTCCAGTCATTACCCTAAACCTGTAGTCGCCCTGGACTCCAGGTACAGCACACCCTCCTAGACAGACTAACCCATGAGACCACCCCACCACATACTTAAATGGAAGCAAATACTTCATGATAGGAAATGAGGTTATCCCCCTAAACAGAAGAAATAATTTCATGGAAAGACTGTATCCTCAAATGATAAGGACTTCTCCAGAACCACCTTCTAGAAACAGTCCCGAGATAATGATCAATCAGACCATGGTATGAATATAATTATTCCTGTCAGTCATGCAAATCCTTCATCATGCAAGTCCTTGCCTCTGCCTTCGTTCCTCTTTTCTATAAAACCTCAAAGTTTCTGTTAGTCCCTTGACATCAGATCTTTGGCCACTGTGCCCCTGTATCTGTTTTTCCCAGTGTACCCAGGCTGATTAAAGATCCTTTCTTGCTTTTCACCAATTCTTCTGTTTCTCTCTTTTTAATCGGTTCCTTTTAGGATTCATTTTGACATAATTATAAAAGCATATATAATTTGTTCTAATTCAGTCCCCAATACTTCCCCTTCTTCTCCCATCCTCCCACCCCATTCCTTTCTTTTAACTCTACTGATCTTTCTGCTATTTATAGTTTTTTTCTTAATTAGTGCCTTGTGGATATACATGATGGTGAGAGTCATTGTAGTTTATTTATATATGAATACAGGAATGTTAGGTCAGATTCATTACACTGTCTTTCCCTATCCTATTCCTTGTCCCTTCCCTCCATTCCCCTTTGTCTACTTCAATGACCTTTCTTCTGTTTCTTTGATTGACAAATTCCAACAGGTGGTTGAATCTAGTCTTTTGAGACCACTAAGGCTGGGGTCTTTGCCCAAGGACTCCAGTAACATAGTAACTAAAAAACAATACCGTGGAATTATATAGAGAGAAATATGTCAATGGCATAAGACAGTTCAGAAATAAACTAATTCATATATGGAAACTGAATTGTGATAGATACAAAGCATTTCAGGGGACAAAGGAAAACCTTTTCAAATTATAGTACTGGGATAAATGCACAGAGAAATTTTTTAAAAAACACTACACTCCATATCTTGTACCATTTACAAAAATCTACCTCAAAATTGATCATAGGTCTAAATATAAAACTTAAAATTATAAAACTTCAAAAGAAAAACACTGGAAAAAATCTTGATAACCAGGTTAACCAAAATTTCCTGGTCAAAAATGCAATCCATTAAATAATACATTGATAATTTTATCAAACCTACATAATTTTGCTCTTTAAAAGTCACTGTTAAGCCAGGCGCGGTGGCACAAGCCTGTAACCCCAGCATTTAGGGAGGCTGAGACAGTAGAATCACGAGTTTAAAGCCAGCCTCAGCAATGGCGAGGCGCTAAGCAACTCAGTGAGACCCTGTCTCTAAATAAAACACAAAATAGGGCTGGGGATGTGGCTCAGTGGTTGAGTTCCCCTGAGTTCAATCTCCAGTACCAAAAAAACAAAACAAAAGTCACTGTTAAGCAGGGCACACCTATAATCCCATCAGCTCCCGAGGCTGAGACAGGAAGATTGAGAGTTCAAAGCTAGCTGCAGCAACTTAGCGAGGCACTAAACAACTCAGTGAGACTCTGTCTCTAAAATAAAACACAAAATAGGGATTGGGATGTGGCTCAGTGGTTCAGCGCCTTTGAGTTCAATCTCTGGTACCCCCCCCCCCCCGCAAAAAAACTTCAAAAATAAAAAGCAAACTTCTGAATTAAAAAATAAAAATTGGGCAAAAATACTGAAGAAGCACTTCACAAAACATATGGATAGTGCAGAGAAGGAAAAATTTCCTCCCTTCTTAGTTCAGTTACTGGGACCTGGGAACCAAGCTGCTAAAAAAAAGATTCACAGGAGAAGAAGGTATATGTACTTTATTGATACTTTTAATTTTATGTCCACAAGGACTTCACAGAAAAGGAATCAGAACCCAAAGAGGTGGTTAGATTCAGGGACTTATATGCCATTTTAACCAAGGGTGATAAATTGTAAAGAAATGACCAGGCAAAGAATAAAGATTTAAGCTACTGGGGACAGTTAATTGTAGGATGGTAACTAGGCAATGTATGGTAGATAAGGATTATTTAGTTAAGATTTAATACACAGATAAGAATCTTAAGTGTCTTCTCTTTCTGGTACTAGAGTGAAACACCTTCAAAAATGGAATGTCTATCACCTTTATGAAGGAAAACTTTTCCCCACTTTGGGACAGAAAGAGAGAAGGAAGAGAGTTCATCCTCAATTTGCTGCTTTTCAATTCCTTTAGCTCAAAATAATCATGACAAAGCAGGATATTTTAGAGTATCATATTGTGATCCTCTTCAATGGCAAGTAATAATATGAAAGCATGTTCAATGTCATAGTTAGGGAAATGCAAATTAAAACTACAGTGAGACACCACTACACACTTAGTAGAGTGGCTAAACTTTTTTTAATTAAAATGCCTATATCAAATGTTGGGAGAAAGTACCATATACTATTCAGTGGGCATTTAAAATGATGCAGCCATCCAGATAAAGGTTTGGCAGGTCATTCAAAAGCTGAACAGGGAGGCTGGGGACACAGTTTGGTGGTAGTATTTACCTACATGCATGAAGCTTCGGGTTCAATTCTCAGCACCACAAAGCAAAAAAAATATTTTTAAAGGGACAATAAGAAAGAAAACGTTTAAAGATGTTTAATGTATATCTACCATATAATTCAGCCATTTCACCCCTGGGCATTTATCCAAGAGGAAAAAAAAGTATAGATCTATTCAAGCATTGGTTTTTATGTGTTTATAGCAATTTTGTTTGTAATATTACAAAGATAAACCTAGCAAAAATGTCCATTAATAAGTTAAGCATTAACAAACTGGTACGTACTAAGAAGTAAATGCTATACAGTAATAGAAGGAAAGACCTAAGATTAGCTATAACAATATGAATGAATCTCAAAATAACTATGCTAAATGAAAAAGCAAACATAAAAGAGTACATACTGAATGAGTCAATTTACATAGTATTGTAGAAAGTGAAAATAATCTATAGTGCCTATGGATGACAGGAACATTGGTAAGAAAGAATTATGAAATGGTAGGAGAAAATTGTTGTGGATGGAGAAAAATTCATTTTCCTGTTGTAGTGGTGGTTTTGTAGGTACAAATACATGTCAAAACATTAAACTATACATTTTAAATATGTGCAATGTATTGTATGTCAATTAAGCTTCAGTGGTTGAAAGAAACAGGACCCAAAGAAAGCTCTCCAGATTATTTTAAGAAGTAGTCATAATGAATACTACTACTTATATATCCCTGTGAGTTGTGTAAGGAGAAATACAGATTAAAAATAAGAGGCTTAATTCCCCTTGTGAAAAAAAAAATTCCCCTCTTCCTTTTATTTCAAAAGTTCTTTCTCTGTATTTTAAAATGTATGTAAATCTTTATGGTAATTAAATAAGTCTCTACCAGCTTCACAATTCAGGAATATTTTCTCAAGGACTAGAGAGCCATATTTTCAAAACACAAACATTAAGGGAGAGAGTACTCCTATTTTCCAATTATGATGGAATGGTACATTTAATTCTTTGGGCATCTTGTTCCAATTGCAATGTGAAGCTGATTACCCCTACTGATAAGCTCAACACAAGGAATCTCCTCAGTTACCATGAGAAAATTAGAAGGAACTGCATGTGTCAAAAGGTGTTGTAAAGTCTCTTATTTGAGAATTAAAGACTGTCTATACTGTCAGGCACTGTGGCACATGTCTGTAACACCAATGACTTGAGAGGCTAAGGAGGGAGAATCACAAGTTCAAGGCCAGCCTCAGCAACTTAGTGACTGTATCTCAAAATAAAAAATAAAAAGGACTCAGTGGTAAAGTGTTCCTGGGTTCAATCCCCAACACCAAAACAAAAAAACAAGATTGTCTATTGTGAGAGCACATATGTAATAAGTTGTATGTGTTTGGAGATATAAAGGCATGAAATTCCTTTCTGTCCTTTCAATGTGATGTACATCACATTATTGTTCATAGCTTATTCAATAATAAAATTGGTTTATTTCTCTGCTATCTTTGCAGAGGTATTCTGGGTTTAGGGAAGCTTTTTTTTAATATTTTTTTAATAATGCATGCATTCACTCTTTAAAGTTTGAATTCTTAACTTTTAAATTATTATAAAGGCAAATTAAGACATTCATTTGGGGCTTTGTCTTTCAAAGTTAAAATCACAAAATGAAATACTGTTGTGTTATTTTCCCAAAGTCCACAACTGCCAAGGAAGTGTCAGGTCTATTTTAAAGAGTGTGCTAATAGCATTGAAGTTGTATAAACACATTCCTTTCCTCAGTTAGATGAACCCTCTTCCTTTTACTAGATTCAAAGAACACTGTTACCTTATTTTAGCAGTGTCCCTACCATTGTTTCTTCTTGATTTGTAAAAATACAATTGAGAATTGAGTTTATTTTATATATGTGTGTGTGTATTAGGAATTGAACCCAGGGCCCTTTATCACTGAGCTACATTCCTAGCTCCTTTTTTATTTTTTATTTTAAGATAGGGTCTCACTAAGTTGCTTAGGGCCTTGCTAAGTTACTGAGGCATCCAGTTAGTTCACTTAACCTTTCTAACTCATTTTCTGTAGTATAAATGTAATTCTATATTGAAGTAGGCCTTGGGAAAATTTGTCATTAGTATAATCAATGTTAATATATTGTACTTTGTGAATTTTCTTGATTTCATGCAAATGCTTTATGTGTCTGATAAATGTGATTTAAATTCTAATGGAATTTTGCCATAAAGTGAAGACAATGGGAAATAAATAAGGTAATTAAAGTCTAAAACTAACTTTTAACAAAAACAAAATCCAAAATCCATAGTAAATACATTTATTTTTAAAACTAAAAAAATAAATTTTTAGTTTATGTTTTTATATTTTTAGTTTATATATTTATATATATCGTCTATCTAGTTTTTTAGTGACTTATATAAAGTTCCTGATTAAATTTTCTGACAAGATCAGAACAGGGTTGAAAATATAGTCCATGACTTAGAATCAACCCAGTTATAATTAAATATCAGCAAATATCTATGCTATGACAATCAACTTAAAATAGTCAAACAGTGTAAAATATACATAATTCCTTGTTTTTTAAAACATTCTAGGTTTTTTTAAAATTTAAAGAGTTCATGACTCTGAGTTTTTGTTTATTTGTTTTGTTTATGCAGTACTGACCACTGAACCCAGGGGCACCCTATCACTGAGCATACATACACGGTCATTATTATTTTTTATTTTGAGACAGCATCTCACAAAGTGGCCCAAGCTAGCCTCAAATTTACAGTCCTCCTGCCTCAGCCTCCTGAGTCACTGGGATTACAGCTGTGCACCACTGTGCTCATCTTGTGATTCATATTATTAAGGAATCTAGGATACAAAGCATAGAAAAACAGATTAAATTATTTCCTATTGTGACAGACTTCACCACAGTTACGTTTATTTAACCATGAACTTCCAATGACTTTGCAGATTCTCTACCTCACATTTTAATAAAATTTTAAAAAGAAAATATGTTTCAAAACCTATCCAAGTATAACTGGATTAAATTTAAGATAAGACATCACACTTAAAACTTTCTCTTATTTTGGGGCAACATAAATTTCTGTTAAGTATACAGTTAGTTCCTAACGGCAGCCTATAAGAGTTGGTCACAAACTGCATGCTTGACAGTTCATTTTGTCTAGTGAACTAAGATCAGAATTAATATTCTATTTTTCATTACATATTTATACTATTTAACTTCTATACTAAAAGATTTGTCAGATTTCATATGCACCTGACCATACTCCATAGCAGAACCAAGGAATGGTCAAATAATAAATATAATTTCTGTTTAAAAAGAATATTTACATCTCTATTCAGGCTGAAATAAAAATACTGCTTTAGGGGCTGGGACTGTAGCTCAGTGGTAGAGCGCTTGCCTCGCATGCGTGAGGCTCTGGGTTCGATCCTCAGCACCACATACAAAGCAATAAAATAAAGACATTGTGTCCATCTACAACTAAAAAAAATATATTAAAAAAATACTGCTTTAAATAGTTCCTTAAATTTTACTTATTCAACCAGATGCGGTGGCGCATGCCTGTAATCTCAGCACTCTGGGAGGTTGAGACAAGAGAATCAGGAGTTCAAAGCCAGCCTCAGCAATGGCAAGGCGCTAAGCAACTCAGTGAGACCCTGTCTCTAAATAAAACACAAAATAGGGCTGGGGATGTGTCTCAGTAGTCAAGTACCCCTGAGTTCAATCCCCAGTACCAAAAAAAATTTTTTTTTCTTATTCAAAAGTGGTATCATTCACCAAAAGTTTAAAAGATGTGGAAAAACACTCAATGCACATTATTAATTGAAAATAGCCAATTTGAAAAGGCTACATGCTGTATGATTCCAACTATGTGACATTCTGGACCAGGTAAAACTATGGAAGCAGTGGCAAGAGGGAGGGGAGAAGGAAAAACAGAGTACAGAGGATTTTGAGGACAGTGAAACCCTCTGTATGGTACTATAGTGGTGAATATATGTTATTAAGTATATGTCAAAACATAGAATATACAACACAAAGAGTGAACACTACACTAAAATTAAGTATGGACTTCAGGTAATAATGATGTGTTTGTGTTGTTCAAAAATTGGAATAAACATACCACACTGGTACAGGATATTTTTGGGAGGAGAGGCAGAAGGGTGTGGTAAGAGAAGACATATAAGGACTCACTATACTTTTTGCTTAATTTTGCTGTGAATCTATCAGTACTCTAAACAGTTAGATATGTTAATTAAAACATAACAGTAATGCCACTCCATCCTAATTTCTCTCACCAATCCCAAGGGGATTTATTTACTCACTCTACATTTACTGGTTATGTACCCTCAGGTAAGTTGCTTAACTTTCAAGAGTCTCAGTTTTCCTATCTATAAAATAGAATGCAGAGGCTGGAGTTATGACTCAGTGGTTGAGTGCTTGTCTCGTATATGTGAGGCACTGAGTTCGATCCTTAGCACCACATAAAATAAATAAAGATATAAAAAAATAATAGCACATCATTAAAAAAAATAGAATTCAAACGATCATGACTTCATAGGAAAGATTAAATAGATGCACCGAAAGCATTTTTACTAGTGCTCACATGTTGGCTGATACTGCATTTATTGTCTATTCAACTCAATCATCTGTAGATAAGTTGTGTGTGTGTGCACACTTGTGTGTGTGTATCTGGAATGATGTTCATAAATGGTAAAAATGGGTAGTGAGTTTGTTTTCTTCTTTGTACTTTTCTGAATTGCTACGATTTTTTATTAACTGTCAAAATGTTTATAAACCACTAATTTTTTTTTTTTTTGGTATTAGGGATTGAACTCAGAGGTACTCGACCACTGAGCCACATCCCTAGCCCTATTTTGTGTTTTATGTAGAGACAGGGTCTCACTGAGTTGCTTAGCACCTCGCATTGCTGAGGCTGGCTTTGAACTCGCGATTGTCCTGTCCCAGTCTCCCTAAGTGCTGGGATTACAGGCTTGAGCCACCGCACCCGGCTTATAAACCACTAATTTTTTTAAAAAAATTTTAAACACATGACACCTATGTTTTAAATGAGTTGAAATGAAGTTGAATGCAAGGGAAGTATAAGAAAAGGAAAAGAAACAAGAAGGGTAAAAAAGAGAAGAAAGAATAGGAGGAGGAAAAGTGGAAGTTAAATGTCAGATTATGGTAAAAACAAAACAGAAATAATGAAAGCAAGAAAAAGAACAATAGTCTGCACAAATAGGCATGGACTAGAATCTAGAAGAATAAGGAAGTTGTAGGTCAAGAATTAATTTAGTTAGCCGAGTATGGTGGGGCACGTGTGTAATCCCAGTGGCTCAAGAAGCTGAGGCAGGAAGATCAGGAGTTGAAAGCTAGCCTCAGCAAAAGCAAGGAATTAAGCAGCTCAGTGAGACTCTATCTCTAAATAAAATACAAAATAGGGCTGGGGATCTGGGGATGTGGCTCAGTGGTCAAGTACCCCTGAGTTCAATCCCCCATACCAAAAAAACAAACAAAAAAAAGAATTAATTCAACTATTCAACAAGCATGTTTTAGTACTATTTTTCATTAAATCACAAATATATATATAATATATAATATATATACACACACATAAAAATATGTATAAAAGACCTGGACTACACAGGAAAGAGAAAACAAATATAAAAATAACCAATAGCCAAAAGAAAAAGGTATAGTAACCCAAATAGGAATTATAAATGAAAAGATATGATAGTTTAAAGGGAGAATTACACTTAGGTTGCAACATAACCCAGTTAACCAACATTTGAACTTTAGAACCTGACCAGTATCTCACCTCTGTGCAAAGATGTGATCTCACTGACTCTTGCAATCTTCACAACATTACTGACATGAATAAGGCTTACACTGAAAAGAGAAAAGGATAAAATGTACCAGGAAGCAGCATTTTTTAGAGTCATCCATTCATCTCTAATACACTGCTAGGAATTTGATGCCTATCTTAGGAAAAGACTGGTTCATCCACATTATAAATCTTCTTCAAGTTTTGTTTAGTGATTTCCTTATTCTGGTGTATGTATACATTCACTATTTGACATTTTTATACTTAGAACCATGTTTAGCATATTTCCTGGACTATCTTAAAACATTCTCAATAATTTTCAGTGTGTGTGAATTTTGTCCTATAAGCTAAATATACTATCTACTTTAAGTGTGAATCATTGTATTTACTGATTCATCAGGACTAGTCCATGAGGAATTTCCATTGTGATCTAAACTTACTGGCGATAGCTTAGTGCTATTAAACATCACTCAAGATTCACTGGAGTTGAAATACATTCTACTGTCATGAATAACTAATTAGAACAAATAAAAAAAATTTTTAAAAAGATCCATTGGGAACAGGTAATGTAATCAATATTCCTTCACCAGACTTGGGAACAAAATAAGTTAGACCTGAAATTCACATTTTTGTGTCAAGAATGAGCTGAACTAACCTATATAATCAATAATTATATCACTCAATAATTACTCATACTCTAATTATTAATACAGTAAGTTAATTTTGTTAAGTAGAAGGTTTTGCATTATTAATAAAAAATATCCTGTGACTCAAATGTCAGATTTGTAAAATAAAGAAGAGACTATTTTCTTTATATTCTGATAGTAGATAAGCTCGATACTATACACTCATCCCTAGGGATCCATAAAGGATTGGAACCATGGCCTACTCGTAGATACCAAAATCTGAGGATGATCAAGTCTCATATGAAACATTATAGTATTTGCATATAATTAACATCCTCCCATGTAGATAGCCATTCATGGCCTTTGTGTAGACCACACTGGCATTGTAGCCTTTAAATAGGAACATTTGTTGTTTGGGAACTTCCTGTGGCAATCCACAGGGTAAGATCACCCAAATACAGGTGAGTTTCTATTCAGCTTTGCCTGGTATCATAGCACCAGAGATGGGGTGACCTGCTGCAGCACACAGCTTCTCAGAGATGGGTGTGGCCTGCCAAGATGCCAATCAACCTGCTGACTGCAAGACCTCAGGAAGCAAGACTCCACCCTTGAAACCTTATCCCTGACTTATCCCCTTAAATAAACCATGGGAGCCATTTCCTAATTGTCCAGCTCCAGCTCTTATGTGGGCTGGGCCTATCAGGTGCTTTACTTTAAAACTATAATTCTGACTCTGTGTCTTTTGTTCTTCACTAATTATTTCTGACTTATTTTCTCCAGTGCCTTACACCCCCCTGAGCAGGTAGAAGGACCCTCTGGCAAGGTGCTGGCAGCCTCCCCTTATTCCCATACACTTTAAATAATGTCTAGATTACTTATACCAAATACAATGTAAATGCTATGTAAATAGTCATTATATCACATTGCTTAGAGAATAATGACAAGGAAAAAAGTCCATACATGCTCAAGTAAATATGCAGCCATCATAGGTCTAAATTTTTCATCAGATGTAGGTTAAAGAACCCACACATATCTTTTTTTGGCATATATCTTATAAAAGAAAGTAAGTTATAAAATTAGAATAACAGGCAGAAATAGGTCAAAGGTATTATAAAAGCTTCAAAGAGAAATTACATTGAGAAAATCTTAACTAGGAAATAAAGACAGTCAATCACATCAGTGATAGTTACCCTTCATTTCCAAAAGCTGTGGAGGACTCTGAAATGGCACAAAAGGAAACCTTCATGGTGATGAAAGAGTGAACTAAAAATAAACTAACAAAAAATATTTTGACATGCTTATGAATTCTAATTCTTTACCTAGAGAATAAAAAGAAAATTTTATATATTATATATAATAATATGTAAAATATATATATTATAAAATATATATATTATATACATATTTTATATTATATTATATAATATATATAATAAAATAAATATTATAGTATTACATATATGTAATATATATTTATATATATTATAAACATACATAAAATTATATAAAATATAAAATTAAATACATATATTATATATATATAACATATATATATAACATCTGGCAAACATACAGAAGTAGGCTAATGGGATCTAAACCTGAGGACAGTAAAGGCAATAATATCTTGTCTCTTTTTATTAACAGTGTTTACTGATGTTTTCATAAATACATCTGTACTAAAAACAGTTTATTTGTGGACCACAGAGTTCTAATTTCAACCACCCTAGAGAATATCCATCATTTTAATCCAGTTCCTTGACTTCACAGGAGGTCTTCCTTCCTCCTCAATGGGAAAAATGAACCATTTTCCATCATCTAAGTTCACAGTAGCTGCTGTAGAGGAAGTCCGTTGTGCAAGAGAAAACAATTCATTTGGCACTCAACAATACTACAGTAAGTACCAGGTGGAGAAATTAAGGACATAGATAAAGACTCTCCCATTGAAGAACATCCATTTTTAGATCCAAATAGTCATCAGTCTTTTTGTTTGTTTTTCATAGTAATTTTTATCAGTTCTTTTTAGTTATACATAAACAGTAGAATCCATTTTGACATAATTATAAAAGAATAGAACGTATCTTGCTCTAATTCAGTCTGGAGTATCTTTCTCCTTCCTTCCCTCTATCTTGTCTTAATTTACAGGAACAAAGGAAAACAACTGAAAAGGAAGTATAAATGACCTGATGGTATAGATGAACAAAATGGAAACAGTTGTTGAAGAAGTATGTAAAATCCTTTCCTCTAATTTATTTTGCCCATTCATACTTTCTCTCATTTCAGTTTGTTTCAGATATGGTTTGCCTAAAAGAACCAAAAAGAAGCCTCCAGACCTATGATTCTTTTATATTTTTACACATATTAATATAGTTTAATAAGCTTTCAATGTATGCTTGAGATGAACAAAAGAAAACTAAGTCTATCCAACATTTATTAAAGGTCTGTGTGCTTTTTACTTTACTTTTATCCTATCATTTGACATAAAGCCACTTCCTTTTTACTTTTCTGAGTTTTAAGATTGTTGAGGCACTTCAAACTATGACTCTTTTGAAAATAATGTTCAAGATTCTAACTAAAAAGAATAAGAGTAATTAAGGTACTTCATTGCAGAACAAAATCAGTGCAATTCCAAACAAGAAAATCATGTACCATGCATGACAAACCTAAAGGTCGTGTGTCAACTGGCAAAACTTGACAACGACTTATTATTTAGAGGAAATATGGGATTTCTTTCACAGTAGCACTGAATCTACAACATTTCTCTCTCTGCTATTTCAGTGTGATTTGAACATGTTCCTTTTCTCCTTCACCAAGGTCATCTGTATTTATAGATATCATGCTTTAGATAAAAATGATATATCTGCCTTCTTTTCCTTAAGTAATTATGTTGGGCTACTACAGACATTTAGAAGGGTGTATGTCCCCATTTTTATACTAATTTAATATAGTATAGAAGTGATTCTTCTAAGGAAAAATATCTGTAAGTATTCACTCTATAATATGAAAAATCTGATATAATTCAGATTTTTTACCTCAATAGAGTAATGATTCCCAGCAACACAACTAGAAATTTTGTATAAAAGGACACACTTATTCCCTTAAGAATTCCAATGTTCAGTATAATCATTCAATCCAAAATAGAAAATTAACTTACATTCATTTCTTCTGTAATACAAAAGTATAAATTAAGTTTCTGTCAGATAATAAAACTACAGCTACATGGCACTTATACTATTACTACAAACTGAAATTCTAGATTAATGAGTATATTATTAAATAAAACTTACAAACTGATATAATTTTGTGGGAACTGAATTATATCTACTTCTGATTCAGTCTCCATTTGTACTCTTTCTACAGAATAGTGCCTCAAAGTTACCTGTATGCTAGTTACTGTAAAGTCAATTTACTTGGTAACTAACTTTCAGAATTTTGCATAATGGCTTAACCTCTATCCTTTTATAGAGTTTTATTATCAAAGGATTTTGTTATCAATGCCTTTAGAAACTCTGCAAAAAAGAAAAAAATCATAATATCAATTGTTAACACTGATCTCATTTTAAAACTTCTGGCTCATTATTATTTTTACTTTAAATTTTTTTTCTTCTTGTAAATAGTAACATATCCTAACAGGTATAATTTACTTAGAGAAATATTTTTATTATTACTAAATAACTTCTACTAAAATTATATAATAACTTTTTAAGAGGAGCCAAGGAAATCCTTTCAAAACAATCCTTCAAAATATTGTCTTTTCAGGTATGGTGGGTACCTATCATAATCCCAATGACTCAGGAGGCTGAGGCAGGAGGATCATAAATCATAAATCGAAGACCAACCTCAGCAACTTAGACCCTATCTCAAAATAGAACAATAAATTAAAAAGGGCTAAAGATATAGTTCAGTGGTAAAGTTCCTCTGGGTTCAATTCCCAGTACCAATTAATTAAATATTGTCTCCTCAGAGTTTCAGAGCTGAGTCTTTGCCATTTTTTATACTTATTATTACTTTGTGGAATAACCCCAGAAAATTAAAAAACCCAGTCCTAAAGGTACTGGTCACTCAGCAAATCCTGTGCTCTGGAATAACAAAATCATTTCAATATTATATTAGGCCAAATATAATTTTAAATGTAAGTTGAATACAAAAATCAAAGTCCTGTAACAAACTGGAAAGTCAGGGTAATACTTCTATGAAATGTCTGCTTTTTTAATACAATAGGGCATGTAATGCCCTACCTGTGCCATCACCTACAAAATACTATCATACTATTATATTTTATTATATTAAATACTATATATATTAGAAACATTATGGATCATTATTAAAAATCATTATAAACTATGATTATATATTATTTACTATGCACTACTATATATGGTACATGTTTATAGTACATATAATATGGATTTTTGTATTATATAAATACATTACATATTAAATATTTATTACTCTGAATATTGACATTTATTGTAAGTATTAATTTTATATTATTTTAATCATTGCTTGTTTCTCTGTTCTCTATAGTACCAAATGCCCATCCTGGTTCTATTCAAGACATGATTCTATTTCTAACAATATAAAATGTTTTAGGGATCATTTATATTGTTCTCTGAGGTCAATGTTTACTTTAACATTCAAATCACAAGGTGATGGCAAAAGGAATATAAAGGAAATTGTTTCTGAATGAAAATATTTTTATGTGGTAGTAGTTTCTAAAGAATCTTCCAGCTTTTTTACAAGGTAAGCAAATTATATGAGGAAGAATATAAGTATAAAACTACAAAACTGAACATAGAGAATAATACTTAAGCAGACTAAGTTTTGGTATTGTCCATCCGAATACAACTATTATTAAAGTACTATGTCTGTTATTCTTATTATTGGGTTTATAATAATAAACCAGTTTTGAATATGTAGATACGGGATAATCCTACATTTATAATACATATGAAGAGGAATTAAAAATTATCATTTCATTTTACCTTCCTTATTACCCTGTCTTTAATATGTTTGGCACAGTTTCAAAATTGTAATTTAAGCTGTTATTGTATAGTGATTAAAGGTGCATTTAAAGGTCTCCTTGAACAGGAAAGCTAAAATGGAATAAATGAGGAAATCCTCCTTTTTAAGAATGTTTATATAACTCCAAACAAATAGAATAGACCTCTCTTCTATCTTTTTAATTAAATAAACAACCTGCCTGGGAAAGGCACAAATCTTTGAGATTGCAGATGTAGCACCTTCTCTCTGTGGAGTTCTGAAGGCAACAGGAAATGAAAACAAATGACAAGCAAGCAGTAACTCCAGGCAGGAAAATTTTGCATCCGGATTTAAAACTGCATGAAGGACAAAGATCCAAAGAAGATAGTCACAGAGAACCATTTTAGCTGAGAACAATGCATTATTTTACATTTTCATTAATATATACAGTAAGGATACAACATTGTAAATAACAAAGACATTTTCCTCAAAGGAGATAAACATTTTTTAAAACCATCAAGTAGGTAGATGTACTCCTGAAGGCTGAATAACATTTAACTTTTGTTAACTATTATATAAAAAATAGATAAATTGGCTAATTGAAAGAATTTTTTCTGAGCCTTTCCTTAATGAGTTAAGGAAACAAACATTACAGCATTTATAAGTTTATTTTCTCTATCATCTTAGAGGAGAGTACATATGAGCATCCTTCTGATGTTTTATATGAAATCGATCCCTCAACATCCATACATAAACCTACAGCAAAGCTTTACCTGTGAGATGTATCATTCCATATACTGCTATGATTTGAAGGGCCCTTCCAAAACTCATGTTAGAACTTAATTGTCACTGTAACAGTGGGGTCTTTATGTGGTGAAGAGGTCATGAGAGCAGAGCCCTCATGAATGGATCAACGACTATGAAGGGAGTGAGTTCTTTACCCCAGGAATGGATTCCTGATAAAACAATGAGTTTACTCTGATTTCACCTTTCTGTCTTGCATATGCTTGCCTGCTTTTCCTCTATGCCATAACTCAGTATGGCCACTTAAGTCAGATGCCAGTAGGCTTGGACTTTCCAGCCCGCAGAACTATCCAAATTTCTGTTCTTTATAAATTACCCAGTCACAGATATTGTTATAGCAACACCAAACAGACTAAAGACAAATATAAAAGTAAAAAGATTCCTACAAACTGGTTAAGACACAGAGGTTTTTAAATGAAAAATTTGAGATCCAGAAGTGTCCTTAGGTTGTTACACTGTAGCAACTGATAGATTTTACAGGGTTAGAAATAAATTCAAAAAATTGAGTAAAAAAAAAAAATCTACAAAAGTCTATTACACACACAATAACTATGTATCTGAAAAAATACTTAAAACATCTGTTTAACTGTAAGTGCCACAGTGATGTGCAATATCATGGCACTACTCATTACCACACACAGCTCACATTAGATTTCTTCCAATCTGGGACATCATTGAATACAAAATATATCCAAAGAAAAATGACAAGCACTGTAAAGAGATTTGCAAGTATGTGATGTACAAACTGTAAATATCTGTGCTAAAAACAAGAATATTTGGGCAAAATGTCTTTCTTGGAAGCAAATGCTTGCTTCAGAGTATTTTAAGGAAAAACTTGAGGAAAAGGAACTTTAGTTTTTCTGTTATCCCAGGGGAGAGAATTCAAACAATAGGTCTTTTTCTATTTAGGAAATACTTTGCTGCTCAACATAACAAGGAATTTTATTACAGTTGGAGCTATTCAATAAAAGAACAAAGAGCCTAATGTAGGTAGTGAGATTTACAATTACTGAAGGTGTCAAGGAACCTGGTCAACAATTACAGGGGATGTTGCCCACGGGATCCAAACTTTGTATGAAGAATCTTACAAAATGACTGCATTAGGATTATGATAGTTTATTACACTAAGATTCCTTACAGCACTAAGTCTATTTGATGAGGAGCTCCTCTGTAGCTACATTTTGGTCAATTTAATCATAAAGGGGTAAGCTGGGAACAGGTTTGACACCAAGGCAACAATTCAACTGGCCTCGAGTAGCCTGTCTCTAAATGAAGAGTATACAGGCTTGTATATCAAGTTTGTTTATCAAGCTTGGGATATACAAGCTGCTTCTGAGAAACCAGCAGGGCCTGTTAGTTCTTTTCTTTGCAATCTTGTTTAGCCTGTAACTACACCCATGAAACCATTTTCTCATCATCTTGCAGAGCTTGTTCAGGCTATTGCTAAGAAAGAAACAAAGATACCATAATGAACTAGCAAACACAGGAGGTTCATTACAATTTTCCTTACTCAGAAATAAGTTCTTATACGGAAACATACTTAAAATTTCCTCAATGGATCCAGAAGGAAAGACATTACATTATTTTAGATTTGGTTTTGAGGTTTTAAGGCAACTTAGATAAAAGAATCTGCTTTCAGTTCTTAAGAGTAAACTTTTGGTGATACTTTGGAATTTTTTTTTTAACTATTCATTTTATTCCTTGTCATTGTAGAAAGCAATTACTAGTAAGATTTTGTGTTTGTCTAAACATCTAACAAGCTCTTACTCTGTGCCTATTTATACTCAGGTAAAGGATTTTGGAAGTAGCTATACTTAACTTTCACTGTCCTGATGAACACCCTATCATCTTTCTGTAGGTAACTTATAAATATAGATCTCCTATCCGAAATTTATTAAAATACAAAGCCTTACTCTTCAGTATTCTATTGAACCTTCTCAACAGAAGTCCCACTCAAAACTCTCCTGCCATTTCTAGGGTCAGCCCCTTCTCATCTTTCAGGATCCAGACCTTAAATATTTATTCCTAGCATATGATGGCCATGTAAAGACAGAGATGCTGATTTTTCCTGCATTTGACCACCAGTTTGCTTCACTACTTTTTTCACTACTTTCCTTTGTTTCACTACTTTTTTTTGTCTATTTCTCCATCAGTCTACAAATTCCTTAAAAGTAAGGGTGTGGGATTCCTTAAAAGCATAGTCTGTCTTTTTGAACATTGTATTCCCTCTACCTGAACAGTGCTTAGCAGGTACTGATAGGTAGGTGTTAATCAAGCAAATGAAGGATGAAAAAGTGAGGTATCTAGGACAAAGAGCAATTTGTATACAATACTTCCCTTCATAATGTAGAGAGGCTTATCGTACATACCTTAAATGTCTCACATTATATTTTTTGTGTATACTCTTCATTAGAATGTCTCACTGAACTACTAAATTTTCATTGTAGAAAAGTTATAAAATATTAAAGCATACAGAAAAAAAATCACTTCAAGCTGAGAAAAACTATCACTCCATCCACTGCTTCCATAGCACTTTGTTCCCCCTCCTCTTATAGGAACTACTGCTCTATATATAGTAACTGTAAATAGTCTGTTTTCTCAACTAGACTCAAACCTTCCAAAGGACAGAAAGGCTCTCTTCCTAGTATCTCCAGACACAGTCGGCTCAAATTGCTGAACAAGTATCATCAAGGTAAACGTAAACCCACTTTTCAGGAAAGTCATGATCATGTAATGTATAACAGACCAAAAAAATGAATGTTAGGGGTTAAATTGTGTCTACTTTCTCCCAAATATGTTGAAGTTTCAACTCATGGTATCTCAGAATGTGAACTTATTTAGAAATAGTCATTATAGACTAATCAGTTAAGTTTAAATGAATTCATACTAGAGTATAATAGGCTCTTAATCTACCACAACTGCCGTCTTTATGAGAATATGGCCATGTGAAGATAACTCAGGGAGAATGTCACATGGCCATGAAGTGAGATTGGAGTAATGCAGTTGTAGACCAAGGAATGCCAAAGATTGCTGGAAAACCACTAAAAGTTAGGTAGAGGCAAGGAAAGATTCACTACAGGTTTCAGAGGAAATGTGGCCCTGCTGACAAGCTGATTTTGGATTTCTAACTGCCAGAACTGTGAGGTAATAAAATGTGGTTTTGGATTTCTAACTGCCAGAATTGTGAGGCAATAAAATGTGGTTATCTTAAACTAAGCCAGGTTATGATTTTGTGACCATACCTCTAGGAAATAACAAGTTATTATCATTAGACATTCTCCCTCACAGATTAGGGCCAAGGTCAGCATTTTCATCATCTTATCAGAAAATGGGCAAAAGAATAAGTGAAAATAAAACCAATTAGGTTTTTTTCTTCCTTTCTTCTTCCTTCCATCTGTGGTTGGCAGAACTCTAGAAACACAATTATTACTAACTGGTAGCTTCACAATATTATTGGAAACTCTCATCTCTGAGTTAGACAATATTGTTATTCTTTTATTCTCAATGAAATGGTACTTTCATGAGATTGAGAAAAGGAAACTAACTGATCAATGGTTTCCTATGCTCATTCATTTCATATTATGTATCTATAAATATAATGCTCTATGAATATCTATATTTTACCCACACCATTTCTATCTTAAGGTGGAAAAACTAAGTATATGAAGAAATATTATACTCTATGATAGATATGGGAATTAGAAAAATAATGTAGTCTGAGGAAAAGAATGGTCAAGCATTACCTTCATTTCCCCCAACAATGTTTTCCTGATGTTGGTCAGGCTGGCAGCTCCCACCTTCCCCTACACTGTCTTTTTAATGCTAATCATGCTGGCAGCCCTTACCTTCCCCAGCTCTGTCTCTTTGATGCTGCTCACACCTTCTCCAACAAATGTCTTCCTGAGGCTAATCCAGGAAGAAGAGGGTGCTGAACTGAAGTGATAAATTGATTATTTTAATTGGCAAACAACCCCAAATTCCTAAATGCCCACCAAAACTTAAGAGCCTATATAAATCCAGTCCCATCTTTTGTTCAGGGTCTCATTTTCCATCGGGAATATGGGTCCACCGCCTCCACAGATGAATCCTGCTCCTGAATAAAGCCTACCATGACTTACATAGTTTGCTGCCACCGTGACTGTGATCTTTTTGCCCTTACACCCTAACCTAGCATTTCTTGCTATGTTAGAGAGAGGTTGGGTGATTTGGAAGGCTCTAGTAGAACATCCTATAATGAAACCACTTTGAAGAATTTCCAGGCTCTCTACTCCATAAAAAATGAGTGTTCTGGTTGGACAGTAAAGATGGCAGAATATGATGGACATCACAGCCCTAGCTTTATGTATGACCACATGTATGTTGTGATTCTACATCACATACAACCAGAGAAATGAAAAGTTGTGCTTCATCTGTGTACACTGAATCAAAATGCACTCTGCTGTCATGCAAACCTAAATAGAATAAATAAATAAATTTAAAAAAAAGAAAAGAAAATCATCATCAAAAAAAACTATGATAAAAAATTTTTAAAAATGAGTATTCTGAACTTTTCCTATAGTAGGAGCAAAGGCAGAGCTTCTCTTCACCTTCAGAAAGTTTGCTGGAATGAACTGACAATAGATTAACAAGAATATGGCATACAACTTCATTAATATGTATAAGCACAGGGCTGGGCATGGCAGCACATGCCTATAATCCCAGCCACTCAGGAGGCTGAGGCAGAAGGACTGCGAGTTCAAAGCCAGCCTCAGCAACTTAGAAAGACCCTAAGCAACTCAAGGTACCCTGTCTCTAAATAAAAAATATTTTTAAAAGGCTGAGGATGTGGCTCAGTGGTTGAATGCTCCTGGGTCCAATCCTGGTATTTCCCCCCCCAAAAAAAAAAAAAAAAAAAAAATGTATAAGCACAGGAGTTACATACAAAGTATTAGAAAAATACACAAATAATGCCTGAAAGAAGCTTAAATATAGCATACTGAGCTACAGAAAGAAAGAGGGGCTTGATGCTCCTAGGTTATGCAAAGGTGAGTGGGGAGAAATATTATGCTATTTAACCTTCTCCAGTGGTGGTTCACCTTTCCTGGTTACTTAATGAGATTCCTAGAAAGCAGCATTTAAGACAATTGCATTTTTTTGAAAGAAGTTTCCTTAGTCAATAAGGAAAACTTTAGAGCAAACTCTCCCCTGCATCTGCAGGACAAGAGGACTGAGAGACAAGGGATAACAGGAGAAGGCCAGAGAGACTGATTCTTTTCTTCGGGGTTGGGGGGCAGGAGTGCTTAACCACTGAACCACATTCCCAACTCTCTTTTTTTGTTTTTTAATTTCCTATTTTGAGATATGGCCTCTTGCTAAGTTGCTTAGGGCTTTGCTAAGTAGCCAAGGCTGGCTTTGAATTTGCAATCCTCCTGCCTCAGCCTCCCAAGCCACTAGAATTACAGGTGGTGCCGAACAAAACTCTGAGTCTAAAATTATTTTTCCAACTCAGCAAGTTAAAATGTAAGCCCCTTAAGTTATGGTTTTCTAAGTTTCAACACTACTTTCTTAGGAGACAGGATCAAATGTTTAACTGATGTAAACAGAGTTGCTCCCAGCCTCCTTAGGCCTTAATCCAATTACCTCATGTATGGGGCAAAGCCTTCTGTGAATATGTAAAAAAGGGACAAATCTCTCCTTAACAACTTTAGGAAGAGTCTGAATGACCTAGCATGGTACCTGCTATGGTTTAAATGTTCCCCCAAAGGACTATGGAGCCAGGATGGCTCTACTTAAGAAGCAATGCAACCTTGGCGGGGCAGGGAGGGAGAGTAGTGGGGAAGTCCTTAAGTCACTGATGGCAAGCCCTTGAAAACAATTGTGAGATACCAGGAGATTCCAGTCTCCTGTTCTTTGCCTTTGCTTCCTGGTTCATGAGGTGAGCTGTTTTCTCCATTACACATTTGCCACCATGATGTGCTGCTTCACAAGGGGCCCAAAAGATACAGCCATCTGGTCATGAGCCAGAATCTACAAAACTGTGAGCCAAAATAAACCTTTCCTCTTTGTAAGTCAATTCTGTTAGATATTTTGTTATAGTAACATGAAGCTAATACAGTCCCTGAAAAAAAAATTCAATTAATAAAACTATGCATAACCTGTATCCTTCATAACTGCCTATATGAAGATATCTTATGATAAAAAATGATGAAATATTTGACAATCTTAAGAGCCAAGCACATAAATGTATCAATATTCCCTCTCCCCCAAAGAAGGAAAAACTACTATGTGGCTGGTAAACAGAAGGTTTAAACTCCTTCTCCACATACTTAATTCCACAGAACAATTCATTTGTGGCCTTCTACTTAAGTTCCTGATCTATTAATGGTTATTTTGTATCTTTCAAAACACACTCCAAACTAAGCAGGATTTAATTTAAGATGTATGCATGGAATGCCACAGCATTTCTATCTATTAAAAATGAAAGACCCCAAAACTGTTGGCCTTCTATAGAAATTACTTTTTTTAAGTTTGGACATTTTAAATATCAAGAGCAAATGTTTTCTTGATTTTATGTTGATGTTGAACATTTGAGTGATATTACTTTCAAAGTACTACAATTAATTACCCTTGGAATACATTACATCTTTTAAAGCTATGAAGAAACATAAGATAATAGCTAGTTTTCCTCCTTGCTTTCCATGCATTCAAGATCCAAAATATTTTGTAAAATCTATTTCTAATGCTAGACCAAATAACTAATCTCTACACCTGTCAGAAGACAGGATAAAAAGTGCATAAATTAATTATTATAATTTACAAAATAGAACTAAATGGGATGGAAAAATTAATTTTTTTTAAAAAATATTGTATGCAAAGATATAAAACCCTTCTATTTTGTCTTCTTCCTGCATGGATAGTGTTTATTGATTACATAAGATGCAATCAGGTACAATATAGGCACAAACTATTTGCCAAAACTAAGGAACTAAAAATGTTGACTGACTTACAAAACAATAAAATCCTCATTTATAAAATATTTGGAAACAAACTTCTTGAAATTGAGAAAGAAACAATAATAATTTTACATGTTTAGTCTTTATTCCCAATTTAATAATTTACATTTGCTAAGGGACTACATTCACACATTTTAGGACATAATTCCAGCACAAAGCCAACTTCATGGAGTAATTTACTTTTTTAATTTTCAGTATAAAAAAATTTGCTTATGATCTAACTCGTTTATAATGTGAGGTAAATGAAATTTGGTTTAAGATATGATATTCAAGAGTTTACTGGGAGACTCAATCAGGGAATAGGGTAAAGGAAGGTTGGAGAATAACCAGAACAGATATCTGAAAATGACTCATGAGCTAAACTGTCAACTGGCCCAGTGCCTAACAGAATGGAGACTCAATGAATATTTTTTAAGTGAATAAAAATATTCTGCTGGAACACATACATACACACATTCTCTCTCTACTTATAACTATTGGTTATAATGCAGGATTTTCATCAATGAGTGAGCCCCAGAATAGCTATGCTTTTGATCTAGACAGCACATACTGACATCTGAATGTTAACAACTAAAAGGTCCAAAATTGTCTTCACATCCTTAACAGTTTTCAAGGACATCCACATGAATATGTATTTTTTTAAAAATTCACACAGAATATTGTTGTTTACACCAGGAATCCTGAAAAATATATAGACTTCTACATCAAATAAGTTTCTACCTGATGAGATCCAGCCATGAGGATTTCACTTAATGAAATTAATGTCACTCTTGCATCCCTAAACCTGAGACAAAGGAAAATTTATCCACTGGCTATGATCTAAGTTTTTTTTTTAATAAGAGTGATTAATGAAGAAAATACACAAAACACCTAACCAGTGTTCCTCAAAACTGTTAAGATCATTAAGAACAAGCCAGTTACTGTCACAGCCACAAGAAATCTAATGAGACACTGGAAAATAAACATAATATATATCTTGAATGGGATCCTAGAACAGAAAAATAGCATTAGGTTATAACATGTCAACTTTATTAATAACAATGGGTCAATGCTGATACATTAATTATAACAAATATACCATTAGATATAAAAATAGGAAACTGGGTGCAAGGTATATGGAAATTTGGTATTATCGCCATCTTCCTATAATTCTAAAACTGTTTTTTTAAATTCACTTAAAAATTGTTCAATGGTTTCACATCTATACATATGTAACACTTAGCAAGCCATGCATTTTAAATATTTCTTACATGAAGTTTAATTCACACCATACACATGGCACATACACAGGCATGCACACACGCTACACACACACACACACACACACCCCTTACATGGGGCTGATGGGATGCTTTGGTGAAAACACATCTACTTGTTTCTTAGCATATGAGATGAGCTGCTTATAAAATCTCTTGACTTTTAAGTTAGTGAGTAGCCTATAACTTCTCTTCAACACAGAGCTCTTTATTTATTAAATTTATTCCCTGATCTGGGCATTTCTTGGTATCTCTAGCTGGGAAAGATCAGCTTTATGATGCACAGATAAACTGATTACAAAACAAAACAGCTATTCTGGTTTTAAAGAGCTTGTAATCAGTTTATCTGTGCATCATAAAGCTGATCTTTCCCAGCTAGAGATACCAAGAAATGCCCAGATCAGGGAATAAATTTAATAAAAACTGTTACTCTAGGCACATCAATGGGAGTTAACATCATCACAGTCTTCTTCAATGATGTAGGAAATTTATTTTTTTATTTTATTGGGCTCTTTACACAGGAAGAAATTTTACTTTTATGGATATTCAAGTCATATCTTTTAGATTTAATTAAAGAAAAAAACATGTTTTCCACAAACTAGGCCACAAAAAATAGTTTAACAATATAATTTATCTTTAAAGGCTACTGTTTTATCATATTGATTTAAGAATTAAAATAACCGCAACAAAAATAATAAAGAAGGCCTCTGAGGATTAGTATATACAATGTGGAATAGCAGTTACTACATAAACCCTGAGGACAAATGAGGCTGCCAAAATTGAACACACCAGTTTTAATAATCTTATAACTCATTTTTGCCAAATGTTCTAAGCACAGGAAATGACTTAAGCTACTCTCTATCTTTTTATTACTGTTAAAGCATGAATAAAGATTGAATCTTTCAGAAGATCTGAAGCAAACAGTGAATTAAAGCTATGCCCAGCATCTACAAATTTCTCTGCAAAATTATTATGTAAAATACTCCAAAAAGTCATTACTTTAATTATCTAAAGTAAGAGGTTGACAATAAGATGTCCTCATGTTCCCAAAGCTATTTATAGCAATCTATTTATTGGCCTAAATTAGAGCATATTAATAAAATATTAATAAAGAATTAGAGAAATAAAGAGATGAAATATTGAGATGGTTTCTTAAAAAATATTTCAATATGATACCAAGTTTTATGTCTTTCATTCTCTGGATTATAAGATTACATTCATGCTTTCATCCTACACATATTTTAAATTTTTTATTCAACTCACATTCATATTAGATACCCAAAAAGTACTTGGGAGAGACTTAACCACTGAGCAACATCCCCAACACTTTTTTGTATTTTGTTTAGATACAGTGTCTCACTGAATTTCCTAGGGCCTCGCTAAGTTGCTAAGGCTGGCTTTGAACTTGTAATGCTCTTGCCTCAACTTCCCGAGACACTACACCCGGCCAGAAATATTTTTAAATGCCTTCATGTTATCTATAATCATTTTACTAAATTAAACAGAAATTAACTTAAAGAAAAAAACATCAATTCTTTAAAATATACTGTTTATGTGCAAATATTTATATTTGAATAAATAATCTAACACCATTTTGGCAGTTTATTCTTGCATAGAACTCCAGGTCCTACAGTTTCTCTCATTGTATGACAGATGACTTTCTTTTGCAGGCTTGGACAAAACCCTTAATTCCAGTTATACTGGTCACAAACCTCCATCCCCTATAATTTATTCACTTATTTTCTTTTCTGTAAGTCCTACTAGATCATGAGCTTATTATGGGGATGAATGCTATTGCTTCAGCTTCTAACTAGATATTTTGTACGTTTTAGCATTCATTAAAAGTGCTGATGCAAATTGCTAAAGGAATGAAGACAATCTGAAAAGGCTGTATACAAAATGAAATTTTGGAAAAGGCAAAACTATAAATAGTAAAAAAAAAAATGTTTTTCAGGGGTTTGGGGAAAGGGATAGATGGATAAGTAAGTGGAGCACAAGGTATCTTTACCACAGGGGAATATTCTATGAGATAAAATACTGACTATATGGTATTATACCTTTATCAAAAAATTATAGAACTATATAACACAATGAGTAAACTCTAATGTAAACTATAACCTTTAGTTAATAATCATGCCTCAATACTGGATTAGCAACTGTAACAAAAGTATCACACAAATGCAAAATAAAAATAAGGAAAAGGTACAAGGGAGAGGAGATGGAACAGGGGAAGAAATCTGGGAGTTCTTTTTTCTGCCCAAATTCTCTATAAACCTGACTTTAATAGTAATTAAAAAAAATAAGCCTATTATTTGTTTTTTAAAAAGTATGTTGAAAAAAATGTTTACAGGCTATGATTTACTGTCCAGGAACTTAGTAATGCTTTTTCTCAAACTTTATAACTGCCATTAGAATATTAAAAAAAAAACTGGAACAGCAGCACTTTAAGATTAATTTGGCCAAGCTATAGTTAAAATTTCTTAGATTCTTTACTTTTCTGACACACTGCCAATATCTTTACTTGGCAAGGCAAGCTCTTCAGAAAATCTTCCCTATTTTTAAACATACTTTCAGGTCATCAGCAGCCATACCCCTTCTCTACTAATGTTTAAAGTGTATGTGCATACAAAGAAAGGGTTTCATATTTATTAGTAGTAATATTTATTTGAAGGTTGTACATAGAGTTTTTAATCACACCAATTTTTTATACTAATACACTGTAGTCAAATCAGGTATTGTTGACTCAATTCTATAATGTCTCATCTATTTTCTATCAAAACAAAGATTTTAAATATTGTTCCAATATATACTTTTAGCTATTGTGTACTCAACAATATTTAACTCAAAGATACTGAAATAATTACATCGCTTAAATGTGTACTTTATCTTAATATCTTACTCTTCCAACAAAAGTTTCATTTATACACTAACTGCCAAGACCTGTGCAACAAACTCGGAAGATAACAAACAATATAACATATTTCCTACTGTTCACACTTTTTTGAGTAAAAGAGACAAATATGCAATTATAATATAGTATAGTTATTGCTACAAAAATGGGTAAGTTTAAGGTTATCTTTGAGTAGAAATTGTCTAAAACTCTGCTTTTATTGTTGGTCTAAAGATACCACAGTTAGAATAGACCAAATCTTTAAGAAAGACAAAGGAAGAATACAAATAACAAGATCTAATACTAAGATCTCTGAGTTGCAAAAGTGAGTAAATAGTGCCACAATTTACAGACATAAGGAATACAAAATGAGGACATGGTTCCATGGGCAATTGGAAGTAAAAATGGAAGAGTGATAAATATGAATAGATTATCAGGAACAAGAATTGAGCTTCAGCTACAGAGTTGGGATAAAAGTGATGAAAATGGGAATGAATGCATATTGAGAAATTCTGCACAATGTATGAAGCATGAGGGGCTAGGTCAGATCTCCAAAATCAATCAACGTTCAGAAGTTGACACCAACAAGTTAGCAAAAGAGAACCTTGCAAAAAACACTGAAATGACTAAAAAACTGAAGGCAAAGAACAGAGTGCAGGATCATAAAATTCAAGACAAGAAAATGTGTTAAATAAGAGAGAAAGAGGATCAGATGAAGAAAGCCATACTGTTTGTATGTACTTCTACACTGCAGCATGGATAATATTGTTATCTTAAGAGAAAAGGTGGTATTTTTTTCCTCTCCTCTCCTTCAGAGGCTATCAATTATCATCTAATGGCCTAAACCACTTACTCATTTACTCATTTTTTCAAAAAAAATCTCAAGAACCTTAATATTCCAAGAAATATAGTTCTTTAGAAAGACAATGTGGACTCTTTCAGATGCTTGGGATATATCAAAAATAAAAGACACAAAATCCCTGCCTTTGTGAAGAACCTGTTCTAAAAGTGAAGAAAGAGACAATAAAAAATAAGTAAAGGGCAAGGGAAATTTTTAATGTGTATTGAATGACTGAGATGTAATGAATTTGAGATAATAAAATGATTTAATATGAGATCATCATAGCTTAGTAACAGAATACACTGTAAACTATCACTTATTTGCCATCATGATTAAGTGGTTGACTAAGAGCTTTGGCTCACTGTTTCTGATGCACAGCATCAAGAGAAAGTATCATACTGCATATAGGCAGCCTAGGAAGCAATGAACTCCATTTAAGCACTGCTTTCATTATATTCCACAAATTTTAATAAGTTGCATTTTCATTTAATTAAAAAATATATTTTATTTAATAAATAAATAATTTTTAAATTTCTCAAGATTTCCTCTTTGACTCATGTGCCAGAGGGTATTATTTAATGGGTAAGTATTAAGTATTAATTAAGTATTCTCAGCTATCTTTCTTTTATTTGTATCTGGCTTAATTTCTTTGTGGTATGAAGTAAGTACTTCATGATTTCTGTTATTTTAAATTTAGGAGTGTTTTATTGCCCAGAATGTGGTCTTAGTGAATGTTCCATGAGAGCCTGCATAACATGTTTATTATACAATTGCTAGGTAAACTACACTGCATTATGTCAATTAAATGGAGTTGATTGATTCTATCAAGTTCAACTATGATCTTATTGATTTTCTGCCTGTTAGATCTGTCCATTTCTGACAGTATTAAAGTCTCAACTATAACAGAAAATTCATCTGTTTTTTCTCACATGACTATCAGTTTTTCCCTCAAATATTTTGATGCTCTGTTGCTAGATGAAAACATGTTAAAGACTATGACATGGTCTTGGAAAAAAGGCCCTTTTATCATTATGTAATATCCTCTTTATCCTTCAACATGACATGGTCTTGGGGGAAAAAAAGACCCTTTTGTCATCATGTAATACCGTCCTTATCCTTCATAACCTTCCTTGCTATGCAGTCTGTTCTGACTTAACTAATACAACTAATGACTTCTTTTGATTACTGTCAACATGGTAAATTTTCTCCATCCATTTACTTTTACTTTATCTGTGCCCTCATATTTAAATTATATTTCTCGTAGATATCATTGGGTCTTCTTTGTTGGTCCATTCTGACAATCACTTATCTTTTAATTGGTACATTAAGATCATTAAAATTTGAAGTGATTTTTGATATATCTGGATTATGTTTTCCAAATTTGTTAGTTTTGTTATTCTTTTGTTTTTCTTTCCTATTTTTGTCTTCCACTCTTTTTTTTGCCTTTTGTGATTTTAATTGAGCACTTAGGTAATTCCATTTTCTCTTCTTTTTTAGCATATCTGATACTTCTTTTGTTACTTTTTAAAGTGGCTGCTTAGAGTTGTCTGATAATTCCAACATGCCTACCATATTTGATTCTGGTTCAGGTGCTTGCTTTCTCTCTTCAAACCATGTTTATTTCCTTTTAGTTTCTTTTTAGAGTGTTTTGTAATTATTTCTTTTTTTTTTTTTTTTTTTGGTGCTGCGGATTGAACCAAGGGCCTTGGGCATGTGAGGCAAGCACTCTACCAACTGAGCTATATCTCCAGCCTATAATTGTTTTTTTTTTTTTTTGGTACCGGGATTCAACTCAGGGGCACTCGACCACTGAGCCACATCCCCAGCCCTATTTTGTGTTTTATGTAGAGACTGGGTCTCACTGAGTTGCTTAGCACATCGCCACTGGCTGGCTGTGAACTCGCTATTCTCCTGTCTGAGCCTCCCTAATTGCTGGGATTACAGGCTTGTGCCACTGCACCCAGCTCGTAATTGTATCTTGATAGCTGGATATGATGTATTAGGTAAAAGGAATTGCTGAAAATGGGCCTTTACTAATATAGTGATAAGGCGTAGGGAGAGGGGAAGCATTTCTTAGTTCTTAATTATAATTAAGTCTCAGTCTTTTAAGGAGTCTTTGCCTTTGGATTGTGAATTTCACAAGTGCTTCTTGGTTTAAATTTTTTTTCAACCCTGTAGGTGGTACAGAATGGAGAAAGTGGGCTAGAGTTGGGCATTTCCTCTCCCCTAGGTCAGTGATGCTCTGATTAAAAACCCCAGCAGGTTAAATAGCTTCTCCAGAGTACTTGCCTTATTAAGAACAGAATGTTCTGGTATATTTCAAAATGGCTACTTTCCCCTTCCCCCTGCTAGAAGAATGAGGGAATCTGTTTTTTTATATTCACTGTGAGAATTTAGTAGAGCTCATGGAGCTAAATCTCATAAAAGTGTGGAGATCTCTCCTACGATTGGGTCCCTCTGGACCTTTTTTGTTTCTCATTCAAATCCATTAGCATTTAGACATTCATAAATTACCATTAAGGCTTTCCAACCCTGGCATTGGTTCCCTTGGAAATTTTTTTTTTTAAATATTTTTTTAGTTGTTGATGGACACAATGTCTTTATTTTATTGCTTTGTATGTGGTGCTGAGGATCGAACTCAGGGCCTCACGCATGCGAGGCAAGCGCTCTACCGCTGAGCTACAATCCCAGCCCCCCTTGGAAATTTTTATTCATGTATTTCTGTTCCTATAAATTGTGATTCTCTGAATTCACCTGCCTCTCCAATTTGGGGGGCATTTTTTTTTCCCCTGTGACCTCTCTTTCCTTTTGGTCAATGAAGAGTTACATTGATTTTTCAGCTTATTCAGCTTTTTGTTAGAATAGTGAAGTGACTTCCAATTCCTTACATGCTAGACCAGAAACCTTTAGTTTACTTCTTATAGTTCTTTCATTATCTACCAAGTAGTCCCTCACAGTCCTAAGAGCCTTAACCATTCATACCGGCTAACATTCATAGAGTAATAGGCGCTGGCCATCATATGCCATGCTAGGCCTTAGATCAGTGCTTCCTAGTTTTGTTTTATTAACAGGACCAGAAACATCTAAAGATCTCTCAATAAGTACAGACATCCAAGGACTACCACATACATATGTGTAGGGTAGAGTGCAGGCATTTATGTTTTTCCCATTTTTAATAACCTGGGATTTGTCCTTAATATTTCTACCTTATCACAAGCCCAACTGCCATCAACTTTATACATACTTTTAAAACAACTTTTAAGTGCACTATATAACTGGAAATATTGCTCACATGTATCTACTTCTTTCCATCATCATTGCTACTACCTTTTAATACATTTTTCTGCTAAGCAAGACAGTAACTTTTTAACTCGTGTCTTTTCTCTTTATCACCTTTGTAATTCATCATCTTGTTTAAAGATAAGCATAACAGGCATATATAAGGAAGCTATTTGAAATATGTTGCTCTCACAGGGAAGCAGGGTGGAACACAGCTTTAATCCCAGCTTACTCAGGAGGCTGAGGCAGAGGGATTGTAAGTTTGAGGCCAAACTCCACAACTCAGCAAGATCCTGCCTGAAAATAAAATAAAATAAAATGGGGTGGGGTATATAGCTCAATGGTAGAGGGCCCTTGGGATCAATCCCTAGCAAAAAAAAAAAAAGAAAGAAAAAATGAAATATGTTGCTCCTTAATTTTACTACCTTTAACAAGTCTAGAAATTTGTAGTTTCTGCTAGAATTTCTCTAAATTTCTAACTGGGAGAATAACTGCAAAAATGTGAACAAACTGTACACACTTCATATATTCTTCAGGATGACCTCAAATGTGGTAGAACTGGAATAGCTTTCAGAAGGAATTTCACTGTAACATATATGACTTTTACTAACAATAATGCAATCAACTAATATTTATCACATGCTTAATATATTCAACATCATGCCAAAAGTTCTACACGCATTCCCTCATTTATTAATTCCATTGTCACATGGGTTCACATTACCTTTCCTTTTACACACAGGAAAATCAATGCTCAAAAGGTTGCCTGCCTTTAAGGAACAATGTGATTCTGAACCAAGCTGATTAACTTCAAAGCCCACAGATTTAGCCACTAAATCACACACACACACACACAAAAACGCTCTTTAGAAAATTGCAAAGGCTGGTCATGCTCACCGGACACTGAATCCGGGTCATGGTGAGGAGCCGGGAAGGCGAGGGGCGAGGCGTCACTCCTACCTACTTCACGAAAGCGGGTCTGAGGGTTGGTCCCACCTTGTGGCCTCGCAGCTTTGGGTGCCGCACCAGGAGACCGTTCTGGACCTGCGAGGACTTCCCTTCTGAGGCGGCAGTGGAAGGTGGTTCCGGTTCCGGTTTCAATGGAAGATGGTGCCCGTTCAGGTTCCAGTATCCGTTTCCGGGTCACTTGCAGTTCTCGCGTCTCTAGACCAACAGAAGCAGCTTTCTCTGTATGATCTTTTAATAACATAGCTGACCTTAAGCGATGTCTCCTGGGAGGAATAGAGCATCTGATGAGGCTCAAAGAGTTCTGAACTATGTGATGCCAGAGAACTTTGCTCCCAAACCTCTCTTGATTACGGGTGTGGAGCAGAGGATAATTTCACACCTGTGCTGTTTTAGTAGAAAGTGTCACAGACAGGACCATTGATGTAGAAAGCTCATCCCTGTGTATCCTGGTCATCAAAGCCATTTTGTACCTGGCGGAGCACCAAGGAACACTGAGCAGAAACGGTACAACTATAAGGCATGTGGAAAACAATTCCGATTCAGCGCAAACCTGCATCAGCGCCAGAAGGAGCACAAGGGCAAAAAGATGAAGACAGGGTCTCCTTTGTGAAGGATTACAGATTCCAAGTGTCAGGAAGGCCCTTCATCATATGAGGGCTCCATTCTTGATAATCATCAGAGAGTTCATAATGAAACAAGCCCTATGAGTGAGTGTGGTAAATATGGGAGATCTTTAAAAAGCCTTGGCCTTATTCAACACTGATGAGTTCACACCAGAGAAGGATATTTTTGTTAGGTAAAACAAATGTCGGACAACTTTGAGAGGAAGCTGTCAACTTGAATTGAACCCCAAGCATCTGAACATCCACAGTGGAGATAGGCATTCCTCCTAAGTTGCAGGTATGTGAGAAACCTTAAGGAGCTGCACTGTACTTTCTAACCTGTGCAGTACAGAGCCCTTGCTAGATAAACCTAAAAGTCAATGCCAGTTTCTGTTGCATAAGCCATTTCACCTCTACTACTTGACAAGTTCCTATAGTGTATATTAATTACCCCAGTGTAATAATAGAAAGCGGATATGTCTCTCTACTATCCTGTGAAGAAAATCTCAGCCTTTAGGGAGCTGTCCTCTCTTCCTCTCTGATTAGTTAAGGCATGGTCCTGACTCAATTTCAGCCAAGAAGACCCAATCTCTAATGTAACTGGCAACTTGCAAAGAATTTTATCTTATTTCCAGTTTTTCTCTAATTTTCATTGCTGCCAAAGGCTACATGGGAAAGAGTATTGCATTTTGTAGTCCTAATTTGTGACTTGGATGCCTCGATTATTTTGTGATCCCAAGGGTCATCCCAAGGAAGGGGAAACAATTGTGACATACTTTGGGGAAGCTCATAAAGAGGTTCCCTTTATTCTGGGGAATGTCCCGTAATGTCCAGCACTCTTCAGGAGAAACTGTTCCCCAGACACTGCACAGGAACATGTGCCCTGATGTCCAGAATTGTGGTAAGACTACAAGGTCCAGGCTGAAACCATAATTAGTATAAAAATACTGGATGTAATTAACAGTATTTGGAAGAGACCACATCAAACTAGAAATAACATACCTCTGAAAGTATGTCCGCAGATATTCCACTGAGTATGGCTATGTGAGATAAGCAGATGTACTCCATACTAGTATTTTGTCCTGGAGTGAACATCTTTGTTAAGGATTTTGTTTACTCCTATAATGACCTCAAGGATATTGTTCCACAGTAAAGAAAATAAAAATACAGAAACAGGAAGTCTCGTAGTCTAAGATGTGACTTTTATCACCCAGGTAGCATTTCTGTTGATTCCAATAGAAATTATCTTTATTATGGGCCAATATTGCCTGCCACTGATGGAGGGCTGCCCTTCTCCAGGCATAGATGAGTGAACATAGGTCGCTAAACATTCTGATTTTCTATAAAAGTAGACCTGGATTTTGATTTAAACTATTTTTAAAGTTTTATTGAAGTATAACTGACATGCTATAAACTATGTAAAATGTACAATTGGATTAACTTTTATGTAAAATACATGAAACCATCACAATCATGCCACAAACATTTATTATCACTAATCTTATTATAAAAGGCTTTTATAATCTTTCCTGCCCTTATCAGCCCTTCAGACAAATATTGACTTCCTTATTTTCTAAATAAATTAGTTTATATTTCCTAGAATATAATTAGAATAAAAAATGTTTCTTTTTTATTATTCTGGCTTCCTTAATACTACATATTTAGGATTTGTAAGTGTTGCTTATGTAAATAGTTCATTCTTTCTTTTACTGACTAGTACTTTGTCATATGGATATATATGTATTTGTTTATCCATTCTTACGTTAAAGGACATTTGAGCTTTTGTGGAATTTGGGCTACTATAAAAAACAAATTTCATAATTAAAGTATACTTTGATATTTTGATATATGCATACATGCTTGAAAACAAAAGGTTCTTCTTGCCAATTTAATTCCTTGTTTGTAATATGTAAAATTATTAATATAAGATGTTGTGGTTTGGATTTGGGGTGTCTCCCTGAAGCCTCTGTGTTAACACAAGAGTATTTGAAAGTGAAATAATTGAATTGTGAGAGTTGTAACCTGAATTGGTCCATCCTAGTTTGAATGTACTAACTGGGTGGTAACTGGAGGCAGATGGGGCATGGCTGAAGTATGTGGGTCACTGGTTGCTTGCCTTTGGAGTTTATAATTCCCTGGTGCCTTACTTGTTCACACATATAATATCTCATCTCTTTCCTCCTCCTCCTCCTCCTCCTTCTCCTCCTCCTCCTTTTTTTTTTTTCTTTCTCTCCTCCTCCCTCCCTGCCTCCTTCCTTCCTAGATACCATGGGGCCACCAGCTTTCCTCTGCCACACCCTTTCCACCACAATATCCTGCCTCACCTTGAGTCCAGACTACTGAAGTAGGCCAACCGTATACTGAATCTCTAAAACTATGAGCCAAAATAAACCTTTCCTCCTCCTTTGTTGTTCTTGTCAGGTATGTTGGTCACAACAACAAAAAGTTGACTAACACGCAAGGACACAGTAAACATTTTATAAGGAATATTTTCATAGGTATACACAAATAGAGAGGCATATATTTGAAGCCTCAGGAATTCTTCTCCAATCTTTTATCATTATTTGTCATTTCATGGCCATTCTTGTTTTATCTGGCCACACATTATTAGGTTATTTTACTTACAATCCCAGACATCATGTCATTTAATATATAATGTTTTCTTAATGCATTTCTAAAATGCATGTGCTCTTTCATACTCTAATACCATCAAACAAAAATAATTTTTAAATTTTAGAATAGATAAGGTTAATGAGCTGACAATTCACTCATTTAAAAAAAGCAAAAACTGAACCATCAGTCTATGAAAACATTCACCTTTGCTAGCAACAAAGATACACAGATTCATCTAAAAATAGCTATTCAATTTTTTTATTCACATTTGGCAGAATTCAAAAGTGACATTATTAGAAGGAATATTCTTAAAATAGTTGGTAAGAGTGGATATTAGTATCACATTTTTAAAAGTAATCTGGAATATCTTTTCAATATAGAAATTTTTAAGAGTTTAGCCTAAAGAAATAAATAGAAAAGTAAAAGAAAAATGTTAAGCTGGGTGTGGTGGTGCAAGCCTGTAATCCCAGCACTTAGGGAGGCTGAGACAGGAGAATCATGAGTTCAAAGCCAGCCTCAGCAATGGCAAGGTGCTAAGCAACTCAGTGAGACCCTGTCTCTACAAAAAACACAAAATAGGGCTGGGGATGTGCCTCAGTGGTCGAGTGCCCCTGAGTTCAATCTCCAGTATCAAAAAAAAAAGAAAAGAAAAGAAAATGTTAAAGATACAAATACTCTAAATGTCAGAAAATAGGATTTTAGTAAACTAACATATTAAAATTTTTGCATATTATTTCCATTGGATAATATTTTGTCCTCTAAAATGATAGTTAATAAGATAAAAAATACATTTCAATTCATATACCAATTTTGAAAAAAAAAAGAATAACTTCACTTACCATGAACATAAATCATAAAATTAATAAAATATATGTTTTATTATGGATCACATTATTACATCAATAAAATTAAGATAGAATTATTCATATATTCAAATGTGAACATTCTATTTCACATTGTTAGCAAAATTTTGTATATTTTGGTCAGATTTTGTCAATTGCCCTATAATTCACTCAGTATCAGTCAACCATGTTATCATTACAGACTGCATGAATTTAATAGAAAAAAATTTGAAATATTATGCATTTATTAAGATATAATCACAAAAAGAAATTACAAATTTGTGTGTACCTAAACATTAATATGTCTATAATTACTCATAATAATAATGATAATAGAGTAGCTATTACCTGGAGTAACAAGAAAACCATTTTCTAGTATAATTATGCATCTACTTCATTACACCTTAACTGTTAAATTTGAATTATGATGATTATACTGTGCTTAAATAGGAGAATGTCCTTTTTTGTGGACCCAAAATATTCTGGGATGGTAAGGTATCATATCAACAATTTACTCTCAAATACTTCTAAAGAAAAAGATCCTCATAATATTTTTTAAATTTCTCTAACTTTGAGCTTATTTCAAAATGAAAAGTAATTTTAAAAGACTAATCAAGTGAACTCACCAAATACATCTGTAACATTAAAGCCCATTAACACTATTTAGATCATACCTCTATACACAATTTTATTTTTAACAGCCTGACATATATTTTTAATTCTACATCTTATGAGTATTTTTCTACCTTCAAAGAATGAGTGAACTCAGTGTTTCATAGAATCACATATCTCTAACTAAATTTAAATATTGCCATGTATTACTTATGGATTGATCTATCCAATCTTACATCTTCAAAGTCAAATGTGGAATTTGTTAGATATCAAAAAACAAAAATGACATTCAGTGTACAAAAAACACATTGGCTATTTACTTTGAGCACTTACTTAGAGTTAAGTTTCTAAAAATAAAGAGAGCTATGAATAATGAAATTCTACAGTATGTGACTAATGGCACATCTATTTACCATTTCCAGTGTTGTTTTCTTTCAAAGTGAATGAAATTTGCAAAATATTAACTTTAATAAGAAAGTTATTAAACCACAACTTTTTTTCATATGCCTTACTCACATCTAAAATTGTTTCGCCTACTTAATTTTTTGATCTGGAAATTGTATCAAGTAAGAGGTCAATTTAGCATGAGGAATTCTTATTGAACTCATACTGGATCCTTGTGATAACCACCTTGCATCACTAAGAGCTCAAACATAATTGGCTTAATACTCAAGTGTAGAATTATGTTGCAGATGGATATCAAAGTCATCCCATTACAGTTTCTAGAATTTATCTATGCCAACCTCTTCCCCAATCCTACTGCCTCCACCATTCTGACCTCTTTTTAAAACATAGTCATTTGTATGTTTCTGGTTTCTGGCACCTGTCATATTCTCCTCCAAATTTGTTCACAGAAGTTCTTCAGTCAAGAAAGGAAAATGCATAGGCATTGAAAAATGTCATTTGTTAGGATAAAATCAACCCACGTTAAAGTATTCAGATGATTGTCTTCAATATTCTAAACCCTTGCGATCTTGATACCATTTTTGCTTTGTTCTTTCTAGTTCAAGTAAGGTTCTGCTGCATAAATAAAGAAAACTGCAAAGTATAGCATTGTAAACATTGTGGATATTCAGGTATTTACTATTACCTTGTAAATGTGTCAGCTACTCCCTTACCTTTCCACATTTATACAGATATTGATATTTTGTTTCAAATATTTTGAAGAGCAGTTCTATTACTCTCCCTGTTATTTAGAAATCTTAGTGTATTAGACACTTTCACTTTAGAAAAAGTCCTTCTAATCAATCTTGTGCCTTCATTTTCATAGTACCAATCTTCACATAGCTGGCTCCTTTCATTTCCTTCTTAACTCCAACACCACTTCCTCCAAGGCCTCTCTTCATCACTGGAGCTTGTGAAATTCTTCCTCCTACCCTACCCCTGTCACTATATTCCAAGCCTGCATTATTGTTTTTGTAATATTTATAATTACCTATAATAATTAGTATTATTATTTTTGTCTCCTTAAACTAGAAGAGGAGCTACATAAAGACAGGAATGCTACTGTCACCCTAGGACCTATTACTGGCCCAATCACATAGTAGATATCAAATATCTCTTGAATACAGGGCTGATATTCAGACTATTAACTGGTATAACATAGATATTGAACAATAAATTAGAAGCCAGCTATGAACTGGAATTGTATTACTCAAGTATACAGACAGAATATTATCTTTGGTTAATTGATTAAGTGAATCCAAGCTTATGCCATCTGCCTCCTGTCCAGGAACTAATGACTGTGTTCCATATTACATTCTTATTTATTAAAGTGATCATCTTTGATTATAATGTAGAACTTTATTATTGCAAGCCTCACAAATATTTTAATAGTATTTCTTCATATTGACCCCTATTCATATCTTCTCATATTTTCTTTGAATTTTTCATAATCTGAGTTTTGAAACATCAATACTGAACCTAGCATTTTCTCTCTGGCCACTAGGAATACTGAAATGCCAAAATTATTTTAAGTCTCAGAGTACAAATCAATTGTTCCTTTAGATTAGAATTTAACAGAGTCAGACTTTTCCTTTTTTTGGTTCATCTGTCTTCAGAGACTCAAACTGATAAAGAAAAAAATAAGTCAAGTATCACATGCTTTGTTCTTTTAGTTGAAAATAGACAAAATGTGCTACTCCCAACACTAAAAACTTTTCACTATGTGCCAACTGTCATTCACCTGGTCTGCTCAGACTCCCAGTGTAATAAGTTGCTTCGAGTCAAGATTGACATTTTATTTTTTAAATCCCTGCCACACTGCACCAGTGCTTCACTACAAGTAGGATCATTATATTTAAGGTAAATTGAATTGAATACACCATATGATTTATCCAAGCTAGATTCCAACACTTACTATAATAATTAATAATTTCACATTTCTTCTTGTCCTTTCTGTTGGCCCAAACACATTTCTCTTTAGTCTTGGATTTCATTTATGTATCTGCTTTCTATTTTCCTGCTTTCTGTTTTATTTTATTTAATAGAAAGAGATAGCCTTACCCTGCAATTTTCCAGTTCTGACTTGCATCTCACTAATTTACAATAATAATTGAGATTATGTTTATCTATTTATGATTAAATTTAAATTTAATTTTATTCACAATTCCCACATTTAATAACTCTTTTCTCTTGCTTTTATTTGAGAATCACCAGGAACCCTTCCAAAGTATTGAGTTTAAATTTTATCTAGTTATTTTTTTCCACTAACATTTTGATAAATACATTCATAAATACTCATAAAATAAGTCCCATCTTTGCCTGGAACTCATTGAGATAAACTAATATTTAATGATCTTCCTAATACTATGCTAGATACTTTCACATACATGTTATCATTTAGCGTTCATACTTATGTTTTCATAAAAACTATTTTAAAAATGTTCTACAACTGACCTAAGAGTAAGTAACTTGCCCCTATTTACACCAGCTGGTATCTATGCCTGATGATTTATTTGGAAAGATGTCTCATCTAGTTCTTTATAAAATTTGGTGCAAAATAATATAGTTATTCAGCACTCCTAAACATATAGTTACTTAATGGCCAGGATCTTATTCTTACTATAAAATTCTAAAATTTGTTTCAATATATCAAAGATTTTCTTCTAAACATGTTATTTATTCCAACATAAATCAAAAAAAGTGGTAATAGATAATGAGCATCAGAATCTTTAGCAAATTCTCAAATGTATGGCAGTATAATATAGCGATGAGGCCAAGGGTGAGAGTGGTGTCATAACTGGTCTGTTCTGCCATGTACTAAGAGTATTAAGTCAGTTTACTAAATATCTCTAAATTTCACTTTCTTCTTCTCTAATTTGGAAGAAATAATAAATCTGATCTCAGAGCATGATTTTAGGAAATAAATGAGATAATACGTAAACCTCTAAATATAATGCCTATTAAAATGTAAGCATTTAATAAATGTTACCTAAAATCATCATCATCATTATTATTTTGAAAACTCTAGGAAAGTAATATACACCTTTTTAACCTGTCAAACAACTGTAACCCTAAAGATCATAATACATTCTTCTTCTTAGTCCTGTGTGAGATTTCTGCGAACTTTCAGTACCTCTGAATACCACGGTTACTCTCTTCACAAAGATAGCTATGTAGTACAAAATGTCCTCCCTGAGAGTTGTTGATCTAGCTTCCAGGTATGACCCAATTAATAATAACTGAAATAAGGAGGGATACTTAACTTTAATTGCTTTAATTTACTCATCTATAAAATAAAGGAATTGGAACCGATCGTAAATAGGAAAGTTTCTATCCAAACTTCTTGGCCAACTTTCTTATGGGAAGTAATTAATATTTACAATGGCAAAGAACAAATTACTTTCCTGTTTCAGTTTACTAAAGTGATCTCTAGCTGTTTAAGATAATTATCACTTCATTTTAACTTCAAAAATCATAAGACACAAAGACAGTGGTCCTCCTCTTTGGTAGAAACTAATAAACAACTTGAAAAAAAATCAATGTAAAGCCAAATAGACATACTGGTGCATTCCATGAAATAAATGTATAGTCACCTGATACAACCTTTTACCTCATCCATCCTGCAAAATCTCTATAAAGTCTTTAAGTGGTATGTAGAAGAAACATCCTTGTTTTACTAGAAGGAAATTTTAAAACCTATGCAAAACAAGGAAATTGCATATCTTGGCTTTAATTACAAATAATAGGAGAGCTCTAAAAGAAGAAATTAGATTTGTGAGCTTTAATTACTGTATATCGAAAGAAAATGAGAAACAATGAGAGAAACAGGTGAGGAATCAGGCAGGAGGTACTGTTTTCCTTCCTTTATTTATGTCTGAACTACCTTTAAAAACACCAATTAGCCAAGTGGTGCATGCCTATAATCCCAGTGACTCAGGAGGCTGAGACAGGAGGATTGCAAGTACAAGGCCAGCCTCAACAACTTTGTGAGGCCCTGTCACAAAATAAAAAATCAAAAGGGGTTGGGCATGGTGGCACACACCTATAATTCCAGCACTTAAGGAGACTGAGACAAGAGAATCGCGAGTTAAAAGCCAGTCTCAGCAACAGCGAGGCACTAAGCAACTCAGTGAGACCCTGTCTCTACATAAAACACAAAATAGGGCTGAGAATGTGGGTCAGTAGTCGAGTACACCTGAGTTCAATCCCAAGGTACCAAAAAAAAAAATCAAAAGGACTGAAGATGTGGCTCAGTGATTAAACTACCCCTCCTCAGATCCCCAATACAAAAAAACAAAAAAATACAAAAACAAAAACAAAAAACACCAATTAGCCTCAAAAGAAAATTTTTAGTACTAGTGATATTCTTCAACTCCATCCATTTACCTGCAAATGCCATAATTTTATTCTCTTCTAATGCTGAGTAATATTCTATTGTGTATATATACCACAGTTTCTTTATCCATTCATCTATTGAAGGTCATCTAGGTGGTTCCACAGTTTAGCTATTGAGCTGCTATAAACGTTGAAGTGGCTGCGTCACTGTAGTATGCTGTTTTTAAGTCCTATGGGTATAGATCGAGGAGTAGGATAGCTGGGTCAAATGGTGGTTCCAAGTTTTCTAAGGAATCTCCATACTATTTTCCAGATTGGTTGCACCAACATGCAGTCCCACCAGCCATGTATGAATGTGCCTTTTCCCCCACATCCTTGCCAACACTTATTATTGTTTGTATCCTTGATAACTGCCATTCTAACTGGCTTGAGATGCAATCTTAGAGTAGTTTTGATTTGCATTTCTCTAATGGCTAGAGATGTTAAACATTTTTTCATATATTTGTTGATCAATGGTACATCTTCTAAGAAGTGTCTGTTCAGCTCCTTAGCCCATTTATTGATTAGGTTGTGTTTTTGTGTTTTTTGTTTTGTTTTGTTTTGTTTTGTTTGATGTTAAGTTTTTTGAGTTCTTTATATATCCTGGAGATTAGTGCTCTATTTAATGTCTGTGTGGCAAAAATTTATTCCCACAATGTAGGCTCTCTGTTCACCTCATTGATTGTTTCTTTTGCTAAGAACAAAAATTCTTTATTTTTTTGGAACCCAAGATTGAACCCAGGGGCACTTGACCACTGAGCCACATCTCCAGCCCTATTTTATGTTTTATTTACAAACAGAATCTCACTGAGTTGCTTAGCGCCTCACCATTGCTGAGGCTTCCTTTGAACTCACGATTTTCCTGTCTCTACCTCCCAAAGTGCTGCAATTACAGGCCTGCACCACCACACCCAGCTGAGAAGCAGCTTTTTAGTTTGAATCCATCCCCTTTATTGATTCCTGATTTTATTTCTTGTGTTTTAGGAGTCTTATTAAGGAAGTTTGGACCTAATCTGACATGATGAGGGTTTGGGCCTGCTTTTTTCTCTATTAGGCACAGGGTCTGTGGTCTAATTCCTCAGTCCTTGATTCACTTTGAGTTGAGTTTTGTGCATGGTGAGAGATAGGGGTTTAGTTTCATTTTGCTGCATATGGATTTCCAGTTTGTCTAGCACCATTTGTTGAAGAGGCTATCTTTTCTCCAATGTATGTTTTGGGCGCATTTGCCTAGTATGAGAAATTTGTATTTATGTGGGTTAGTCTCTGTGTCTTCTATTCTGTACCATTGGTCTACGTGTCTATTTTGATGCCAATATAGTGCCTATTGTATTACTATAGCTTTATAGTGTATAGTTTAAGTTCTGGTATTATGATGCCTCCTGCTTCACTCTTCTTACTGAGGATTGCTTTGGCTATTCTGGGTCTCTGTTTTCCAAATTAATTTTATGATTGCTTTTCCATTGCTATAAGGAATGACATTGGGATTTTCATTGGAATTGCATTGAATCTGTATAGCACTTTGGGTAGTGTGGCCATTTTGACAATATTGATTCTGCCTATCCAAGAGCATGGGAGTTCTTTCCATTTTCTAATATCTTCTTCAATTTATTTCTTTAGTGTCCTATAGTATTCATTATAGAGGTTTTTTACTTCTTTTGTTAAATTGATCCTCAAGTATTTTATTTTATTTTTTTAGGCTATTGTGAATGGGGTAGTTTCCCTAATTTCTCTTTCAGAGGATATATCACTGATGTATAGAAATGCATTTGATTTATGGGTATTGATTTTATATCCTGTTTGCTGAAGTCATTTATTAATTCTAGAAGTTTTCTGGTGGAATTTTTTTAATCCTCTAAGTATAGAATCATGTCGTAGGCAAATAATGATAGTTTGAGTACTTCTTTTCTTATTTATATCCCATTAATTTCCTTCATCTGTATAATTGCACCAGCTAGAGTTTCAAGGACTATGTTGAATAGCAGTGGTGAAAGCGGGCATTCCTATCTTGTTCCCGTTTTTGGAAGGAATGCTTCCAATTTTTCTCCATTTAGGATGTTGTTGGCCTTGGTTTTAGCACAGATAGTTTTTACAAAGTTGAGGTATGTTCCTACTATCCCTAGTTTTTCTAGTGCTTTGAACTTGAAATGGTGCTGTATTTTGTCAAATGCTTTCTCTGCATCGATTGATAAAATCATATGACTCTTATCTTTAAGTCTCTTGATGTGATGGATTACGTTTATTGATTTCTGTATGTTGCATCATTGGAATGAACCCACTTGATCATGGTGCACTATTTTTTTAATATGTTTTTGTATGTGATTTGCCAAAATTTTATTGAGAATTTTTGCATCTATGTTCATCAGGGTTATTAGTCTGAAATTTTCTTTCTTTGACGTATCTCTGGTTTTGGTACCAGACTAATACTTGCTTCATAGAATGAGCTTGGAATGGTTCCCTCCTTTTCTATTTCATGGAAAAATTTGAGAAGTATTGCTATTAATTATTCTTTGTAGGTCTTGTAGAACTCAGCTGTGAATCCATCTGGTCCCAGGTTTTACTTTGTTGTTAGGCTTTTGATGGTGTCATCTATTTCCTTGCTTGAAATTGATCTGTTTAAGTTATGTATGTTCTAGTTCAGTTTGGGTAGGTCATATGCCTCTAGAAATTTGTTGGTGTCTTCAGGGTTTTCTATTTTACTGAAGTATGAATTTTCAAAATAGTTTCTAATTATCCTCTGTATTTCAATAGTGTCTGTCCTGATATTTCCTTTTTCATCATGTATTTTAGTAATTTGAGTTTTCTCTCTCTTTCTTTATGTTAGAGTGGCTCAGGGCTTTTCAATTTTATTTATTTTTCAAAGAGCCAGCTTTTCGTTTTGTCAATTTTTTTAATTGTTTCTTTTTTTGGACTTCATTGATTTCAGCCCTGGTTTTAATTATTTCCTGTCTTCTACTTCTTTTGATGTTGGTTAGTTCCACTTTTTCTAGGGCTTTGAGATGTAGTTTATTTGTTGACTTTTTCTTCTTTTAATGAATGAGCTTAATGCAATGAATTTTCCTCTTAGCAGTGCCATTATGGTGTCCCAGAGATTTTGATATGTTGTATCAGAGTTTTCATTTCTCTCTAAGAATTTTTTTATCCCCTTCCTGATGTCTTCTGTTATCCATGCATCATTCAATGGTGTATTATTTAGTTTCCATGTGTTGGAGTAGTTTTTATTTTTTATTTTATCATTGATTTCTAATTTCATTCCATTATGGTCAGATAGAATGCAGGGTAGTATCTCTGGTTTTTGTATTTGCTAAAACTTGCTTTGTGGCATAACATATGGTCTGTTTTGGAGGATCCAAGTGCTGCTGAGAAAAAAGTGTATTTACTTGTTGATGGATGGAATATTCTATATATGTCATTAAGCCTAAATTATAGATTGTTTATTTTGAGTTCTATAGTTTGTTTAGTTTTTGTTTGGAAGATCTATCCAGTGGTGAGAGAGGTGTGTTAAAGTCATCCAGTATTATTGTGTTGTGTTCTATTTGATTCTTGAAGTTGAGAAGGGTTTGTTTGATATATGTAGATACCCCATTGTTTGGGGCATAAATATTTATGGTTGTTATATCTTATTGTTATCTGATTCCCTTAAGCAGTATGAAATGTCCTTCTTCATCCCTTTTCATTAACTTTGATTTGAAGTTCACTTTATCTGGTATGAGGATGGAAACCCTTGCTTGTTTATGCAGTCCATCTGAGTGATATGTTTTTTCCCATCCTTTTACTTTCAGTCTATAGATGTCTTTTCCTGTGAGATGAGTCTCTTGAAGCAGCATATTTTTGTCTTGTTTTGTTTTTAATCAAATCTGTCAGTCTGTGTCTTTCAATTGATGAGTTTAGGCCATTCACGTTCAGGGTTATTATTGAAATATGATATGTAATCCCAGTCATTTTGGTTTATTTTTGGTTTTTACCTTGGTTTTTCCTTTGATTGGCTTTTTATTTAATATAAGTTCCTCTCTTTGCATATTTTCATTGTTGGTTATCATTTCTTCCTCATGGAATATTTTTGCCAAGAATGCTCTTTAGTGCAGGCTCTCTTGCTATAAATTCTTTTAACATTTTTTATCATGAAAGGTTTTTATTTCCTCATCTAAAGCTTAATTTTGCTGGATATAGGATTCTTGGTTGGCATCCATTTTCTTTAAGAGCTTGGTATATATCGTTCTAGGATCTCCTGGCTTTGAGGATCTGGGTTGAAAAATCTACTGAGATCTGAATTGGTCTTCCTCTATATGTAATCTGAATCCTCTCTCTTGTGGTCTTTAAAAGTCTATCCTTATTCAGTATGCTAGGCATTTTCATTATAATGTATCTTGGTGTAGATCTGTTGTAATTTTGTATATTTGGTGTCCCGTAAGCCTCTTTTATTTTATTTTCCAATTTATTCTTCATTTTTGAGAAATTTTCTGATATTATTTCATTGAAGAGATTGTGCATTCCTTTGGTTTGAAACTCTGTGCCTTCTTCTATTCTGATAAATCTTAGATTTCGTCTTTTGATGCTATCCCATAATTCTTGTATGTTGTGTTCATGATTTCTTACCATTTTCCCTGTATGGTCAACTTTATTTTCAAGATTATATATTTTGTCTTCATTGCCTGAGGTTCTGTCTTCCAAGTTATCTAGTCTGTTGGTGATACTTCCTATTGATTTTTTAATTTGGTTTATTGTTTCCTTCATTTTAATAATTTCTGATTGGTGTTTTTTTTAGAATCTCTATTTCTTTCTTGAAGTAATCTTTTGCTACCTGTATTTGCTCCCTTATCTCTTTGTTGATGTTATCATAGTTGCCTTTATTTTCTCTCTTATCTCTTTGTTAGAGTGATCAACTTTTGCCTGTATTTGCTCACTTAAGTCATTCTTTAATTCATAGATCATTTTAATTATGTACATTCTGAATTCCTTCTCTAACATTTCATCAACATCAACTGTGCTATCAATGGATTCTATTATTGTAGTATCATGTTTTGTTTGGGGCAATTTATTCCCTTGTTTTTTTATGTTGAGTATGTGTCTTCCTTTCTTGCAGTGTGGATCTGAGTTATTGCAGTTTCTACCCTATAATCTTGTAGTTACTCAGCATTTTACATGTACCTCACTTGGTGTTTGCTTCCAGTTCCCAGCAGGTGACCCCAGATGGACCCTACTACAACAAAGGATGGTGGTAGTGGTAGGGGAGATAACTCAAGATAGCATAGGAGTGGCCCAAGATGGATGCAATCACTTTCAGAGATGGGGCTGAAAGAGTGGGACTTACAATGGCTTTGGGCTGCCTGTTTGAAGATGCAATGCTATGACATGGTGTGCTGTGACAGGTAGCTGCCTCCAGGCTCTGTCTTTTGTGCTAAGGTAGAGGCTACCACACAGGGAGGACTATGGTGATGGTTGCAGTGTCCCAAGATAGATGTGGGCTGGGGAGCAAGAGTGTGGACCTCCACTCTGCGCAGTGGGAGTCCTGGGCCTCAGCTATCACACAAGTCAGTGGAGGTGGGTCTGGGCCTGGGTCTGGGCTCTAGTGTGGGTCAGTGGATTGGCGGGGGTAGTCCTGGGCCTGACCTGGGCCTGTGCTCCAGCAGGGGTCGCTGGAGGTGGTCCTAGGCTCCTGCAGGTTGGCAGAGGCAGCCCTGGCAGCCTGAGCTCCCGTGCAGGTCCCTGGAGGTGGTCCTGGGCCTGGGCCTCTAGTGTTATTTTCCTTTGCCACTTCTATTCAACATCATCCTGAAAACTCTAGCCAGAGCAGTTAGACAGACAAAGAAAATTAAGGCATACAAATAGAAAAAGTAGAACTCAAACTATCACTATTTGCCAATGACATGATTCTATATTCAAAAGAGCCAAAAAATTCCACCAGAAAACTTCTAAAACTCATAAATGAATTCAGAAAACTAGCAGTTTATATAATGAACACCCATAAATCAATCACATTCCTATACATCAGTGACGAATCTTCTGTAAGAGAAATTAGGAAAACTACTCCATTCACAATAGCATCACAAAAAATAAAATACTTGGGAATCAATCTAACAAAAGGAGTAAAAGACCTCTGCAATGCAAACTACAGAACAGTAAAGAAAGAAATTGTAGAAGACCTTAGAAGATGGAAAGACTTCCCATGTGCCTGGATAGGCGGAATTAATATTGTCAAAATGGTCATACTACCAAAAGTGTTATACAGATTTAATGTACTTCCAGTTAAAATCTCAACAACATTCTTCATAGAACTAGAAAAAGCAATCATGAAATTCATTTGGAAAAATAAGACACACACACTCTCATGCACACATAATTTTAAACACTTTTGTTTTAAAAGAAGAGTCTAGAAGGACATATTTGCTCTGTTATGGTTTTGGTTATGAAGTGTCCCCCTAGAATCTCATTGTTATTGAAAGAATATTCCTAACTGAAATGATAGATTATGAGATCTGTGATCTGATCAGTGGCTTAATGCATTTGATGGACTAGTAAGACTGGGTGATAACTATGGGCAAGTAGAATTAACTGGAGAAAATATGTCACTGGGGTTGTGTCCTTGGGGATTATATATCTTATCCACATGCTTTTCTCTCTGCTTTCTGGTCACCACGAGCTGAGCAGCTTTCCTCCTTCATTACCCTCTGCCCTGATGTTCTGCCTCACCGCTGGTCCAGAGCAATAAAGTCAGTCAACCATGAACCTCTGAAAGTGTGAGCTCCAAATAAACTTTTCCTCCTCTGATTTATTCTTGTCAAGTATTTTGGTCACAGCAATGAAAAGCAGACTAGCACAACCTGACTCCCCTAATAATCTGTGGCCTGTTGTGAGCCATAGAGCAAATGAAAGGGTGGAAGGCTATTCTGATATAGCCCCAGAAGTTCTAGCATGTTCCCAAATCAATGAGGGAACACTCATGATATGTGTTCAACACACTGTAAATCTCATTTAACTAATGTTACTTATTAGTCTTTAGGTCATTTTGAAAAAGCTACTTCTTAAACATAAGACAGCTCCAAGAAAAGACAATAATTTGTATACATTCTTTGTTATCCTAAAAATTAGCCTAGGTATCTCCATTTTGAATAAATATGTCTACTCATAAGTCTCTGACATAAAGATAACCAGTTTGATTTCCATATATATTATTTGTTATAGTTCATGTTATTTGATACAACATAACATTACAAATTTCATAGTATTAAAAACATTACAACAACCTTCATATTTTTTCTAATGATTTTTACTGTGTTATTGTAAGACTACACTGATCTTCATCAATCTTTCAAGCGCAGAGAGCATATGGTAGGTGGGATAGGTAGGTGTGAACCACAACAACCTGTGTTGTTAGCTCTGCTCTCCTCTCTCTCACTGTCCCCGTTGGATCCTCTCATTCTCCACCTTAACCAGGATTTAAGTAGCTCTAACAGCCAGGTTCTATACCCTCAAACATATAGGATAGGAGAAAGCAAGGAAGAAAGCCAAGAAGACAGAGGACGTCTGGGCCTAGTGGAATGGAAGACAACCCACTCCCTTAAAGGTGCTTGCTCATGTACTCAGGCCCTAATATTGCAGATAAGAAAACTAAGGATTTGACTTTGTGAACATGTGGCTCTTTCACATCAGCTTATACTAGAGGAACTCTCCAGATTTCAAAGTCAGCTCTGAAATTTTTCCTGAATCTAGTTTTCTGTTGTGTGTTCTTTTAGAACCAAAAATATATTATCCACTGATTTTTGTCTTTAATTTAATAGACTATTCAATTAGTGCCTTAAGAACCCAAAGAATTTATGGAACATGGAAAATAACATTAAAAAGTCTCTTCAAAATTTAGATAATATACTTCTGAAAGTTGTTATCTATTGTTACCAGGTACTAAAGAACAAAGCCTATTTGATATCAGCCAAAACAATTTCAAATCACTAATGATCCATTAGCAATATTCTAGACTCTAAATCTTTCCTCCAGAGTACTTGGGTTGTTTAGCTTGAGTGTGCTTAGGTTTAGATCAGTTTTGCTAGGGCTTTCCAGAGGTCCTTCTGACTGATGAGTTCCCACTAGATAATTAAAGAATGAATGAAATTGTTCTCTCCACTGTGCATGAGAAGGTCTAAAATGTACACACATGTACACACACATGTACACACACACACACACACGAAATCTCTACTTGCAGGAAACTTGCATTTCCTTCTCCTCAACATATTGTGAAATTTGAAAAGGCTAATCTGATTGCTCTTATCTGACCAAGATGGTTAAGTCACCAAATAGAAAAAAAAAGGCCAGTCCTAAAAGCTTTTCTCAGACTCTACCCAAAAGTTCAGAAGGAATAAATAACTTCCCAAAGATGAAACAGCTCAGCCAAGTATAAAAGAAGTTTCCTTCCCCAAATTTAAAAAGCAACTGTACAAGCTAACATTTAGTATTACACACAAAATCTGGCATGAGTCCAGATAAATCATAAAGAAAAGAGTTTTATTCAGCTCATGGTTCTGGAGGCCCAAGATTAGACCTTTTGCTAGTGGGGACTCTGTAGAGTTCTGAGATGTTGTAGGGCTTCGTACAGTGAGACAGAACAAGCGAGGTCTCACTTTGCCTTCTTATAAAGCCACTAAGGCAATCATGGGGGTCCCATCCTCATAATTTTATCTAGTCCTAATTACCTCCTAAATGCCCCTCCTCCAAATACCATTAATACATGACTTTAAGGATTAAGTTTCCAACACACGAATTCCAGGGGACACACCCAAACTATATCAGGTAGGAAAGCCAAGATAAGAACAAGACCCTAATTCTAGCAAAAACTACTTCAAGAATTGTTTTTCAATTTCAATAAAGAAAAAATAATCTAGACTTATATGATCACTTAACATTAAGTAAATATATCTATCAGCTAAAAGATCTGCTTCTCTCAGCCTGGGCTTATTAGTAGGACATGTTGGGATGCCTGTGCTCACCACTGGACATGGGATGCATGACAAATCAAATTAAGAGTGGGCTATGCTAGCAGGTCTAAGCTGAGCCAGCAGCCCATTGTGTGTGTGAGAGAATATACATATAATTAAAGAATTCTGATTTGAATTTAAATCCACTGACTTACATTTTAAAACACTATTCAGATATGACTAAAAGTACTTCTCAGAAACAATTACATCAAAATAAAAAGTTTAATTAAAAACAAAAGCCATCGTACTTAGGAGTCAACCACACCTTGAGTCAAGCCTCCTCCTTCAATTTTCTAGATGAGTGACCTGGACCAAACTTTCCAGACTCCCCAAACCTGTTTTCCTCATCTGTAAAATGACCACAATAATAACTACCTAATAGTTTGTTTACAAATAATAAATGCAATTATACATGCATAGTGCTTAATGATAATAGCATTTATATAACATTTGTTATGTGCCAGTCACTAGTTTAAGTTCCTGAATTGTATTTATTTAACTCAGTATAGTCTTCACAAATTTGTGAAATAGACACTACTATTATGATCATTTTACCAATGAAGTAACTGAAATTCAGAGATGTTAAGTAACTTGACCAAGATCACACAGGTGATAGCTGTTGGAGCTGTATTCAGACCCAGGCAGCCTGATTCCAGAGGTTTTGCTTGTAACTTGTCCATAGTAAATGTTCAGTACTCAGTATTTGCAATTATTTTCAGGGAATAATCATCCCTTTACTTTCACATCATTTAATTTGCTTTCATTTTAAGAGAACTTTGTTCAAAAAACTAAATCAAATATATTCTATAAACAGTAATGGTTTCATAAAATCATATGCATGAAGAGTGATCTGAAATTTAACTTAATTTTAACTATAAATTACATTTTTAATGATGAATTACTGTGGTGATAGAAATAGATAATGTAAATTAAATAATTATATGACCATAAAATCTAAGAAATACATATTAAAAATCAAAAGGGCCATGCTCAGTGGTGCACACCTATAATCCCAGCAGCTTGGGAGACTGAGGCAGGAGGATCCTGAGCTCAAAGACAGCCTTAGCAACAGTGAGATGCTATGTAACTCATTGAGACCCTGTGTCTATATAAAATGCAAAAAAGGGCTGGGGATGTGGTTCAATGGTTGAGTGCCCCTGAGTTCAATCCCCCTCTTCCCCCCAAAAAATCACAAGGACTGGGGAATACATTTACTGGGTAAAGAGTGCCATTCTTCTTGTTTTTAAAATACATAATGTCTTGTGGATATTTTTAACTCAAAAGTTACCCTTAATATAAAATACAATAAACTGTTCAAACATTCTTCTTCAAAAATGTCATAACAATGTATTTTTTTTCTAATCTTCATATAAAAGAGGATTACAGTATATGGGAAATTTCACCATCTAGTTAACATTTTCTATCTTCTCTTAAATATATACTTATCTGTACATTTCTTCATTCAACATATATTGAGCACATAGGCTCACTGTACTAGCTACTGGATATCCAAACAAAATATAAGATATCCAAACAAAAAGACAGCCTTCTGTGAAAGCATTCAGAGATTAAGTGAATTACAGCAGTGTGATTGGTTTTCCCAGTAAAAATTTGATAGCTCAATAGGAAAACAGGTAGAGAAAGTGAGAGAGGAAGTATACTCAGATGAGCAGTTATTGTGTGGCAAAGGCCTAAAGTAGAGTGAGAGGGATTTGTTGCAACTGATATTGCCTCTTAGAATGGAAATAAAAGGACTACAAGAAAGATATTATGTCTCCTACACAATGCCCTGGAGTTTAGAGATTTAAAGATTGTAATCATGAGAATGGCTAAACACGATCGGATCTATGTTTTAGACCTTTCCTGGGATGAATATGGAAGCTGAATTGAATTTAAGAAACATGGAGGCAATGAATAATTCAGGAGACTAACTGCTCTTGCTATCACAGGAAAAATTATAATAGTCTGAACAGTTAGTAATAGAAATTGGGAAGGAAAGGGACCACAGTATACTAACTCTGTCCTAGATCCTAGTCCTTCCAGTGTACTGAGGAACTGCTGCTCATATTTTTCTCAATTTCACATATATGACTTATTAATAACCCAGAAATAATTAGTTAGGACTAGTATTCATTGTGTTATTACTCTGGGCACTGTAACAATGCTTTATAAACATTACCTAGTTGTTACTTTACTAATAAATAATTTGAGGCATAGAGAGTTGAAGCAACTTGCCAAGGTCACACAGCTGGTCAGTAGCAGAGACAATATACAAACCCCTTTGTCTGAATTCTTTTTCCACCACCTTCCCCCAAACTGTTTGTTCAGTTATCACTGATCTTAAATCCTAGTCTTTTGATTTTTTTTTAGTTTGAATCCTCCAGTCCTTTCGGAAAAGAGAAAAGAGAAAGGTAACACTTATTTGCCCTCTAATCTTTCCAACTATGCAGTCTATTACCTTCCCTGTAATGTTGGTCTTGAATCCATAGCAATATTGATATTATCAGCAGCCCTTTTCTCTTTAAGTTTCAGACTTTTGGTTCTGTACCTACTAAATTTACTCACAGTAATTATTATATTGGCAAATTCAAATATACTTAGCCAATCATTTTCCCCTTGTATTCATCACAGTACTTTGCATTATTAACCACTTCTTTCTTCTCGAAACTATTTCTCCCCATCAGTGCTGCAAAACTCAGTTCTCCCAAAACACTCCTGTGTTATTCCAGCAGTTCCTTTTCTGTCTCTTTCACCAGAAAGAACTGGTCCTTTTCTTCTGTGTTCTACGTATGTTATCAGAGGTGCTGGATTTTCATTTGTTTCCTGTTTGTTTTTTTTAATTTTTATTTTTTGGTCCTCTACTGTTCTCTTTAATATGGTCCCTCCATTTACTATTCACATTACAGTTTAACTTATCATGATAGAATATCATGTCTTAATTTGTCAATATTTTTTGGAGATCCAATTTCAAATCAGCTTTGAAGACTTCTGCTTCAGTAGCTTGCCAACAATATGTGTTTTACACAGCCTCCCCCAAACACTTCCTCTTCCTTAACTGACTGGCATTCTTCAGGGTCTCTTGAAAGCAGGCAAAGAATGTATATAAAGAACTCCTTCCACTGTTAGTCTGTCTTTTGCCTAACTCTCATCTCTTCCCTCAAGAGCTTAGCTTTCTTTCTTTTTTTCTTTTCTTTTTTTTTTTTTTGAAAATAAATGCCAAGCAATATAACTGGAAAAATTAAAATTGAAGTTTGCCACCTGAGAAAGAGCCCAATCAGTAGACTAATGCTAGTTCAATCCATCTCTCACACAGCTAGACTCAAGTTCCTGGAGGGCAAAGAACCTCTGTCCTGTATTTTGAGCCTTTAAAGCCAGTGTGATTCAGTGAGTAAGTATTCATTCCATTAAAGCTAAAATTCGCCAGCGACTCAGAAGCCCTGTAAGAGTAGATGATGACAGTTCTTGTGGTGCACTCGAGATGACGAGATGACGAACAATTGACTGTGATCCAAAACATGAATGCTAACAGGGTTCTTAAAGTTCCAGCATTGAAATATTAGAAGTCAGGGTTTTCAGAGTACAACTGACTTATTTCCATTATATGCACAATTTGACAAGAACGCAAGTGAAAAATAAAATATCTTGTTATCTTTGCTTTCCCTCACCCTCAACCCCAATGGTCATGAAATCCAACTCATACAAAAACTTAAGAGACAAAAGAGCAAAGTTTTGCTTTTTTTCTTGTTTTTGTTCGTTGAGAGGCCGGAAGAGGAATCTAAGGAAACTCTTCTAGGAATAACTTTTCTGCTCTTCCTCTGTCAGCTACCGCCACTCCACTCGTGCAGAGGGTGAGCGGAGGCTCTGACCCAGAATCAGCGGAGTCTCCAAGTCTAGAGGGAAAAGATCGGAAACTCGGCGCTCCAGAGTGCTCAGGGGCAGGTGACACAGTGCGGGTTCCCCAGGGCTGGCTTGACAGTTTCATCCCCGCCCACTGGCAGGAAAGCGCCGGGCCCGGCAGCACGCGAGCGCGCAGGGGGCCATAAAAGCTGCGGCCAGGCAGAGACGCTGAGCTCGCCCACCGCCCGCTGCAGCTGCGACCACACCATGCACGTGAACGGCAAAGTGGCGCTGGTGACTGGCGCCGCGCAGGGAATAGGCAGAGCCTTTGCAGAGGCGCTGCTGCACAAGGGTGCCAAGGTAAGTGCGGCTCCCAGCCTTGGAAACTTATCTGCCCACCCACTCCGAGGCTCGCCCCACAGCCGAAGGGGCCCCCGGGAAGATCCCGAGGCGCGCCGAGCGTGCCTTTCTTGCCACTTCCAAAAGTTGCTACTCAGGCTGAGATCCTTGGGAAGACCTCGAAAGCGACTGGTAGAGAACCCGAACGTTAATTGCCTTATTTCAGGTCTAAGAAGGGAGCGTCTTGTTTATTTATTGTTTGGTCTATTTCATGAGCTGCGCAGGACCTTGATAACTCTCCTCTTGTTTATAGGTAGCGCTGGTGGATTGGAATCTTGAAGCAGGTATGAAGTGTAAAGCTGCCCTGGACGAGCAGTTTGAATCTCAGAAGTCTCTCTTCATCCAGTGTGATGTGGCTGACCAGGAACAACTGAGAGGTAAGTCAGGGGATTCAATCCATCAATTGGGAACACTCCCTGGACAAGCAACAACCTGAAGGCAGCGCACAGGCAAGAGAGCCAGCCAAGGCAGAGAGCCAACCCGTCTGGCTACCTCGCGCAGCAAGCTCCAAAATATGGGTTAGACTGTTGTGTTTCCTATTGACAACCCAATAGCCATAAAAACCAAGGAAAGACAAGACGGCTTGAGAAATCCTTTTATTTTCGTCATTTGGCAGCACATAATGTAATCAGAACTCTTTGTATGTTCAAAGACAGGGTTGCTACAATAATTATTAGATAATTGAAATTGCAGACAGAATTTGGAAGTTAAAATTAGGAACTGTGGCAAACAACTTCTCTTAGAAAGCTGCAAGATGTGAAGTCCAATGACAATCAAACGTCATAGCTTTATTTCCCTTTAAACCTATTAGAACACAATTTCAAGAATCATGGTCACAGATATGCTAGATGCTTTTAACCAGATATTCTGTTTTTTTCCCCCTATGAGGCGGTACTTGCTAATAACTATACAATGTTAGAATTACAGAAGAAAAGTTTCTATCAGCCTTGCCTCAATGCTTCTCTGATTATCTACTTGTGAAATATCAGGAATATTAGCATAGATGATAAACAGCTTTCATTGTATAGAATGCCCAGTAGATTTGCATGAAAAAAAATTTCCTTGGGGGAAAAATAGAAAAATAAAATATTTGTATTTCACAAAGTTTTATTCAAAGAGACTGAGCAAGTTACTAGGCACATTTTTAATCCAATGGTCAGGAGCTTCCATAAAATTCACTCTCATGCTCCTATTAAAAGGGACACCAAAAGGTGAATTTCTTTTAAAATTTTGGTATACTCTATAAGAATGAAAATGGATTGGTGTGTTAAAGAAAGTGTACCTAAAGTTAAGGAAAATAGTTTTAAAGGAAATTTTATAATAAAATCTGAAAATGATAATAAAGACCTATAATACAGATTACAAGCATGAATGGAACAGATCCATAAACATGGTGCTAGTAGAACATATTTTGCCACAAAATAGTTGTGTTGATTCCACATGATATTTTGGCACAAGGATAGAGTCATGTCAAATCCCAGCATTCCTTCCATGCTGGTAGTATAGGGAATAGTATAGATAATCTGAAAGCCATTTTTTGTCTCAATTTATGTGGTTTCAACATTATGTTTAACCTCAATTGTTTTGCTTCCCAGTATTTAAAACTAGTGCCTTGGCTGTAAACACATTCTTTAAGGATAAATGATTAAGGAGGAAACTACATAATAATTGACTGGAGGAGGCATGTTTGTCCCAAGAAATCCACATGTTGTCTGGACACTTTATCATTTATTTGTATCAAAGGAAATCATGGCACTGATTCTGTCAATTTCAAAATTTAATGTTGCCTACAATTTTTAAAACTGTTTAGACACATTAAAATTTAAAAATGCAGAGCTGAAAGGTTTTGGGAATTGATACAGACATAACTTATTTTAACAAATTGCAGCACAGAGTTTAGATAAATGATAAAGAGTAAGTATAAAATGTAAGTCACCACAGCATATAAAATGTAAGTCATTAGAATTCAGTGTGATATCAGAAATAATATGATAAATTATAGTGAAAGCAGAGTATAAGGAATGCACTGGAGATTGGAATAAAGAAAGCAAATTAAGGAAAATTAGACACACATATTTAACAACCTAACTTCCTATAAAGTGAGGCTTTGTCTTTAGAGTAACAAAGAATAGAACATAGTTAGCATGGAAGGGGAAAAATAAAGAAACAGTATTCCCTGGATGACTTTTCTGAAACTAATTTGAAATATTAAGAAACAGTTGAAGTTCTATGAAAAAGTTTTTATTTTTTTTTCTTATTGTTGTTTTCCATTCTAGTTCAGTGAGTATAAAAGGGTGCATATTAGAAAGTTGACAGTGTCTTTAGCAATTAACTTGCATAGTAATTTATCCATTCAGGAACTGATTAATCCACGTCTTCCCAAATATATTTGGTAGTTGTTAATTCTAAGAATTTGTTTCAATCAAAATAAAGAATGTGTTGATCTACTTAAAAAAAAAAAACTCATGTTAGCCTGGGGATATGAGAAGAACAACCACAATTGTTATCTCTAGTCTCAAGTAATAGAACCAGAATGAATGGTAGGAGGCCCACAGGAACAGTTTAAATCAGCAGAGCTACATAAAAGGCTGCTTTGAGAAATAATGAAATTCTCAGTACTAAGGTGGTAAAGCCTAGTTTGGACTGGTAAACAGATTTTGCAAGAATTGGATATTTGGTTGGACAATATAATGAATAGCATTCAGGCCTTACAATCTATGCAGATTTGCCCTGGTTACACATAGTTTTTATACAAACTAATAACTTAAAGTAGTAATAAAAATGAGAAAGAAAAACTTAAATAGTATATGTGGAGGTTTCATTAACCTAATGAAATCAACTGAATGAAAAGGAGACCTTCATTTACTAGGATATCAAAACTCTCTAAAATGATCATACTGTATTTGGAAAATAAGATATCTGGTATGAATACAACATCTTATGAATATAATATGCCTTATTTTAAAAGGATGTCTGTTATAGTCTATGCCGTGGAGCTGCAATAACTTCTTAGTAATACAGTGATTCTGTCTGACAAAACTGACTTCAAAGAGTTCTTAGCTTAGGATGCTCAATTCTCTAAAACTTACTCCATTAAGTTACTGCTTATAGAACTTTAGTGTGCATACAATTCATACAATTCATCTAAGGATATGTTAAAGTAAAATACTGACTCAGTAGGTATATGGTGTCCACAAAGCTCTGGATTTCTAACAAACTTCCAGGTAAAGCTAATTGATGCTGCTGGTCTGCCTACCACACAATGAACAAGGAATTAAGTCATAGCTTAAGAGTATAATTTTCTATGAGAGTGTATAAATAAAAAAATCATTTCATGGCATTGGGTCTGATTTAAATGTATATATGGAAAATAAAAAAATCTATATGTCTTTTTTTAGATACTTTTAGAAAAGTTGTAGACCACTTTGGAAGATTGGACATTTTGGTCAATAATGCTGGAGTGAATAATGAGAAAAACTGGGAAAAAACTCTGCAAATTAATTTGGTAAGCTATCTTAGCCATATTGATTGTCTGAAACTATTTAATGACATGATGCTTATAAAGAAAATAAAACATTGTTACATTCAGAGAAACAAAACAATGACCGTCACTATAGAAAATTAGAAGTTACAGAAAGCTAGAAAGAAAACCTTCCTTTTGCAAACAAAAATACGTTTGAGACATAATTATGAAAATAAGTTTGTCTTAAAATATTAAGAGGAAATAAGAAAAAATAAAGTTGCTAGTTTAACTCAGGGGTTGGCATACTCCAATCCACACCTCAAAATGGCCTGCCATCTTGTTTTTATATAACCTGCAAGAGAAAAATGATTTTTAAATTTTTAAATGGCTGAAAAAATAATAATATGAAATACATGAACATATGAAATTCAAATTTCAGTGTCTATGAAGTTTAAATTGGAACACAGCCATAGTTATTTGGCTTATGTATTCTCAATGGCTACTTTCATGCTTTAATGGAAGAGTTGAATATTATGACAGAGGCCCTATGATTTGCAAGGACTAACATATTTACTGCCTGGTGCTTTACAGAAACAACTTGCTAAATCCCAACTTATTTATTTAAAAAATCAATTTTAATCAAATGCTACAAGTATAGCAGGAAACAAGTTTAAAGTGACAATTGAATTTTATAGTTAGTAAGATTTTTATACTGAAAGTATGTGGTGTCTATAATTTTCATCATGTTCAATGATTATTCAAATTATAGAAAGGTAAAATTAAACTGTAATTTTTATTATTTTCTCCATGTATTACAAGTTTGATGATTATCTCGTTTTACAAACAGCTTTAACATAAGCTATTTAGTAAAACTCAAATTTTAGCTACAACAAAATGTTGGATGAAGTTTACGTGGGATTACCTTGCCCTTGATAAATTTATTCTTACTAGTCTTGCAAAGTAGGAAAATATAAAGTACAATATGGCCTCTGTGTGTGTCTAAGTATATGGGAGTGGCCTCCAATCTCATAAATATCTTCCTAGGAGATGATACACTCCTTAAAAACAGGAATTGTGTTGTTTTCTTTGTTCCTCTCTCAGTAATCAGCACAATATCTTGAAGATAGTATTTAGTCAATAAATTTTTGTCTTAAATTGAAATTCCCATGAAGAATTCACTTAATTGTAATAACTTGGTAAAGGTAATAAAATTATACTACTTCATGAAAGAGATGAATCTGTAATTCTCACTTTGATAAAGGTACAAATTTGCTCCCCACACTTGATGAATTCCTAAATTCCTTTAACCCTGAACAAAAGTTACTATGTTACAGCAAACACCCTTCTTGCATCTCTTTTAAAAATTTGTCTACAGGTTCATCATATTTGAAAATTACTTTAAAACTTGTTTGTGAAATTCCCTCAAAATCTTTCCAGGATTCTAATTGCAAATTTGTGTGTGTGTGTGTGTGTGTGTGTGTGTGTGTGTGTGTGTGTTTGAGAGATCTGAAAGCTCCTTTACCTGGTTTGAGACAATTCTATGATTTTCTTCTACGTTAGGTTTGTAATATAGTGAAATAAATGAAATATTTTCTGTGAACTATGCTTAACATCTCTTGGATAAATCTTCCTCTAGTATGGCATATTAATATTTAACACACCATTGAATTTTCTTAGTTTATATCTAATTTAATACTTATGTCCCTGCTTGTAAATGATAGTAACTAATAATTTTCATTTTGTATGGTGTTCCTATTGGGTTCAAGTGTCAATTATGCTTTGTCTTACTTTTATCTCTTGAATCTGTCAGTTTCTGAACAAAAGGTATTCATATATCTAATGACAAATGTCAGTTTGCCTACTTCTTTCAGTACTTGTCAGTTTAGACTGTATATATTATAAACTCATAATGTTCACAGTCTTAATTGCCAGTGATTATAATTCATTAATATTTTATTTGTGTTTAAAAAGTTATACCTCAATTTGCTGTCTAATACTTTACATCTGCTCTATATTTCCAGATATAAAATTAGTACCCCCTAGCCAGGTGCAGTGGCGCATGCCTGTAATCCCAGCACTTTGGGAGGCTGAGACAAGAGAATTGCAAGTTCAAAGCCAGCCTCAACAAGGGCAAGGTGCTAAGCAACTCAGTGAGACTTTGTCTCTACATAAAAACACAAAATAGGGCTGGGGAATGGTCAAGTACCCCTGAGTTCAATCCCCAGCACCAAAAAAAAAAAAAAAAAATTAGTACCCCATGATTTCCTTTTGATTCACTTTTACTTAGGTATCTCTTTTGTATTCCTTTATTTTGAAAATATAAGTAACATTTGTATTACATCTGTCTCTTGTGGATATTATGAGATCTTAGTTTTTAAATTGCATCTAGGAACGCATTTTTATGTTTATGAATTTAAGCCATTTATATTTACTTGTACTTTTTTGTACTTTAAAGTTTATGGGGTTTTTTTTGTTTTTTTGTTTCATTGTTTTTTTGCTTTTTATTTTTTTCCTAATTCAGTTGGATAGCTTTAATCATTTTCTGTTGGCAAGAACATCACATTTTTTAAATCTTTAATTGTTACCCCTGGCTTATTAAAAACCATAATTCATCACACCCTTTATTTCTTGATAAAACAAAAATTTTGGATATATAGCCAGTTGAAAACCACAGTGATTTTAAACAATGATTTATAAACCTATGTCACTTTCCCAAACTACATAAAATGACAAAAAATTTTTTGAGTCTAGCTATCCCAGTGAAAAAGCACAAAAATTACATAATATTATTCTCTCTTCAACTTTACTACTTATACTTTTAATAATTTTATCAGTAATCACTGCACATATTATTCTAAATAGAGGTCATCATGGTTTAAAGATCCTATTTACAGTGCATTTATAATGAACACCTCCTGGGTCTCTTCTCTGACTCAGAATTCAACTGTCAGTGTGCAATGACAAGAATTAATACAGAGAAACATGAAAATAATGAAATAGTTATCACAAAGATATGGGGCTCAAATTATTCATATTCATCCAGCTAAAGGAGTGTATTTGCTCTAATGAATTCTGTGAAAAAGAATAAGTACCTGCTCTAAGCTGGAAAGTACCTACATCATCTGTAAATAGGAAATTCTCAAAGACTGGGGAATTTTTATTATGATCTCTTTGGCTACAACTAACTCTCCTAGATTCTTCCCCATTGAAATTAAGCTAGCCTGAATTATCTTTGGAACTCTGCTGACATAGGCCACTTCTTTGCTTAATTACAGGGATTGATGGCATTTAGTTAGTGTTACATAGAACAAGGCATAAACTTGTTACTCATAGCTTCAAAATTTATTACTTTCCCTGCTACCTACACCCATTACAAATGTAAATTAGAGTCTGAAGAATCCTTGTTTTTTCAACTTTATTATCTCAGTTAGTGTAATGCAAACATTTGTGTGTAGTTCATGTAATCTTTGCTTGTTTGTTTTTTAGACTCTGCTCTGTATACAATTTGCTTCCTTGGTCTCATGTAATTTCATGTTTGTTCTTTTGCGTGTTTTATGGAGTTTGCGTCACCACATATCTCTCTTTTTTTTGGTGGAGGTTACTGAGGATGGAATCCAAAGCATTGAATATATTAATCATGTAGTACTACTGAGCTATACCTCCTACCCCAAAGCTCTCCGTCTTCTGAAATCTTATATGAAATATTTCTATGATTCTCATAGGATGTACCAATTTACCAGTCTTATTAAAATTCTTTAATACATATGTAATTTATGCTAGTAAACTACAACTTTTATAAGGTAAAAAAAAATTTGTTTTGTGTTCTCACAGAGTAGAAGTTCAATTAATATTTATTAAACTGCCATTATATATTTTGCATGCATGGATTTTCATTTCTGTGTCTTAGTACAATGTTAAGGTGATTTTCTAATAGATCAATACTGCCAGTGTCATCTGTCCTACTTTCATTACTTACCAAACATATCCCTTCCTTATTCTTCACTCTGCTAATCTCACCACTCTTCCCACACAAAAGATATACTAAACCTCTTCCCAGTCTTGTTTCACTAGACTATTCTATGCTTCCTCCTCAATCTGAAGTTAGAAGCAGCAGTGTTCTTTACAATTGCTCGAAACTCTCAAGAGAATGTTCAGGGGAAAAAAATGAGCTTTTGCAAAGCTATTAAAAGTCACTCGGGCAGATGTAAAATTAACTCTGAGTATTGATGATTGTGTAATATTGTAATTCTGTAGTGTAATTATTTAACTTTTTGAAACTTTAATAAAACAAAATAATTCATCCCCATTCAGGTGAAAATTGCAATCTAATTTGGACCTATAATGAACATATATTGAGCACTTTAGTTTATCCAAGTAAAAATTAAACAAAACAAGTGGCTGTGGCTAGAGATTCCCTGCCACCACCTCCAAAACTACACTAGTTTTACTTAAAGATTTGCTCTGGAAAAGGTATAAATTTGGAGTTAGTCAAAACTAAAATTCAATTCTGAATCTACAACTTATGAACTATTACTTAAGTTCTCTGATGTAGAATTTCCCAGTTTCTAAAAGGGGGAAGATAAGTCCCTACCTTTGAAGATGGCTAAGCTTAAATAGACCATAATTTATGTGAAGCATCTAGCACAGTGCTACTGCATAATATTTATTCAGCAAATTGTATTTCCCTTCCAAGTATCAAAATCTATACCTTCTCACTATCTGTTTTATCAGAGCTTTCTCTGCTCTCCTCTACCTCTAATGAATAGTTGAGGAAAAGGATAGGAACATTATTCTTACATGTGCTCCCTTTAAGTGGCTCCTAAAATGTTTGACTGCAAATTAAATTAGTAATTATTTCTTGCAATTGCTACTCTATAAAATAAAAATACGCAGTTGACCTATCTTGGGACAAGTTTGCTAAATTATAAGTAGCAAGGGGGAATACAGTAATGTTTAGTGCTAAAACAAGAAAGAAATGGAAAAAATTGAACATTAAAAAATGATGAAAAAGGATTTCAGAAAATAATAATCATCTTTATTAATATTGTTTGAGAACCGGGCTGGAGAAAATGCAAGGGCCCTGAAAAGCAAAGTTGTATGATTTAGATGTTTGAATATTTTTTAAATACAGTGCAGTGCAAAATCATAAATAAACTAAGAGGAACCACTGAGTGGAGGGAAATGAGATAGGGGAAATGGAAATGAAGAAATGACAGATCAGAAACTTCCGTAGTGGAAAAAAAGTTTGTGTGTGTGTGTGTGTATGCACACGCATGTGCCCATGAGCACATCTGGGTATCATAGGAATACATGATGCTTGATAAGAGAGTTCAATAAATAGGCTGTAACTATTTGGTCACTTATCTTTACTACTAGAAAGTTATTCCCAGTGTAAGGGAATTTATGAGAGAGATTTTAATTTACTGAATGCTATAATTAGTAGGAAAAAACCCAATATTTGGAATTCAACACAATTATAATTTCAGTATTACAGCTAAAAATTGTCTCATTAACCAAAAGCATAGAGCAAGATGTGTTGATTTGATCATTTTGACAATAATTGAAAATTTTCTTTACTCTCTAAGTGAACTTAGATATAATGTTTTCTTTAAGAGTCAAGTGCAGAATTTTAACCACCTTCACAAAGTGGCTAAAATGATATGTGTTTATATCTGAAAATGACTGTAATTTTCTTTTTTTCTAGATGGGTGATATTATAATGACTCAATATATATGATATATAAACACTGCACAAAGACAAAAAACATTTATTAACAAGAATATATACTATGGTGTTCTAACAATTCCATGTGTGTGTGTGTGTGTGTGTGTTTGACTGCATGCACACACATGCATGTGTCTGTACATGTGTATGATCTGGAATAGGAGAAAAGAGTATTGTAAAAAAAAAAAGTGAAAAATATCACAACCAAAGATTTAGACCTGTCTTGTTGATTCAGTTCTTGTTGATTCAGTCCATTGTTCTCCTCTACCAAAGTAGTAGAAATAAATTTTGTTTCAAAAATGTAAAATAAGCTTAAATCTCTCCCAATTTTTTTTTTTAAGTCTGGCTGCATCTTACGTTGAAAACACAAAATCAGGGTCTCAGCAAAGCTGTAAATACCTGAGAATAAAAGCATAGTGCCAATGCATGTAAACAGAGATTCTGTTCAGACATGCTGAAGACTTGGGCAGAAACAGAATCTAACATAGACTTCAGTAATTTTAGCCATCTACGTTTTTCCTTCTTAACAATTAATGCTTTCTTTTTACTTTTCAAAGGAATCGTTTGAAAGATTTTATTGATTTTCCCTAAGTCTACTTAAACTGACATATGGCTTAAGTGAATAGAATCTTCAATTTGCTTCTCTGTTCTACAACTACTATTAGAAAGGAAAGGCATCTCTGAATACTTGTCAAGAAAATTCCAAAAGAACATTCTAAAATATAAAGAAGGTAAACACAAATATGTGCCCTCAGTTTTAAACTCATTACCTACAGAATCATTTTCTTTGAAGTATTGTAAAGGATGAAAAAATAGAAATTAAGATGTCAAAGGGAATTTTCACTTTTTAAGTCTGAGCTCCTGGGAAATGTCACCATCCTCCTTTCACAAATGAGAGGTGCCGCTGTCCCCCAGTGCAGGCAACTCCCACTCTGCACATGCAGGTCTCTCTGCCTGGGGAAACCATCCCTTTGGAGGCTCATGCCCACACTTTTCTGGCCACTCTCTTCTCCTGTGCCAGCCTCTCCTCCTGCCTGGCACTGACTTTTTAAAATCTGAGCTTGAAGACAGAAGCATTCTTAAATGTAAAAGGAAAAATAAGGCTTCAAATATCAGTTTTAACTCACAGGTCATTACTGGTAGTAGTGAATTCTTCAATGGTAGAATAAAAGCAGGAAGAATTCCTACATATGAAGGTAAGTAGCTAAATAGTAAACTACCAAAAATATAGTAATAAACAGTTATGAATAAAATTAAGTATAGACATTACTGAAGACCATGTGTGCAAATAACAGAAAATCTCTGCTCAAACTAGATAAAAAAAATTATATGATTTCACACAACCCAAGATTTCAGGATTATTTGATACTGAACATCAGTGATATCATTAGGACTTACTGTCTTCTCTTCTCACCTACCTGCCATCTTTTATGTTAGCTTTTTCTTCCTGATGCTAGTAGTATGACTGTCTGTTTCATTCATCACACATATACAAGCAATGCAAAAGGAGTAATGTTAACTATTTCTTCCCAATTTTAAGAACAACAAAAAATTTCTCAGCAGCATCCTGTCCTTCATGCCTCGTGCCCCCACTTCCAGCTGATTGCCACTCGGGTCTCACTGGTGAGAACTGGGTCATATGCTGTCTCAAACCAGCCATTGTCAAGGAGAAAGGGATTTCTGTGACTGCATTAGATTAATCAGTATATACACTGAAGCTGGAGAGATGATCTTCTACTGTTTTTTGATGTTGTTCTTATTGTTGTCGTGGTGGTGGTAGTACTAGGATTGAACCCAGGGGTGCTCTACCACTAAGCTACATCCCCGTAACTTTTATTTTTCTATTTTGAGATAGGATCTTGCTAAGTTGCTGAAGCTAACCTCAAACTTGCAATAAAATTGTAGACATGTGCCCCAGTGCCAACACCTTCTACTGTAAATGGAGACAATGTAGATACAAGAGCAGATGAGATTCTTATTCAAAAGAAAAGAAGAGAAAATGAAAATTATAGTAAATCAAGGGTAGCCAATATCCTACATTCCAAGGTCCAAGAGAATGAATGTGCAGATGAATGTAGCATCTGCACATTCATTCTCTTGGATACGAGAACCACAGAGAGAGAAGGTAAGTAAATTTTATATCCACTGTTAAGAAAAAGAAGACATAGAATTCTCAAAAGATGCTGAGAATTGAGTTAAAGTTACAAAACCCTATTGGAATCCAACCTTTATAATAAATCTTATATTGAGCAACTAAGTGAAGTGAAGTTTTGTAGAAACATGACAAACCACAAAACTGTTAAACAAACAAAAGAGGGAATTCAGGATCAATGACTACCTTTAAAACAAACCAACAAAACCTCTTTCATTGATAACATTTGGGAGAAATCTCACTAGCTGTATGAAATAATAACAACTTTGGTATACAGTAAAGGCTGATGGCTATAATGCTTTTTTCTTTTATCCCTCTTGATTAGGTTTCTGTTATCAGTGGAACCTATCTTGGTTTGGATTACATGAGTAAGCAAAATGGAGGTGAAGGTGGCATCATCATCAACATGTCCTCTTTAGCAGGTAAGGACAATTACATTAACAGTTCTGTTTTCTTAATGGTAATTTGACTATACAAGTAGATCTTTAAAGTATATGTATCAACTCAGGTTTGAAATTTAAACTTTAATTTTTGTATTTTTATTATTCTATGGATGTGTCTACTGCATAATAGTAAGTATTTGAACTATATGCTTATTTCAAGTTGCATATTTTTAAGTTATTTTACTGCAGCACCATATTTTTCAAAAAGTTATACATTTTCTCCAGATTTACTGTTTTTCAGAGGTTATTGTGATACTTCTAAGCAATAAGGTATGTAAAAGCAACTTTTTTTTTTAATCTTTATTTGATTTATTTTTATGTGATGCTGAGGATCGAATCCAGTGCCTCACGCATGCGAGGCAAGCGCTCTACCACTGAGCCACAATCCCAGCCCCATAAAAGCAACTTTGACAAAGTAGAAAGTACTAAAGTGAAGTTAAGCTATCTCTAATTATATAATATCTATCTGATTATATTCTTGAGAACAGTTGGAAAGCCTCAGGATTGGATTATTTAGGGCTCTTTGGGAAAGATTCTACACCATGCAGAGGCTTACTTGCCCCAAAGAGGAATAAGAAGAAAAGGCAATACTACTGCCTTTTATACAATGAAAATATTTAAAGTATGATAATAATTAACATTTATTGAGCACTTACTATTTACCTATTTCTGTCACTATCATGAAATACCTGAAGTAAGTAACTTATAAAGAGATAAGTTCTGGAGATCTAGTCCAAATTAAGGCAGTCCTTGACTTTGGTTCTCTTAAAAGGACATCAATCATGGCAAGCATGTGTGGCAGATCAAAGCACTTATATCCTGAGCTAGGAAGCAAAAGAAAGAAAGGACTGGCAGTGACCCAATCCCATCCAAAGGCATGCTCCCAATGACCTAAAGACCTCCCCAAATGGCCCTACCTGCTAAAGGTTCCCCTGCCTCCCAATATCACTACCCTGGAGATCAAACTTTTACTACATGAAACTTTGGGAGACATTCAATATCCAAACTATAGCAACCTGGTACCATTTTAAAGACAGACTTATGGAGTCTCGAAGTTGTTCTCATCACTGTTATCTCATGATTAAACCTTCTATAAAATCTTAAGCTTTTGCCCCATTGGATATATATTGTAAAGTCCTTCAAATATTTGGGAACTTTACCAGAGTTAAAAGTCCAAACATGCCATGGAAAAGAACAATTTAAGGCTTACAATTTATTGTCCATTTTGCTTTCTTGTCTAAGAGTTTGCTTTATCATACTGCCCATCCCTCGGAGTTAAATTTCTTACCTGTTTCAGACTCAATATTTGAAAATGTGTATGAGTCTTTCTCTATTCATGTAGATAAAATGATGAATTAGTATAAATTTAGTGATAAGATTGTTTAGGTTTCAAATTATGTTTCTGACATTGTTACAGTAATGAATATTATAGCGTTCCAAACTTTTTCTTCCTCTGATTTTTGTCCCAACATGCAAGGCAACCCCCTAAAATGGTTAAGTAGTTTATCCATTGCTTGGCTTGTTATCTTTTTTAGTTTGTCCTTATCGTCCTCCCTTGATAGTGGCAACCTTCACACCTAGGTTGTCTATACTGTCTCCTTGTTGCTGTTGGCCAATCTGTAGGATACCTACTACCTCTCTTTCATTAACATGCCTTCATCTCTCAAATTGCCTTGTATCTTGTCCACTAACCAAGAACCTTTGTTCTTCCCATAATGATATTAGTTTGATAAAAATTCAGAGTATAACATTAGTAGAAGAAGGTAGGACACCTCAATCTTTACCATTTTCTCAGAAATGGTATCAACAATTTTATGCCCTTGAGTCACAGCACATAGGTAGTGGTTACAGGACCAGAACAATCTTTGAGGAATTATCAAAACCAAAGTACTTGTAATGTTTGTTTTCTGATTTTTTTTTTCTGCTCAGGAAGGCATAGCCATTGGCAGTATTCAGCTCAACTAGGGTCCATCTTCATGATGTCTTTCATTGATTCAGTGGAGTCCTTCACTGTTGTAGTAAAACCTTAAGTTGACATACTGGTTTGGGCAGAGAAGTTAATGAGTAATGGCCACTGACGTAGACAGAATTTCAAATGCAATTAATGGGTTTAACAAACAGAGTAGTAAAGTGGAGAGAGATTCCTCAGCATACTGAGGGATGACTCTGCTCAGGTCTGGAGTCCAAAAGTTGTTCTCATCACCGCTGACCATATGGACTCTTATATATGAATTGTTGTTTATAAATGCAATATACAATCATACACTCATTTTTGTCACATTTGTCCTTAACTATTAAAAAAAAAAGTTGGAAGGAACAACAAAAAAGAATGAAGTCTGGTATACTGCAGATAAATAATGGCTGTCCTCTAAGACACTCCATAAAAGTCAAATGTGCTCCTTACATATTTAGTTGCTTCAACTTTGGGAAAGAAACATAATTGTCACAGAAAAAAAAATTTACCCAGTAGTCCTTTTCAAACTTGCCTACATATCTAGCTACTGAGGTCTTGGTGCTCCCTAGGGACATTCTCTATGTCTTAGAAACAAGTCACTCAGTGATATTTTGTGTCAGATAACATGAAGGTATTATTTACACAGAATTTAAAACATTAGCAACTCAAGAAAAGACTTGGAAATCATACAAATTTTTTATTGTGCCTAAATAACAGCTGATGACATGTCCACTTATATTATGTTTTATCTAAAATAATTGGCATGTACATAATGTTAAGATAGAACTAAGTTACTGTTTTAAATAACAAATTCAGGTTCAACATATATGTTAACAGTTGCATAAAGGAAATGAGGATATAAAAGTAATTAGGCAAAGTTTCTATCCTAAGAATTATATAATGTCAGGACGGCAAACTAAATAGTCATCATGACATAAATCATTGAAACAGAAGTATATTTAATTTGGAAGTTCTTTGGAACAGCCTGAAAAACAGTATTTTTCACTGGAATATCCCAAGAAACCAGAAATTCTAGGTGAGGTAAAATATCACTTTTCTTAATTTTCAGGCCAAAAGTGAAAAAAAAATTATCTTAGTTTCCCAGCTGCTCCTGATAATGACAGGGGCCTAATACTTATTTAGCAACTGCCAACATCCAGGCATTGTGGTAAACTATTGGTTACATGATAGCGCATTTAATTTTTTTAAGTCTCTACAATGTAGATTAATTTATAGTTAATCCCAAATAGGCCACATAAGTTGAAATGCATAATGAGAATGAGCAGTGGTAATAAAAGCAATTTTATTTCACTATATTTTAGTATATGAAATGGAATGGATGAATTATATGCCAATACTATTTGGATTTTAATTGCTCAGGTGCTAACTGTCAGGAGTATATGAGCCACCATTCCTGTTTAGTACTGGCTTAGTTCTCCATGCCAGTCCATGGAGACTGGTGTTCATTTTGCTGTCTTTTAATAATTAGGAAGACATATATTAGAAGGAATGAGTAGGAAAGGTTAAATATTTATTAATGAGCCTTTTGAAGTATGCATAAAATATTTAGTTTCTCTTAGTATGGGAAAGGAAGAACTATTAGGAAATAGTCTTCTGGAACAGAGCTTCTTAAATTTTAATGTGTATGAACATTACCCAGGGACTTGTTTAGATGCAGATTCTAATTGATTCACTAGGACTGAGGTGGGTCCTGAAATTCTGCTCCCAAGTAATGCGGATACCTGGACCAAACTTTAAGAAGCTAGCCTCTAGTATGCCTAAGGATATTCTTCTAGTGGTTAAGAAAGGTCATCGCAGTTTCCTCTGACAGTGGCACAGGCAATGACTGAAATTACAGGAAGGAGGATTTTGGAAGAACACTAAGAGCAACTTTCAAGAATTATCACTGGAAAGTACCATTAGATTTATCTTTCTGGAAAGACTTTTATTATAAAAGATATGCTGACAACGAAAGTTTATGTCACTTTTTAGTGTCTTATCACACTTTAATGCCTAACTTTATGGATGGCTTAAGAATGAAGGGGAAAAGTAGCATCAGGTAAAATGTTCCTTTATGTGGAATATAACATAATGAGGAAGTCCAGCAGTTACTTTGGTCAGGTTCATGCGCATAGGAAAGTAGTTCCCACTAGTTCTCCCTTTTCCCTCATATTAGAGAAGTGGTGGTTAAAAACAGATGAATGGGTAAGCAGTTTCTTTTTTGGTTGTAAAAAAAAATGTGGGAGATTCATATTCCTGCTTTTTTAAAGCACAGCTGCTGAGCTCCAAAAAGCAGCTTCATTAGATTCACAATTTATTTTCCTAAGTTGAATTTTTTTAGCATTTTTATATAGTTCATTTCACATGATTTCTATTCATTCAGAAGCACATGTTTTCATGTTCAGTATAGTTGCCTTGTCTGAGGAGATTTCAGTTTTAGTATGAAATCTTTTAGATTTTTACCTTCTTTGAGCTATAGAGATTAAAGTCGTCTCTTTACAAATAAGGGTAGAAAGAATTTTAAGACTAGACTAACATGGAAATCGACCTCCATTCTGCCTTTAGCTCTAGAGTGTGTGATTTGGACTACTTATTGTCATATCTCCTGGTAGTTTTCTTTCCTTAAAATATATCTGTGCTATTCAAAATGTTTGATAGGAGTGAATTAATTTCAGCACTACATGCTAGTACCATCAAGGTACTAAAAGGGTATAAAGAAAACATTAGTAAACTAAGTGCATATAAGGACAATTTACCACTTTATCAAAATGCCATTTCTTATGGTATTTGATCACTGAAAAATTTCCTTTTGCCAAGAGAATAAGACGACAAACTGGACTAAGAAAAAAACTTGCACAAGACATATCCCATAAATGACTGTTATCCAATATATAAAAGACTTAAAGTAAATAAAAAGGAAATTAAGAAAACAATTAAAATGGGTAAGTCACTTCACTGAAGATACTATACAGGTGGCAAATAATCCTATGAAAATATGTTCAACATCATGTCATTAGAGAACTGAAAATTAAAACAACATGACATAACCTTATATACTAATTAAATTGGCCAAATCCAGACACTATGTATCCCAAATGCTGGTAAAAATGTAGAGCAGCAGGATTCTTATTCATCATAAAATGGTATAGCTACTTTTGAAGAGAGTTTGGCAATTTCTTACAAAACTATTTCTATAATATACTCCAGCATTTGTGCTCCTTGGCATTTAAACAAAGGGACTGCATATTTATGTCCACATTTAAACATATTTATTTATATTTATGTCCACACAGAAACTTGTACATGGATGTTTAAAGCAGTTTTATTCATAATTGTCAAAACTTGGAGACCGACAAGCTGTCTTTCAGTAAGTCAGTGGATAAAGATACCATGGTACATTCAGACAATGAAGTATCATTCAGCGCCAAAAAGAAATGAGCTATCAAATCATGAAAAGACATGAAGAACCTTAACTGAATAATAATAAGTAAAAGAAGCCAATCTGAAAAGGCTGCATACCATATGATTTTGACTATATGACATTTTGGAAAAGGCAAAACCATAAAAAGATCTGTGGTTGCCAGGGGCTGGTGGGAGGGAGGATGTGTGTATATGTATATAAATACATATATACATACTTTATAATTATGTGAGTAATTTTGAGGTATTTGAAGTGTTTTATATATACAAATGTATGTGTATATACATTTGTATATATACACTAAACCACCATCTGATGAGAAAACTATATATGCGTGTGTATGTGTGTGTATATATATATTTTCTGTTGGAGTGCTCAAAAGAAAGCCTGATTAAAATGAGTTGCAGAATAAATAGGAGGTAAGGAAATGGAAGATGATGAATGTAATCTCAAAATTGTTGTAAGAGAAAGAAATAAACCAAAAATAACTTATACTATACAATTACATTTATATAAAGTTCTAGAAAATATAAATCATGATAACAAAGTAGATCAGTGGTTGGGTAAGTGAAATGCAGAAGGAAGGTATTATTAAGAAGTACAAAGAAACTTTTCAATTGAATATTTGCTATCTTGATTGTTGTAATGGTTTTACAAGTATATGCACATGTCAAAATTTTTAAGTTTGCACATTTAAATATATGCAGTTTTCTTATATGTCAATTATAGTTCAATAAAGATATAAAATTTTAAAAAAGAAAGTTTAGTTCCTGAATGTCTAAAATTGATTTATGTAAGCTTTGATCTAATATTAGAAAATGAAAGTGGTGCAAGGGGAAACATTTTGTAGGAAAATAGTGAAAACATCTTTAGAGTGTTACAAGATTTATAAAACCAAGTGCCATTTTAAAAATGCAAAAAAGTTCTTTCACATTCTAGTTGCATTTATAATGACTTTAAAGGAAAGATATTATATATTTTGTGCTTGCTTATTTCCAGAACCAACAAAGCAATGTTTCACTTATTTCACCTCTGAGACACCTTGAACTAGCTTGGGCTCAGAAGTTCATCACTTCCACATATGTAACAAAAATCCATTCATAATCCATCTTTGGTATCATTTATGAACAATGTCCTTGTGTTTTTTTGTGACTTTGTCAACTAGCTTATCTCTCATTATGATTTACTTTGTATTTCTGGCAGTATGTGAACACTGTCTACAATCACTATGTTTGATTCATAAACATTTAAGGAATAGGTAAAGCAAGGACTGATATGTAAGAACAAGAATCAGTAACATCTAACTGCACCTATTTATTTCTTTTATCTCATATTCCTAATGTAACCTCTGAATCCTGTGGAGACATTATAAATTCTTGCTGACACTGATGAATCTAATTAACATACACATTTTGCTTAACCAAAACACTAACATGAAAGCCAACATGTTATGGTATTTTGAGATCACTGGGTAGACACACCATGTGTGATCTACCATCCTCAGGGATTTAAACTGCTCTTGAGCAAACATACTTTATAAATTGGGACCTGGAAGGCACCCAGGGAGTGGTTAAGGTCTGCATTTATTGCTGAACTTTGGCACAACACTCTCAACTGATTGGTGGTGTTCTGAAACTAGTTAGCTGGGTGGAGATGATCACTCTCAGCAGAATAATTTAGTATTATTAGCATGGCATTTGATACTAATACCATAGTAATCAGAGACCACTCAGAGAAATTACAAATTAAAAAAGAAGTGCTAAACCAAGTTAATCTAAGAAATTAGCTAGAAACTAAAGTATAAAATTGACTCTAAAGTTAAATTTTATGGTTGGTCTTGACAACAAATAAGAAATATACTTGATAGTAATAGTTACTGCAGTAAAACAGGTTTTTCTTGTTCTTTTGTTTCCTTTTAGAGGATTGGGCTAGACTAGGAATTAAGCAAGAAAAGAAACTGAATATACTATAATACTGATTGTTTTTGTCAAAATCATGAATTCAATCAGTTACTATTGTATATATTGAGAAATTAAAAATTAAAAATCTATATTCTGTTATTGACTATATGACAAGAAATAAAATAGGACCATAAATTTTTATTTCTTCTTTCCCTAAGTCAAGGAGCAAGAAAGCCTACCCATATACTACAGACCTACATCAAAAGATGTTTATTTTTAATTTTATTAAACTCTTAGAGGCATTACCTGTGATCACATGAGGCAAATTGGTGACAAGGAACTGCATACTAATTTATAACGAAGAGCTATAATCTCCAAGTCTCTTAAGCAATTTAAAATCTTTCAACCATTTGGAAACCTTAAAAAACATTTAATATAGCTGAGTGTGGTGGCACACACCTGTAATCCCAACTACTTGGAAGAAGGAAGCAGGATGATCACAAGTTCAAGGCCAGCCTCAGCTGACCATGTCTCAAAATACAAAAAAAATAAAAGAGGTTGGGGATTCAGAGGTAGACCTTCCCCCAGGGTTCAATCCTACCCACACACACAAAAAAATGTTGAGTATATACTTTTTTTGAAAATTTGGACTTAAAAACTGAAAATTAGATGGTAATATTCTGTCTTTAAAGATAATTCTTTGCTTTAAATAAAATTTATTTTCCTTTTCCAAAAAACCAGGGAAACAGAACAACTTACATATCACTCTTGGCTGCACTGAAATGTAACTTACCGGCCATTAATTCTGGACCATATTGGTCGCAGAGAGAAGACAATAGCTAAGGCTATTGAGTTTTACAAAATCACCAGGTTTTATTTTAGTGTATTTTCCAAATTAATCTTAAACTGAAATGGCCATAAAATGTATACTTGCATAGTCATTAAATATAGTCTTATTTTTTGATCAAATTATTTAAGCCTTTCGCTTGTTTGTTTCAGGACTCATGCCTGTTGCACAACAGCCCGTCTACTGTGCTTCAAAGCACGGTATAATTGGATTCACACGTTCAGCAGCGGTGAGGATGCACTAACCACATTCTTTTTCTTTATGTACCTATATGAAACACAAATTTTATAAAGGAAAATAAATTAAGAATTAGTATATCTGGATTAAAGATGGAAACATAACATTTTACTTTAACTTTTATTATTAAAAATAGTTTTCAGATCACATGGAGAAATAAATAAAAAGGTACATCATTTTAAAATGAAGTAGATTCTAAACAGAAGTGTTATTGAAAAATATCTTAAGGATAAATAATGAAGAAATATTGTTTGTTTTTCAAAATTAACTTCAAATTTCAGCATCACCAACTTTGGGCTTCTTAAGTAGAACATGCAGACATTACCTGTCACTGGAGATATGATGGAAAGAGGGTATATAGGGCTGAAAGAGGAATGGGACCAGGCATTTACTTGATGGAGTACTCAAGGATAGTGTCTCCTTGGAGGCCTACAGTGAAGGGTATTAGAGATTACAAAAATATTTTAGACCTAGTTGACCACATGCTTTCATAACATAATGTGAAAATGCTTGCCTTTTTATAAGGGCAGCTTGAATGGACCCTGGAAAGGAAAAAGAATGTAGGATGAAACAGGCCCCATGATGTAAGTAGAGCCAGACCAAAAAAGACTTAAGGGCTGACAGTGTGAGCTTGAATTTTACTCTGAGTGCAGGCATGGTGGGTCTTTTATGCATAATAGTGACAAAACCATATTTCCATTTTAAGAAATCCATTCTGCCTACTATTTAGAAAATAGATTAAAAAGCACAAGCATAAAAGAGGAAAAAATAATCAAGGTTTTCTGGGTGGTTCCTCTAGGTGAGAGAGGAGCTAGAAATATAAGAAAATTTTTAACAAAATAGGAAATGCTAGCAAACAGAAAAAACATTTATGACTGTTAATTGTTCACTCAAGAAGGAAGATGAACAGTTCTCATACTCTTAATTTAAATGAATTAGAAATTATTATTGGATTTGCAAAGATTTAATCTTCAGTTCAACCTTTTTCATTTAACACAGTAAGACAAAACAAAGTAAATCTTAAAGATCAGAAATTTCACATTTAGACCAGAAACATCTGCAGTCAATTCTCATTATTCATAGTAGTTATGTTCTGTGAAGTTGCTTGTCAACTGAATTAGTGACTGCTGAACCATTGCTTCTAAGGGAGATAAAGGATTAAGTTCCTGAAAGCCTGTAGTCACATTTTTATCCAACACTTAATAATAACCTTGTTTTATGCAAATTCCTCTTTAAATATACCTTACTTATTACATGTCATATGAACACTGAACTCACAGCTAACAACATTTATAACTTATGCCTGAATGAACTTTATTTAATTTAAGTTTTCTGTAAGCATACCACAGCCTTCTTACACAGGAACACTAAATTGCATTTCTGCACTATACACGAGAACTATTTTAATAGCAAAATCGCCAAGAAAAAAGCATGAAAGTAAGAAAAACAGGGCAAGATAGATCTTAATCTTAGCAGGAATATGTTTATTCAAAACTGCTTTGAGGATGTCCACAGGTGACTACAAAACTCCACAAGTATTGCTTTCTAGTGTTATGAGTAAATTTAGCAAGTGTTCAAATGTGCAAATATACAATTCACAAATACATAATGAGAATCAACTATTTTATTTTACAAACAACTCAGGCAAAATCAATAGATTGAAAATTAAGCCAATAAGTATTAACCTGAAAATACTTACATTGTCTTCTAGATAGTGTAGATTATTTAAAGTGTCTTTAAAATCAGTTAAGGTCCTAAATTTTTCCACAAAAGTATTTCTAAGCAAATATTTTCTGTTAGACAAGTGCAATCTTGAAAGAAAGCTTGAGGTGTCAATTCTACAGCTCAGCTGCTCAGCTTCAGGTTCTATCAACTTCAGTAGGTAAGAGCAGCTTAGAGAATTAAATATTTTCAGGAGTTGTTCAGTAATATTGCTTTTTAAAAAATTAATTAGGTAAGATATACAAGAATTAATTCAGTACTTAAGTATATGTTCTTTCCCTGTCTTTCTGCTTACTAGTCATTATTATATAGTTACTAGTCAGAGGATATCTTATTAGTAATTTTTATTTCAATCTTTTGAATAACTTTAATTTCAGTTTGTCCTATATTACACACAAAAGCTGAAACTTGGAACCTTCTGCTTCTAATTGGCAGATGGCTGCTAACCTTATGAACAGTGGTGTGAGACTGAACGCCATTTGTCCAGGCTTTGTCAACACGCCCATCCTTGAATCCATTGAAAAAGAAGAAAACATGGGACAATACATAGAATATAAAGATCACATCAAGGATCTGATGAAATTCTATGGAATTTTGGAGTAAGTAAAACTACATTTATCTTCCTTTATATAATAAAGCAAAATACTATCTAGACAAGCAATAAAAGTGAAAAGTAAGCTTTTAAATTTGAGAAATTAATACAAGCTTCAAAGTTTGGCTTGACAAACTCTCTAAAAGAAAACAGTTTTCTCAATTTTTGAATAGAATATGTTTATACATTATGAATTTTGCCTTGAAATTATACCTTGTCTACCTAAAGTTCAGGCAATATTTAAGTGTAACCTTTATGAAATTTTTACGGCCCCATAGTTAAACATTTTTATAAAAACAAATGACCACACACACACACACACACACACACACACACATTCACACACATTCACACACACGCAGAGTGAATTGTGTCTGAGTAAGAGTAATTGAGGCTTTCACAGCGCATAATCACCACTCTCATGTTAAAGCAATTGGATCTGGGATCAAATCCTGACTCCTTCACTATCATCATATCCATCAAACCTCTAGATGCTTCAATATTCTCACATGTAAAATGGGGATAATGCTAAAACAAATTTAGGGACTTTTGAAAGACTTATTTAAATAAGATGATAAATGAAGGGTACTTAAAATAGTTGCAAATGATAAAAAATAAGATGTTCAATAAATGCTACCTATACTTCATCAAATTTCCCCTTTAAAAACATTTGTATCTTGCTGGTGTGGTGTCTCAATCCTATAATCCCAGCAACTCAGCAAGCTCAAGCAGGAGAAATGCAAGTTCAAAGGCAGCCTCAGCAACTTAGTGAAGCCCTAAGCACCTTAGCAGGACCTTGTCTCGAAATTTAAAAAATAAAATAAAAAGGGCTTGGGATGTGGCTGAGTGGTAAAGTGCTCCTGGGTTCAATCCCTGATACAAAAAAAAAAAAAAAAAAGAACAACGTTGTATCTGGTAAATCTAAGATCTACTTACATGATAAAGATGAGAAACTATTTTCTCAATGTAAATAATGACAACAAATAGTTCCTGCCCAAATGACAAAACATTAGGCATGGAATCTACCACTAAATTTATCTTATAATTTAGTAAGTATCTAATTGAATAAAAATTGGAGGTAGCCAGGCACGGTAGCACATGCCTATAATCCCAGCAGCTCAGGAGGCTGAGGTAGAAAGATCACAAGTTCAAAGCTAGCCTCAGCAAAAGCGAGGCACTAAGCAATTCAGTGAGAACCTGTCTCTAAATAAAATACAAAGTAGGGTTGGGGATGTGGCTCAGTGGTCAAATGCCACTGAGTTCAATCCGCGGTACCCCCCCCCCAAAAAAAATGGAGATAACAATAACTTAATGACATATGTTTCAGTATCATACTTTCAAGGTCATAGACTTTTTCAGGCTATAACTTTAAATGACAATAACCTCTTTCTTTAGTTTCATAATACCAATGTTTCCTTTATTTTTAGCCCATCAATGATTGCCAATGGATTAATAACACTCATTGAAGATGATGCTTTCAATGGCGCTATTATGAAGATCACAACTTCTAAAGGAATTCATTTTCAGGACTATGATACAACTCCATCTCCTGTCAAAACCCAATGAACATTTTAGATATCAGCCATAATTGAAAATAAGCACAAATGACTTACATTCAAACCATGTCTTTATTTGAATATAGCTTTTTAAATGAAATGTTATAGTCTGAAGCTTTCCTTCATACATCAAATGTTGTTTTTTCTAAATGATCAACTGAGTCTGTGGATAAAAATTTATGCTAAAACTATTAAAAAGTACAATTAAAATCAAAGCTAGGTTTTAACCTGTGTAAGTAAGGATTAAAACAAAGGATATTCAAGGAATATTCTGCCTTCCAGAAAATATTATTTAAATCTATGGTTCATAAATATTAAAGTTTTTCAGAAAATCCTTTTAAAGGAGATACTTGAATTGTTATTTAAATCAAAAGAGATGTAAAAAACTCATTTTCTATGTTTGCACTTCAAAAGCGGAAAGCTACTTAACAATGATAAAGGTTTAGCACTAATAATTTTTACTTATATACCATCTTTAAGTTGAATATATCAACTGTTTAAAAATGAGTCATAATTTGGGATGAGTAGTTAAGGAATAAATTTCACTGTGTATCAAAATGAAAAATTTGATGCATGGAAAAATGACAAAGTAATTGATGGAGATTGTTGATTTACAGTTCAGCCTCAAATTGAGGAAAAATATCTCATTCCTCTTTGCTTCCTTTAAGACCTTTGATTGACTCCCAAAAAATCTCAGGAATGAAACATTTAGCAGTTATAGTAAAAAAAAAAAAAAATTTTTAAATTTTTATATGTAATATATGCTCTTTAAGAAAAATGCAAATATAATTTTTTCAAATTAGTTCTTTGTTGATTTGTGCCAATTTCAAAAGTGCCTACCTTTTAATAAAACTCCTTTACTCTTATCTCCATAAATTATCACTTTTTTATGTATAGTTATAAGGATATGAAACCAATATCACCACAGTCACACTGAAAATATTTGTGTATATATGATGAAATTGACACCACAGAGGTAACAATAGCTATGATATTCTGCTTTTTTTTTCCTGTTAGGCATTTTAAGATTATTAAATACACCTGCTTTGGGCAATACTTTTTCCAAGCACTAATTAATATCAATAACAGTGAAAGTACAAGATTTCCGAATCAGTCATTTCCTCAAAGAAATATTGTACAAGTGATCCACTCTGCCTGTTAGAGCCAAACTTGCCAGCTTGAAACAAAATCCATCCATGTGAGATTGATAAAAATTTCCAAGAGACATGGGATTATTATCATCTCACTCTTTTAATTTTGCCCTAGAGAACTGTTGCCTTCACTTTTAAGGAGTAATTTATATGAATAACTAGAGTTTCAGATAATGTAATTTACATACACCAAGAAATGAACATCAATGAACATCTGATAGAGATAAATTATAATTAAGCCCAAACGTCTTTGAACATTCTGGTAGAGACCGATCGGTGAATGATAGAGGTGTGTGCGGTATTGTTTACCTGATATATTTCCCACTGCGATGTAAAGCTACAGCTTAAATTTTTTATTTATGAATAATTTTTGTACTAGCAGCCATCAATGTACTTTATGCTTTGTTAACTTTTTTCAAATTAATAAACTGTATAGACATTTAAAATCAAATACTGCGTGAAGCTAAAAAAATGTGTTACATATGGTAAAAAAAAAAACTTATTTTTCATTAAAACTTCTGTAAATAGCTTTAAATAAATCTAAGAAAGACTATAGACTAGAGGAAAGAGCACCTTACATCAGTCCCTCAGCATCAGACTCACAAAGCAAGAAGACAGTTTCTCAACAACGTGGGTTAAAAAAAAAAAAAAGTAACTCAATGAAACTTAATAGTGAACTGTTAAAAAAATTTTTTTTAAATTATAGAGACACAAAATCAGAAACCTGAATGTAAGAATAATAAATTAGCAAAGCACCAACTCCTCCCAGCAAACTAGAGGAGCAAGACAAACAGGAGAAGGCATGACTGGCAGATAAAAATAAAAAATAAAAATAAAAAAAGGAAATATTGGCTTGAGGAAACCTGTGTTAGAGAGGAAGGCTAATTTTAATGGACACGGAGAGTCAGTAGGAGAAGTGATTTAATTTAAGCAAGTCCACAATTAGTTTCCCTGGATTGGGAAATACTCTGAGTGCATGCCTGGTCAGGGAAAAATACTGCATCAGGATTCAAACACTCAGTGCAAAAGACCACCATGGCTGTAGTCAGACTTCACCTGCACCAGGCAGGCACCCACCCGTGGTCTGCAGCTCCCGCACAGAGAAATCAGGCTGGCATAGCTGCCTCAGTCTGCACATGCACCTGACAGAAATAGCCCCTACAATGCTGGCCAGCACCTGGAGAGAAAAGCAGCCTCACCCCCCGACCACCACCACCACCACTGTGATAATCCCAGACAAGAAAACACCTCCAAGCTACCAGGTACAATTGATAGCTGGGACAGGAAAGGAATACCTGTAGCCAACTTAAAACAAAACAAACAAACAAAAAATCCCAGAAGACACCTGAGCCAGATTGACCAAAACAGGAACAAAGAAAGCTGTACTTGGACTATTCAGGTCCTGGATTCCCAGGGAGAAAGCCACTTTCATTGCTGGCTCTATAACGGACACACAGGAGCATCTACGCTTCAGGGAAGATAGCTGGTATTTCATATATATAGTGATGAAGCTGAAAACTGAGGAGGTTTTATCCCTACACCATAAAAGTGGAGTTTATCAGAGACCCCAGAAGAAAAGACATCCTGCACAGACTGGCATCCCCCCAGTAATAGAGAATAGGGACCAATTCTCAAACTCCCCACCCCCCAAGAGTTCCAAAGTTCAATTGAAATGAAAATTCAACTACTAGAACCTCCAATTTAGAATACTTCCCAACTCCTGTCACAGAAGCACACAATTTGTTAGTACCCAAACTGTGATACTCCACCTTATACCTGGGGAATGGAAGCTCAGATCTGTATAACCACAAAGATAGGCAGCAACCCTCAACCCAAAGGGTAAAAAACCAAGAACAACTACTACGAAGATTGGAATTCCATCCTTGCCCACAGTTTTGACCACTTCAGCAGAAACAAGTTCCTTATTTCTCGGCAAGTTATTTTTCTCTTTTACTCACTTTTTATATTTGCTTTTTTCTTGTTTTCTCACTTGCTTTTTCTGCTATCATACTCCCATTTTTATTCTATTTTTCTTCTTTTTAAAAAATGTTAACTATTTTTTTAAATCCCAAACATCATTTTATCATATTGTACTACTTTTTGCTTTTTTCTATTATGCATGATTGTCTATACAAGTATGTGTGGGTATGTGTGACTTCACTGCATGAATAAGTTTGAAAAAATATATGTATATGCTCATAATTTTACCTTCATATTAATTGCTTCATTCTGCACTTATTATTTAGCCTTGATTTTTCTTAGGTGGAGTTCAAGTATACTCAAGTTGAAGTTGATTAGATCTTACAGTTGTTGTTTTGCTCATACCGTGGTTCTGTCCTCTCGTCACCCCTTCTGTACTCTCTTCCCCTACTAACAACCAAATTTTCCTGTTCCCACTTCTTCACTTTCTTTATTTTATCACTTTCAGTTAATCTAGCTGACATCTGTTACCTACCTCAAAAATTTGATATTTCACTTTCCATGCCTCCATCTCTAAATCTCTCTTCTCTGATCTTTTTTAAAGATTTCAAGCTTTCTCCAACTTTCCCACTCTATTTTTTCTTTACCTAAGAAACTGTAATCAACACTAAATAATAGCATCATATAGTTGATACAATTCATTCCCCATCCATATTGAAGTGATTATTAATACAGTGTATGAAATAACAGACACTTGAGGTCAAATGCTAGATTTTGTTCACAGTTTTATGTTACTGGTACTCGTGTTAACCATTGACCCCATATAGGTGGCAATTAATGTTACATATGTCAAAGTAGACTCCAGACATTTATATTTATACATCAGTTACTGACATTAATGCTGCTCTTAGCTCTCCCCTCCCTCTAAAAGGGGCTGGAAAAATGATTGGGACACTTCACCATTACAGAGTAGAAATCCCATGCCAAGAAATTATCAAAACCTAGATGAACACCAGTGAATCTCACCCCACACAATATATAATCCCCCCTGAGCCTAAATATGATTTCAACTAATAGAAGTAGGAAGACAAAATCCTAAAAACAAAAACCAGGAATAACCAGAAGGGAACTTCAGGTTCCCCTACACCTTGACATCTACACATATATCAAGAAGTCATAGTAAAAGAAAAGGGTGGGGTATGTGTGTATAAAAGGACACGTGTATAAAAAAGGGATTGGGAATCTACCTCAACTGATGTGCATGTCCAAGAAAACACGAGGAAACTGGTGAAACTGGTGAACACTTTCCCCCCAAAATTCAGAGTCCTCTAACAAAGGGTCCCACATATAAAGAAGTATGAAATTCCAGAGAAGGATTATAAAAAGTTGATTGTTAAAATGTTTAATGAACTTAGAGAAGATCTAAGGAATGAATTAAGAGAGCAAATGCAGAAGATGAAAGATCACTTCAGTAAAGAAATGCAAATGTTAAAAAGAAACCAATAAGAACTCCTAGAAATCACAATGAATCAAATTAAAAATACTTGAAAGTATCACTAACAGAGTAGATTGCATAGAAAATAGAGCTTCAGCCTATAAAGACAGAACCTCAGACCTTGAAAACAAGACATAAATTTGAGTACATGGAATACATGCATTCTGTCAGACCATAATGGAATGAAACTAGAAATCAATAGCAAGAAAAAATAATAGAAACCACATGAAGATTAAACAATACTCTTAAATGAAGAATGGATCAAAGAAGAAACCAAGAAATTCTTAGAAACAAATAAAAACAGAGGTACAACATATCAAAATGACTGAGAGAGTATGAAAGTAGTGTAAGAGGAAAATTCTTTGCATTGAGTGCCCATATTGAAAAAACAGAGAGGGGGCTGTGGTTATGGCTCAGTGGTAGAGTGTTTGCCTAGCACGTGTGAGGCACTGGGTTAGATCCTCAGCACCACATTAAAAAAATAAAATAAAAATAAAGATATTCTGTCCACCTACAACAAATAAATAAATAAATAAATAAATAAACAAATAAAACAGATCCACCTCAGAAACTTAGAAAGAGAGCACAATAACTCCAAAGGCAGGAGAAAACAAGAATTAATAAGAATCATAATCAAAATTAATGATATTGAGACTAGAATACGATACACAGGATCAACACAATAAAGAGTTGAGTCCTTTGAAAAAATAAAGAATATTGATAAATTCTTACCCAAATTAACCAAAAGAAAGAGAGAGAAGACACAAATCAACAAGATTAAAGATGAAAAAGGAGATATTACCACAGACACGTCTGAAACTCAGAGGATTATTAGAAATTATTTTGAAAATTTATACTCCAATAAACCATAAAATCTAGAAGACACTGAAAATTTTCTAGACATATACAACTTGCCCAAATTGAATCAGGAAGATATTTTTTAAAAAACCTTAAGACTAACATCAAGTAATAAAATTGGAGCAGCAATTAAAAGCGTAGCACCAGATGGATTCTCAGCAGAGTTCTACCAGACCTTTAAAAAAGAACTAACACAATTTTTCTTAAATTATTCCATGAACTTGAAAGGGAAGGAATACTCCTGAAGACATTCTATGAAGTCAGTATAGCCCTTATACCAAAACCAGACAAAGACCCATCAAGGAATGAAAACTACAGACCAATATCCCTGATGAACATAGATGCAAAAATGCCTAATAAAATATTAGAAATATGCATTCAAAAACATATTAAGATAATACACCATGAACAAATGGACTTCATCTCAGGGATACAAGGCTGGTTTGACATATGCAAATCAACTGATGCAACTTATCACTTAAGTAGAATTAAGAACAAGATTCATATGATTCATCAATAGATGGACAAAAGGTCTTTGATAAAATTCAGCAACTGTTCATGGTAAAAACATTGGACAAACTGGGGATAGAAGGAACTTACCTCAACATTATAAAGGTTATATATGACAAACTCATAGCAAACATCATACTGAGTGGAGAAAAGCTGAAAGCTTTTCCTCCAAAATCAGGAACAAGACAAGGATGTCCACTCTCACCACTTCTGTTTAATATAGTTCTAAAAACTCTAGCAAGGGCAATCAGGCAAGAAAAGGATATTAAAGGACTACAAATTGATAGTCAAACAATCATTGTTTGCTGTTGACATGATCTTATATCTAGAAGGTCCAAAATATTCCACCAGAAGAGTTCTTGAGCTGATAAATGAACTTAGCAAAGTATCAGGAAACAAGACACCCATAAATTAATAGTTTTTCTATACTCCAACAGTGATACAGTCAAGAATGAAATCAGTAAAACCATCCCCTTCACAATAATTTCAAAATAAAATAAAATATCTGAGAATTAATCTAACTAAGGAGATAACATATCTCTATCATGTAAACCATAGAACATTGAAGAAAAACTTTAGGAGTATCTCAAAAGATGAAAAGAACTCCCATGTTTTTGAATAGGCAGAATTAATATTATCAAAATGGCTACACTATTAAAATTAATACACATTCAATGCAATTCCCATCAAAATATCAATGATAGTCTTCAAAGAACTAGAAAAAAAGAAGTCCTAAAACTTATTTGGAAGAATAAGAGACCCATAATAGCCAAAGAAATTCTGAACAAGAAATGTGATGTAGGAGACATCACAATTCGCAATCTGAAATTATACTACCAAGCTATAGTAGCACAGCAGCATGGTATTGCCATCAAAATAGACATGAAGATCAGTGGAATAGAAGACACAAAGACAAACCAAATTTTTATAGCCATCTGATATTTGACAAAGGTGCCAAATATATATGTTGGAGAAAAGACAGGATTTTTAATAAATGGTGCTTAGAAAACTGGATATTCATATATAGAAAAATTAATTTAGATCCCTATCTTTCACCCTACACAAAAGTCAAATCAAAATGGATCAAAGACTTAGAAATTATACCAGAAATCTTACAGATTCCAGAAGAAAACATAAGGTCAACATTCCATTATACAAGTGCAGGCACTGACTTCCTAAACAAAATCACTAAAACTCAAGAAATAAAACCAATAATCAATAAGTGGGATGCCATCAAATTAAAAACTTTCTGGATAGGAAAGGAAATGACTAAGAGAGTGAAGAGAGAGCCTACAGAATGGGAGAAAATCTTTGCCAGCTACTCTTCTGACAGCGAATCAAAATATGCAATGGCCAAAAGAACTAAAGAGAAACTTCTCAAAAGAAGAAACACAAATGACCAAAACTCGGAATGGATCCACCGTTTGACCCAGCTATCCCACTCCTTGGCCTATACCCTAAAGACTTAAAAACAGCACACTACAGTAAAGCAGCCACTTCAATGTTTATAGCAGCACAATTCACAATTGCAAAACTGTGGAAGCAAC
>CM053403.1:128366666-128391829 GCA_028644305.1 Xerus rutilus
AAAGGTGTTTAATATGAAGAATGTAATCTGCTTATAATTTTGTGCAAAGTTAGAAAAATTATGATTGTAACAATTTTTTTTTCTATTTGCCTCAACAAATGTTTTCAGTGAACAGTGTGTACAGCTTCTGAAAATTTGTTTTTTTCTGTTATGTTTGATAACATGTATTAAAATGCAACTTTTGAGAAAAATAAAAAAATTAAAAAAAAAAAAAACATTGAAGAGCAGTCTGCATGGTGGGCCTAATAAGAATGACAATCTGAGTGGACTACCAAAGAAATGACATTGACTTTCAAGATGTAGCCTCCTGGAATCTAAGACTTCACTGGCATATGTGGCAGAAGAAAAGTTATTTTAAACATCATTAGTAATTTTAGTAATTATAAATCTGTAATTAAATATGCAGTCCTAATTTATGTAGTTAATTTTTTTTCTTGAGAAGTTTGACTGCAAAGTTCAGCATAGCTGCTGACCTCCATTTCACAAAAGATTGTCAGTTTCATTATGAATAATACTGAAACTGTTTATCAGATGTACATTGAAAGAAATATCTATTTATAACACAAAGAGCCAGTGAAACTTAGCAAGCTGAATGTTTTTTAAAAGTATATTTAAAAAATGTTTTGTTGTTTTTATATTACAAGAGCTTCCTTTGCATATAATAGAATTGCATTTATTAGGAGAATGGGTAGAGGAATTTAATAGGAGCTTTTCAGATTGCATTCCATTATCAAAGCATTTGGCATAAATGCTGTGGCTTTGTAACTGTGTGTGCCTATGGCATTGCCTTATAAATGAAGATTTTGTCATTTAAATGCATTTTATTTAATATTAACAAATAGGTAAGTTAAAATAATGAAACTAACTTGTGGTGCTAAAAGAAAAGAATTGAAGGTATTGCCTATACTATACAATGTTTAATGGACTCTGTTATCAACAGAAAAATAAGAAAATTTGCATTATCTTCCCAGGAAACCACTAATTTTTGTATCCCTTGTGATCTTCTTTTGGTCCAGAAATGTATTTATAGGACTCAGTTATCTGAAAGCACTTCATATCAGTCTAAAATAGGCACCCAAAAAGCACACGTTATATTTTTGAAATTTTGAAGTGATAATATACATTGAATTTTCATTTGAATGTGGCAAATATTCATGTTGATCAACCACTTTTGAACTCTTTTTTTAACATTCTGCTTTCTGTTTTTAAAAAGAAAATTTAATATTTTGGTAAATATTACCCCGTTTAGAAGTTCCACAATGAGTTCTATTTAAGATCAGCTCTCAGAACCACTAAAATTTCAGCATGAGTACACTGTTGTTTTTTAGAAATTCAGAGGTTACTGATCAGTAGAATTTGTATTTTTTAACATTCTCTAGCCTCTCACAGCCACCATAAACACAGTAGCACAGTTTTGATCTACTGAGCTTTCCAAATAAAGCAAACACTAAATAAAAAAATATATATATCTTTAGACCATAATTGACCATGAGTAACTGAAACCATGGGAAGCAAAATCACAGATAAAGAGGACTACTATACTATTGAAAATAGGTAAAATATTTTACCTTTCAGGTAAATAGGTAAAATATTTTACCTTTCAGGTAAAATAATTCAATGTGGGTATAGTGTAGGCAGTATTCCAAGGTGATGATTCAGGGATTTAGGTTTCCCTCCATTTTATATGTCCACCATTGTTCAGTGTCTCAGATGACCAAAGTGAACTTGAAGGATAAACAAGGTGAACAAGGCACACTTGTTTCTTAACCATGTCATTCTGTTCTGGTATCATTTGGAAAGCTATTCAGATGGCCCCACCTAGATGCAAAGCTGTAAGTATAGTGCTCCGAAAATGTAACCCCTGCCTGAAGCCACCTTCCAATAGCAACTCTTCCCTCTGCAAAGGGAATATGAATCTGTTTTGGTGAGCTAGCTATGTGTGACATACTTCTCATATTTTGAACTTGAATGTAATACAGACACATTTAAATCATTAAAAAGTAGGTATGTTTTGTGTTATTTAGTTCTGCATTGCCATGACAAATACCTGAGATAAACAAAAGGAGGGAAATTATTTTGGATCACAATTTCAGAGGTTTTAGTCCCTATTGTCCTTCTCTGTTACTTTGGGCCTGTGATGAGGCAGAGCATCATGGCATGGAGCATTTGGTAGAAAAAGCTGCTCACCTCATAGTAGGCAGGAAGCGAAGAGAGACAGGAAAGGGCCAGGATCTCACTATCCCTTTCAAGGTCACAATTCCAGTAAACTAACTTCCTCCAAGAAGGCCCTACCTCCTAAAGTTTTCACCACCTCCAAATAGGGCCACAGGCTGCTGACCAAGCCTTTAACACATGGGTATTGGGGAGACATTTTAGATCCAAACTATTGCATGCTTGTTTTTCATATTTTCATTATTAGCATATAAAAATATTCAATGAGAAACATTGAATTTTATAGATTTTATAGATCATATTATCCACTGTAAAATTTCACAAACTCCTTCAGAAGCATCAGAAATTTTACATTGTTCTATCATTTAACTCACATTCATGTAAAATTTTGCAGAACTTTATGCTAAATATTTTTTCTAGAAATTATTGTATGATCATAGCTCTCTGCAACAAGTACATACACAGACATAAATTTAATGTTAAACTTTTTTTCCTTATAAAGTCTAAGTGAATGACTTTTTGGATTTGATATAATTAAAATTATTAATATACAATTGATAAAATAGCTACATTAACTTTTTATAAATAATTATTTAAAGAGGAAATTAAAATGTAATTAGAAATGTATGCTTACTAACATAAATAGGATTTTTTCAAAATTGTTCATATGTTCAAGGATAAACATCATTTATTGATAAGGATTAGTATAAATCTTATTCCCTCTGCACTAATAGGTTTTAAGAGGCATTGTTCATGTGAGTAGCTGAGAGTGAAAGGAGTTTTGTTGTGATAGTGTTACTCAGCTCCTTGAATTTTCTCTAAATTATATGCCAAAACTGTGTAGTATTCTGTCCTCAGATTAGTTTTTAAAAAATTGTTAGGTAATATCTGCTATTTCCATTTTTTGAGAGCCATGAATTGGAAGGCAGATTTCTTGAAAAAGAATTTATTTAGTCTTTTTACTCTATGAATTTCTCAGCTACTGGGAAGTATAATAAAATGGCTTTTCAAAATATGTTGAGTATCTTGAGTTTGCCCTCTGGATCCACTCTTAACATTGCTTTGTGTTGCACATAAAAAGACTGACAAGTCCTTTGCCTTTCAGCACCTAATTTGATTCCATCATTAGAAGCCTCTTAGAAGACATTGGAGGACCAAGGGAAAGTGGTGTCAGGATATTTTTCCTTAATTTTTCCTGAGTTTGTTTTATCAGCATTTTCCCACAACTATTCACGCTGTATTCCTTAAGGAGTCAATGTCAGATAAAACTAGAATAAAACATCTCAGACTGTTGGAAATAAAAGAAAAATCACAAATAAACAAATAGCATTTCAGGAATAAAAACAGGTGCTACAGACAATGAAAAGACAGTAAAATTATTTTATTAACAATTTTACATGAGTACAATTTGATTGCTTATGTAAAATGGGTAAATAACTAGAAATAGACAACTTACCAAAATTGACCAAAAAAGAAACCAAAAATTGAATTTCTCACATAACTACTAAAGGGATTGCAAACTAGCCAGTTTATTTAATCTATACTTACTTTCCCATAATGAAAATTCCTTGATCAAATGGCTTGAAAGATGAATTTTTATCAAAAAAAAATTCCATCTTTACTTTGACTCTCCCATAGTATAGACAAAGAGGCCACTTGACAATTTATAATCTTGATTTTAAAACCCAACAAGGATATTGTTAAAGTGAAAAAAAGTATAAGCCAATCTCACTTTTTATCATAATGAAATTAAATTAAAAATCTTCAATAAATTAACAAAACAAGTTCTTCCATGAATAAGTTGGGTTATTATAGTAACTGAATTTGGTCTAATATTCAATTTAATCAGTGAAAAATATATTAACAGAATAAAAAAGGAAAGTTTTATAATTATCCCAATATATGTAGAAAAGCGTTAATAAAATTTAGCATTCATATTTCTTTTTATATTTTTCTTTTCCACATTTTTATTGGTGCATTATAGTTGTATATAATGGTTGGTTGTTACATATTCACACTTGCACACAATATACTAATATAATTTGGCCAATGTCATTCCTCAGCACTTCCCTACTCCCTCCATTTTTCCCATCCCCTAATCCCTTTCCTTTGCTGATCTCCCTTTGATTTTTATGAGATTCTCTGCCTTCACCTTTCTTTTCCTTTTTCCTCTCCAGTTTGCACATATGATAAAAAATATACAACCTTTGACCTTCTGAATTTGGCTTATTTCACTTAAAATAACGGTCTCACATTCTATTCATTTTCCTGCAAATTACATAATTTCATTTTATTTTATGGTTGAATAAAACTCTATTTTGTATGTATACCACATTTTCTTTATCCATTCATACATTAATTGGACATCTAGACTGGTTCCACAGTTTGGCTATTGTGAATTGTGCTGCTATAAACATGGGTATGCATGTATCACTATAGTATGATGACTTTAATTCTTTAAGATAAATACTGAGGAGTGGTATAGCTGGGTCATATTGTGGTTCCATGCTTAGTTTTTTGGTTTTTTTGGTACCAGGGATTGAACTCAGGGGTACTCGACCACTGAGCCACATCCCCAGCCCTATTTTGTGTTTTATGTAGAGACAGGGTCTCACTGAGTTGCTTAGTGCCTTGCTTTTGCTGAGGCTTTCTTTGAACTCATGATTCTCCCGTCTCAGCCTCCCAAAGTGCTAGGATTACAGGCATGTGCCACCAGGCCCAGCTACATGTTTAGTCTTTTGAGGAACATCCATACTGATTTCCATAGTGGTTTTACTAATTTACAATCCTAACAGTGTAAAAGTATTCCTTTTTCTCTACATTCTCTCCAGAATTTATTATTATTTGTATTCTTGATGACTGCCATCCTAATTGGTATGAGATGAAATCTCAGTGTAGTTTTGCTTTGCATTTCCCTAATTGCTAATGATGTGGAACATTTTTTTGTGTGTATTATTGGCCACTTGTGTTTCTTTTTTGAAAAGTGTCTGTGTAGTTTATTTGCCCATTTATTAATTGGGTTAACTGGTTTTTTGGTGTAAAGTTTTTGGAGCTTTTTATATATTCTAGATATTAATTCTCTGAGTAACTAGGAAAGATTTTTCTCCCATTATGTAGTTTTTCTCTTCACATTCATAATTTTTTCCTTTACTGTGCCAAAACAATTTGATGCCATCCCACTTAACTTTAATTTTACTAAATTCCTGTCATCATTCCTGCATTTTAGGGGTTGTATTGAGAAAGTGATTGCTTGTGCCTGTATGCTAGAGTGCTGACCCTAAGTTTTCTTCTAGGAGTTTCAGCATTTATTCTTAATAACAACAATAAAAAAAATGTATTAAAAAACTGATAGTAAAAGGGAGATTTCTTGTTCTCATGTAGAGTATCCTCCAAAAAATATGGCAATCATCATAATCATCATAGTGGTAAAAATGTTTTTTCTAAAAAAATTCTATAATTGTGAAAAAGTTCAGGATGCTCACAATCTGTATATTCAAAATTTTACTAAATGGTCTATCTAGTATAATCAGGCAATGGAAGGAAATATCAATGCAAAAACTGGAATGGAAAAAATAAAATCATTATTTGCACTGGATGTGACTGCCAATGTAGGAAAGTCCTAAGTCTTCCAAGAATTATTAGAGTGAATAATGACTTTAGCAAGTGTGGTAAGAGTTCAGGCATACCTCAGAGATATTGGGTTCAGTTCCAAACCACTATAATAAAGTGAATATCACAATAAACCAAGCTGCTTGAATTTTTTTTATTTCTTAAGGCATATAAATATTGAGTTTATACCCTATTGTAGCCTTTGTAGTGTGCAATAGCATTATGTCTAAAAAATATACATATCTTAATTTTAAATTTAATGTCTAAAAAAAAATGTCATCATCTGAGCCTTTGCTAGTAGAAGGTCTTAACTTAAAGTTGACAGTTACTGACAGATCAACTGATGATTGCTGACTGGAAATGTCTTAAAATAAGACAACAATGTAATTTGCTGCAAAGATTTAATTTTCCTATCATTAAATATTTTTCTGTAGCATACAATGTTGTTTGATAGCATTTTACCCACCATACTACTTCTTTCAAAATTGGAGTCCATTCTCTCAAAACTTGCTATGACTTTATCAACTTATTTTATGAAACATTCTAAATCCTTTGTTATAATTTCACCAATGTTCACAGTATCTTCACCAGGAGTTATTCCATCTTAAGAAGTCACTGTCTTTGCTTTTTGTAAGAAAGAAGTACTCATCTGTTAAAATTTTATAACAAGATTGCCAAAAGTTGCTCATATCGTCAGGCTCCACACGAGATTTTAGTTCTATTTCCACCACATCTGCAATTATCTCCTCCACTGAAATCTTGAGCCCACAAAGCCATCAATAAAGTTTGGAATCAACTTCTTTTAAACTACGGTTAATTTTGATATTTTGTCCTTTTATCAGGAATCATTAATGTCCTAATAATATCTGATAAATTACTTCTAGAATGTTTTCAATTTTCCTTGCCCAGATCCATCAGAAGAATCACTACTTACGGCAGCTAGAGCTTTGTGAAATAACTTCTTAAATAATTAGACTTGAAAGATGAAAATCACTCCTTAACCTGAGCTGCAAATTGGATGTTGTACTAACAAGTTTTTGCACACTTCTGCTTTTATATATTCAGTTCTTTAGCTTCCTGAATAAGCCTAATATTAACCTTCTGGTGGGTAGGAGATCGCATACAGGAAAAATAAACATTCTAATCAAACCAATCATTCTAAAACACTCCAGTTAGCCAGCTGCCAGACAACTCAACAACCCACAGCAGGGATGCAAGTGAGACCCATCCAAGATTAACCAAGCTTTATTGTAAACAGTAAAACTGTCTACTGAGCCCAGCCCAAATCATCAGCCCACAGAACTGTGAAAACAATAAATGTTTTAATCCACTGATGAACACATAGCTCATTATGCGGCAAATGCTAATTGATAACAGGAAGGCTCTGAACACAAAGACAATACAGAAAAAATTTATAAAATCCTAAAAGAATAACAAAAACATTGAAAATATAATGTACTATTTCAACAGTATAAAAATTATTAAGTAGCTTCTGGCTTGGATAGGTTCCTTACCACAGAAGGAAGGAAGAGAAGGAGAGAAGAGATGGGAAGAGAAGAGAAAGGAAGGGAAGTGAAAGAGGGAAGTGGAAGAGTTTTTCCAGAAGGAAAAAAAAAGATGTTAAGAAGAGAAATGCAGGGAGATACGAAGGGAAAGAGAAAAGGAAAAGGAATGAGAACATTCAAATGTATATTTGCTATATTAAACAATGAACAATGAAGATAATGATTTCTAGGATTTACAATATGCATAGAATTAAAATACATGAAAGGCAGGTAGGGGTAAACAGAATTAAAGCATTCAAAGGTTTTTGTATTTCCTATGATTTGTTAAAACTACTAATTAATAGTAGGAGTCATCACATCAAAAAAGCCTAGTGTAATGTAGAAAATAAACAATGTATAACTAATAAATAGCATAGAAGAAATTTCAACAATAATAATTAAGCCAAAAGAAGAGGATACACATAATGGGCAGGCACAACAGGAAAAAAGAAAAGAAAAAAATGACTGTCTTTGACTTGCCATTGTTCAACTTTTCAGCTTTATAATGTTGCAAAACAAATATGCAGTCAATAAAAATCATAGTTTGACTTTTGAAGTTTGATCTTTTCCCAGGCTTGCTATGCACTATGATACTCTATACCCCTTCATGATGCTGGACCACAACAGCCAGCTGCAGATCCCACTCAGTCACATGATCTCATGGGAAACAACCAAAACTCTATGGTGTATTGTGTTGTTGAACTATTTTGTTTAGTAGGTTTGGCATATTCAATCATATTCAATGCATATCCAACTTGCAATATTTTCAACTTAGTATACAGTTATTCAAACAGAACCTCAGGATAAGTCAAGTTGCAAGAGTAGATCACATTGTACATCAGATCATCCCATACTTTTTATTATCCTCCAATGGTTTCTCATCACAAATAAGATAAAACCTTCTCTCCCTTTTCTCACTTGTTTTCACTTCTATTCTTTCTAATTTCAGTGTATTCTCACTAATCGCTCTGAACCTTGAATGTGCCAAACCTCTCCTCTTCAGGGCCTTTACACTCATTCTTTGCTCTGACTAGAGACTCTCTTCCCATAGATTTCCAAGATTAGCTTGTTTAATATTACTTCCTCAGTCTGTCTTCATGTGTTTGTCCACCACTCTGAACCAATCACTTAGCTTTCCTATTCTAGACTATCAAAGCACTCTTATCTTGTTTTTACCTTCATAATATTGCTCCTTTGTGAATTTATCTTATTTTTACTTTATTAAGGTTTTTCTATTCTATCATTATTCAGTAGAAGCTCTTCAAGCTGTTTTGGTCTCCATCTAATCCCAACATATAAAACAGTTTGTGGAACATGATGTACATTAAATAAATATTTGCTGAATGAATGAAAGAATGAAGTACCTCTTAAATGGCTAGTGCATCCTAACCTGTCTTAAAAGAAATGTAAATTTCCAAAACATCAGAATTTAATATGTCCACTCTTCTTTGTATTGATCAGATGACTTTGCGTTGATCAGTCTAAGCACCACATTGCAAGAGGCCTTTAGCATCATGAAGCTTAGATTTTATCTGAAATACAATGGAAGAAACACACAAAGCTCCAAATACTTGGAATTTTTATAAAAAGTAGAGAATAGACATAGTTGTCTCCTAGGAACAGAACTAAGAATAAATGGAAGTTAATGATACCATCAGAATAGGATACCCCAAGTGAAATACATTTGTCCTGGAAGCATAAAATGCCAGTCGGACATTTATTAAGCTCCTATACACGGCATTTCTGTATAAGTGAGGAGGAGGGCCAAATGAACTTTAGAGTTCTTCTGGCTTTGTTTATATTCTATAGAACTATACTCTCTCTTTACTTTTTAGTATATACAAAGTAAATACCACTAGTGGTAATATTTTCCTTAATCATAAAGGGGCACTTTGGTTATTTTGTACTAGTTTACATTCTTTCTAACTTTTAAAATATCTGGTATCTACAATCCATTCAGTATCTTCAGTGTTTTGGTACAAATGTCTCAAGAGCTGTGTGTGACCCTAGTTTGCTACTTTTGGGCCTACCTCATGGTATGCCAACCAAGGTGCTACTTCCAACCTATGGCTAAGATCTTTTTAAGTAAGTCAAAGTGACTACATAACTTTGATAAATCCATTGCTCATTTTATTCATATTTTGTGGTGAAAGACTTATGAAATACTGACTAATTAATGGCTTGCTCCATTCTTTCTGTCCATGCGGGGTGTGGGTGGGAATAAGGAGGTTTCCTGTCAAGGTGGATGTTTACCTGATGATCACTACACTACTATGATAAAACATCTTTTTTGTTATTTCCACTTTCAATATCTTATCAGTGAGAATATGGTGTAAGTTTATGGGAGTAAGATAAGCACAAAGGGTTTTATGGGGGTGGACATGCTACATTTGAGATTTATGAGATCAAATGAGAAAGTCAGACTTTTCTACCCTAGAATTTTTGGTTTTTTTTTCCTTTCCTTTTACTCTATCCCACTTCCATTGCATAACGTCAAAATAATGTCTTATATGTATTAGTGTATTTTGAGTTTTCTCATAACTACTCTGAAGCTTCCAGGGTTTATCCTACTCAATTAACCCCACATACTAGTGTGAGTATAATTCATCTACTATATGACTCAGATTGGGTCACTCGCAGTTCAAGAACTTCTGTCTCCTATTTTCAGAGACCCGAAGTTCAGACCTCCAGCCAGGCAAGCCAGGACTTTCATAATCAGACTGTAATTCACCCCTGGCTTTATCTGGGCTACTCTTCATCCAATTACAAGCATCCCCTCCTCCTACCCTGCCTTTGCTTACTCTGTTCCCCTCATCTGTAAGTCTTTCCATATTGAAGGAGGTAGAAGAGTATGCAGGAAGATGGTTAGGATGAGATTCCTTCAAATGGAAGAAAATTAAAATCAGAAGGTGTGGTGAGGCATAAGGTAAAGACACTAGAAAAGAAGTTGGATAAACTCCAGAGAAATACGTTTTTCCTATTTAGCCTATACAAAAGCATAAGAAATAGATTTCTGAATTTAATTTTCTGCATACCTATGTTTGTAATCACTGCTGATTCAGATTGAATTGAACAGTGAATAAACCTTTTGTATTATAATCATAGCACTTAAGACAGAGAAGCAGCCCTTTCCATGGGGCCCAGTACCACACTGGTTCAGAGCAAGGCTCATTACTTGTTAGTTTATATGCACCACATAGTACTGAGAATTTGTCCATCATACCAAACTGCCGCTTCTGTCCCAGCACTTCATCCCTGGGCAGTTTTTCTTCTTATGTCCTAAAATATCAAAAGTCAGGCCAGCGGGTTGCTAGACTGCTCGCATATTACAATATCATTTCACACACAGTCAAACAGAGCAGTGATCGATCTCTGCTTCCCATTGTCTTTATTTACCTTATTATGAGTTGCTGCAAGTGATTAATGATGACTGCTGAACTGCAAACATTATTGTTGTTTTGTTTGTTTATCTGTTTGGTTATTGCTGTAATATCTCAAAGCACAAGGAAAAACAAAGAACAAGCCAAATAACTATTTGGGGAATTCTTCATACACATGCACAGGCACAGACAAAAATAGTTTGATGAGTAGAAAGCCGGAATGGGTAGAAACGGAAGTTTCTGATAAAGCTTCTTCTTTTCTTTTAAAGACTGTTCATGCTTCAGAGATTTCTAAGCCAATGCTGGCATCTGTGTTTCACATACAACCTATTGGCCACTTAAGTATTTTATAATAGAGGGAAGAGTCATCTGAATGCATAGTAATTTTTAGTCATAACCTTCCCTGAATTCATCCCTATTGGTATTTGGAAACAAAAAAGTTAAAAGGTGGAAAATAACTGTTTTAAACTCCCTTTTATTTAATGTCTAATTAATTAACTGTTATATATCAGCTTATCTTTAATAACTCTTATTTCAATGATGTTTTAATCTGCATATAAAAAAATAAGGAAATGAAATATTTTTCTGTTCTCCTCCATCTCACTATCTAAAGAAAGGACAAACTTTGTTTTTTTTAATTTAGTACTTTGTAATCTTCTAGATCAGTGCTTTCCCCCAATATAAGAGAAATTTGTTAGGAAAGTCAAATAGTCTAGATATCTTGAATAGGATTTTACACAGTGAATTTTAAAATGTAATTGGAAACATTATGAATTCCAAGAACATCAATAGAGTGACATTCAATTTAGCATATGCTTATTGACCAGCCACTTAACTGGACACCAGTGAGCCCAAGATGAATAAGCCATGTGCTCTCTACCTTCAGAGAGTTTGCAACTGTGTTTCTGAAGTAAATATATAAGGAAAAAAAATCACAATTGCATGTGTAAAAGATTGTAATTGACTTGTGTCTTTGGTGACCTCTTTTCTCCTCTGATTGCTCGTTTTAAGGAAGTGGGTTACCCTCTTAGGGTTCATGTGGCAAAGACCTCAGTACAACCTTCAGGAAATGGCCAATTGAGGATCTGGGGCATTCAGTCCAACAACCCTTGAGAAACAGTTCTTGCAACAACTATATGGACAAGCCAGAAAGCAGACCCTTCCCTACTTACACCTTCAGATGACACTGTAGCCTCAGCCAACATTTGACTGTACCCTTGAGGAGGTGATAAGGGAGAAGTGTCCATTATCAAACTATTTGAAAATCCAGTTGATCCAGTTCAGGCAAGGTGGCTGTCTCCATACCTATCAGCAGACACAGGAGGAAAGGATTTGAGAAAATGTCCTATAACCTTTAATGTCCTTGAGAATGAGGGGAAAGGTGCTAGCCATAGATATCTAGTATAATCCCATAGATTTCCAATATAATTCCATAATTTTCCAATATAATATCATTTTTAAAACTCATGGAATTATATTTACATTGCTTGAATTTTAATTGGTAAACAAAAGACATCCTAATTCTCTGCTGTAAAAAGAGAAATTTTCATAGGAAATAAAATTTTTCTTTTGTACATTTCCCAATTCTTAACCTTCCCAGCTCAGAGAGGCAAAGTCTTGCTCTTCTATCCACACATTCTTCACAAATATGACCCATCCATATCTGTCCTTTTGGGTCAGTTCTGTACCTGGCGCCCCTTTCTCAAACTTGAACTTTACAATGTGTAGGTGAAAAAACACCCACAGCCAGGGCCAGTAAAACAAGAGCCAGACATTTAGTTTCCTAAGCTTGACACAATGATTTAATTTGCATATTCGTAGCAGGAAATGTTTTTATATGTGAGGGCTCTAAAAAAACAACTTGTTGGGACAAGGTCTAAAAGCAAATAAGGAAAGATTGTACAAGAAGAATATTAGGTAACAGGAGAAGGTTAAGAGATATTTTTAGAGACTCTGGTGGCACTAAAATGGGAGATTGGAGTATGACTGCTGAAGGTCTATACATCACTACCAAGCAAGAAAATACTTACCTGAAGCTTTCGCCTCTTGAGTTGTCCTTATTGAAATATGATCATCTGGCATGAAGAAACTGAAGACAGATTTCTTCTTTCTTTTTCTATCATTTAAGTGATAACTATAGTAATGAAGGACATATAATGACATATAATTAATAATCATTAATTGTTAAAAGACATGGTAGCAATAGAATCTAGGATAGGTAAGGATAAAGTAAGATGATTTATGGATAATAACTGAACTTATTCCTTGTTTAGAATTTTATTTTATTTTTTCAAGTGCATGATCATACTTTCCTTGTCTTCAGTCTCAGGATGAACATTGTGAATTTTAGACAAAGTCACGTGAAATACAGAAGTTTGGCTGGGTTTTATCTTGATCCTTTTCCTCTTAAATTAACTGAGGCATTTCAGAACTTCCTCATATGGTTGGGGACTGGAAGTGCCATTTAAGTACATGGTACTTAGAACCCTTTACACGGTTAAGTATGCATATCCAGTTTCAAGAAACAATTAAGGATTTTGTTACTGTCCTTTGTTTACCATAGAAGAGAAAAGAACCAGATATTAGCCACATAAAATTTTTCTGTTTGGCAATCAATAAACTCTATACTTGTTATTCTTTACATTTTGTAGACTGAAAGAATAAACTCTACAAAAAAGGAATTCAGTGAATACTATTTATATGCACAGAATTTATTCTACTCTCACTAATTATACTTGGCTGTGTTTTTTGTTTGGTTGGTTAGTTTTTTGTTTTGTTTTGTTTTTTGAGGGTGGGGCAGCAATGCTGTGGCCTGCACCATCTTTGTGCATACTGGGCACATGCCCCAACACTGAAGCTCCTTACTGACCGCATTAGGATTTTACTTTGGAAACACCCCTCCCCACTCTACTATAGCCATAAACTGTGGGAGGATTGACTCCATCTCAGCTCCAAGCGATATAATTTACTCTACTTAAAACAAAGTTCAGTAGGGTCTTTTACCCAAATCCAGATCAGCCAGCATTTGGTTGCTCTGGTTGGCTGCTCTTGGCAACAATTTTGTGTATATAATGGAAGCCAATCTTAGGATGAAGCCAGAATACAGAATACAGCCAAGAGAATTATGTGAAACTGAAAGACTGCCTGAATCAAAACATGCCTGGGCTTTTCGTGTATATGAGCCAATTAATCTGGTTTATTATTTATGCTAATTTGAGTTGAAGTTCTGTTACTTGCAACAAAAAGCATTCTTATTAACATGTAAAGTATCTAGGAAGGTGGACCTATCCAGGGAATGAATACTAGATATAGTGAAAGTTGTATTAGTCACAACTATTCTTTTTTATTTACTATAGTATAGCTCCAAAAATATCAGACGGATATCAATGTATATAGTCAGCTAATGTTTGACAAGGGTACCAAAAATGCACAATTGAACAAAGATAGTCTTCGCAAAAGCTGTTGCTGGGAAAATTGGATAACTACATGTAAAAGAATGAAGTTGGATCCTTTTCTTAATATATGTACAAAACTAACTTGAAATGGATTAAGGCCTTAAATGACTCTGAAACCATAGAACTCAAAGAAGAAAACAGGGGAAAAGCTCCTTGACATTGGTCTTGGCAATGACTGTTTCTGGCTGGGACATCAAAAGCACAGGTAATAAAAGCAAAAATAAACAAATGAGACAACTTTAAACTAAAGAGCTTCTGCACAGCATTGGAAACAATCAACAAAATGAAAAGGCAATTTATAGGATGAGAGAAAATATTTGTAAGCCATAGATCTGATAAAAGGCTAATTTAAAAAATATACATGAAGCCTGTAATCCCAGCACTTTGGGAGGCTGAGACAGGAGAATTGCAAGTTCAAAGCCAGCCTTAGCAATGGCGAGGCACTAAGCAACTCAGTGAGACCCTGTCTCTAAATAACACACAAAATAGGACTGGGGATGTGGTTCAGTGATTAAGTAAATAAAAATTAAAAATATACATGAAACTCACACAGTTCAATAGCAAAATACATATGTATATACATATATATGTATATATATGTGTGTATATATATTTATATGTGTGTGTGTATATATATATATATAAATATATATATATATTTATCTGATTTAAAAGATGGGCAAAGAATGCAAACAGGCTTTCCTCCAGAAACATACAAATGGCTAGCAAATACATGAAAAGGTGTTCAATATTGCTAATCAGCAAACAAAACCGCAATGAAATAGCAACTCATCTGTTAAGATAACCATTATCAAAAAGACAAAATATAATAAGTATTGGTAAGGGTGTGAATAAAAGGAAACCACTGTATACTTTTGGTGGAAATGTAAATGTGTACAACCATATGAAAAACTGAATAAAAAATTTTGAAAATTTAAAGTGGAACTACCATATGACCCAGCAATCCCACTTTGGGGCATATTTCCAAAAGAAAAATCAATATCTTACAGAGATACCTGAATCACCCCCATGTTCACTGAAACATTATTTACCAATAGCAAAGATATGAAAACTACATGTCCACTGACAGGTGTAGAAAATATAATACACACACACACACACACACACACACACACAGAGGAATATTATTCAGTCATAAAAAAGAAGGAAATCCTACCATTTGCTACAACATCAATGAACATGAAGGATAGTAAGCTAAGTGAAATAAGCCAAATGCATTTTTAAAAACCCCACAAATACTGCAAACACTTCATACATGTAAAATTTCAAAAAAAATTAACTCATAGAAGCAGAGACTGGGCTGTGGGGAAAATTGGGAAATGTTGATCAAAAGGTACCAACTTTCAGCTATGGAATGAATTAGTTCTGGGTATTTAATATATAGCAGGTGACTATGATTAATAATACTGTATTGTTTACTTAAAATTTGATTAGAAAGCAGATTTTAAGTGTCCTCACCCCCACACGCACACAAATGGTAACTATGAGTGAAGACAGATGTGTTAATTAATTTGATTATTGTAATCATTACACAATGTATAGTCATAACAAATCATAATGTTTTACAATTTGAACACATACAATTTTAATTTGTCAATTAAGTATTTTTAAATTTAAAAGAAGAATATCAAGTGAGAAAAAGTGAGTTAATTAAGAACAGATACATTTTTGATATTGTATATATGCAGTAGTCATTTCAAGTGCTTTTTATAAATTTTTGATGCCAACTTTGAAAGTACTGATAGAAAAATATATCCAGAAAGGGGAATGAAACATTTAGACACTACATGTTCTAAAATTTTCTTTGTACTAACCAGCTGCTCTAGAATATATAAAATAACTAACTTTAGTCATTCTTTCAAATGACTAAAGTTTCAAGATGAAACTTTGATATCTTAAAATTCAAAATTATAATCTTAGATGGGAAAGACAGAAGTTATTATTTTTTACTAAACAACTCATCAGACATTCATTTAACAGATTAGGTCCAGCATAGATAAGAGATCTAAGAAAATTAAATACAAATTTAATTAGCTGGAACAAAGACATAGAAAAGAGTATTCTGAGCCAGGTGCAGTCACACATGCCTGTTATCCCGGCACTTTGGGAGACTGAGACAGGAGAATCGTGAGTTCAAAGCCACTCTCAGCAATGGCGAGGAGCTAAGCAACTCAATGAGACCTTTTCTCTACATAAAATACAAAAAAATAAGGCTGGGGATGTGGCTCAGTGGTCGAGTATCCCTGAGTTCAATCCCCAGTACCAAAAAAAGAAAGAAAGAAAGAAAAGAGTATTCTGGACCATGATAGCCTACAGAAGAAGCTGTTCTGGTACAGACCAGGTCATAAACACAGACAGAAGTGAGGAAATAGTAGTAGAGTAAAAGCATTATCCCCAAACCAACCTCACTTACTATAATATCCGTCTCCAATGACAGTCTTGTATAAAGAATGTTGATAAATTACATCCTCATGGTTGGACTACTTATTTATATGAGTATGAACCCTGACACCAACAATTGGCACTGCAATAAGAACATGTTCTAGAACTAGAAGAGTGTTCAGGCCAGGAACTTGCTGCAAACAACCTGAATAGATGCCATATTTTAAACCTCATGATTTGCATCTCTGCTGCCTCCTCCTCCCCTCACCCCACCCTATCCTGCCAGCCATTGATTTTCCTGGCAGCCTGTCCTTGCAAGATATTTGCATGACTTCTCTGCTGAATTTTCCATCCAAGCTGGGAATGAACAAGCTTTTGAAAGCCTTCTACTTGTCTCACTAGCAAAAAAAAAGTAATGATTCAGTTACTAGGATTACATCTAGATAGAACTGAAGCCGGTTCAACTCTTATTTAATAAACTTTGCTTTTCCAAGAAAAATAAGGCCCTTCTCTTTTCTTCCATTCTGTTATCTACCTACTACATCTTTGGCTCTTTTCTCTAACCCATCAAATGAAGGATTATTTGATTTTGAGGAAACTTCCAAGTATCATGGTGTAGCTCAAAAGAAAATCTTTATAAAATCACTTTAGGAGAGATATTTTCTCCCTTCAGAATAAAACTCCTTAAAGTGTGTTTTAATTTCTTTATAATTCAATAAGAGAATGTGTGAGAGAGGTAATATGTTAATATATACTACTTTATATTGGCTTAATATTTTATTTTGAAAATACTTTGGTGTGTAAAATTCAATATAAAGGAAAAGTAATACTGAGTACAATTTTTAGAATTGAAAAATGCTGCTCCATATGTCTGGTTTTATGGTTTGATTTCAAGAAGAAAGGAGAACGATTTAAGCCTCATTTGAACCAGGAAACCAATTTATCAGCAGAATAAGTTCAAATGATCCTATTTTTGAGACTCTGACCTTTTCCTTTGTTTAAACAGTAAATATTTTAAATTACACTGTTTAGGCTTCTAGGTTTCAGCTCAGTTCAAGTGCCAATGACCTGTCCATCTCCACTGGGGTTCTGGCAGAAACAGACTAAGCTTGGTAGAATATCAAAATTTATGAAGCCAGAGTAACTACAAAGGCTTAGGTTTCCTTATTATTCCCTATTCACAGCCCCAGTCCCACCATAGAAATTAGTACTACAATCCAGGAAAGAGAAAAGTAAAACTACAGAAACCACAAGAATCCATATGGAAAAAATACTAAATACATTCCTATTTCTTAAAACCAACTTTTCAATAATAAAAGATCCATTACATGTTCTTATTCTAACCTTTCTAGCTACCCAAACATTAGTATATAACTTCTATTTTTTACTTTTTAATAGACCAAGCCCACTTTGTTCCACCCCGCCTATCCCCAATAGATAAATTTTAATGGGAAAAAAGTATAAAGAGTATGTGTTGTTAAATTATAAACTTCAAATTTAAATAGAAAATGGAGGAGTGCTGAAATACACGCAGTATCTATCATTTTCCCACTCTGTAACCTGAAGCAGCTCTTAGATGACCTATGGGCAAACTTCCTCCCACTTCTCCTCTGCTTCTACATACTTTTAAAGAAATTGACCAGTTCTTTGAATATGGGAAAAGTTAGGCTCCAGTGTAAATATTTTAGGACTGTAGCAATGAGTTCTATTTTCTTATAGTGGTAACAACAATGATGGTATTTTGAATTTAAAAAGTCTTTATTTTTTAAAAGAATTTACTGTATTGTTTTTGTTTTCGTTAATAGATTGCCTAATAATCCCATGACATTCTTAAAGTCACTTGACTCACTAACAGCTGACACCAGAATCTGAGCTTCTTACTTGTCCAAAGTTCATTTCCCTAGGTTATACATTGGCCAATTCATAAGGTATCCACCTCAGAGCCCAAAGGCCTCTGATAACAACCAAAGGAGCTGTCACACCAGATAGCTGTCCTCTGGGTATGATCTCTGCTCCTTTGTGATTTTGCCAATTTTGATTTTTTAAATTAGCTCCTTGCTTTTCCCTGTATAATTGTTACTTGAGGAAAAAACTGCTGCCATTGTGTCTAACATTAGGTTTGGTTATTTGTCTACACAGTCTTTGCCAGTCTTAGTATGTTTTTCCATGTGTAGATAAAAAGGTGGGCCTTATCAAAATCTTGGTCATAAAGCCAGGTCTGGGTGGCAATGAATAAATGGATTTCTACTTACTATAAATCATAACTTCTTTTTACCTCAAAAATTTTAATACAAAAAATTAAGATAATCAAACTAATAGTACCTATGTAGAGAAATTATACATACACGCACATATATATATAATGCATTTAGAACATATTCTGAGTGTAGGAAGTACTCAAATAATTTTTTATTTTATTTTACTGGCAATTGAACCCAGGGGTGCTTTACCACAAAGTACACCTCAGTCTTTTTTTTTTTTTAACTTCTTAGAGATAGGATCCCATTAAGTTGCCAAGGGTCTTACTAAGTTACTGAGACTGGCCTAAAAATTGCAATCCTCCTGCCTCAGCCCCCCAAGTCACTGAGATTACATGTGTGACTCAATTTTATTTTAGTTCTATTTTGTACTTGAATTATTTTATTTTTATTTTTGTCTGTACTCTATTTGCAACTATCCCAACAGAGCCAATGCTGAGCTCAGAAATGCCAATTAGCAATAAGCCTGTGAAGTCCCTGGTTCAGTCTGACTTTTTCTCCTGCCTCCATCTTACCCTTCCCATGAAAGGGCCAGGGAAATTCAGTAGAATTACTTTGCTCATGGTTGCAAATTCATCCAAAGCTGAAATTATTTGACAAGCCTGGTTCTTCATTATTATAAATACATGTAAAATGTGATTAAATAATAATTCATGAACTTTTCAGTTCAATTGTCAGAATATTCCCTCATGTTTAAAGCTTTTGTATATGTGTATATGTATGTACTTTTATACATACATAATCTCTGACTTACTATAATTTGATTTACAATTTTTCCATTTTACAATAATATGAAAGCATGTACATTCAGTACAAATTGCACTCCGAAATTTTGAATTTTGACCCTTTCTCAGGCTAGTGTATGTACTAAGATACTCATGATGCTGGGCAGTGGGCCACGCCTCCCAGTCAATCTTGTGATCTTGAAGGTAAGCAATCGATGTTCTACAGTGTACTATGTTGCTGTGTTCCTTGGTTATATTAAGTATATTAAATGTGTTTTTTTTACTTGTGATCTTTTCAGTTTATGACAGATTTATTGGGATGTAACCCCATTATAAGTCAAGGAGCATAAGAATCTTTATACATTAAATCATCAAGTATTAAGAATGTTCAGTAATTTAAGGAACACATTTGAATTTCTGCATACAAAAGATTATCATTAAAAGGAAAGAAGAATTTGTTTCATAGGTCCAATGTATTTCCTTTTAATATTTTAACTTTAAATGTGGTTTCACATACAGTGTATGGTGTATGATTCTGCATTTTTAAAGTTTTCATCTAAAATTCCTATTTTAGATGTTATTTCATTTCATTTTTTCTCTAAAAAATAGGTTTTGGTTAATTTTTGATCTAGCCAAGATGAAACTGCAAAATCCTCAATTAAGGATTTAGTCTTTCTTATTTGCGGTGGATGTCAGAGAATAAGAGAGCAAGTCTATAAATTGCATGTGCGCGCACACACACACACACACACACACACACACACTTGCTGAAAGGTAAAATCAAGAGGATTTTTAAATACTGAACTTCATACTGGAAAAGAAAGTTTTCATTTTTAGGGGTTAAGGAGTTTTTTATAATTATAAATCAAGTTCACTCCGAATTGTATGTGTGTGAATGTGGGTGGCTTTCTGTCCTTAGGTAAGCCTTCGCAGTCTTAACTTGATTATATATACTGTTTCTTTTTTCTTTTAGATTTAACTAAGAACATGATATTCTCAATGTACTATGTAGTAAAGACTTTGGACACTAGCTGCTTGCAAATGTACTGGAGTTGAGATTACCTCAGAGGCTAGAGCTATGTATAAACTCCAACTGTGGTAAATTATATAAACACTTCAGTCTTTGTTTAAAAGAAGTTATTTTTATTATATGCCTTTTTTTTTCTTTCCTAGGAAGAGTGCCTTTATCTGCCCTGCCTTTTTTTGGTTTTTGTTTTGTTTTTTCCTTCTTTTTTATCAGTCTTCTTTATTTACATAGAAGTTTCCTTCAACTTATAACTTACAAGTTGACATGAAGCTGTTCTTTTCTGGACCAGAAAAAGAAAATGTGTCATGTATTTTTCTTTCTTTCTTTTTTTAAATTAAACCATTTGGACATCTGGAAGCAGAGCCCAAACCTGTCAGCCTCTCGTGATATAAAACAAATATGCATTATTCTATGGAGGAAACTAAAACAGAGATGTTCTTTTCTTGTCTCTATTGCACAGAAAGTTTAATTTACAGGGATTTATGTAAAAGGTGAGTCTATACTAGAGCAATTACCTAAAAACAAAACAAAACAAAAAGATTTCATTACAAAGTAATAAGACACTTCTCAGATCTTTGAAAGTTTGCTCCAACTTCAATTTTTTCTTGACAGAGGCAGATACATAAGAGGATCAGCTTTCAAGTCAAAATGTCCTTAATGGAAGCAACTGGAAGAAAAAAATGCCCAGCTGTTTGCTCAGTCATTCAGAAAATTGTTTACAGCATACAATGGCTGTAAGAACACAGGTGGAGTGTTGAAGCTAAGGTGTTCCATTTCCTAAATTACCCTCTTAAAAAAACAGGCCTGTACTCTGGCATGGTGCCTTTCAACAATTAAAGTCAAGAAGATACTGTGAATGCACTGGGATTTAACTTGTGTTTTCATATGCTGCTTTACACAATTGAAAAAAAAAAATGCATTCCTGGGTAACCTGAAACTTACAGGGACATAATATGGTTAATAATTTGTACACTAAATCCACAGGTCAATTATCAATGTAACACAGAATCAGAATAGGAGCTGAAAAGGCTAGTGCCTGTCCTTCTCTATTCTAACACAATTATTTCCATGAAATTACCATATGCAATACTGAAAACACAATTTTTTTTTTTTTTTTGGGTACTGGAGATTGAACTCAGGGGCACTCAACCACTGAGCCACATCCCCAGCCCTATTTTGTGTTTTATGTAGAGACAGGGTCTAACTGAGTTGCTTAGCGCCTCGCCATTGCTGAGGCTGGCTTTGAACTCACGATTCTCCTGTCTCAGCCTCCCTAAGTGCTGGGATTACAAGCATGAGCCACCACGCCCGGCTACAATACTGAAAATACAATATTTTTAAGTTAATGCCTCCAACTCACCAAAGATACTTTCATAAACAAAAAAATAAGATAGTTTTACTTTATATAAAGGAACAGCTCTATCAAGCATTCATATCTGCAGTTTTAATATATATTGACAATGAAACAGACTGATTTTCTTAAAATGTCATTTAAAGCCAGGCGCGGTGGCTCACACTTCTAATCCCAGCACTTAGGGAGGCTGAGACAGGAGAATCATGAGTTCAAAGCCAGCCTCAGCAATGGCGAGGCACTTAAGCAACTCAGTGAGACCCTGTCTCTACATAAAACACAAAATAGGGCTGGGGATGTGGCTCAGGGGTCGAGTGCCCATGAGTTCAATCCCCGGTACCAAAAAAAAAAATGTCATTTAAAACATGTTTCTAAGGAAAAATGTATGATTCCCAGAATTTTTATTTTACTCTATCCCCTGTCATTTGTACAGAACGTTAGTATATGCCAAAACCATCCTTAAAGTTGCTATTTTCCCTTTTCTTAATCTCTCTCTGTGGATTCATCTATCTTTGTCCCCTACTTTCACCTTGACAGAGATAGGCTTCCGGATTTGTCTGTTGTACATAAATAATCTTTCACTTGTAAGGAGTCTTTAGGCCTCAGTTCATGCTATAAAAGCAAGACTCACGTTTAGGAAAACCTATCTTTTACACATGTTAAACTTTCTCTCATTGGTATTTTAAAAAGTCCTCATTGTCTATATTGTTTTTTGATAACTAGGCCCATGCCTGAGTGGCAAGCTCAGTCTTGTAGAAACTCTTGAGATTTTTAGATTCCCTTAAGCTAGTTTTGTGGAACTGAAAGCAATTTTGAGAGAACAGTTTCAAACCTTTGCTCTAAAAAAGTACTAACAGAATGTCTCATTATAACTATCACAATGTGCATCTTTTAAAAAACCAAAGCTGAAGTATTTTCACCATCCTCAAGGAAAATATCAATATTGTTGAAAATTCACTAGTGTTCTTGTATAGCCAGTCTTTTCATTGACAAATTTGTCTAGATTTTTAATTTTTTTTTTTTTAGAAATTCTGTAGGCTAACTTTTAAAACACAGATTGATCTGTTTTTATTTAAATAAAGACTTCCCACATATGTTTCTAGAACAAGACTTACCATTATTATTGATCTTTGCACCTCAGAATCAACTTCATTTTCCTTCACCTTTCTGGGAGGTTAACAAAAGAAAGCAGCCAAGTTTGGAAGGTTATAAATTCTACAATGGCTTCTAATAAAGATAGTTTAACACTCCTGCCAAGTTTAGCAATGGGCTTGCCAGAATACAGAATCTCAAGTAAGCCTACTTCTTAATCTTGTGTGAGAAAAGAAAACAAGACCAACAACAGCCAAGGGCTGAATATGAGTCTGTCTCTGCATTTCCTTCTTTCAGTAAAAGTTAGTTATATCACCAATAAAGCACATTGATAATATCTTGTAACGTGCAGAACATTCAGCAAGAGGGTCTTCTGGTCACTTGACATCTATCTACATAGGAAAGCATCTTAAATAAATTTCCCCTTATTATATTTGTTTTTCCCATTGAAGACAGATTTTGATGATTCAAATTAATTGGGGTAGGAAGTATAGACAAGAAAGGGAAAAAGATCAATCAAACTGTAAGCTAATAAAAAAATTCAACTGTAGTTGGCTTTCAATTTTGTTTTTGTACTTATGTTGGAAATTTTGGGTGTGTCTGGCATCCTGGGAATTTGCATTTCAAGCACAGTAATAAAATTAAACCATACAGATCTGACTCAGAAAAGCAGGAAAAATCATTTTAGCTCTGTATCTGTTTAACTTCTCCTGGCCACCTATTCCATACAAGAGATAGCAATCTCCACTTCTCCAATTATTACCTGACTTAAGTAAACAGAATAAATGGAGCATTTTGTGTTTCTCAAAAGGAAAATGAAAGCAAGATTTTTCAGGGAATGTTGATGTAAGATAATGATGAGTTACTCTTTTCTTAGAAAATCAGTGGAATAAAATCAATTTTCTTCTTTGGAAATTGAAATTCATCTCACATTTCAGAGGTATTGGGCCTAACATATTTGAGCACTGTACACATTTTCAAGGTGAGATTGCTTCTGGAATTTTTACCTACTTCCACTCACCCATATGTCAACCCCCACACAATATTCCACATTCCTAAGAAATTAAGACATGAGACCATCCACGTAGTGGTGCAGAAGGATGAAAGTCCAGGAAACACCAGAAATAAATATGTCACTGAGGAATGAAATAATGAGAGTCAGTCCAAGAATATCTTTTACCTGGAAAGAAAACCCTTCTTTAGTCCTGGATCAGTGACATTACAAGATGTAGAACTTTCTTTAATTCATTTAGTCTAAACATTCCTCCATTTTCGAAGCGATAAACATTTGGCAGGTGGGATAAACTAAATATTCACTTGAAGAGATACTACCATTAAAGTGACTACCTGAGGAAAAATTTTAGTACATGATTTTGAAGTTTTACAATCATTTTCCTAATACTAAATTCCTTGAATTATTGTGATGAACAGAGTACACAGTGTACTGATGTCATAAAGTCCACAAAGTTGTTCACCAGGAAATGTTTCATTTCAGTCAGAGTTATCTCAAAAAAGACAGATAACTTTAAATAATACTAATTCAGCATTATATATAGGAATTGGCTAATATGTTGGACATGGAAAGTAGAGCTTTATTGACAAGCTTTAGAGATACTTGCATGATATCTAGATGATTGAATTATATGATGGCAAATCAAAGGGTTAGGTATTAGTTATACTAATTAAATTCTGAAAAGTATCTAATGATGGTATATTCTAAATTTAAAAATTAGAAATTCTTATTTTCAAAAATAAAAGTAAAAAATATACATTCTTTTTATCAGCATATATACTATAAAATTTTATTAAAATTAGTAAGCCCTATTTATTTTATAATTATTGTTTTTAACTTAAATCTATATTGTAAAAAGGAATAGTATAAGTTAGCTAAGTTCTCACAAGATTACTAGTAAAATCCAGACAACTCAAAATATTTTATTCAATGTGAAAAAAATTTTGTTCTGAAAAATCAGATTAAAAGAAGCAAACAGAAATGAAACATCATTGCATATTCATAAGCTATCACTAGGAAGGAAATAAGCAAAAAGAAATCCAAACGATCCTTGACATAGTTGGCTTAAAAGGTGCCTGAAAGTTTGAGTCATAAGTACAAAGTTAAAACAGATGGGACAGTTTGTATAAAAAAG
>CM053403.1:128392329-128450344 GCA_028644305.1 Xerus rutilus
AAAAAATTTTGTTCTGAAAAATCAGATTAAAAGAAGCAAACAGAAATGAAACATCATTGCATATTCATAAGCTATCACTAGGAAGGAAATAAGCAAAAAGAAATCCAAACGATCCTTGACATAGTTGGCTTAAAAGGTGCCTGAAAGTTTGAGTCATAAGTACAAAGTTAAAACAGATGGGACAGTTTGTATAAAAAAGACCAATATTTATTGTTTAATGTTCATAGGACTTACTGTGATGGATATTTGAAAAACATGTGATATAATAAAATGAAAGAAAATGGTCATTATTTTTCAAAGAGTGAATCATAAGTATCCAAAGGTGATCAAGAGACTAGCTAATGTACATCCATTTCTTTAGGAAATATCAACTCAGAGGATTGTTTCGTACATCCTTCATAATTATCACATTGGAATAGCTGCACTGCAACTATAAATGTACACAGTAACAGGACAAACCAAGCCACACTGGAGAGCCATAAACTTAAATGACTTACTGTGGACTTTGGAATGTAGCATGGGGCTTTCAGCAGGTTCACAATTCCCATTAAGCCGTGTATATATATATAAAAAAAAGAAGGTTGCAGTCAGAGATTAGAAAGACAAGAATTCATGGCTCCATTTCTGTCTTGAAGATGTAAGGGCCATATATCAAAGAATGTGAGCAGCCTTTAGATAATGAGTAGTCCTTGACTGATGGACAGTAAAGAAGGAGTTTAGTTCTAAAACCCCAAGAAACTGAGTTCTGCCAAAAGCAAAAATATACCTTTACTGAGGTTTTTCCACAGACCCTCCAGACAAGAAGTCAGCCCAGCCTACATTTTGATTCCAGCCTTGTGATACCCTGAACTGAATACTCAGTCGTCAGTGAAGGAGTTAAGAACATGGCACCCAAAATGTGCTTGTTGATTATTTTTGAGCTGAAGGTACTCAAGAAACAGCAGATGCAAGATGAAGTCTCTGGTCTTTCTAGTCTACCTAAAAGCATGCCATCGCATTTCCAAGACAAAAGATGGCCCCTCAGCTGGGTGCGGTGGCTCATAGCCGGGCGTGGTGCCTCACGCCTGTAATCCCAGCACTTAGGGAGGCTGAGACAGGAGGATCGTGAGTTCAAAGCCAGCCTCAGCAATGGCGAGGTGCTAAGCAACTCAGTGAGATCCTGTCTCTACATAAAACACAAAATAGGGCTGGGGATGGGACTCAGTGGTTGAGTACCCCTGAGTTCAATCCCCAGTACCAAAAAAAAAAAAAAAGATGGCCCCTCAATACCAAGAAGGGAAGAATATTTATATCATTGGAAACTGGTAATTGGTGCCAAAATGGAACTGTGCAAACAAATCTACTAAAATACCCCCTTATCTTCCATTAGTTTCTCTCACGTATTTTTTAATCACTTTGCCGCTGTTACCATTCCTAGGGGCTTAAATTCCTTTTCCTTTGCTTGTCTCTTCTCCACAAATTTGTCATTCTCTGTTTTTTGTTAAAAAAAAATAAGTATGTAAGTTCTCAATCTTAGCTATTTCCCTGAGTCTTCATTATTTTCCCATAAAGGTGAACACATAGAAATGTTAAATAATATTTGTATGATTTGCTCCTGTTGATCTGTATCATTTCAGTTTAATTCTGAGACCCTGCTCAGAATCTAAGTGTTAGAGGCAAGTTTTGTCCCCTATCCATCATGGTGCATGGTTCAGCTACAGCACTGTGCTGGCTCTGGTTCTTCTGTTCCTTTATTACCCAGGGGGAGTTTACTGTTTATTTAAAACTCTCATCAATCCACAAACTTGGGCAACAGAGATTGTTTGTAATGTCAATGTCTATTGCTAAGAGTATAAAATTTTTATCCATAGGGATAATGAAATACTGATACAATTTTCCTTAGGTTTGCAAGCTATTTTGGTGTTTCAGGTTTTAAACTGAAACTATTAGTAGGGAAGAAATAAAGTAAGAGTTATGTAACACAGTTAAGGAGAAAAAATAATAGAAATAAAAAGGAATAGGTTATGAGTGAATGTGACTGGAAAGATTTGAGGATGAATAATCTTTCTTACAAAGCCATCAGAGATTAAGGGTGTGGCTTTCTTCCAAAAAGCACCAACACTGTTACTGTATCATTATAAGAAGTCTAATATTAAAACAGATTGTGGTATATGCAGACTGCAATTTTTCACTCAATAACAACCAAGCTCGAGATCTAGTTTCAATATTTTTAAGGTTAGAGAGTTGAAATTTGGAGAAATTAGGTTGAACTGTATAAAATGAAAAATAGATGCCCATTTATGGCCTACAAAAATGCAGTTTCCAATTGTTCAACCTAAAAGATTGTAGAAGAGAATTAAAAGGATGTTTAGCTACAGTCATACAATTAATCTTCGTGAAGAGAAAGTTAAGTAGTGATTAAACAACTGGAAGCCCTCCATTGAGGACATTAAATTAAAAAATCGGGCTTAGCCTTGAAGAGAAAGTCTGCACATCTGCAATAAAGAATATCTCTTTGAGAGTGAGATAAGTTATTTACTACAGTTGGCTTTAATTCATGGAACTTTAAGCATGACGAAAATTTTTTGTGGCAAAGTAGTATTTTAAAGAAAAGAAGATGAATTTTTAGTTAAAAAAAAAAGATTATATGCCTGAAACATACACTGAATGGTGGAACAAGAAGGTAAATCAGAACATCTTACTCCAGAGAGAGAACTTCCTTCTTATTCTTATTATGAGCTTTTGTGTTTCAACTGCAATTTTGTTGTTCCAGCATAGACTTCAGTCATGAAGTCTATGTAAAGTAAACCATTTCAGTCATGTACACAAATCAACTCAGAATCACTTGCTTCCCTAGCATTTTGTCATTGCAGCAGTAATAATTCTTAATCTGGGGCAAGTTCTATTATTTCTCCTATGCCTATACCCACTGCTGCTGATTTATCTATCCAAAGTTCAATGTTGAGAAAACTGAATTTGGTGTGAACTAGTTGGCCATCTTTTCCATCATTTCTCCTAGAGACTAGCTCAAATAATATCTACTTTCCTCAATTCCTAATACTTCTCCTATACCCAAACTATTTTATTGAAAAGATTTCAACAGTACATAAGCTTTGTTGGCTTCTTTCTTCTGTGGTATGACATTTTTAACCTATTTCCTCCTGTCTACTTTTCTTTCAATTTTGTAAGAAAAATGGGAAGAATATAATGTTAGCATTTTCAAAACCAAGCCTTTTACTTAAAGGATTCACCTGTCTCTTTTCCATCATTACATCATGAATTATCTCTTGAGACTCAAGTGAATTCCTCCATAATGGCTTGATTCCAAGCTATGGTACTCTCCTGGTTGTACTTTCTTTGAATGGTATCATTGAGCCTCCCTCACAAGCTTCCTTTGATTATTTTGATTTTTCATGAGAGATGAGGGTTTTCTTTTTCATTCTTTTTTTTTTTTTTGCTTGTGTTATTGTCACTCTACATTCTCTTTTGTGACTAAACACCATCTTTGTTTTATCTGCCTCTTCTGCATCTGCTACTATGGTCATCACATTGAGCTGTGTTAAAGAAAGGAACACCACTGTCTTAGCCAGAACCAGGATGGATAAAGAGCCTAAAGTACCACTCAAAATAGGGTAACTTCTCACACTCCTACTCAGGCTATTTCATGCTGTGTCAGCTTTGATAATTTATGTCATCCAAGGAATTTGTCTGTTAAGTTACCAAAGGTGCTTACACCACATTATTCATATTCCCTTAAGATCCTTTCAATAGTGATAAGATCTGGAGTGATGACTTTTCACTTGTTCCTGATATTGGCAATTTGTGTGTTCCCCCCGCCCCTCTCTCTATTGATTTTCTGTGTACTTGGAGCTTGAAAGCCTCTCAACCTTGGGTACTTCTCTATTGATTTTCTGGGTCAACTCTGGGTACTTGGAGCTTGAAAGCCTCTCAATCTTGAGTGAGTCCTGGGAATTTGTCAGTTTCCTTTTAGTCCTTTGCCTAGCCTCATAGTGTCATCCCATCCACAGCTTAGAATTCAGCAACAGACTTAAGTTTCTGTAGCTCTTTCTGAATAGCTGCTTTCTCACTGGTGCTCTGCCACATAACTTGAAGCCTTTCATCCTCCATGAATTCTGATTCTAGCTCCTTGGTATAATCTGTAAAGCCACTGCTTCGGCTTAGATTCCTGTTCCTTGTTCAGTAATCTAGAAATGGCCTCAAGGTAGAGGCCTTATGGTAGGACTCACCTTGTTTGTTCCCTTTCTCTCAAGAATCATTGTCCCATACTATTACCCAATGTGTGAAGTTGTTTAATATATTTTGCCAGTGGGAGGAGGGAGGTCAAGGTATGCACCAATTACTCAATCAAGGAAAAAACGAAATTCCTTTAATTCAAGGTATGGTCCAATATGGTCCTTTTATGACCAGTGGCTACTTTGCTCAGTCTTGCCACATTTCCCTGTTGTCAGAATCTGACTACAACTGTGCTCTGAGTCTCCTGAACTGAGAGCAACACACACACACACACACACACACACACACACATACACACACACACACACACAAGCACCTTACATTGGACTTAATCAACATTCTTTCATGACAGTCACAGTCTTGATGAAATACCCTGAATTTTGAAAGAGCAGTGGCAATTTGAGTGCATATTTTCAATCAGTATTCCACTCTTGCTTAACAGTGGTAGAATGAAATGTTATGGTACTACCTTTTAAATAGTAAATTACCCATGAAGAGTAATACATTCCATAATCCTTGTGAAAGAGGTAGAAAAATTGTTTTCTTCCACAGAACAGTGCAGCTTGAGACCATTAGGCCCCAAGGAAAAGACTATAGAAAAAGGGGGCTAAGGCTGAGAATACATCTCAACCTCAACCTTCAGGAATTTTCCTTCTCTGTTGAACAAACCAGCTTTGTCCTTCCCCAATCACCCTGACACCATATCAACCTCTAATCTTCCAGCAAGCCATGCAGATGCAGGGAGACTGTTCCTCTCCACTTGGGGGAAATTTTCACTAAAACGAAAGGGGTTAAAGTAAAAGAATAAAGTTCCAAATCCAAGGGAAGAAATCACTGAAGTCTCTCAGGAAAGGGAGGACTATTCCTTTAAAACATTTAATTATGTTACAAAGAAGTATCAAAGTTCTAAAGAAAGGCTGTAATTGCTTTCTATATATGCTTTCAGCAAGCCATTGTGTACACCTATGTTTTTTCTTCTTGTATTATTATAGATGCAGTTAAACAACATGGTTTCTTCTATTGCTAATATAGTATACATTCACTCAATAGCAAAATAAAGATTTTAATTTTATAATATAGTACTGAGAGGAAAAGTTTTTAAATGTATTCTGTATATAATAGATATAGTTCAACCTGAAAATATAACTAACATAAATAAGCTGGTTATTTCTCTACACCATTATTAAGCATAATAGCATTACAGAGGATTGCTGGCTCTTGTGAGAGTTTAGGTAAGAATGAGAGCTGCAGAGGCACTTGCCACGTTTCTCAAATTTCTAGAAAAATAAATCAAGTGGGCTGTTGCTAAGGAGCACAGTGACTACAGCAAACAACATTATAATAACTATGCTTTAGTTCTTAATGTTTTCAACTTTTCATTTCCAAAACTGGTGGCTCATTTCTATAATTCATAGAACAGAACTGAAAAATTATTCAGTATGACATTGTAATTAATGCAGAGAAAAAGGGAGTGGAGAAATAGGAATAGAGGAGGAGGTAGAGGAGAAGAAAGAGATTAAAGAGTTAATAGGAGAGGAAATATTCTTTTATGTAATGCTTTAGCACATTCTCAAGACAGTCCTAGGTTTAAAAAATAAGCCAACAGGTAAGGGCCCTTTCCTTTAGCTAACTATCATGTAGATTGCAATTATTTTCCAGGAACTGCCAAATTCTTCCATTATCCTGGTTTCTATGCACAAAAAAACATAGGTGTACACAATGGCTTGCTGAAAGCATATGTAGAAAGCATATTAGGTCAATTACTTTGCTCAGGAATTGAAGAAATGGAAAAAGAAAAAATAATAGAAAATGGTAAATTCTATTACTATTTCTAGTAATAGAAAAGATGATAAGCACATTAGACAGTGAGTGGCATGTTCCCAAAATACAGGACTCCATATTGCTCTGTGACTTGGTGATACCTATTATGCCAAAAATGGATTTTATTATCTGATCAGTGAATTAAGATTTGTTGAGTAAATTAAAAGCAAGAATACAGAAGGAAAATAATTCTTTTTACTCTGATTAAGGGAGAAGCATGGAAAATATCTGTATGAAGAATGAGGCAGACACAGTGATGGGGCATTGGTTAAGAACAGTAATGGAAACAGCTGCTTTGACAGTCTAGAATATCACGGACTTAGAGCACAATCCTTGGAAGTGTTGCTGTTGCCTAGAAAGATAGTTCTGAGGGTATTGTCATTGGAATGTACATGTAAGACATTCTGGGGCTAAACACAAAAAATTTAACTTGGAAATCACTCAGCTTCTCTCTAAACACCAGATGACCATTGTTCATTTCATTGCTTTCTCCAAATAAAAATCTGTTCTTTCCCATGCATATAATGATACAAATTCCCCAGCAAAACAGACAAGTCCCAAGTGCCCCATTGGCACACTCACTCTGAGAATAATATAAGCATTCAGAAACTTTGAGGAAATTCCCTTATTTACTGCCAAACTTCTTTTTTTTTTCTCAAAAGCCATATACAGCTCCTGAAATGATTTCATGATTTCAACATGATGTGCTTAATTGGATTTTTGAACAAAAATATGAGCTGTACAAATTGGAATCTCAGCAGATTTTGTCTTCTTCGGGATGTTTTTATTAATATGTTGAGAAGTTAGAGTATTTCCATATCTGCAAAACAAATGATTCAACAATTCCTCAGGAATTCTCAGAAATAAAACAGAGGCATATAACCTGAGGTTATAATAAATCAAGAGGTTTACAAGTATCAGAATTCCAAACACATTCAGATATGGTGATATTATGGATTGTCCTTTCATATTTATTCACATTGCTCTTAAGATTGCATTTGGAGCTGTTTGTTTTGAAATTCTATAAATATTCCTACTGGCCAAGGAGTTTATCTCATTATGTATCATATTTAATCCTAAAATACTAAGAGTTATAGTTTTTTAAGTCAATTAGGATCATCAAAATTATATACTATAAGTTTTTTCATTTGTTTGTTGTCAGTGATTTTTGAAAATCTGTTATTACCCCTGAATCTCTGCTTAGAAAACTGCATGTGTTCCACATGTTGTACAGAGGTTTATAAGACTTGTCAACTCCCTGAAACCCATTCAAGATAATGGGACATGGACTGATGGAGGATCAGGATGCCATGGATTCTAGGTCAAAAATATGATTTGACTCAAATATCTACTTATCTGCAAAGAATGACGTGAAACCAAAGAAGCTGAGAAGTGACTGACTGAAGAGTCATGTAACAAATGAGTAGCAAAGCCACCAGTGGAAATCAAATTTTCTTGCTAACTCATGTTCCTGTATGTTTCCATTGCCCATTGGGAATTTAAATAACCATAAATAATCAAGACTAGGATTTCTCCCCTCTTCTCTGCCCCTATGACTATCGTCATAATCAAGAAGTCATAAGGTCAAAAGTTGGAGAAACCTGCCTTTATTTCTGATAGATTGATTGTTTAAGGCGATTAAGTGGCTGAACATAAAAGACTTTCTCTGCATCAATTAGAAATTGATGAAGTAGAAATGATTATTTCTGACTAATTCTAACCACTTAGGAATAATGAAAGAATATGTGTAATTATATCTATGGTATATGATGAATATAAAATCAAAAAGTTATAACTTCAGGTGAAAAGTTCCTCAAAAAATAGAATAATGATTACCTGTGTTTTCCAGGGCATTGCAACCAGGGAATAAATGTGAAGTTACAATTTTGTTAACAAATTTTACCTGATTCTCACATTCACTAAGAAAATGACTGGGACATCACACAGTCATTACTGAAAGGCTCAAGCCGTGTTCCCTATGTTCTCTTATGCAAAGCCATCTGGGCTGCTCCACCTTTCTCCTCCTCCTTTGGCTCCAGTCTCTTAGGGAAGAATGTGAAGCCTGCAAGCTGGCGTCATTGCTGCTGGTGATGTTTCTGCTTCTGCTTACCCTTTTGCACCATCTCCTGACCAAAGTGACCACTAGAGTCCTATGCCTGAGTGCTTGTGTAACTGCACATAGTGTGGTATGCACAGTTTCTATTGATATGTAACAAAGTACGCCAGGGTCACATTACCTCACTCTAGGATTATAGAAGACCACACTGCTATATTCGTCCCAAAGCAATGTTATTTAGCATTCCTACTGTCTCAAAGACATGTTTCTGTTTCTAATGGCTACTGCATAGTTAGTAGTGGAGATGCATAATGAAGAAATTGGATTTGCAAGATTATCATTTTGAGGGCTGGGGATATAGCTCAATTGGTAGAGTGCTTGCCTTGCATGCACAAGGCATGTTCAATCCTCAGTACCACATAACACAGGAAAAAGATTATTATTTTGATGCGTTAGTGTAGTCCTTCAATTATGTGACTGGCAAACATTGAATCTTGGTTATACTGGTGAAATAAACATAACAATGTCACAGACAGACTCCATAATGTTTATGTAAAATGATAAATGTATTAACTTATAAAAATATTGTGATATCTTTAATTTTGATTTCTGATAAAGGTAATTGAGAAACTTTATTGAATATGTATGATTATTTAAATTGTAAATTTGATTTCATGCTTATCAAATACGTGTTTAAAAAATCGAGTAGCATATACATGAAAACACAGAATTACAGGTAAATTTGATGTTTGGCAAAGTAAAATCAGTTGAGTTTGGTTGAAATGTAGAATGTGAGGAGGTACACAAACTAGAAGTAAAGCTGGAGAATTAAATAACCAGGGGAGAATTTAAGAAGGATCTCAAGATTCCTATCAAAGAATTTTTTATCCAGAAAAAAAGGGAGAAATATTAAAGGGCAAGTAATAGAGCAGTGTTATGATCAGATTTGCATTTTAAAGTGTTCTTACTGCAATCTGAAGAAGGCCTCCATAGAAAGTTCAGAAAACTAATGGTGTAAGGCGGCATTCATAGTAATTCAGATGAGACAGAATGGAGTCATGTATAAAGGTTTCCACAGTAGAGATGGAGAGAAGTGAATAGATCTCACGACATTTAGGAAGGATAGTGGAGATGGATTGTACATCAAGGGTGGGGAAGAAAGAGGAGGAGGAGGAGGTAGAGAAGGAGGAGGAGAAGGAAGAAGAGGAGGAAGAGGATGAGGAGGAGGGGAAAGAGGAGGGGAAGAAGGAGAAAGAGGAGGGGAAGGAGGAGAGGAGGGAAGTATGGATAACACATAGCTTTCTGATTTTAGGTTCTAGGTGAATGGTGGAGCCGTTCACTATAACAGAAAGCAAAGAAAGGAGCAGAGAGAGGCCAGCAAAGAAAGAGGTGGGGCATAATAAGCAAGGTTTCTGTTAGGGAACTTCCAGATGAAGATGGGCAGTAAGAAGTTGCATATTTAAGTATGAGTTAGAATTTTATCAACGTCCAAAGGCAATCAGAAGGAGCTATAAAGAGGGCTGATATGTGCCAGAATTAAGTTACTAATTTGCCTTTTTTGCTTTTCTCCATCTTAATAAGAGACAAGTAGATATGTGCTGATTGCTACAGATTCATCAAGGCAAAAACTATTTGGAAATACTGAGCCTATTTGGATCTATTAGTAAGACACAGTCTTAATGGGGATATTGATAAGTTAAGGAGAAAGGGGAAATCCATCTAGATATTTTCATATAGGATTTGTCTGCCAGTAGTGGGAAGAGAGAACTAACCCTCTCAGCAAAAGTGGTTTTGTACCCAATGGGACACTGGGCAATAAATCAAATGTGATTTTGCTAAAGGCCCTTAGTGGAACACAAGAGAGAAATAAGAATCTATGCTTCTCATTTAAAACCTTTTTCCTTCTCTTGTTCATGTCTTTTCTCTAACTTTCTTGCTGCTCTATCTTTAAGCCTCAGATACTTTGAATCATAAAATCATAGAACTGAAGAAACTGTCTAAGACTCCTCTTTCACCCTCATTATAGGCATCTTCTGTATCACATAACTGTTCAATAACTCTACTTTCTTTTTCTCAGCAATCTGTGAAATACTGCTCTAGGTATATCACATTTACTTTACAAGTATACTGGTAACTGCTGTTTGTGAGCAACATGCATTCTGTGGCATGTTTATCTAAGGTAAAGCAAGTGATGATCATTGATCCAGGGCCCAGTATGTGCAGTGAAATAATTTTTTGCTACCTGGTAAGAGGAATGTTCCACAGATAGTATAATTACAAGGTATGGGCAATTGACATTAATTAGGACTCCAAGTAATCTAAAGCAGAGGTTTTCAATGTTTAAAAACTCAGGGGAATTTTAAAAAGATAGATGCCCGAGTATCACTCCAAACAAATCAGACATTCTGGGGTCCAGGTATACCTGCTTTTTAAAACTTTCAGTTAGGTCCAGGTATTTGTGTTTTTTTAAAACTTTCAAGTTATTCTAATGTGAAATCTAAATTATAAACTTATATTTAATAGAATTTTGAAGACTAACCCAGTGTTCTTCCATTAGGTGGATATTGATAGATTGAGCTGTGAATTCATGTGCTTAAAGGCCATAGAGTCTCTTTTTGTACACCCAGCAGCTATAGGAGGTATGTTTGCAGACAGTAAGGACAAATACTAACAAAGATAAAATGATTGAAAAAATAATGTTTACATTTGGTTACCAAAATTTGGTGAAAGGACAGGAGAAGTGAGTAAAATCGTTATTTTACAGTTGTAAATTAAACATTAAAAGAGTTACATGAATCATTGAGAAGGAAACAGAGGAGACAAAAGCATGTATAGAAGGTGCTCATGGTGCCTGAAAGGAAGAGAGGGATGGAAGGAAGGAAAGGAGGGAAGGAGAAAGGAGGAAATAAACAATTAGAGAAACTATGAACTAGATAGTCCTGGCTGTAGGCCATCAGCTGACTCAAGTGATTTGGACTTAAACAGGAGATTTTCATTTTCATATCCCATCCTTGAATAATTTTCCTTCAATGATCAGTAGGCTTCTTTAAGTTGTTATTTTAACTTGTGGGAATCAAAACACTTTTCATCCAATAAATATTAAATAACCACAAGCATCCTAAGAAATCTCTCTTTAGATAACACTCAGGTTTTCGTTATGTATAATTCTGTTAAAAACATTGTTCGCTATTGTACAAATACCTATGGTGTACTATTTTTTATCTGTGGTGTTGCCATGCAGTATAGTGATTTAAATATTATTAGTTCAATTTTCCAAATAATGAAACCAAAGGACATTTTCCCCCCCAAATCTATAAAGCTGTCTGAATCAAAGCTAGGAAAGAGTAGTGTGTTTCTTTAAAAGAGAGAACCTCAATAAGTTGTCTAGGGCCTCACTAAGTTGCTAAGGTTGGTCTCAAACTTGCAGTCTTCCTGTCTCAGCCTCCCCAGGCACAGGGATTATAAATGTGTGCTCCAACCCAGGTTTATCACTATGTACTTGTCTGAATCAAATGCATACAAACATAAAAATAGAATAGAAACTCTGTTTCTCATAACTCTCATAACTGACACTAGGAGAAATTTATAAACAAAGAAAAATTTAAAATGGAATTAACAACATTAATATGGAAGATACTGCTGTTTAATAAACAAAATCATCACTGCCGATATGAATAATACTGATATTCCAAACCTTGCTCACACAATGAATCATCACATCATTTAGCCTTTACATGCACAATGACTGCAGTTTTGAAATATTAATCCACCCTTTTACCCTGTCATTTGCCTCTGACAATTAAAAAAAGTTGCCAAGGCCCCAGTGTCTCTGCTCAATAAGCTCACCCAGATATTCTTACACAAATATGTCTCTTACAAAGATTCCCTTTTCCCATCTCTCTGCTTCGTGGTTGCCACAAGCAGGGCAGATTTTTACACCATGCCCTTTCACCATGATATTCTGCCTACCTCAGGCACAGAGCAATGCCGTCAGCCAACCATGGACTGAACCTCAAAACCCATGAACCTCAATAAACTTTCCTCCTTTAAACGAAGAAGGTGAAGGAGGAGAAGGAGACTTGAATATAGAAGTCAATTAGTGCAAGAAGAAATCAAAGGAGTCATTTCTATTCCACCATTTTATTCACCAAGTCTCAGGCCCAAACTGTACTTAAAAATAATGTCATCACATAGAAACCACTTTTAGGGTTAAAGAAAGTTTGTCCACAAGAGTACTTTAAAATATGAAAACAGAGCATGCACGAAACAGACTTAAGAGTCACAGAAGATGTACTCTTTTCACCCCATTTCACTTGGTGTGTGTACACTAAGCACAGCATTGCCTGTACTCAAATAACATTTGACAAAATATCTTCTGATTATAACTGTTGTGCCAAGTCTTGATGATTTGCCTGGACACATAATGTTGGAAATATCATTTCTTATAGTATGTATCTTTAGTGCATTTTGAGATTTTAAAAAGTCATAATAGTAAGAAATTATGGAGTCATTCACAAGGAGTTCAACTTTTCAAAAAATGCTAAGACAAAATAGTCATGAATAAACTGTCATTGAGGAGGAAAATCTGTATTGTCTATCCCTAGAATGAAGCATCTTCTGGAATAATGCATTGGGGAACCATGTTGCCCACCTCACGGAGTGCGTGAAGGACATGAAGAATAGCAAGAAGGGGGCTGGAGTTGTGGCTCAGTGATAGAGCGCTTGCCTAGAATGCGTGAGGCACTGGGTTCGATCCTCAGCACCACATATAAATAATAAATGAATAAAATAAAGATCCATCAACAACTAAAAAAATATTTAAAAAAAAAAAGAATAGCAAGAAGGATTAAGCTGTTGGCACATCATGTAAACAATATTAAAAAGAATGGGGCCAGGTGCAGTGGCACACACCTAGAATCCCATCAGCTTGGGAGACTGAGGCAGGAGGATCACGAGTTCAAAGCCAGCCTCACCAACATAGCAAGATCCTCAGCAACATAGGGACATCCTGTCTCAAATAAAAAATAAGAAGGGCTCAATGGTTGAGCTCCCCTGTGTTCAATCCCTGGTTCAAACAAACAAACAAAAAAAGGAATCCTGGAAGATGAAGACATGAATATGTCTACAGCCTACATGTCTCAAATCAAAGTCAACTAACATCTTCTTTCTATAAGCAAGGAAGATTCAGGAGTTGGCAGGGCACAAAAGACAAAATAAAACTTCTGCTCTTCCAAGATTTTGGTGGAGAAAAGGAATGCAAGAGAACTTTGAGATCTGAGGTTGAATGTCCTGGACTTCTTGAGGTTCCTGGAGAGAAATGGACCCAAGGAGCTTCATAGAAGTATGCAGAGATGCATACAAAAATATTTACCAAAATTTTACTGCTATCTCAGGGTAAAGGGCTTTCATTATATTTGAGGTTTTTTTTACAGGTTTTGTAGTGGTCAATTTTTACAACAAATTTATATTACTCCTATAATGAAGAAAATAATAAACTTATTCCATTGTGAAACAGAAAAATTAACTTATTAAAAAATTCAAAAATCTAAATTCTTGGCACAAGTCAAATATATTTAGAAACCTAGGGACTTTCTTAAACCATTAACAATAATTCCTTAGGTCAGGCAGCTGCACAGCTGAAGTGGCCAAAGATTCAGCATATGAGCTAAATTGTACTATCTGTTAAATTCTTTGCCTTGCCAAGTCTCATAATTGAAGTCATGGCTAACACTTAGAAAATGCTATATTCAAGGCACTGCACTAAGTGCTATACTTGTTTAACATTCATTCAGAAGAATCATAGTAAAATCAATTGTCTATTGTCTTTCCTACTCACAGAGTAGGAAACCAAGGCACAAGGAAATCAAATATAATTTCATTGATCGAATAATTTAAGAGCCAGAATTAAAACAGACTGACTTCACAAACTTGTTTTGATTTTTTGTTTATCTGTTGGTTTTGTACCAGGGATTGAACCTAGGGGTGCTTAACCACTGGGCCACATTCCCAGACCCCTTTTTATAATTTATTGCAAGACAGGGCCTTGCTAAATTGCTTAGGCTGGCCTCAAACTTGCAATCCTCCTGCCTCAGGCTCCCGAGCCACTGGGATTTTGGGTAGTCAGTCAATAACAAATGGGCACTAGAGAACTGAAATGAGGATATATAGGAGAATTTGAAGTTCTACTTGTACTCTGAAACTCCGACCACATTCTGACCTGTCCTTGTCCATGTACTCATACTTTAAACTTTTGCATTACAAAAATGTTCTTCCCTTGATTGAATATGTTGTTGCAGTCTCATATGAAGAATTCACCTTGTAAGAAAAAGTCAGTGCTCACAATGAATCCCTCCCTGACCCCACTCAATTTTGTAACTAGTCAGCCAAAACAAATTTCTTCTCTTAACTTTCATTGTACCATGATACAAATGTGGTTTCTTTGCATTTTCTCAACCCTTAAATATTGGAGGATCTCACACATTCTGGTTCTCTTCCCTTTCCTATCTCTCCATACTCACTCTGTAGGGGATGGTATCCAGTCACCTGCCTTTAATTACCATCTATCTACACACTAAATTTCAAACCACACACTCTAAGCCATATCTAACTTCCTGACTGACATTTTCTTTAAAATGTCCAGCCAGTATCTCAGACTTAATATACCCCAATCTGAGTTCCTGATAATCCCTTCAAACCAGCTCCTCAAACAGTTTCCCCCTACTCAGGAAATTCATAAGTTTTTAAACCTCTCAGTACGAATTCATAAAGAAATATTTGACTTCTTTCTCTGCATCCCACATGTGAATCCTCTTTGGTTCTATCTTCAATATATATCCATAATCAGACCCTTCTAAAAACCTTCACTGCCACCACACTGGTCCAGGACACCATAATACCCTTACTATATCCCTCTATAACTTTCTAATATTCTCTGTAGTCCTGAGCTTGGTCCACCTTACCTCATTCCCCATCCTTTCCTCCACTCCACACACACACAAGTCTCATGAGAGCAGCCAAAATGATCCTGATAGATGTAAAATTAGGTCATGCCACTCTTTTATACAAAATCATCCCATGGCTTCCCATCTTGAATAGAAGTTAAAGCCTTCACTAGTCCCTACAAGGTCCTACACGATCTGCCTCCATTACCTTTCTGACTTTATGTACTATTATTTCCTTCTGAGTTTTCTTGTTAAAAGCATATTGGGCTGGGCGTGGTGGTGCAAGCCTGTAATCCCAGCACTTAGGGAGGCTGAGACAGGAGAATAGCGAGTTCAAAGCCAGCCTTAGCAATGGCAAGGTGCTAAGCAACTCAGTGAGACCCTGTCTCTACATAAATCACAAAATAGGACTAGGGATGTGGCTCAGTGGTCGAGTGCCCCTGAGTTCAATATCTAGTACCAGAAAAAAAAAAAAAGCATATTGGTCTGGTCTGTTTAAAGTTCCCCTAATCTAACAGGCACACTTCACCTCAGGGCCTTTGCACTTGACATTGATTCTACCTAAGGCCCTTACCTCTGACAAATACATAATTAAGTTTTTCCCCTCCTTCTTTTCTTCCTTCCTTATTCAACTTGAAACTTCCATTCTCTCCATTCATATGAGTCATGGCCACCCCATTTAAAATATTATACATATATTCCTCACATGTTATTTCTTTCATTTCATAGGTATGTGTTTAATATATAATACACACACCAGAATGTCAGTTCTAGCACCAAAAAACAAAAAACAAAAAAACAATAACAAACTACCACAGGATTTTGCTAACTTATATATGAAGAAATATTGAAAAAAGGTGAAGAATTTGATTCTGAGAATGCTAAGATGGAAGAATTTAAATGTGGACCTAAATGTTTCAATGTGAATATACTTAATGATTCTGTATTTAATGCATTAATTCTAGCAGCTGGAAGTGATTCTAATGGTTTGGCTGGCAAAATAAAACACATGAAAATCCAAGTTGTATCACTAAAAATTCTTTGATATAGAAGAGAAGAGCACAAAGACTTGGTGAGATTAAAATGCTGGAATTTATGATGTTACTCACCTACTCATCCCAGAAGTACTTTTTCCAAGGAAACTTAGAAGATACTCTTTCCACGAAAGGACCTGAGGCAAATACTGGAAGAAAGGAACTTTCTGTGTTTGAATTACAAAGATAGGGGATACTGACAGAAGATATTGCAATTGAAATTAAAGCTTTTATTTTAATAAGGATAGAAGAATCTCAGAATGGCAGAGGCCAAATAGTGGCCACTTAACCGGCAGAAACAAATTACAATGTGGGGCATTAGGACTAGTGCCAGGGGTGACTGTAGAAATTTTTGGTTAAATGTTGAAGTTTCTGAAAATAACATAGGTGGGTAATCCACTAACACTCTTGGTACTTGGTATGCATGCCTATCTACCATAGCCACAACTTAAGCCATCATAACATATCCAAAGTAAGGAGAAAAATAAGTAATTTAAGAATAGACAACTTTATTTCTTTATTTATTTTCTTTACTGGAGATTGAACCAGGGGCACTCTATCATTGAACTACAAACGAGTCTATTTTATTTTTTATTTTAAGATGGAGTTTTGCTAAATTCCTGAGGTTGGCCTCAATTTTGCCATTCTCCTCTCATTTAATCAACTCATAAACACCTTAAGAATGCATTATTATCTTGCCTCTCATCTTATACATAAAGAGACTAAAGTTTGGAAAGATTAGTGAATTGTTTGAGTTTGCAAAGCTGAAAAATGAAAAAGCAGGCATACTTTTTTTTCTTTTTCCCTGCTTGACTTTCCTCAAGAACACTGGTAAGAATCTATCTTGCTTTTGTTACCTAATGTCTTGGTCTGGATCTATGACCAAGAATTGCTGAGCTCAGACTAATTTATCTAGGCAGATTCGTGGGGTGAATCACCACCCTCACAACAGGATGGGTTTTATAAACTTTAATATGAGACGATATAACAAAGCAAGCAACAGTTATACTTTGCAATATTGAATATTGTATATAATGAATCAATAATATAGAAAGAACAGGAAGAGAGAGAGGCTCCAGCCCAATAAGCACTCATCAGTCAACATCAGATAACACAACACAGGTTTGCAAGTACACTCAAAGCATCATCATTACCTCCAGCACCCAGCCTTGGGTGAAATAAACAAACACATAGGTAAGAGTCTTCCTCCTCAAAGCACCACCATCACCTTCAGAGTCTTTCTCCTCAAAGCACCATTCAAGATCCTTCTTCTTTACTCACAACAGCACCAACACCTTCAACACCTATCCTCGGGTAAAATCAGCAAAATCAGCAACAACGAGGGTAGGGTAAGCATCACAGGTGTGATTCCTTCTTTTCCACTTAAAGCGTCATCATCACCTTCAACACCCAGCCTTGGGTAAAATCAGCAACACCAAGAGTGCGGTAAAATAGCACAGGTGAGAATCTGCCTTCCACCTCGCAAGTCAGTTTCCTTCTTCTTCTCATCAGGTTCCTTCTTCTTACTCAAAACATCAGATTCTTTCTTCCCCGGTTGAAATTTCTTTCTAGATGGATCCCCTTCTTCTGTCGAGTTGGATTCCTTCTCTCTTGCTCCGGTCCAGTTGGATACCTTCTTTCTTCTGTCCAGATGGGTCCCTTCTTCTTCTGTCCAGTTGAAATCCTTCTCCTTCTTCTGGCTTCTCTCTCCTTTGGAGGGCTTAAAAAGACACAGCAACCCTCCCAACATGCAGTCCAGCGTTATGCAGCTGGCCTTAGGCTGTAAAATCTCTGTGAGGTGGGAACTGGTCAGGTTCCAAAACTCACAGGATCAAAGGCTGAAAGTTTTGAGGCACCAAGAGCTCGTCAGTCAGATGGCCCCGAACAATAACCTTGAGAGTGCTTCCTCAAAGTTTTTCCAAATTCCTCACTAATGAGCTCTCCCCTCCTAAATCACACTCAAGGATGGGCCCATAATATTAACTATCTATACACCTAATTCAATGAAGGAATTCATAATCCCTGACCTGAATTAGGAAGTGATCCTTGAAATCAAGTACATTATCCACTTGATTTTATAGATGAGGAAACTATACAAAACTTGATCAGGGTTCCCAATGGAAGGCTGGAGCTCACCTAGTATTATTTCCATGAAACTAAGCTACCGGCATTGTAGTAGGAGCAGAGCCATTTAGTTTGCAGAAATGGATTATAACACCTCTCAAGAAGGGCTATTATAATCCCTTACAAACACCACATGTGTTATTTATGTATTTAGTTGATTCTAATAAACAAGTGATGGTTTTAATAGTTGCATATGTTTTTTTTTAACAGTTGTGAGAATATGTTTCTTTACAAATATGATTTGATTCTATTACAGAATAGCTTCAGGGCCAATTTGCATGCATTCTATTCAAATTACTCTGCATAGTTTGACTGAACTATGCATTCTTCATATCAATCAAAAGAAAATAGGACCAATTATTGGGTACTATAGACAAAAAATATGTAAAAGATGGAACTGGAACCAATCGTCTGTACTTTTATTTTATTCTTTTGTCTTACTAACTTATTGTAGTATGGTACATCTTCTGTAGTAGATGTGGCAAATGATAAATGACTCCTGGATCAGATTGCGCCTTGCCAGTCCCCATCTTTTCTATCTGGAGGACATCAATCAGCAGTGTGGTCATTATAACATAAATAACACCAAGCACAGCAGGTGGTTAAATATTTAAGTTTAAATATTTTCACACTTAAATATTTCTTTATGTCCTCTTCTCCATATAACTTTCATCCATCCACATGCCTTACCCTGAAAGAGCTCATTTCACAGCATATGCATAATTTACTTCTTCTTAACATCTTGTTAGAATAGGATTCAAATACTTAATGTACAATAGGAAAATCTTTCTGAAAAATTTAATAAAATTTCAACCAAAACTAAATTTAAAACTAAACCCTAAATAGGACTGTAGTGAATTCTAATAATTTTATATTGCCATTTTGAAGATAAATTGAGGTTTCTCATACCAGAAGCAGGGCTTAGTCACCCTTGACACAGTTTCCTATTCTCTACCTCTCCCAGTCTCACAATGTGGTTGATCAAGATAGCTACCTCGTACAACTGCTTCCTGGTGAGCACCTCCCTGTGGGTCAGCTACTTACAAACTACTTGACTCACCTCACTGACTGCCCCCATACCCAGCCCCATGGACTGCCAATATATGTTTCAGTGACAAACCTCTCAGTCACAGTGTGACTCCATGGGACTCATGCCAACTTATTCTAAACCCAAGACCTTAGAACTCAATCTGATGCTCTACAGGAAATCTAGTGCCCTACCAAGATTTCTGAGAATTACCCGGGTTATATCTTCATAGTGACTCTGGCTCTTCCTGTTTGCTCCCACTGGACTATTGATGTCATAGGCATTCATCTGATCCCCTGTAGCTATCCCCTTACCTTTGAAAGTAACACCTTTTCTCTGAATACCCCTACAACCACTCACCTCTAGTATTTGTGTATGTAATGTGTTTAACTTAATATTTGGAAATAGAGAGATTTACTTATGTGAACTCTTACAAATTTGGAACTTAATGTTAGACATTTTCACTCTTTATATTTTTTTGGCTTGCCTTTAATTTCATACTGTCCATTTCCTCCACCAATTTCTGCCATGTTAAAGGGCCGTTTATCTGTTCCTTCTTCCTCTTTCCTCTTCCACTTTTACTATTCTTTCCTAATATTCTTTCATCACTTTTATAGAGAACATTAGATTGTCCCCTTTTTTGTTTTTGTATAATCTGTGCAGTTAAATTTCCATGTGATACTGAAAAATAGTTTTTCAAGGTGTTTACAAAGACAACTCCATCTCATTAAAGGGATTCTGAAGCCAGAAATTAGTCTTTCCCCCTAAGAGTCCTGAACAGTTGTGATGACAATTGTCTAAACCCAAATCTCTTTGAACTCCAAATAACAAAAAGAACAAATAAAACTACAAAGAACTCTCTCCTTTGTCATACTTAGAAGAAAGGAATATTACAAGCTCAAATTACCCATAAGTAGAAAAATAAACACCATATTCCAGTACAGCCAACTTTTGAAGTCCCTCTGCTATCATGCATAAAGAGCAAAGGAGTTTTTTAGAAAAATACCATAGAAAGATAAAGAAGAATTGAGTTAAAATCACGCTGAGAAAATTGAGTCCTGATACTATTTATAACAGATTATTAACCATTGAATACAATAAGAAATCATGAATCCACATAAATCTGAATAAATGAATAAAAACCGAATAAATGAAGGAGAGGATATTATTCTTTTTAGTAGAATGCTGTTGTGGTTTAGATATGGGGTATTCCCCAAAAGCTTCTATGTTAATGCAAAAATGTTCAGTAATGAAATAGATTATGAAAGCTATAACCTAATCAGTGGATTAATCCTTTGATGGCTTAACAATTTGGATTACTGGGTGGCATCTATAGGCAGGTGGGGCATAACTGGAAAAAGTAGATCCCTGTGGGTATGCCCGAGGGTATTATATACCTTGTTCCTGACTGCTTGTTCTCTTTCTCTCTCTGCTTCCTATCTGTCATGATCTGAGCTGCTTTCCTCTATCACATCCTTTCACTATTATGTTCTCTTACCTCAGGTCCAGAACAATGGAACCAGCTGACCATGAACTGAACCTCTGAAATCACGAGCCTGAATAAACTTTTCTTCCTCTAAGTTGTTCTTGTCAGGTATTTTGGTCACAGTGATGCAGAGCTAATACAAATGTCAACAGATAAATATAGAAGAAATGGTAGAGTTAGAAAATCACCATTTTGTAACCCTTATAATAAAAATTCATTTAAGCAAAAGTTGCCAACTAATGCTTAAATTAGTGCGAGAAAGTTTAGGGAATAAAGAATATTTATGCAGCTTCAAAATATCTCTTCACTAATTACTTATTAATTACTAAGGAGAAAATAAAGTTTACAATGGAGAAACCCAGTAGAACCATCTTAGTCAAGCGATTATACCTAATATCATTAATAGTGGGTCAAACCGACATTATGTGCCTCTTGATGTGATGTACTAAGAACGCAGTTTCACATCTGCTTTCCTATTTGAACTGCATGACCTGAGTCTAATCAGAGGAAACATCAGACAAACCCAAATCAAAGGACATTGTACAAATTATCAGTACTCTTCAAATCTGCCAAGGTTATGAGAAGAGGGAGGAGTTATTCCAAGTTAAAGAACACTCAAGGAATATGACAGTTTAGCATTATGTTTGTTTTCTAATTCATTCTAATTAGGTATATGTCACAGCAGAATGCATTTTGATTCATTGTACACAAATGCAGCACAACTTTTCGTTTCTCTGGTTGCACAGAACGTAGCGTCGCACCACATGTGCAGTCATACATGCACCTAGGGCAATGATGTCCTTTTCATTCCACCACCTTTCCATGCCCCCTTCCCTCCTCTCCCTCTCCTTCGCCCAATCATAGTTCCTTCATTCTCTCCACACACATCCATCATGGATCAGCATCCACTTATCAGAGAGAACATTCAGCCTTTGGTATTTGGGGACTGGCTTACTTAACTTAGCATGATATTCTCCAACTCCATCCATTTACCTGCAAATGCCATAATTTTATTCTCTTTAATGCTGAGTAATATTCCATTGTGTATATATACCACAGATTTTTATCCATTCATCTATTGAAGACCGAAGAGTGGGAGGGCTGGATCAAATGGTGGTTCCATTCCAAGTTTTCTAAGGAAACTCCATACTGCTTAGCTGCACCAATCTGTAGTCCCACCAGCAATGTATGAGTGTGCCTTTTCCCCCACATCATCACCAACACTTATTATTGTTTGTATTCTTGATGACTGCCATTCTGACTGGCTTGAGGTGAAATCTTAGAGTAGTTTTGATTTCAGTTTAGCATAATTTTTAACTCTGAATTAAATTGTAATCAGAGGGAAAAAATTAACTACATGATGATCCCAATTGATATCCAATTGATCAAATTTGAATAGGGCTCTTAATTGTAACAATGATATATTTTTTTTATTTTACTCCTTTCACTACTTATGTGAGAGAATGTGCCTGTTCTTAGAAAATACACACTGAAGTATTTAGGGGTATAGGGATTTGATATCTACAACTACTTTCAAAAAGTAACAAATATGTTCATAAAGACAACAAACAATAAAGATTTGAAACAAAAATGATACCAACTGGTAAATGTGAGTACAAAATATGAGTAATCTTTGTACTAATTTTTCAATTTCTCTAAACTTAAAATTTCATAAAATAAAATGTTTATAAATTCTCATCCTACCATATTAAAAAAAAAACTGATTTTTTAACAAATAATTAGTTTCTGAAGGTAGATAATTGCAAAAAGACATTTATAAAGCTTCCCCCACTGATCCTTAAGAAAATATATTTATGATATAATGAAACTATATCTGTCAATATTTTGCTTTTAAACCAAATTAATTGAACCCAAAATAATAAGTATATATTTCTTAAAATTTTATTTGACTTTTGATGTATTAAGTTGTCCCAATATTGTCAAAGTGTTTACAATCATTCAAAAAAAATTATAAACTCATGCATTTGATTCATTGAATGATTTTTAGTATTAAAGTTTGCATTCACTAAAATAATCTGCTTTTATTGATCTATCTAGTATTAATTGGTGCACCTGCATCATGGTCTCTAGCTTTTTAGTTTAAACATGAAACAAAAACAGCCATTGATTGAATGTACGCCTATGCCAAAGATGATGCTAGGAAGATTATATATAGTATTTTTCACCTTCAAAAATCCCATAGGTTTGACTAGTTCTTTATCCATTCATAAATAAGAAACTGAGTATTGAAGATGAAAAAGAATTTGCTTAACATCACACAATTTGTAACTGACAGAAATAAAGTTCTAACCCTAGTCAACCAGGTTGGAGAGCCAGTGTTTTCTAGTACCCCATGTAGCATATTGCCTTTCTAGTAAAATTAGAGACTAAATGGCTTTCATCAAGGGATTTTGTCAAACCTCTTAGAAGAAGTTATTCAAAAGTATCAATTTTTAACTTGATTTTCCTACATTGAATATTAACAACATTCAATTTATATAATATTCAATTCTATTATATCATGATATTTGGACTATGTCTTGGCAATAGGATAACTCTCTACTGAAAAATAATTTTTAAATATGTATTTATTTTTCAGGAAGAACCTGCATTATAGAAAATCCAGAAATAAATAATATTAAGTTTTTAAATAAACAAATGAACCTGGGGAGCAAAATGAACCTAACATAGCCTATCTTAATTTTGAAATTTAGGTTTTTATTCTATTGTAAAAAATCTCACAATGATTCAAAGGTTTAGCCAAAAACAAAAAAAAAAATCAAAACCTTGCAAATGTTCTTTGTTTTGAAATTCTGTAGTTAATTTTCACACTGAACTGTCAGGAAGGTGCTAGCTACCCATTACCTTCCGACACAGTAGCACTATTTACATGGCTACTGCTGACACATGAGTCACCGAGTCAGATTGTGACATGCCCACAGCATATATCATATTATTTAACTCTTTGTTTCAGGAAACACTTGAAAAGAAAATACAATAAATTAATCCTGTTAGCAAGATTTGCTTTATATATATTCTGGAATGCATGCACAATCTAGCAGGCTATATCCAAGTCTGCAAAACAGTTTAGGTAAAATATTTATTTAGAATCATCAAATCTAGGAAGATGTGTAATTTTTGTTCAATTTGCATGTGCAGTCATCCAACTCAACAAAAAAACTGACAGGATATGCAGTATTATTTAATCTTCCTCTATCAGCCCTAATGACAAATGTCACATAATAAAACAAAAAAGATTCTATTTCTCAAGTGCTCTAAATAGCAAATTCACAATAGTCCTATGCATGTGTGAATCATGTTTTTGAAATAAACAATATTTCTGTAGAAAGTTTGTTTCTAAAGCTGGCAAACTGCCAAACCAGAAATTCTGAAAACTTGAAACATAATTTGTGCTATTTGTACGGTAATCTTTAGCATATGGTCATTTCAATGATTCACGAATAGCACCATGAATCATAATTAAAATTTAAAAAGCTGGTTTTAATAAAATAGGATTCGATCAAAATTCAATTGCATTTTAGCAAAGTAGTATTTAGCTTCTACTTCCTGTGTTTCTTTCCACCCCTCCTCCTTCTCCACTTCCTTGACGTCCTTTCCTTCTTTCTTTTCAAAGCTAGCACTGGTTTCAGATTTTGTCCAAGATTTATGAGTTAAATGTTTCATGCCTTGTGAAAAGCTTTTGTCATATTGCCAATTATTTCAAGGCAATTTTAGGTAATAATTCAAGTAAGTGTAATTCATGTGTAACACTACATTTATCTGTAAAAAAAATTCACAAACTGTTTTGATAGGGCTCACAGCTTTATGAAGATTTAGAGCTTTCTAACTTCTCTGAGATAGGAGACAATGAAAAGCATTCATCACTAACTATGGAAAAGACCAATTTAATGGGTCTTTAATAATTTCATGTTCTAAAAACATGAAATAATTGTTATGTTATAAAATATATTAACAATTATGTTAATAAAATCAAAATCTTTAATTATTTTTAAATTAACTTCTCTCTTGTAATTAAACACTCATTTTGCTTCCTTGTTCCTCTTCAAAGATTTGGATTTAGTTGTGGTTCTGGAAAGAACTTAGTGGTTTACTTTAGGCTAAATGAGCTTAAAATTTATTAAATATCAGCATAAAATCTCTAACAAAACACTCTGCAAACAAACATGTCTAATTTCCATAAATTTAAACTACTGAAACCTAAAGGCTAGCTCAGAATTTTTCTTAGCAGGTGAATATAGAGAAAAATTAATTTTTCTTGAGCCTTAGAAGTATACCACCTTTGCACAATGCATTGTAAAGTCCTTTATGTCCACATCTATTAAATAATGCAGCTAGTAACTTTAGAGATTTTTATTTTTGAAGGAATGAGATGTGGTCATGACATTGTGAAATAATTTAAATGAATTCATGGGCATGCAATGCATCACATGTGTGAAGCAAATCAAACACAAAAACATAATCTCCACGTTCTGGAATAATAAATGGAAAATAAATGTGGAATGAATAAAATACAACTAAACCCTTACTCATTAGAAATGAACATGTAATGACAAATGTTAAAAAAAAAAAAGGAAAAATACTTTACTCAAAGATGCCCTCAAAGCAACACTGTGAAAAATTTCCTGCTAAATTCAATGAAGAAACTGAAGAAAGTAAAATATTAGTGCTCCATCTCTTCCATATTGATTCAATGGACATTTATTGAACTCTACACAAAGTTTAAAATGACCCAATCCTGGGCTGGGGATATAGCTCAGTTGGTAGAGTGCTTGCCTTGCATGCACAAGGCCCTGGGTTCAATCCCCAGCTCAAAAAAAAAAAAGAAAACAAAACAAAAACCCCACAACCCTTGCAGTCCTATAGCTCTCCTGGTATAAGAGAGAGAAATGTACAAAAGAAATGTACACAAACAAGACACAAACAAGCTGAAATGTAGACAGAGAACAATGGGATCAAAACCAAAAATATAGACCAGACATGGCGGCCCACGCCTGTAATCTGAGCGGTTTGGGAGGCAGAGGCAGGAGGATCGCAAATTCAAAGCCAGCCTCAGCAATTTAGCGAGGTGCTAAGCAACTCAGTGAGACCCTGGTACCTACCTCCCCTATAAAAAAAACAAGCAAACAAAAAATTTTTAAAAACCTGAAATGCATAATCATAACAGGTATCACAAAATTTTCATAAGGAAGATAAATTTTGATCTGAGAAACAGATAATTACAAGGAACTCCCTAAAATGTTGTAAGGGAAAGCAACTTTGGAAAGGATAAAAAACATTCTATCAAGTTTTGGGAGACTCCTAAATGTTTCAGTACAGCTAGAGAATAAAAAAGAGAGAGTAACGGTTTGTCCATTATATTAAGGCTACTGAGGAACTACCAAAATATTTTAATTCTTTTGGTATCTGCTAAATTAATTTCTATCATCAATGGAAACTTGAAAATGAGGAAAGGAAAAAGAAGAAAGTTAAACCTACTTTAAATTCTATCAACAGAGTCATGTGGCTTGATCACACCATTTTTTGTTTGTTTTTTGGTACTGGGGATTGAACTCAGGGGTACTTAACCACTGACCCACATCTCCAGCCCTTTTTTATTTTTTTATTTTGAGATAGGTTCTCACTAAATTACTGAGGCTGGCCTTGAACTTGCAATCCTCCTGCCTTGGCCTCCCGAGTCTGGGATTACAGGCATATAACACCACACCCGACTATCACATCTTTTATTCCACAGCCCTACTTCCAGTAGTTTGCAACTTTGCTGATTTTATGTAGTGGACAGCAAATAAGACCACTCCAGCTCTCCTGAGATCAACAATTCTTCCCCCAACTTTAATCAGACTTTTCTCCTCTTGTTTTTCTCAACGGTGCATTTTTCTTTCAGTCTTAGTTAGATTCAGGTTGATTAAATTAACTCTAGACTTGGCAGACATATCTTTGATTTTGTAGCATTCTTGGCACTAATGAAGGTAGTTTTCTTTTTCATTATTATTATTTCCTATTCTTATTTTTCTTCCAACATATTGATCAGCCTTTGAGGAAGTATTTAGAAATTTACACTTAAAAGAAGTTTTGCCAAATATCCAGAGCACTTTTTTTTTTCTTTTCTTTTGTGGGGAGGGGTACCAGAGCTTGAACACAGGGAGTTCAATTGTTGAGCCCCATTCCCAGCCCTTCTTATTTTTTATTTTGAGACAGGGTCTCCCTAAGTTGCTGAGGACCTCACCAAATAGCTGAGGCTGGCTTTGAACTTGTGATCCTCCTGCCTCAGCCTCCTCAAACTGTGAATTACAGGCATGGGACAACACTCCTGGCCATACTCTTCTTTTAGTTGAAAATAAGTACATCAATGGCATTGCAAGGTTGAGAAGTACTATTTAAAGGTGTTTGGTACATAGGGAAAATTGGTTTCAGAGAAAATTGTCAATTTTTATTTATGAGCAGCATGAGATGGTATTTTCTGTTATGCTCAGATCACAGTGACCCCAGGGAGACCAAAGCACATATGTAAAAGCAAAGAACCTTTATTCGGGCTTACGCTTAGACTCTCAGAGCTCACCTATGCAGTGGGTGTGTGTAGAGAGCCTAGAACAATAGCTGAACAGGGTTTTCATGGGGGGAAAGGACAGGGTGATTACAGTGGACATGATGTATGCACCGCATCATTACACAAGCACCAGTTACAATCTTACGGTATCTATAGTGACAATACTGACCATGCAGAATCTGGGGGGTGTTTGTTGCATTTGGCGGGACCCAGTCATGACTTTTGAGAATCTTTTAAAAATGACCAATCACGAGCTAAGTTTAAAGGGTCCACGTGGGGTTTGGGCAAGCAGCAAGTGGTTGGCTAGTTTGTACAAAGTAACTATCTATAGTCTCCTGATCCTGACTCAGACCACAGGAATGCTAGGTATATTTTTTAACCTTTTTGATTGGCTGGTCTGAGGATGGTCCGAGGGTGGCTTCAGCCTTCAGCTATGTGTATCTTTTCCTGGAACTGAAACTCAGGCCTTCTAGTTTTTCTGGAGGGTCCGAAGCCTGTCATGGGGTTGATTTAGCTTGAGTCTTTCATTTTCTATCATGCTCACCAACTCACAGCATTATCTTTCACCCTTGCAAAGCTAAGGGATGAAGGCGGTATTGCACTTTATTGTTATCATTCTCCTTGCAATGTGAAGGAAAGATCCAAAGTGAGCCATGTAGAGAAGTTTGTAGTCAACAAGATAAGGGGTGTGGTTAATGAAATAATCTAGGTGAGAAAATATAATCAAGGAAGTGGCAGGAAGAAGAGAAAAGGAAAATAATTCAAAGGAAAATAAGAAAGTACAAGTATTTTCATCCAGAACATGTTGCTAAGGGAACATATTTATTGAAAAATAATTTTGAAAATTCAAAGCACACTGCACAAAGAAATTCGTATAAATCTCACAATAAATTTAGAACTGTTATTTTTCTGATTTTTCAAATTTGGGAAATATGCTAAAGAATACATTTGGGAAAGTTGCACTGTAAGGATCCTACCCATTCCTGCTCCACTCCAAAGCTGTGTTCTTTCCTCCACAACACACAGTACTGAAATGGTGCCAACTTTTCCAACTTGAGTATCTAGGTGATGACTTCATTAACCAAACCAAAAACATGAAGATAAAGAGCCAATATAGGAGAAAGAAAATAAACACAGCTCTTACAGAAAGCTGGATCCTTGTCCCAGATGTCAATCCAATCATGAAGACACAGTTTTTTTGTTATTGTTGTTTTTGTTTTTGTTTTTGTTTTGGTAGTGGAGATTGAACTCAGGGGCACTTAACCACTGAGCCACATCCCCAGCCCTATTTTGTGTTTTATGTAGAGACAGGGTCTCACTGGGTTGCTTAGTGCCTCGCCCTTGCTGAGGGTGGCTTTGAACTTGCGATTCTCTTGTCTCAGCCGCCCAAAGTGCAGGGATTACAAGCATGCGCCACCACACCCAGCTATGAAGACATAGTTTTGAGTGAAAGGAAAAATAAGTTTTATTGCTTTGCTAGCAAAGGAGAAACACAGGAAACAAGAGTCCCAGAGGCTGTGAGTCTGCCCATAAGGGAAGCAAGGGGCTTTTACAGAGGTGGCTCAAAGGCTACATTCCACCTTTTCATCTAGAGTTCTAATTCACTTGTTAATATGAGATACAGTCATTTATGAGACCTTCTGTTGCCATCTGCAAAGTCTGAATTTCTTAGTTCCCGTGGTGGGTGTGTGCTCAACGACAGATAATTCTGTCTAGGATGGGGAAGAAAGGGAATCTGGTTTCCCCTGTTATTCGAGAGGGGAGAGATTAAGGAGGAGGAAGAGAAAGATACATGTCTGTTTTAAAAATAAGTTGCAGTGGCAGAGCAGCAGGACTATATTCAAAGCATAAATTAGACCACTGTTAAAGTCACATATTGAGTGTGAAATGCTTTTGGGACATACAGTTACACAATTAAATAGATACAGAAAAATGTAAGTTTGGAATTTAAGAGGGAAAGCCAAACCATAAATTTTAAAATTTGGTAGTCATTAGTAAATAAGATTTAGTCAATGGTCAGCAATCAAAAATCCTGGGTTCCAGTTGTGGTCTTGTTCAAATGCAGATGCTACACCTGGAGGCTAAGCTATAGAAATAAGAATGAGCATCAACAAGGCCTATTTCAAATACAAATGACCAGGAGACTCACCTCCTTTGTCCTCTCCTTTGTCCCAGAGGCAGAAAGCAAAAGGTGGGAAAACCAGAAGTAGGAATGAACCCAGATGGGAGTTACAAGAAAACAGGTTAAAGGACACAGCCAATAAGACTGGATACTTTTTCAATGCCCGTTTTACATAGGTTTTGACCAATGATGTTGGTACTGTTTTCAATGCATGCTTAAAATAGATTTTTCTCCATGCTCCACCCAGAACCATATAAGCTCCTAAACTAGCACACAAAAATGGTTTTTTTTGCTATCAGGGCCTTCACGCATGAGAGGAATTCTCTCTCTTTCTTAAATAAAACCTACTGCATTTATTTACTCTTCCCTTTCATTATTGTCCATGGATTTTGTTCTTCAAATATTGTGAGACAGGAGTCCAGAAGGAAATTGATGAAGTGGGGAATCTAGTCTCATCTTAAAACTCTGGTTTCATCTTTAGGGAAATTTGAGTTTGGAATTTAGGAGGAAAAGCTGAACCATAAATTTTAAAATTTGGTAGTCATTAGGATCTTGTTCCTCCAATAAATCTAAATCTTAAGGTAAACTTGTGAATTTTATATATCAAATATATTATATAAATAAAGCAGTTTTATCAGTATGATTTTTTTTTCCTCAAGTAAGTAAACCATCTCAAAAAAAGATAACATCTAATTTACACACTATGCCAGGAGCATTCTGTTCTTGGTGGAATAAGAGAGAAGAGGGTGAAGGCAGAGAATACCTTATATAGGACCAATATTTACAATAGGTAAACTCAGTAAATTTTCTAGAAAGAGCGAGATTTGAAAATAAACATATGGATCTTGTTATGTTTATTAGATATAGTCAAAAAAGAAAATAAAAGAAAGAGAAAGACTCTGTTTAAGCATGACAAGTCAGAATTTGGCTACTTTGTCTTCTCTAGCCAAAAACATAATGAATTGAATCCATTCAAAAACTTAGGCAAAAGTCCATGACTGACATCACTGGATATTATAGATTTTGGCATATTTTTTCCTGAGTCAGTGGTCCTCATTAAGTTAATAATAATATGGTAAATTTTTCTTACAATCTTCAGTTTATTACTTTTCCAGACTAGAATATTTCAATTTACTGGGCTATAAAATTTATAATTCATTTAAACTAGTTTGTGATTTATGATGTAATTTAGCTTTTTATCACTCTTAGAAACTTCTTTTATGATATTGCATCATTCTTTAGTATATTTACTCAATTATGTTTTAAAATATGAAGAAAATATGCAAATAAGACTTTTATCAGCATCTCTTAGAAAGAGATGGCTAAATGTTGTGAATTATTGTCCTGCCTTTGCAAATAGCATGAAAAGAGAAGAAATAATTTAACAAATCTTAGTTAGATATACAGTAATATAAAAACAATGTTATCTTAGGAAATGATTGATATTATTACAATGGCTTATTCTCAAGTAGTTTCTTAATTTTTGTGTATTCTAAATTTTTACTGAATTTCTTCACATTATATTTACAAATATTTATTTTTGCTTTTATTTTTACATAAAGAACTCTTTCTAGTAATAGCAATTAAAAGCATGTCTATTATTTAGTTTTTAATGTCATAGATGTCCATCTTTATTTTAAATGCCCAGGAACGGCTGTGTTCTTGGTTTTGCTAGGTGTTTAAGATGAAGCAAGTCAAATTGACTTCTGTTCTTACCTAGTCACCTTTTTTCCTGGGAGGCATCCTTGAGGAATTTGAAGGTAGCACGTTAGCTGCTAGTGCCATCTGCATTAGGACAGGTCGAGGTCTGGCGAGGTCTGATGCTGATGCTGCTGATGCTGCTGATGCGGCTTCCCCGGGAAGCCTCAGGGACAGTTTCCCTTCTTCTGCGACCTTCCTCTTCATTGTATGGCATTTGATTGGCTCTTCAATTCTCTAATGGTCTCAGAAATCTCCCTGATCGGGAGGTTCTGCAGCCCAGAGATGTAGAGCACTTCAGAGAAGTTTTTTCTGCGGCCCAGAGATGTAGAACACTTCAGAGAAGTTTCTCCACTCCTTGGATTCAGGTTGACTCAAAGGGCAAAAGCCAAATACTGGTTTTTTGGCCCTTTAATTTAATTTTAGTTTTTAAGTCTTGATCTTAAACACCCAGCAAGCCAATCTCACCAGTTATAAAGTAAGGGTAATGGGCTTTAACTTTAAGGCCTATTTATCCTATAGGTGATGGCTGATTTATCTTAAAAATAATCTGGGTTGGTTTGTTCTCAAATTAGTACCTCTGTAGAATGTTAACATAATAGCCATAGAGTTTAAGGGAAATATAAAATAAGATTAATAAGTTTAGTTTGTGTAATAGCTATCTTAAAATTTGGGTGATTTATATTATAGTTTTTGGTTGAAATCTTAGTAATCTTTACAATACAATCCTTTGAACATAACTTTAAATGAACTAGAGTGTGGCCCACTTTGAAGCCATTGTAATAGGCTGGGAGACAGAACTTTATTTTGGGCAATACAGGGCTCCTTGCAAAATCTTAACAGAATATTAAATAGATTAGGTCCTCATTTATTTAAAAGATCACTCTGATGTGAAATATTTTAAAGTCTTTTCTTAATGATGATAAGTTTAGTTATAAAACATTAAATTATAATTTCAGCGCGCAGAGTCAAAATCAGGAACTTAAAAAAATATAGAGAGAGAATTTAAAATCCTAGAATCTTGGAAAAAAAATGATACAGCTGTTAATTATTTTAATAAAGCAACAGGAGAAAAAAGGAGAGGGTCTAGAGAGGAGGGAAGGAGAAAGAAACGTCAAGTTAATTTGAACATAAGTCCCTTTTGTTTTTTTGCATTAACAATACCTATCTGGCAAGTCACAATAGCAAGCGTTGCCAAAAATAAATTAACAGAATTAAGAAACTGACCCGTTTTTTGCAGTGTGTTTTCTGCTTTTTGAGTCAAGTCTCAATTGGCCCCAAGGCCGGGGGGAGCAGCCAAAGGAAGAGATAAGTAAGCCTGGGGGGAGGGGCGATGCCACCGCGTGGCAGGCAGCTCAGACTCAGAGTTGCCTGTCAGAGCAGCAAGGAAGCAATGAGGAATGCAGGGAGGCGGGGCAGGTGACCTGTGCTACCGCGAGTGCAGCTTAAACGGAAAAGGGGTTTTTGGTCTGTGGCAGCTGCGCAGCACGGACGCAGGGAGAAACGCAGGAGGGCGGGGTGGGCAGGCTCTGCTCAGCGCCCGTTTCTGCCCTCCGGCGCTGGGAGTGAGGCCGGCTTTGTTTTCTCGGGCCAGAAACTGCTGGGACATTGCTTTGGCTTTGGAGAGGGGAGGGGGGAAAGCGCAGCGAGAAGAACTTGAAAGGACAGAACAGAGGGGAAAGAAGGGAGGGGCGAGAGCATGCTTCCAACAAAGCCTTGGTGAAAGGAATTTGTGCGTTTCCCCAATCAGTGATAAAAAAATAGCCAAATCAGTGAAGATTTAAAAATCAAAAGTTCCTTGTGATTTCTCGGCGGCCCTGGGAGGAGTGGACGAGAACATAAATTGGCGTCCCAAGGAATGCTCGCACCCACAGGAGAATGGGGCCAGGCGGAAAATTGAAGCATCCTCCGAAATTTTCCGGGGCCCGGACGGCAGTGGCGATTGGCTAACACGGAGACTGGAAACGTCTTTCCAATCTTCGTGGCCTCAGCGGACACAGTGCCCGCCGGACAGAGGGCCCATGCGCACGTGCAGCTTACAGGATGGGCCTCTGGAGTGAACGGTGGGGAAGGGGCAAGCCGAGAAGCAAGAGGAAGCGGGGACCTACCTCACTCTTGTCGGTCCGGGTGGGGAAGACAGGGAGTGGCTCAGGAATTCTCTTGGTCCGAAGGGCCTGCCTCAACCGCGGTGCGGAAGAGGTTCAAAACCCTCCTGGGTTTCGGCACCATTATGTAAAATTCACACAACCGGGAGAAGATGAATTAAGCCATTCGGCAAGGCTTTATTGGAAGGCGAGCCCTCGGACCAGACCCCCGTCCATCAGAGTGGGTCGGGAGAAATGGCGTCGGAGATTCTGTGCATAGAGAATTTCAAGAAAACCTGGTCAGGAAGAGGAGGCCAAAGTCCTTCCTGATGGGTCAGGAAAACTCACTGATTGACAGGAGGCGTGTCCACTAGTGACGTCACATCTGGCTTGCAGCTCCGCTGACCAGCTTCCTTATTTGGGCATCTTGGACCCTGACCAAACCTGACATCTATAATTTTTTAACTTTCAAGTTTACATGTGACTTAAGTAAAATAAAAAGAAATTAATTGTAGGATTTTTATGCTCCAAATATTAAATAAATGATCATCCAACTGGATATTTTCTTTCATTTTTATCTTTGTTTTGGACATATTTTATTTTATTTTATTTTCATTTTGAATTCCTGTAATCTATTTTAATGGATTAAAGACTACAGTGGGATGTGTGAGAGAGAGCTGGCCTGGGCGCATCCACAGTACATAATGTGCAACAAATATCAGGTTTGTCAATCATGTGGCTTTGGCCATAGTTCCATCTTGTAACAAGTTCCGCATTCCTGTGAATAGCCACAGGATGCTAATAGAATAGTCACACCCTATGCACCCTGTAGTGCTTGGGGGACAAAGGGCCTCTTAGCATATATAAAGAGGGACCTGAGCTCAATAAAAGAAAGTCTCTTACCTTGTTCTGTGTGTGTGTGTGTGAGTGATTTGTCATCCGAGGCTCACTCGCCTGACTCGGTTTCCCTTTGTGCTGGCGCGGGCGCTGGCAGGATGGGCAGACCAAAATCAGTAAAAGAAATGATTAAAATAATAATAATTTTTAAAAATGTTTTTGTATTAAGCAACATCTTTAAAAAACTGAAAAACTGATCAGGCCATTTGAAAGCAGCCCAGATGGTAGTTTTTATGCTTATTTGACTGAGGTTACATATATATCAAAAAACATTACTTCTACATTCAGTTCTTTTGGAAATCACTCTTGTTAGTTGCTTGAATGTTAATTTTTTTTTGAGGAGGGGGCAGTAACATTTTCCCCACATTTTTTATTAGTGCATTATAGTTGTACATAATGATAGAATTTGTTGCTACATATTTGTACATAAAAACTATCCAATATAACAATATAAGTTAGACAATATCACTCCCTGACTCCCCACCCCACTCTCCCTGTCTCCCATCCACTGGTCCCTTTTCTCTACTGATCTCCCTTCGATTTTTAGGAGATAAATAATACTTATTTACTAAGAATAATATGTATCAACTAATAGAGTGAATAAATTAAGGTTTAAATTAATATTATTTATATTTGTTATTGATAGTATAAATAATTATACATATAATAAATACATTGAATAAGTAACATTTTTAAAATAATTTTGCTGTGTTTAAAGAAAGCCAATACTATTAATTAATTTGATCATGAAATTAATTTAGTATTCTAATAATATTTTCACTACATAAAATTTATCAATGATAATAAATTCACAATTATTGTCCTAATGGTACACATTTGCAGGTGATAGAGGTTATTAATGGCACAATAGGCAAGGGGAATGTCCTGGGCAAACTAAATTGACATTTTCTATCACCAGGATCCCAATCTTCAGGATTTTCTCCTAGAGGGAAGTCAAAAGACAATGATAAATGTATTTTCTGTCAGCAATCCATATACAGAACATGTAACTTTAAAATTGTTTGATTTTCCTGTAGTTGATTTTGTTATATTTACTGTGTAGATAATCACATCCTCCTTACTGTCTCTCCCTTTTTCATGCTTAAGAGATTTATTTTTATTTTATGTTCTTTACATAGGTCAGAATATTCAGTACCATGTCAAATAGTAGTAGTGGAACTGAAAGCTTGGTCCCTGTCCCCAATGCCAATCAATGCCAATTTAATAATGAGGACACGGTTTTTGAGAAAAAGGAAAAAGAAAGTTTATTGTTTTGCTAACAAAGGACAAACAGAGGAGACTCTTGTCTCAAAGGCTGTGACTCTCTCCATCAGAAGGGACAGGGGATTCTAAAGGGTTACATTCCAGGTATGCTCTGATAGTGGGTTCCGGGGTGCCCTGATGACATGTTAGGAGTCACTTGTTAATTTGGGAGATATTGGCTTCCCAGATCCTCAGCAGGCATCTCCTTCCTATAGTGGTTGTGCTCAAGGGCAGTTAACTAGTGGAAGAAAAGATAACACTGTCTCCCTAATCTTGTTAGAGAGGAGGAGAGAGGGGAAGAGAGAAAAAAATATTTGGTGAAGGGACCACTGTTACAGTAGTGATAGCAGATATAATTTTTTTTCTCTGATATCAGAGGGAAACTTCAATTCAAAATTTCATTTACTATTCATGTTGCTATGTGTATATTATTGAGATATCCAACTATAATCATTAATACATGCACTTTCTCATAATTTTGTCAGCTACTATTTTTTATATTCTTTTGGAGTGTCTGCAATTGACTCCATAAATATCTGTGATTACTTCATCTTCCAGATTTAATCTTATTACTAACATGTAGCATCTACTTTACTCATAAAGTGTGGTTTATCTCAAATTCTATTTTCTGTTACTATTGATTAGTTTAACTCATTTAGAATTTATGTTTACTTTGCTGTATTTCCACTTACTATACTTTTCATTATTTAGTTTCTTTCTCCTTTTATGCTTTGCATTGAATAATTCAAACTTTTCTGCAGTTTTGAAAGTATTCTATCTACAGTATGACTATTGCATTTGACTTATTAAGAACCATAGTTTAAATAGTTTTTCACATAAATATTTTAACTTTCTCAGTATCTATATGTACCACCAAAATTAGAAAAATAAGCAGACTCTCTGCTTTTGTTCTAGCATCACATCTAAACCCTCCCTTACCTGCCCTAGATATAATCTAGTGTTTTAGTTTTAGGTTGTCACAAATTGCTTTTGTTTTCATTCTTTTTTTTTTTTAAAGAACTTAACTAAATTTTTCATGCATGCTTATATGTGTATGTGTGTTTTCTAATGGATGTTTTTCTCTTCTTCCTTGAGCAATTTTTTAAAAAGTATTTTTAAAATTTTTTAAATCCAATATTATGTTGGAAAATATCTTTGGGTCAATCTCACATTTAACTGCTATCTTATTTTGCTGTGGGAGACTTGCTTTGAAGTACTTTCACTTAAAAATGGAAATTATTGGTAAATGGATGAACTGGAGAATATCATGCTAAGTGAAATAAGCCAATTGCAAAAAACCAAAGGTCAAATGTTCTGTCTGATAGGTGGATGCTATCCCATAACAAGAGAGGCTAGGGAAAAGAAGAATATAAGTTCATTGGATTAGACAAAGAGGAATGAAGGGAAGGCAGAGAGGATAGGAATAAGAAAGACAGTAGAATGAATCCGACATAACTTTCCTATGCTCATATGAATGAATACACGACCAGTGTAACTCCACATCATCTACAACCATGAGAATGGGAACGAAATTAGAATGAGTTGCACTCCATGTATGTATAATATGTCAAAATACACCCTACTGTCATGTATATCTAAAATCAACAAACAAAAAATTAAAAATTTTCAAAAAAAGTTCCAAGTATGCTGAAATTTCCCTTTCCCATTGGATACGCTTAGGAAATTTGGGGTAAAGAGAGAAATCTATGTGACTAAACCATCTTCTCTGACCTCTTCAAACTGTAATCACTAACTGTAAAATTTCATTCATTCAAACTTAGAGAAAAAATAAACCAGAATTTTAAAAGTTTAAAAAATATTTTGTAAAAAATGGAAAATATTGGCCAGGTGTGGCGGCTCATGCTAATTATCCCAGAGACTTGGGAGGCTAAGGCAGGAGGATCACAAGTTTATTATGTTCTCAGTAGCAAGACAGAAAATGGTTATATCAAATGTGTGTGTGTGTATGTGTGTGTGTACACAAGTCACCCAAGTTGTTTCCATACATTTCATTCCAGTAGGCACTGTAGTCCTTGGGATTCTAGGAAGAAAGGTGTTGAAGTGTGTGTGTGTGTGTGTGTGTGTGTGTGTGTGTACCAAATAACATAGGTGTGCAATAGGTTGTACCATCTAGGTTTGTGTTAGTACACTCCATGATGTTTGCAAAATGACAAAATCAATTACTAATGCATTTCTCAGAACACATCCTCATCGTTAAATGATGCATGACTATATGCACAGGTTAAACAAAGGGAAAAGAATTCTCACAACCAACACAACACTGTTTACTTAAGTTAGCAAATTATATTCTGTCTTTGATAAGTTTCCACCTAAACATTTTTTTTTTGACTTGAAATATGGGAGTTATTAGGTCTTCTGAAACTATGGGCCATTCATAAGCCATGGTCAACACAAATGACAAATAACCCCCCCCCCACACACACATAGATACACATGAAAATGTATATGAAAATCTGGCCTCTGAGGTTTCATTTGAGTGTAGATTCATTTCTTTAAATTGCAAAGTTAATACAGAAAGAAGAAAAGGATAAGAATCTACCAACTAGGCTATGCTGCCAACTTTTTCATGTATTCTTAGGCCATGTTTTGGACTTCGGGGTTCTCAGGATATGGCATCAGAACATTGCCTGCCAAGGCTTCCAAGTCGATTCTATAACTTTCATTCTAATAGACACTATAATCCTTGGGATCTCAGGGAGAGAGACACTCCAAGGAGCTGGATAGCATGGTGTGTACCGCCTTGCTGAGCCAGGCCATGGTGTTTTGCAACCCTGAGCTGGAGGTCTGTCACCTCTTCCCTGGAGAAAGAGCATTGGGTGACTGTCACAGTTGCCGTTGGTGAAAGGAATCATGACTTCTGGGTTCTCATCAGTGATGTAGGCTGACAGGAAGCAAAACAAATATATGACTCATGTGTGCGTCCTCATTGTGGTATCACATCTCTAAATCTCTAAGGCAGCTAAAGGAAAAGAAGCAAAACAAGAATAAAGACTCAGCTGGAAATTACTTTGTCTGATCCCTTTGGAAAACATTAGAATACAATCACACCACAGAGAGACTGACCTAGAGGCCAAGGGCTAGCTTTCCTTACCTTCACAGAGGGAGGAGAGCTAGCTAGGTACTTCCCAAGCAGGCAGGTACTTCCAAGGGCAATTCTTCAAAAGAAGGGCAATCACAGTTTGAGTTGTTATTAGCCAGAATGATAGGTGCACTGGATCTGAGAAGTCCACAGCATTCACTACAGTCCTACTTTGTCAATCTTCTTGCAAGTACCCAGTTGTACTTTCCTTCTTTGATCCCTAACCTTTTCCAAAATGTTCCAAAATTTTATTCACTAATTGTAATTCTGCCACTGTGGAACGTGGCAGATGTGAGAAGGAAGGATGAGTATCTCTTGGAGTCCCTCCAGCCCGACTGAAGTATTACTATCTGTTCTTTACTTCTAGTAAGGTTCCCTGACTCAGCTGACTATGCTTATCCTGCCTTATAAGCAACAGGACAGGTAATGATGTGTACCTAGGACAATTATAGAAAATAAAAGAGTAGAACTTGCAATTGTTATCTTTTCCAGGCAATCGTTGCTCTAGGTCCTCTCCTATCTTATGCTTCAATTTTACACACATACTGAATATATCTGCCTTCCCAAATGAATGATCACAGATTTTACACTACATTTTCAGAACCCTCTACCATCCTCTTACTTCTGCAGTACCTTGAGTGTTTAGAAGGTTTGCTCTTGTTAATCCATCATCTTTGTGAGATACTTTTTAATAATGAAAAAGAACCTCTTTGATGTTAAAAAGTCTGTAAGAATATAGCTTTTACAGTTTTAAAAAGATATACTGTCCTCAGAGTAAGCATCTCATTGCCATTACACGAATCCTACAAATTTGATATGCCTATCAAATATATGTGCATATGTGTGTGTGCATGTGTGTTCTCTCAGACGTACAGCTACGTAATGTCATTTAGCCCTGAGTTGCAGAGAAAGCTTCTGATGTTTTAAATTTGGGGAAGAGAAGAAAAAAATCTGTTTATTTTGGGGTTTTGTTAGGGATATTTTTTCTTTTTTCTTTTGAGTTTAAGATGTCTGTAACTCTGCTGTAACTCTGAGATTAAAAAACAAGTTTGTGGCTCTTAATGTTTTTCCTCATAGGATGTGATTGTTGAAGAACATGCACCAAAAGTTACTTTCAACTGTTCAATGGTTTGCTGAATCTTATTGCAATTTTTTCTTGGCTGTTAAAAATATATATATATATAAAATATGAGACATTGTGTGTATATATATGTATGTACATATATATGTATGTATATATATATACATTACATGCATCCTATTTGATATGATATATACATATATATGTATAAACATATATATATAGTCTCATATTAGCTCCCAAATTTCTGACTATGGAGGAAAACAGATCTGAAATGCATATTTAAAATCTAGTTCCAGCAGTATACAAATAATTTTATTAAAGCTACATAAAAATAATTCTGGCAGCCTACCTAGAAAAACAATTTCTATCACATCACTGTGAACCAAAAGATTAAAGCATCAAAGAATATCGTTAGCCATATGAATCTTTGCCTCAGCCTTTAAGGTTAATAATGAGAGGCTTTTAAAAATTTATTTGTAGTGATTTTGAATGTTTATGTTGATTGAAACTTCTAATTAGCAAATGCCAATATATTCTTGGTAATGAACCTGGTGCCACCTTCTACAGTAAAAATTATGATCTTAATTCTTCCCCAAATTTTTCAAATGCAAATAGCAACTCAGGCCTTTTAATAATTAAAAACATGCATTTCAAATGTGAGAATATGTAAAATCAAACCTATACAGGTATGTGTTCTCTCTATTGACAATTTATTCTGATACAAATAAGCACTATCAAAAATAGTAGTACAAAAATGTGCTACATTGCATCCATTACTCAATATGGCAGTTCACTGGGCCCAATAACCTTTGAGAAAGAATCATTTCCTAAAAATTGTAATTACTAATTACAGGTAATTATATTCCCCAAATAACTAAAATATGCCATTGTAAAAATTTCAAATTAAATCAGTATGTCTAATTTTGGGAACAATAAAATATTATTAACTTTAGTTTTAAGTAGAAAGGATGAAATTTAGATCTTTTCCCACCACATTTTACAAGTACCACATCCCTAAAGTTTATTAAAGAGGATAGGAATCCCAAGACCCTTTTATTCAATGTTCAGTTAATCAGAAGTACTCCAAAATTGGGCCATCTATTCAAAGTGAAGTTGCTTTACAAGTTAATCAGTTACAAGTGCATTGAAATATAAATCTTGGCTATTTACACTAATAAATAAGTGATCTGACAATGCATACTTGAAAAATTATAAGTATGTAAACATGGCTTCCCTTTCAGAGGGAAGCCCTTGATTCCAATTGTGCAATCATGTGAGCACTCCATGAACCAAAGGACCAGATGATGGCCTTTGTTAAGCTAATCTAACTTATTTTTACTAATGAGTTTGGACAAATGATCATCTTTAAGTTTAAATGTTGAATGACAGGATTAAAGTTTTAAGCCACCACGTTTATACTCACCAAAATCTACAGACTTCTAAAAGCAAAGTCTGCAGAGTGATATGGCTTAGGATCTGAAGTCCACATCCTCAGGCACTTCTCATGAATAATGAAACTGGAAACAAACTTCAAAGTCCATCTATTTCAATGCCCTTGGTCTTTTCCCAAACTGGACAGTTAAAATAAAGAGAGGTCTATTTCTAACGTATAATGTCTAATTCAAAGATAGTTTCACTTTCATTTCAGAAACTTTTCAAAATAATTCCATAAATATGTTAAGTGAAAATTTAAATAATGACTAAAACCTAGTCAATTTAAGTTGAAATTTGTTGTGATTTTATTTCTACATTTAAATATTGGCTAATATCCTTTAATAAAATGCAAAATAATGTTGTTATATAAAAAATTAAACCTTCATTGAGGAAAAATTAAATTAAAATATCTGGAATTCCACTGTTAAAACTGTCACTACTTGATATGTATATTTCTATATTAAACCATATATAAAGATATATAAACTTTAGGATTAAAAAGTGGGATGTAGGAATAAAAATGTGACTAAATAAGATGTAGACAAAAATCTACATATTATGTTGCATCTGTTTTTTTTCATTCAGATTATATTGTGAACATTTTTCATCTAAGATTTATTTTCCTAGAATATAATTTCAATTGCTGTGATATGCCCTTTTATGTATACACTATAATTCTTTTAACAAAATCCTTTACTGTTAGTCATTTACAAATTTTTCATGTTTATGTTTTCATGTTTTTATGTTTCAAATGTAAAAATGGAATGTCAGAAAGGCAGTCAGAAGGGAAAATAGAGCAGAATGAAAAGTTATACATTAGCACCCCAGCCTATGGATGTGGCAGATCCAAAGTCCATGCACCTGAACAGCTCTTTGACAAACAGGAGGTGGGGAAGGGGTCAGCCTGACCAACAGAGATAGAAATCTGTTAAGAAATAGTATTTAGGTCAAGAAGAGCTGCATGTGTGTCAGAATGCATTCACCTCGGGGAAGGCTTTCCCACCACAAGAGAACAAAGGAAGGTGGGAACAACTAAAGTTATATTTCTTTAAATAACCCAAGAGGAGACAGTAATACCCAAGCAACATTTGGGAAGACTGTATACCCCATAATACTCAGTCAATTAGGAACGAGGAGAGGGATCTTGCACACTAGGGGATAATCTGTGTATACCTGCTCCCAGTAGACACATGGTCTTGTAAGACACTGAGTCTTGCAAGATAAAGCCTCACTTTTTACTGTATCTTGGGTCTCTTGGTCCATTCTTTGAGTTTGAACAGGTGAACATGTTTCTTACATCTGAACAAGGGACAGAAATATTAAAACATTTCCCTTGAAAATATTTCCCTCAGAAGTTCAGTTGACCTTATGAACAGATGTTTCCATACTTACTGAACTGTTCCTTTTTGTTTTGTTTTGTTTGATTTGGTTTGGTTTGGTTCTAGGGATTGAACCCAGGAACCACTTTACCACTGAACCACATCTCCAGAACTTTTTTATTTTTTATTTTGAGATAGGGTCTTGCTAAGTTGCCAGATATGGCTCAAACTTGCAATCCTCCTGCCTTAGTCTCCTAAATCTCTGGGGTTACAGGCATGCACCACCACATCCAGCCTTACCTTCTTCCTTTACACATCGCCTTTTTCTCATTGCTTCCCATCAGTTTCCCCTCCAATCATAAAGAAGTCTATGAGATAATCAAGCTTTTTGCTACACCTACACACTATATAATTTAAAACTTCTGCATGTGTATTTTGCTTCAAAATGTTATCATAGATAGAATAAAAGGCTGGGGCCAAACCCAGGGCCATATGCATGTTAGGTGATCCATCACTCTACCACTGAGCTGCATTCCGCAGTCCAGGAAACTTTTTAAAAGACCATAAGGTCTCTGTCACAACTCCTCAACTCTGTCCCAGTGTTTAGAAACAACCACAGATGATATATAAATGAATGGATGATGCTGTGTTTTAATAAAACTTTATTAACAAAAATAGGTAGTGGTGAGATTTGGCCTGTGGGTTGTAGTTTATCTTCTGTGTACTGATCTCCCTTTCGAATTCAACTTTATAAAAACTCAATCACAACAATGTCTCTTATTGGACAAAACCCAACATCTACATTTCTCTATTTTTCAGAATAATTTCTATAACTCCATCTATAGAAAGTATGAACAAAATCAAAGTGACTTCAACTCTCATTTCCCTCCCTCCTTTTCTTCTTCCCTTCCCACCCCCTGCTCTTTCTTTCTAATAATCCCATGGTAGTTCTCAATGGCTTCTGTTTGCTTTGTGTGGGAGCTGATTTGTGCTTACTAGATTGGCCAGTCTTCATCAAATACACATATCTATGGAATTTGTCACCTCTTGAGTTCTTCAGTGGTGGTCCCTAATTTTCCAGTCTGACATTCCAGATAGTTCCTAAATCACGGAATTTGTTCAAACTTAGGGAGTCACTGGGCTTTCTACTCTGGTCCCACTGGGAGATAGGACATGTCCAAGTACAGCATATTCCTGGCCTTTTCCATGCTCAACAATGACTCTTCGTGTGTGGTACAGAACATATCTCACATTTCTCTAGACCAGTCAGAAATGTGTCAAGGCTAATTTTGTTCTCATTACTGTAACATACATTATTAATTTATACCACAGACTTATTTATGGGATATTTGCATAGTCTTGTCCCCACTGAGTGTTTAACATAAACACTCAGTACTATTACTTAGAATGTTGAAAAGACTTTGCTGTGAAATGTATAACAACTGCATGGATATGTTCCAAAATGTCTGATTTCTCACATCTTGCAAATAACAAAATCCAAACCAGATTTATATTAAGGAAATTATGAGTCAAAATCAATTTTATGCCTAACTTAAATCCTCTACAATATTTGACAAACAATGGAAACTACATGAAAATAGAATATTGTTGTAATACAATTTTCTAATGTTCCAAAATTTGATTTTACCCACATATTAGAAAATTATATGGATTTTAAGAATAAAATTTTGAACATTCAACCACTCATTTTCTACTTATTTTTTTCATAAGTATGTAGCATGTTTATGCATCTCGTATTTTAAAACATTGCCTCCTGCATATACACTTGAAGCTATTCCTCTACCTCTGTCCCTCTTCTGCTAAGTTTCTTGAAATAGTCATCAATTTCACTACCCATCCCACTTGTCCCACTCTTTCTTCAATCCACTGCAACACAGCTTTCTCTCCTATGATGCCCCTGAAACCACTATTGTCGAGGTCACTGGTGAATTTGTTTTTGATAGGTCTTCTGAAGAATTTTCACCATTTGTTGACAACTCCCTCCTTGAAACACTTTTTTCCCACTGATTTCTATAATCTGAACCTCTTCTCAAATTTATTTTAAAGGTTGTGCCTGTCTTTTCCATGTTAAATATTTCCTCAAGGTTTAGTCACCTCCTCTTCTTGCTCTGCACATACTCTACCAGTGATCTTATCAGCTCCCACAGTTATAAATCTTACCCTTTGGGGCTACATTTCTTTGCTGAGCCTCAGACTTGTATACATGCCTGCTTATTGGATAAGGCCACTTTGGTGGCTTCTGGGCTATTTAAGCTAAGTATGTCCAAAATTGAACTTACCTTCACCTTTCCTCTAACCAGCTCTTCCTATGTGCTCCTTTCCTCAGTGAATGACACCACCATTCAACTAGTTGCAAAAGTCAGAAACCTGAGAGTTCCCCTTGACTCCTTCCTATTCTTCAGTCTTCCATCAAAAATTAAATTTGGAGCTGGACTGAGGATGCAGATCAGTGATTGATCACTTGCCTGGCAGGTGTGAAGCCCAGGATTTCACCGCTAGTGCTGCAAAAATTTAAAATAAAATAAAAATTTTGTTTAACCTACCTCCTAATAATTTTTCAGATTTTTTCTCTCTTCTCTATGACCCCACCACTCTTCTAAATCACCTTACTCACTCACTTGGTCAGCTTTTAACTTGCTTATATTCCTCCCCCTCCCCCTCCAAGTCATTCCTTACAATGTAGCAATGTATTATCGGGATCACTGGATGCCCTGCTTTAACATGTCAATGACTTTCTGATGGTTTGGGGACCTTAGGAGTGACTCATACAATCCTTCATATCTGTTTAGCCTTGGTTTTTGCCATTTTGACTTTATATACTAAGCACAATCCATACTGACCTATATTACAAGGATTCATAATATAATTCTTTTAGTGTCTCTCCATTCTTTCAGAAACATTTTTAGCTATCTCTACTTCTCAGTAGCTTCTGACCATTTTTTAGTTTTAACTTATGTATAATATCCACCGGAAATTCTTTCTTAAGCCCATCCCATCCTTCAGACTGGCTAAATATTCCTGCTGTGAGCTCCCATATCACCATATTTTTTTCTAAAATTGCATATCACACTTCAAGTTATTACCTGTTTGGTGCCCTTTTTATCCTGCTAATTTTTTCCCCATTTTGAATGTATTTTTTCCTGCTAAATTTTAAAAGGAAAAAGATGCACATGGTTGGATAACATTATTCATATACACTGTATGAATAAACAGTAATGGAGAGACAAACAAAATGTTGTTCAACTTCATAAAGTTAATGATTTAATAAAAGAAAAGTATTAAATTAATAGATTCAATTAAAGCACACTTCTGAGAAAGTTTTATTCAAATAAAATTAAGTTCTTTGAAACAAAGACTCTTGGAACTACTGAAGGGTTTAATCAGAGAAGGGGCCTGACATATATCATTTAAAAATATTTTCTATTCTTCTTTCTGCTACATTAAAGAAAAAAAAGGAAGCAACAATGGAAATAGAATCAGCTGATAAAAGATTGTTCCATTACTGTAGGTGGTAGCCATGAAAACACATTTACCTGATATTTACCTCCTTAGTAGTTCAAGTTCATGATGATAGGATTCCTTCCCATTTTTCCCCTGAGATCCTCTTCAGATAAATGAATGGACCAATATTCTTCCAACATCTATCCTATTTACCTACTCATATCTTATTATATGAAACAAAAACCTTCAAGTTAAAACAATGTGAAGATCTTGACAAGAAAGAAAGAAGTGAGAGTGGGAAGGAAGAAAGGAAGGAAGGAAAAGAAAAAGAAACAGACTCTTGCGAAATCTTTGAATACCTGACAAGGTCCATTTTAGAGTGGTTAGTTCCATTCCAAGTGTTCTCTTCTGGCATTTAAATTCTTTCTTTAAAGCTAGAAATAAGGAAGCAACTTGTTTCTGCTCATTTTCAATTTTCTCTCACATAAGATCTCAGGGGCTTGAGTTGCTTCTGGAAAAGCCCCATAGAAGCTTTTTCATAGCCCTTTTCAGTTGACCAGATAAATGTTAAAGGCACAGCTTGGGGGCTTAGCATGATGCTTTATGATGCCCAGAAAATATACATTGTCACAGGCAATTATCTTCTGTGATGTATCTGAAATAAATATTCACTTAAGAATTACAAGAGAAAGGCTTGAGAAGAGCTGTTATCATCAAACTAACTCCTTGGAGGGTAAAAAGAGGAACAGGATCAGAAAGGAAGAGAGAAAACATTGTTTTTGTTTGTACTATGCACTGTGTCTACTTGCCATCAATAGAATTAATGGCAGATAAGACTCCAGAATCTAAGAATGCCTGGGGAGATAGACACAGACTGCTTTCACAACAGGTATCACAATATTTGACTGCTACAATCATATTTTTAAACACCTTCTCACAATACGTTACAATAAACAAAAGCTAGTTCTCCAGAGAGAAGAAGCTATATCAAAGGGGGAAAATACTCACCACCGTAACAATTTTAATTATGTGATGTGTGAATAACCAGTTACCAATTGACCTGCACAATGTTGAGGTCAGTGAATCCCAAAAAGAGTATTTTGCAGATGTACGTTTTCTTCCTGGGGGAAGTCATTAATGAATTCCTTTTTTCCCAATTTAATGGTTGGTGTTGTCTTTCCCATTTGCATGATTGATCTATGTTGGAAAGTTTTCTCTCCAGAATATTCAATATCAAGATGGCTGTTGCTTTGCTTTTTGTATTCTCCCTTTAAGAAGGATACTCAACCTAAAATATTTACCACCTTCTCCTTCCTATTTTGTTATCCTCTTCCCCCTTTCCTCTTCTCCTCCTCTTTCCTTTCCCCTTCTCTTGTGATTTACGTTCATTAAACATCTAAGCTGACATGCTACTTGATACAGTGAATGGGAGAGAAACTTTTCTGTGGAAGCTGTGAGTATTCATATTATCCAGTGTCATACAGGCTATTTTGTATAATTTCTGGTATAGTCACCAGATCATAGATATCATATCATTAGATTCTAACTTCACTGGCAATATGGCTTAGAAGATTATAATATCAATTTCTAATCATTTGGGGCACAAGTTCATCCTAGACAATGTGTTCTTAATGTTGTTTATAAGAACATCTCAGAAAGATAATTTTGTTTTGGTAAATTAAACGTTCTCAGCTGAGCTTCCATAAACAAATAAGTAAAACAAAGAGATACCAGGAAGCTTTATCAAATAATTTTGTCACACCCATTTTGGGGGGTTTTGTTCTTGTCTTTCATTATAAATTTCCTCAAGTTCTATTTCAAATTATTTATTTCTTACAATGATAAAGTAAACAGGATTGTCTCATAATGAATATAATTTTACATCTTGTTCCTGGGATTAATTGTTGATTAAAAAGCTTGTTTGGATCTTTGTAAATCCTTTTTTGTTTCATTATTATAGATACTTGGGAAACATTTATGAAAGAATTCTTGTGCTTTATGGATAATTCCATGTCAGGAAGTTTTCTTCAAATATGTCAATAATGCTTAATAATATGCATACAGTTTTATAACTAGCAAATAACCACCATTAATAACATTCTGTCTGCTTTTAATCAATTTCATAATCACTCATAACTCTTACATAACTCAGATCCAAGCTACAACCATCCTGATTCCTGAAGAAATAATCTTGACCAAAACTTCTAATTTCATAGGAGTTTCATCCTCCCAGTCCTAAAGCTTTGATCAAAACCTATGAATTCTCAAGGGCTAGTACAACCAATCATTTTAATAAGAAAGCTGGATTTCTCCCTCAGAATTCTCCTATCAGTTACTAAGAATATATTTTGTGACTGAGATCTTTTAGATAACTCTATTAATAATGAACTTCTACTATCCAATAAAAACTTAAAAAATTCAAGTGTAACATGTTTTCATAGATAGGAATTTGTCCTCTGGAATACTCAAATCACAGATGGATGAAGTAGTTTCATCTGCCCCAGTTCTGAGTTTGTTCCTCTAGATGACGATCAGTTTAGGTAAAAATCATTATTCCAGCACAGTCAAGAACTTGCACTGCTAAGGCTATAATACACACTCCTATATTTCAAAGTAATGCACAAACATGACAGAGTGCACACTGCTATGGTGTAGAGGAAAAGAATTGGAATAGACCCTGGGCCAGCCTTATTTCTGGCCATGACATAAAAACTGGCTCTATAGCTAAGAGAACATGCAGTTCCTGCAACATAACGCATCAGACAGCCTCACTGCTATTCCTCCTGCACTCCTGGCTCTCAAGCAAAGACTTTAATTTCACTTGCTCTCCACTCTGAAAATACTCTTCCACTGGATCTCTTTTACTTGCATCCATCTTTACTCAAATCACACCTTCACCACTCTGTGAAAATCTACAATCCATTCTACTCTCCCCTTGCTGGTGCAGTCTCTCTGCTACTAGCACATGAGCTCCACAAAAGCAGGAATCGGTTGTCTATGTAAATCATTTTTGCTACTTCCTCTATTCACCCAAATGTTTCCCTCTCTCTCCGTGACTTCCTGACCTAGCATTTCCCATCCGCTCACATTACTGATCTTGCTCTTCCTCTAGCATGATGGCCAGGCCCTCAGTCCCTGTTCTTTATCTAGCTCATTAGTTAGTGCTTTTATGTCTTCATTGCCTAACTGTCCTGCCTGAATCACATCATCAAGAACTTTAAACTTCCTTAATAAAAGTCCCAGACAGCTTCTATTCATTTTCAGCTCTGCTGATCTCCAGTACCTGGAAAACTTTTCCACATTTCTACTCCTGATTCCCAAACATTGAAATTGAAGTCATAAAATTGTGTATATGGGGACCGCTGAAACATCTACCTAATCTAACTGTCCTCTTCCAGCAATTCACCATTTCTTTTACTACCTCTTTGTTAACTCACTCTCTAGCACTTGCTTGGACCGTTTTTTTTCTTCCTCAGCCACTCAGTCTCACCACCCAGTCTGGATCTTGCCTACACAGCAACTCAGAAGGCAAATCTGTCACAAAATCACTCATGTAACGTTTCCTCCAGTTCAGACCAAATCCATGTTTATAGACCCCTCGATTTTCCTGTATTTTTCAGGTGCTTACTTGCTATAGTTTGTATGTATACTCTCCCCAAAACGGCCTGTGTGTTAAAGGCTTGGTCCCCAGCACATGGCACTATTAGGAGGTGATGCCTTGTGGAAGGGTAATTGGGGACCTGTCTTTAAAGAGTATATTGGGCCCTTTGTGGTTTCTCATCTTTCTTCCCTGGCTCTTCTTGTTTCTCCATTTTTGCCTCCCAGCTGCTATGAGGTAAATAAAGCTCCTCCATTTTGTGCTCCCTCCACGATATATTGTGCCATCACTGGCCCAAAATAATAGGACCAAGTAACCAAGGACTGAAACAAGCCAAAATTAGGCTTTCATCATTTTAAGTTTACTATCTCAGGTATTTTGTTATAGTAACAGAAATTGACTAAAATAGTCAGATTTTTGTCATTGTGACCAGAAGACCTAGAGGAGAAAAAATTTATTTGGAGCTCATGGTTTCAAGGTCTCAGTCCATAGATGGCTGACTCCATTCCTCTGGGCCTCAGTCAGGCAGAACATCATGGTGGAAGGGTGTAGTGGAGGAAAGCAGATCAGGTCATGTAAATAAGGAAGCAGAGAGAGCTCCACTTACCAGAGATAAAATACATACTCCAAAGGCACACCCCCAGTGACTTAAAGCCCCATCCTTCTTCCAGCCACACCCTATTTGCCTACAGTTGCCATCCCTATCAGTGGATTAATGCATTGATTAGGCACATAGCACAATTATTTTACCTCTAAACTTTCTTACATTGTATCACACATGAGCTTTGGGAACACCTCACATCTAAACCAGAACACTAACATATCATTCATCTTTTACTCCTTTACAGAAGAAGAGATGTCCTCCTTGCCAAAATCAGCCTCTATATTCTACCTCTCCCATCTCTTCTGAAATTTCATTCCATCATATAAATTCTGTCTCCCAAATCTTCCATCTCTTGTTCTTCTCCTCTAATGACAATTGTGTTCATACTTCCTCAGTCCTGTGTGTTTTTGCTTACTTTAATGTATCTTTGAACTATCTGCATTCAATATTTTCTACCTTTTTGTATCCATCTTCTCATAAACAATTTACTGCTCAAACTTTTGACCATCGTACTTTAAGTCTTTAATATATGTTGTTCTTATCAAATCACATTATAAATCCCATGGCCTTTTCTCAATTCCTATCTACCTTAGTGTTTGTGGCATATACTATCTTTAATCAGTCCTTCAACCCCCCATTTTGTTTCAGCCCAGGGACTTTCCTGTGCTTCCCTTACTCTTCCTCCCACTTCTCTGTGGTTATCCTTTGTGGTTTCTTGTCTTTCTTCCATACTTTGTATAAATATATAGCACAAATATTTATCATTGACCTCCTAGTTTCTGTCACCATTTTTTCCCCTCAGTGATCTTAAGTATTCTCAATGTTTACAAAACTTTTTATTTGTCCACATTGCTATCCTGAGCTCATCAGAGGAAAGTAGATTCTTAGAGCTGAAATAGATGTTGGGGGACACCTTGTCCATCATCCTCATTGAAGAGGTGAACTGATTAAACACACTGACCAGAAAATTAAGAATGAGAATTCAGGATTTCTGGTGTCTTCCATATTGTTAGTACCTTGGAAGTAAGAATTTATCTTCTAGTCTTACTTCTATGAATAACTTGTTTTGGAACATTTGCAAAATCATTTAACATCTCTGAATCTTAATTTTTACTATGTCTAAACTAACAAATTTTAAAACAGCTGCTTCTAAAGTCCTTTCAAAAGTTGGTTTATAATTCTTTGATATCTGCTGTAGAATATCACTACAGGATCACAGTCAATTATTAAAAGCCAAATCATTTCTTTTTCTTCCCAGGGAGATGACAATTTCTCCTTGGGATTTTCTTGTCCTGATCAATGGTACCATCATTCTCTTAGTAACTGACTATAGCAGACTCATTGAGCACTGATACCTCCTTCCTGGTAGAGTCTGAGTCCTTAAAGCCCTGTCTGCTTTCCAAGTTACTCTCAGTTCCAAGGTCTCTTAAGAGGTGCTCTTGAAATGTCTAACACCTTTTGGCACACTTCTATCCTTCCAGTTAGGGCCTTCCTGTTGTCAAGCATGAGCAGAATACAAATTGTGTGAAATCTAAGCACTTGTAATGGCTCCCATCTAGGCCCTCAGGCTAGTGGGCAGGCAAAGAAACAGCTTCATAACACCATCCGGCTGGCTCACCCTGAACTCCAGAGGGCATCCCAGCCCTCCTGGAATTTGGCTCCCTCAAAGACTTTCCAGAGGAATAAGTACCAAAACCCAGTAGTGTTGAGAAATTAATGTCCTGTGGGATGAACTTGGACCAATAAAAGATGGGAAAGAGGAAGTGGCTGGCAGATGAAATCTTCTTCATTCTCCTCTCTATCACATAGTTCCAAGCCAAGGTGATTCCATATAGTCTTTCCAGAAAAGTCCCATGTAATTTAGTAACTATCTGTGTTTCTCTTAAATTTGTTGCTATGTGGTATTTGAGTCCACTCTTTCTTGTATGTCTTTCCATATTTTCCCTTGTTTTTGCTTCTTTGAGATTATATCTCTAAAAAAAATGTTACCATGCATATTTGGCCTCAGGCCTCTGCATTTTAGAAAAACCAGGCCAAAACATGTATCCAGTCATCCTCAGTTCCTCTCTCACCTTCTGTGTAGTCAGTCAATTATCTACCACTGAATTCTGTTTATTTTTCCTTTATAATGTCATTCTCATCTATTCCTTCCTTCGCCTCTTCAGAGTTGACAAGTTAATCCCTACTCTTACTAACTTGAACCTGGAATACTACAAAAATCGGAACCAGTACTTTCTCCTCAAGCCTGAATCCCCAAAATCCATTGCACACTATAGTCAGTTTAATCCACTTAAAAATGCCATCTCCATTTTTTCAACAAACTTTAACATTTCCCCACTGTTTTATTATGATGTCCTGTTATTTTTCTCTGGGAAAAAATAGTCATCATTTTATGACTTATATTAATTGATAAACCTATTCCTCCATCAGGCCTGTATGTTTATTCTTTACTCCAGACAATCATACATAAGACTTTATTATGTCATGAGCAAGCTAACCTCTGAATCATTAAACATATCACTTTTTTCTTGAGGTTCCTTTTTCTATTTTAACACTTACCCTGCTTATTGCTGACATGGCAGCATTTGAAGTTAAGTCAACCTAAACCAAGTCTAAGTAATCATTCTTATGAGTCTTAAACTTGGACAAAGCTTTGTAGTTTATACTATCTCCAGTAAATAATCAGTAAATATTTGTTAAAGAGAAAAAGTGAATGAATGTAGCCCTCATCTTCTCTGATGGAGCAACTCAAACCTTACTTCCTTCATGAAACCTTTCCCAGTCTGCCTTTTCTCTGAGCTCTTCTAAATCCCTTTGGCAATTTCTGTGGAGTCCTTACTAGAAGGTCCTTAATGATTTATTTTCTTGCATTGAAATTATCTCTGAAGGTATGTCTCCCTGCGCAACCATGTAATAAGCTCTTCAAATACAAACATGTTTTAAAATTCTTTGTTTTCTCAAAGTAAATAGAATATTTTCACATAACACTCATACTTTTCTTTATGTTTCAAAAACAATGCTATGTAGTTGTCCTGGAAATTAGGAATTATGGAAAGGTAATGCTTACATAGATTTTACTTCTGAATTTCTACAAATCAGGCAAACTTTGTTGTTGATAATGTCTTTAAAGCTCTGTAGAACTATATACAAAATTATTAAGCAAGTTAGTAAAATAAGTCTGGTTTAATAGTGAATGAAGGAAATTAACAGAATGCTCTGAGTGCGGTGGCGCATGCCTGTAATCCAAGCCGCTCGGGAGGCTGGGGCAGGAGGATCGAGAATTCAAAGCCAGCCTCAGTAAAAGCGAGGCATTAAGCACTTGAGAACCTAAGACCCTGTATCTAAATAAAATACAAAATAGGTCTAGGAATGTGGCTCAGTGGTTGAGTATCCCTGAGTTCAATCCCCAGTACCAAAAAAAAAAAGAAAGAAAGAAAAACAAATTAACAGGATGCTAACAATTATTGATTCTTGAGAAGGGAAAATAGCAAAAGTGAGCTAGGCAACAAGTCCTGATCTCCTCACAGTACAGAAAGGAGGTAGCAAAGGAAACACAAAATTGAGAGGTAGGTGACAAAATAAATGCTCTAAGACTCAAAATTACAAAGTCTGGGACTTGGGGGGACTTGAGGATAGGTTACCATAGTAGAAAATGAACTTGGAGTTTCCTAACCCTCACTCCAAATCTGGGGTTGAGAATCAGGATGGACAACGGAGAGAGAGAGGGATCCAGGGAGAAAGTAGAAATTCTCTTAAGCTCACTCACTTAAAAAAATTTGGAAAGACAGACAAAATTTAAAGTGTGAAGGTAATAGCAGGGTTCCTTAAAACAGAGGCAACAGCTGAAAACCAAATCATGAAAAGAAAACTGAGCAAAGGGTCCTCAGCCATCTTATGCAGCCACAGCCAACAGATTACAACCTTAAATCAACAAAATGTTTTCCCAAGTCCAGACAGCTGCAAATTAAAGCAGAGAGAAGTCTTTTCAGTAGGACTCATTAAGCATCCAGCCAGAAAGAACTTCTAGAAGGACCACTTCTAGCCAAAAAACACTGAAACACCCTCTCCATGAATAAGGGGGATAAACGGGCTGGTGGGGACCTATGCTGGGAACTGCATCCAATCCTGCTCAACCTCTGTGTCCCAGGCAAAGGTGAAAAGCTCAGCACAGTACCCACTTGACTCAGAGACAGCAATAAAGCAGCTTTGTCCCCAAACAGAGGAAAGTAGATTCACCAGGCCTGGACCACTGACATTGGGGAAGGCACTATGGGAAACCTAGGGACAGATCCCAGGATTGTAGGGCCATACCAGAGGGAAGCTGCCTGAATATCTAGTAACATAGAGACCAAATTCCCAGATAGGGGTAGTGGTGATCAGAAGGCTATTCAAGTTCCCAGAATAGACCCGCAAACATAAGCTGATGGCACCCACAAAGATAGCCAGATGGATATCAGTTAAGGTAGAAAATTACCAGAGTCAAAATAATAGGAAGTGGCTGCTCCTGGACATGACAGGTGCTCAGCCTAACCTGTGATCACAGCTGGCTAGTGAAAGGGCATTGTTTGAATACTTTCAGGACCTTGAATCAGAGGGGATCAATGCCTGCCATTCAAAACCTGGTAGTGGAAACTAGAGTCCAGATAAACCACCTGAGTCCCTTCACTACAGTACCCCAGAGAGCAGTGTTGGCCAGGGGAATAATTCTGTACCTCAGAACACCTATAGAAAATTCAAAGTTTCTGTGCTCACATACCGCCACGAGGATCTTCAATACCATGGAAAGGATCCTATGGAGGGGAGCAGGTACACAGTGACCCACAGCAATCACAGGGACACTCCAAAGCCTCCATCTTGAACTCCTACACACAATACAAACAGCCAAGCCACAACACTGCATCCTCCAAGCAGTTAGCTGCAGGCCCCATGAGCTGACAAAGCGGCTGGCAGAAGGTTCATAGCAACTAGAGAATTGGCTCCTATGTCCTGGCAACTCTGGAGAGATCCACAGCCAAAGACTGATGGACATCCACTAAATGTCCTAACACCCATGAAATTCAAACCAAGCTTCAACATGAATATTCTTCATTTTGACATGGTTTACTATAAATAATGTCAGTTTTAATCATATAAATAACTCTTTAACTTGAATAATAATTGTTAACCCAACAGCCAATATTGTACCTTCAACCCATTTGATTGTATCTCATCTAGTAGTTTAAAATATTCATTGAAATCAGTCTTCCTATCTTTGTTTTCCTAGCTTGAGTTTATACGTGCTCCTCTTTCCCCCGCTCATCCTCTTGCGTTACTTGCTACTACATCAAATATGTACCATTCATCTATTTCTCCTTTCTACCTTGGCAGTAAATTATTCTTTTACATCTTGTCCTTCTTCCTTTCTCTATTTTTCCCTTACTATTTTTGCTCAATCTTTCTTCCTCTCCTTTATTTAAAGTTATGCTAAATTTACTAAATTGAGCAGCTAACTTTTGACCTATTCAAGAACTTCATTACAAGTTTATACCTAAATTTGAGGACCCATGGAGAACAATAGTAGCAAGTTTTTGTTTTTTATAAGGTTGAATAGAACAAGGCTTGTCTCTGAAGTAATTATAGTAAATCAGATTCAGTGGCATATCTTTTTTTTTCTTTTTTCTTTTTTCTCCTTCTCCTTCTTCTTCGTAATGAGGATTGAACTCAGGAGCACTTCACCAATGAATCATATCCCCAGACCTTTTTTGTATTTTATTTACAGACTGGGTCTCACTGAGTTGCTTAGGGCCTTGCTAAGTTACTGACCCTGGATTTGAACTCATGATCCTCCTGCCTTACCTTCCTGAGCCACTGGAATTACAGGCATACACCACTATGCCTAGTTATAGTGGCATGTCTTCAAGTGTTACGGATATTGGGATCAGCTGAGGTCACACACTGACTTAAAATATCTTTATCTGGATATTCACTCAAACCAGGGCTTTTAAGAGAAAGAAGATCACAAAGGAGTCCTTCACTTAAAGGAAGTGAGAACTATACCAATAGATGGGTAGACATATAAATAATGTGAAAAAGCAAGAGAACAAACCATACCAAAGAGTTCATGATGTTTAAACAACTGACTTCATTGATACCACAGTAGAGGAAAAGTCAGAGAAGGAATTTATAAAGTTCATAGTTGAAATGTTCTATGAGCTAAAACAGGATGAAAGGAGTGAAATCAGATAGAAAATATGGAAATGGAAGATCACTTCAATAAAGATACAGAGATTCTGAAAAAGAACCAGATGGAAATCCTGGAGTTTTAAATAAACAGTAAACTCCCCTGGGTAATAAAGGAACAGAAGAACCAGAACCAGCACAGTGCTGTAGCTGAACCATGCACCATGATGGATAGGGGACAAAACTTGCCTCTAACACTTAGATTCTGAGCAGGGTCTCAGAATTAAACTGAAATGATACAGATCAACAGGAGCAAATCATACAAATATTATTTAACATTTCTATGTGTTCACCTTTATGGGAAAATAATGAAGACTCAGGGAAATAGCTAAGATTGAGAACTTACATACTTATTTTTTTTTAACAAAAAACAGAGAATGACAAATTTGTGGAGAAGAGACAAGCAAAGGAAAAGGAATTTAAGCCCCTAGGAATGGTAACAGCGGCAAAGTGATTAAAAAATACGTGAGAGAAACTAATGGAAGATAAGGGGGTATTTTAGTAGATTTGTTTGCACAGTTCCATTTTGGCACCAATTACCAGTTTCCAATGATATAAATATTCTTCCCTTCTTGGTATTGAGGGGCCATCTTTTTTTTTTTTTTTGGTACTGGGGATTGAACTCAGGGGTACTCAACCACTGAGTCCCATCCCCAGCCCTATTTTGTGTTTTATGTAGAGACAGGATCTCACTGAGTTGCTTAGCACCTCGCCATTGCTGAGGCTGGCTTTGAACTCACGATCCTCCTGTCTCAGCCTCCCTAAGTGCTGGGATTACAGGCGTGAGGCACCACGCCCGGCTATGAGCCACCGCACCCAGCTGAGGGGCCATCTTTTGTCTTGGAAATGCGATGGCATGCTTTTAGGTAGACTAGAAAGACCAGAGACTTCATCTTGCATCTGCTGTTTCTTGAGTACCTTCAGCTCAAAAATAATCAACAAGCACATTTTGGGTGCCATGTTCTTAACTCCTTCACTGACGACTGAGTATTCAGTTCAGGGTATCACAAGGCTGGAATCAAAATGTAGGCTGGGCTGACTTCTTGTCTGGAGGGTCTGTGGAAAAACCTCAGTAAAGGTATATTTTTGCTTTTGGCAGAACTCAGTTTCTTGGGGTTTTAGAACTAAACTCCTTCTTTACTGTCCATCAGTCAAGGACTACTCATTATCTAAAGGCTGCTCACATTCTTTGATATATGGCCCTTACATCTTCAAGACAGAAATGGAGCCATGAATTCTTGTCTTTCTAATCTCTGACTGCAACCTTCTTTTTTTTATATATATATACACGGCTTAATGGGAATTGTGAACCTGCTGAAAGCCCCATGCTACATTCCAAAGTCCACAGTAAGTCATTTAAGTTTATGGCTCTCCAGTGTGGCTTGGTTTGTCCTGTTACTGTGTACATTTATAGTTGCAGTGCAGCTATTCCAATGTGATAATTATGAAGGATGTACGAAACAATCCTCTGAGTTGATATTTCCTAAAGAAATGGATGTACATTAGCTAGTCTCTTGATCACCTTTGGATACTTATGATTCACTCTTTGAAAAATAATGACCATTTTCTTTCATTTTATTATATCACATGTTTTTCAAATATCCATCACAGTAAGTCCTATGAACATTAAACAATAAATATTGGTCTTTTTTATACAAACTGTCCCATCTGTTTTAACTTTGTACTTATGACTCAAACTTTCAGGCACCTTTTAAGCCAACTATGTCAAGGATCGTTTGGATTTCTTTTTGCTTATTTCCTTCCTAGTGATAGCTTATGAATATGCAATGATGTTTCATTTCTGTTTGCTTCTTTTAATCTGATTTTTCAGAACAAAATTTTTT
>CM053403.1:128450844-128526155 GCA_028644305.1 Xerus rutilus
CTTTTTTATACAAACTGTCCCATCTGTTTTAACTTTGTACTTATGACTCAAACTTTCAGGCACCTTTTAAGCCAACTATGTCAAGGATCGTTTGGATTTCTTTTTGCTTATTTCCTTCCTAGTGATAGCTTATGAATATGCAATGATGTTTCATTTCTGTTTGCTTCTTTTAATCTGATTTTTCAGAACAAAATTTTTTCACATTGAATAAAATATTTTGAGTTGGGCTGGCTTTCACTGGTAAAAACAGAAACAAGACCCTTGAAAGACTCACTTTCACCACTGCCATTCAACATAGTTCTTGAAACTCAGAGCAATCAGGCAAGAAAAGGAAACTAAAGGGATAAGAATAGAAGAGCTCAAATTATCTGTTTGCTTATGACATAATTTTTTAAAATATATTTTTAGTTGTTGATGGACTTTATTTATTTATATGCAATGCTGAGAATCGAACCCAGTGCCTCACACGTGCTAGGCAAGCACTCTACCACTGAGCCACAATCCCAGCCCAATGACATAATCTTACTTTTAGAAGATCAATAAAACTTTCCCAGAAGACTTCTAGAGCTCATAAATGAATTCAACAAAGTAGCAGCTCCTATACACCAATGATGAATCTGCAGAAAAAAGAAATTAGGAAAACTCTCCCATTCACAATAGACTCAAAAAAAAAAAAAGAAAATATTTAGGAATCAATCTAACAAAAGAAGTGAAGGACTTCTACAATGAAAATTATAAAACACTAAAAAAAGAAGGTAAAGAAGTCCTTAGAAGATGAAAAGACCTCCCATGTTCTTGGATAGGTAGACTTAATATTGTCAAGATGGCCATACTACCAAAAGTGCTATACAGATTCAATGAAATTCCCATCAAAATTCTAATGATGTTCTTCACAGAACTAGAAAAAGCAATCATGAAATTTATTTGGAAAAATGAAATGCCCAAAATATCCAAAGCAATCCTTAGCAAGAAAAGTAAAGCAGGAGGCATCACAATGCCAGACCTCAAATTATACTCTGAAGCTAAGTAACAAAAACAGCATGGTTCTGGCACCAAAACTGGCGTAAAGACCAATGAAATAGAATAGAAGACACAAAGATAATCTCACATAGATACAGCTAACTCATACTAGTCAAAGGTGCCAAAAACATACATTGGAGAAAAGACAACCTTTTAAACAAATGGTGCTGGGAAAACTGGAAATCCATATATAGTAGAATTAAATTTAACTCCTCTCACCTCACACAAAAGTCAACTGAAAGTGGACTAATAATCTAATCCCCAAAAGTCAAAGGTTGAATATTTTCTCTGATATGAAGAAACTAATCCACAACAAGGGGAGGGGGTAAAAAAAAATAGGAGAAATATCAGGGGAGTAGATGAAGGAGAATGAAAGGAAGGGAAGTGGGATGGGATAGGGAAAGACAGTGGAATAAATCTGACCTGACTTTCCTATGTACATATATGAATATACCACAGTGAATCTCATCATCATGTACATCCACAAGATGCTAATTAAAAAAAAATAAGTAAATAGAAGAATGATCAGCAGAATGGAAGGAATGGAACAGGCAGAGGTAGGAGGGGAAGAAAAGGGGAAATACTAGGGACTGAATTAGAATAAATTACATTCCATGCTTTTATAAAATTATGGTCAAAATTAATCCTAAAGTTATGTAAAACTAAAAAGAACCAGTAAAAAAAGAATTATGATTCATTTTACATCATTTAAGAAGAGATTATTACCAACTGTTCTCTCTCTGTATATATATGTATGTATATAAATATATATGTATATGTATATCTATATATATACATATATATGTATACATATCTACATATATACATGTATATGTATATATATCTTTAAATTTTACAGTCTTTTCAAAATGTTTGTAATGAACAAGAATTTCCTTTACAATCAAAGAATATGAAATGTTATTTTCAAAACAGAATTTAAATGAGTTTCCACTATAGGCCTTTTTTTATAATAGCCCCCAAGGGTGGAGGCTACTCTGCCCATGTTTTTAGCTTCTAGTCCCAGTATTAAATCAACTACTGTATGACTGGAGAAAGTCAAAATCTTTGTGTTAGCATTTTTTCCCCCTTTTGAAGGGAACTGAGTAATCTCTTGCCTAGAACAGTAAAAATTCAACTCTGTTTTTCTTGTAGTAAACCCTGTGATGCCTACTAGGAATGTAGGCATCTACCTTCCATTCCAATTAGGTCTAAAATGTTGGATTTGATTTTGAAAGTAGGAACCTGGGAAGATACTCTAGAAATTCTCTAATTAGGGGACATCCTCATAGAACAATATAAAATAATTAGTTGTCATTGATTCTTGGCTTCATATTATTTAGAGGCAAGAATTACATTTAATACTGAGGTGTACTATTGAGTTCTAACTGTAGCACTGTCTTGGGTTTTTTTTTCTTTAGGTTTTTTCAGTAGTCTTTGTAATGTTATCATCAAAGAATTGAAGTATCTAAGGCCTTAGGGATCTGGAGGCCAATTGGTGATTCATGGTTTGTAATAAACAGCTGGTACTAATAAAACACCAAGTTCCTTGGAGTTGTACATAGTGAAGCAGAACGTGGTCAGAATGAACTGAAATTAAAAATGGGCAAGGGTACTGTAGGTCCATAGTGCTCATAAAAGCAATGCCAGAGATGTTCTAACATAGTTCTCCTTGTATTTTGGATGAATTTTCAGACTCATATCAGACTTGTGGAGGACTTCAAAGTTATGGAACTTATTACTTGTTTTTAAATGACTATAGCATGAGTAAGATTAACTGGAATTGCTCCTGAAAGTTTAACAGAAAGTCAAGACTTAGAATTTCATCAGTATGGTAGGCAGAATAGTGGCCTTCCAAAACTGTCCACATCCTAATCACCAGAAACTGTAAAAATGTTATGTTAAATGGCAAAGGGGAAATAAGGAGGTAGGTAGAATTAAGATTGCCAGTCTTAATTTGAAATCTGGCCTTGTGATGGGGAGGCTAACCTGGATTACCTAGGTGGGCTTCAGGTAAACGTAAGGATCCTTCTAAGTGAAAAGGGGAGTCAGAATATTGAGTATCAGAGTGATGTAACAAGAGACAGACTGGACTGGCCACTGCTGGTTTCAAAGGTGGAAGACAGTCATGAGTCAGGAAGTGCACCTGGTCTCTAGAAGCTGAGAAAGATGAGAAAATGAGTTCTCCTAAATCCTCCAGAAACTAATATAGCCTGGCCAACACTTTGATTTTAGCCTGGTTAAGACACATTTTGACGTCTAACAAGAATTCAGAACTATAAGATAATAGATTTGTGATGATTTGTGGTAGTTTGTTATAGCAGCAATAGGAAAATAATGCAATCAGCAAATACTTTGAATCATTTGGTACTGTTTTCTACTTACTATGACAAAACAGTTCAACTTGGTTTGCATATTTATTTCATATGCATTTAGTTCAATGTACCTGTGCATCTACAAACATTGCCACATTTTCTCTCGGGTTTTTATTCTAACATTTTGTAAATGGACAATGTTAAATTGTGTCCACTACCCTTATTTTACATATATTTTTCCAGTGCTAGGTATCGAACCCAGGGCCTTGCCCATCCCAGGCAAATTCTCTACCTATGGGCTATATCCCCAGCCCCACCACCCTTATTTTAGATGATGCACAGATTGATGAATCATTCCCACTCATCTCACCCAGCATTAGACCTAAATCAATATTCTTTCAAAACAAAATTCTGATTCTATGCATTCATAATGGTCTTGATTGGCAGGTGAGAGAACATTAACAATATTTTATATCCTGAGAACAAACTGTCAAAGTGACTTGACAAGTATTAATAAAAGCACCTCTTCATCTAAAAGGCACAGTCCCCTGAGTGTAGGGAGGGGGAAAATCTTATTAATGTGACATAGCCCAGTGCCACTTGCCTAGAGTATTTTTAGAGAAAGAAAAATAAAAAGATATTGCATATAATTTTGTTATATGTAATAACACATTATCTCCAAGTGATTTGGTTTTAAAAATATCTATTTTCAAATTTACTGTGCTACTTTTTTTCTGAGTCAGTCTTCAAGCTGTGGAAAAACAAATTATTTTCAAATGTCTCTCTGTTTGCCGGTGAACTATTGAAAAAGACAACAGGCTGTCTAAACTCACCATCAAAACATGCCTTCAAGATGAAATGTGTCTTATCATGGTAAACACCAAGTAGAACTTTATTATATTGAGATTTGTAGTCAATCTTGAATTCAGTTTTCTGTTCTTAGACTGGGTCAGGAAGCACAAAACCTTCCACAATATGTTTTGTGAGGTCAAAAACTCTTTTCTAAAAAAATAAAACCGAAGTGTTCAGCTGCTTTTACAATGTTACCATCAACTTGAAATTTGTACATGTTTTTCCTCTCTCTTTCCCTGTCATCTTCCTAGATCCTCTCTTCTGCATTGGCTGTGTCTTCTCTCCCCCTTCTCTCTTTTTCTGTTACTAACAATTCCAAAGAGGGTTGCTTTTATAAATGTACCTTTCATAGAAACAAATATTTAAAAAGAAATAGATCCTGAAGCATTGTAACTGAGAAGAAGACGAAATTTGATGGATAAAAATTTGAGATGTTGTGGGTTTTGTTTAGATGGAGGAAGATTGCTTTTGTTTTTAAGGGTTTTTTTTCCAGAAAATTTTGTTATAATCTATGCATATCTTCATCACCAAAATATTTTTACTTTATGGATCTGGAGTATTCAATCCCAGGAATGAAAAAGCCCCAAGCATACTGTTAAACCATCCCAAAGAAAGAAGTAGGAGGCCCCATGGAAAGTTTTTGCACATTTTATTACTCATATACTCCTTGGTGGCAGCAGGACATGATATAATGTGTGGGGAGCTAGCTCTGTGCTACACCCTTATGACTAGCCATTGTGTATAAATGGTAAAGGCACAAAGGAAGGAGGAACTATGTGATTGGTTTACTGTTGGTTCCCCGAACATGCAGCTCGTGGACAGATTTCAAGGGGCTTACGTGCCTTGCCACATGGACAGCTGTTGCCTACGTGCATGGTCTCTGATTGGCCAAATGGCCCTATAATTGTGGAATGCTTGTTCCGCAAATAAACGGGTCCCTGCTTTGACTGGACTCCCTAGCTGTCTGATTGTCCTGCGGCCTGGGAACAGGCAGCTAGTCAACTCCAACTCTTCCCAACTTCCACGGCTAGGTGAATGTGGGGGTGCCCCTTCGACCTGCTGGCTCAGGATGGATTGCAACCCCCACAATAATGGAGGGTCTCATTGTGCCTACAAGCAGGGAGAATGTATGGGATAGGTTGCGTGTTCATTGCACAGGTGGATTTCCTCAGATGTTTAATGAGTCCATTCCTTTACAACCTCACTTTATTTTGATTCTTACCTAAGGATTGGAGATAAGGGAAGTGGCCCATTTCCCCTCCCCATTTCCTTCATTATCTTATTCTTTAAAGTCTTTATCTTACTGCAAGCTTTCCTAGGTACTGAGTACTATTTAACCCAACATGGAACTAGTTACCTTGTATTTCTTATTTTATTATTACTGTCTTTGTCTTTTCATACAATTATTTATTGTCAGTACTGATGACTACTTATGTGGGGAGCATTTTACTACAATATTTTCAATGCATCTATTCATTGCAATAGTTTAATTATATTAAAAGCAAAACAAATTCCAAGAAATTTCGGATAGGCAGCAAATCCATTCCTTGACAAAAAATCAAGGTATAGTGAGTCAATTCAATGAAGGAAGAAGGCAATCCTCAATAAGATCAAATAAAAGCATCAGGAGTCTTGTTAAGGAGGTCAGGGCCTAATCTGACATGATGAAGATTTGAGCTTACTAAAGCACACACATACATTGCTGGTGGGACTGCAAATTGGTGCAACCAACCTGGAAAGCAATATGGAGGTTCCTTAGAAAACTTGGAATGGAACCACCATTTGACCCAGCAATCCCACTCCTTGGTCTATACCCAAAGGACTTAAAAACAACATACTACAATAACACAACCACATCAATGTTTATAGTAGCACAATTCATAATAGCTGAACTATGGAACCAACCTAGATGTCCCTCAATAGATGAATGGATAAAGAAACTGTGGATATATACACAATAGAATATTACTTAGCATTGAAAGAGAATAAAATGATGGCATTTGCAGGTAAGTGGATGGAGTTGGAGAACATCATGCTAAGCGAAGTAAGCCAATCCCCCAAAACCAAAGGCTGAATGTTCTCTCTGATAAGTGGATACTGATTCCTAATAGGGAGGGCGCATGAGAAGAATGAAGGAACTTTGAATGAGCAAAGGGGAGAGAGTGGAGGGGAGGGAGCATGGCGGCAGGAAAGATGATGGAATGATATGGACCTCATTACCCTAGGTACATGTATAACTGCACATATGGTGCAACTCTACATGATGTAAAACCAGAGAAATGAAAAGTTGTGCCACATTTGTGTACAATGAATCAAAATGCATTCTGCTGTCATGTATACCTAATTAAAATAAATAAATAAATAAATAAATAAATAAAAGCATCATATGTTGGAGTTGTAAGTAGCCATCAAGTTCATCTCATCAAATGTATTTTTGTGTAATTTTTAAAACTAACGCCCATAAAATGTAAATGAGGAGCTAAAAGCTACAAAACTAGTTGAAAGCAAAATGGAACTGAACTCTGTTCCCCTTACTCAGACAATGGAACATTGAGCACAGAATATTAATCATGGTCTGCTGCTATGAGCAGAAGCAATTGTTCCCGGCTTCACAAAGCACTGGGAATAGGAAGGGAGAATCCCAGTACTCCAGAATGTGAGTCTGAAAAAAACTGTCAAGGTATCAGCACAATTCTATCTAACTTTGAAGGTCCCAGTAGTTAAGTGAAATCCTTTCAAATAATCTTAACCGTGGTATGATAATTCCACAATCATGAGAATAAACTGAAAAGAATTATCTATAGAGGTTCTAAATATCCCCAAATAATGACCTGGCTCTTTGAAGGACATAAAACAATAGGAACCATGGCCAAATAAAAAGGCCACAGAGCTAGTATCCTATATACAGCAAATTACAGTTAATTTTATGATGACTCTGTGATACCAGAATATAGTGCTGTGTGGGAAATGGGCTTCTTCAGTCTATATATATTATACATAAGTACCTATTTAAGTACTTATGTGTAAGTCACAGACTGGACTGCATTTGGAGTATCCTTGTGGATTCTTTCCAGAAAATAATTTAAGTGGTTATTCAAGATATGATTCTGACTATACAGAGACCAGAGGAGAAGCCATTTATATGCATTGATATTCAAATGAAATAACAGGAAGCAGTCACACCTAGATCTGACCTAAGTTATACCCTTGCATGAATTCTGTCTGACAAGGGCATAAAGTAAGGAGCATCCAACTGTTTTTCTATAAAGGGCTAGATAGTGAATGTTTCAGGTGATGTACTCCATAACACTTTCTGTCAAAGTATTCAATCCTGCCATTGTAGTGAGAAATCAGCCATAGATAATACATAAATGAGTGTGGCTATGTTCAAAAAAAACTTTATGAACATTGAAATTTGAATCTCAAATAATTTTAATGTATCATGAAATATTATTCTTTTATTTTTTCTTAACCATTTAAAGGATAAAAACAATTCTGAGCTTGCAAAACATTCAAAACTAGTGATGAGATTTTGTCCACACGCCATAGTTTGCCAGCCCTTGGAACAAAGGAATATTGTGTAGAAGAATATCTGGTAATTAATTTTTGTGATATAACTTCACAATATCCAATTTATACTTCAACAATTCCAACCACTTTAAATCATTTGTGTTTTGGCCCTGCACAGCCACTTTGATAGTGAGATACACTTCCTTATTTTTTGGAGTGACAATACAGAAAGAATCAAGAAGTTACTCCCTTGCCTTGGAAGCCTGAGATTTGGTGACAAGTCCCACGCTGACATTGGAGTTTGGTAGTATAGGTTGCTGATTAAATATGTGTAATGGGTCTTTCAGAGAGGGACTTGAAGCTATCCCTTAGGACCATACTAGGAATGCATTTGCTGGCTCCAACCAACCCATTCTCCCTACAAAACACCCATTTGAAGTCATTGTGTTAGTAGATCCTCGTCAGGTACAGTGTGTGGAAAATAAGAAAACAAATGGGATATATATGGTAATATATCCATGGTAACAACAGAGTTAACATGTCACTAACAAGGTTCTGAGTAGGTTATTGGAACATAGGTTAGTCATTTGTAAATATATATTTTTTATCTTCCAATATTTTTATTGGTACATTATAATTATACACGATGGTGAGGTTCATTGTTATATATTTGTGCATGCACACACTATAACTATATAATTTAGCCAATACCATTCCCAAGTACATTTGTAAATGCATTTTAACTTAAAGAAGTATTACATAAAACTTTAAATAGCAATACCCCCAAATTTTTTTGAGACTATTAAAATAGAAATCATTATTTTACCTGTTTTATATGTTTTCTTACCAGTGACTATCACAAGAAAAATAAAAATAAAATGTCTTTATAATTTATTTATTTGACTTTCTGAAGTGTGGATTGTAAATATTTCTTTCAATTCAGGTTTGATTGAACACCTATTCTGTCAAACACCTACTTACTGCAGATAAAAAGTGAACAAGGCGTGCTTCCACTTTTTTGTGGTGCTAGGGTTTAAACTCAGGGCCTTGTTCATGCAAGGCAAGCTCTCTACCAACTGAGCTATATCCCCAGCCCCTTGCTTCTACTTCTTGAGATGTTCAGAATCTATGTACAAGGCAGACACATTTTATTTTAGCCATATCAATAGGAAATGCACAGCAGCTCACTGCTCTAAATATCTCCATATCTCTTATCCTTCTATGGTCCTACCAGTCCCTGCAATTCATTTCCTCAGTGTATCTTACTCTCATGCACCTCTCTCCCTACCTCTCTCTCTCTCTCTTTTGTACTAGTGATTGAACGAAGGGGTGCCTAGCCACTGAGCCACATTCCCAGTCCTTTTTATTTTTTTATTTTGCAACAGAGTCTCATTAAGTTGCTTAGGACTTCACCAAGTTGCTGAGGTTGGCTTTGGGTTTTTGATCCTCCTGCCTCAGTCTCCCAAGTGCACCACCATGCCTGGCCTCATGCTCTTATATGAATTTCTGCTGCCCATGTTTTGAGAAGGAAGACTCGGCTGGGTAAGATCTCAGAGGATCAGTGATGGTTCTAAACTGATAATCTTTTAGCATGCAGTGCACATATCCATCGTAAGCAGCAAATTAATACCCCAAGAGGAGAGCACACTTAAATCAAGTGTTGGGTACCAAATAAAGAAATATTCCTAGCCAGTGATTGTTAATCTGAAATTTCATACTTATGCAAGGAGCGTATAGTTTTGGCAGATTGCATTCATTTCAAGGAAGGCAAATTTTTATTAATAAGATTTCCATTGAAATTATACCCTAGACTGAAATACATAATCAAAACCTGACTCAAGGGGACTCAATTTTCTAGACTTTTCTGAGCAACAATCTACTATAATTTTGCTCTGACAGCAGCTGCTACTGCTGTCCCCAGTGGGAATCTAAGACCTCTACTTTTGAAGTGTCAGAAACAAATTTCTTGCAATGAAGCAACATATCGCTCTCCATCAGCTACTGTGGTGAAACTCTCTCCCTCCTCTCTCTAAAGAACACTTGTACAGAAAATTCTAAACTCGAAAGGAAAAAAAGCTATACTTTATTTTGTCAGCTAATAGTGTGCATGCAAAAGTAACAATAAATCCTTAGGAGAATTAATATTAATTTATGTTACTAAATTATGAGTAAGACCAGGTTTAGGTAGACTGTTAAGTACAAATCTACTTTCAGCACTGCACCAACCCTCTCTCTGGGCCCCTCTCATCCACTTTGATAGCCCTATTCTTCTGATGTCTTGGAGTTTGGCGCTTTTCTCCCATTTAACAAACAATTTCCAGACCTTAAAAAAAGGACAATCATTAATGAATTACATAGAATTAAAAGTCAAAATTGACTTTCTCTGATAATATGTTCTTAACTATTCTGGAAAGAAAAAGAATAATAATTCAAAATACCTAGAAACATAGAATGCAATATAACAAGTATCCTTTGAACAGCAAAGCTCACCTGTGAAGAAAGTTAGGGAAACCACCAAAAAAAAAATATGGAGGACAAAAGAATAACATATTCATCATATTGGTACTTGTAGCATTCTAAATTCCTCGTGTTTCTTAAGGATCAACCTTAAAGTTTTCAATTAGTCATACTGAAATTTTAAGAGTAATCGCTAAAAATGGAATGTATCCTGTAATGGGGAAATTGAATTTTATAAGTTCCTTATTCCACATACAAGCAGAACAGATGACAAAGGTACATTTTCCAAAGCACACATTCAAAGAAAAGTTAATACACATGTGTAATCATAAAATAAATTGGTGATTAAATTCATCAATTAGGGGATGAAGATTTTTAGGTTGGAATTTTTTTTAAAGGCAACTTAGTGATTCTAAGTGATACATGGAAGGAAATAGAACAAGAAAAATTAAAATAAAAGCATATAATAAGATGTACAGGTGTACAGACAGATATTTTTATGTAATGTTACATAAACAATGAAAAACTTGGAAAAGATATGCAAATATACATAAAAAACAAAAAAATGGAAAAATAGATTAATGTCAAACAAAATAGACATTAAAACAAAAATTTTAAAATTTAAAAAATTTTCTATAACAACAATCTAGCTCCAGTTTATTTTGTATATTAATGCCATTGTCTCCAAATAAATAAAGCAAAACTTGCACAACCAGAAGGAAAGATGAACAAATCTACCATTGCTGTGGAATATTTTAACAGAATGGTCAGGAATATTCATATTATTAATATGTTGCCTACATCTGGTTACTTTTCATTATAAGTTGAAATTGGAATGTCCTGGGCAGCCAGGTTCAGAAGTGGGGCTTTTAGGAAGTGATTAGATCATTAGGGCTCTGACCTCATCACTGGATTAGTCCATCAATGTGTTCGTAATTGAACGGACCACTGGAAGTTGGTGGAACCTGTAGGAGGTGCGGCCTAGTAGGAAGAAGTAAGTCACTGGGGGCATGCATGTCCTGAAACAATATATCTCATCCCTAGTACCTTCTTCTCAGTCTCTTCACTTCCTGGCTGCCACAAGGGAAGCAGTTTTGCTCCACCACACCCTGTCTGCCATGATGTTCTGGTTCACCACAGGCCCCAGAAATGGACCCAAGTGACTATGACCTGAAACCATGAGCCAAAATAAACATTTCCTTCTTTAGGTTGTTTTTCTCAGGTATTTTGTTCTAGCAATGAAAACTGACAAATACACTTTTCTATCACTTTAAAATTCTAGAAAGAACAGCCTAAAACTTACTTGAATGTACTTGTTATCCACTCATTTTCTAATCTCATGCCATCTGATTTCCATTGCTTTATTTATTTAAGCATCACCAATCAAATTTAGTTGGAAGACTGTTACTTTTGACATTTCATTACTAATTTTCATATTGAAAATTTCCTCTAGATTCTAACACAGTTTCTCAGTGCCTATTCTCCTTTGATCACTTCTCTTATTTATTAATTGTACATTCTCCTTTTGCTCTCTAAATAAACATAGGTAGTTCTTTGAGGTTTGCCCCCAGCCTGAATTTAATTTTTTAAAATTTTTCCTTAGAGATCTAAACTCCAAATAACCCATCTAGGCCACCAGTAGGCCATCATTAACCATTCTTTTTTTTCTTTTTTTTTTTTTAAATATTTTCTTTTTAGGTGTAGATGGACACAATATCTTTATTTTATTGCTTTGTATGTGGTGCTGAGGATCGAACCCAGGGCCTCACGCATGCAAGGCAAGCGCTCTACCGCTGAGCTACAATCCCAGCCCCTAACCATTCTTGAATCTTAATCTTTTTCACAACAATCTGCTGGCAACTCTATTTGCACCCTAAGTGATTTATCCCAATAAAGCTCACAGCTTTTTCTGACTCACATACCATAACTAATTTTATTCACTTCTTTTAGCAGAACTATCATATTTCCATTTTCTAATTATTTCCTCTCTCTTAAACCCACATGTAAATAACCACAAAGCCTTATGGATATCGTGTCTATAATTTTTCATATTTATCCCCCTTTTTTTCATTTTTATTAACCTATAATCTAGTTCATGACCTTGATATTTCTGGCTGTTTTCTTTTCAGTTGGGCTTTTTACCCTAATCCTTGTCATATTAACATTTTACAACTTTTAACCCAGAGTCTGCTGCCCAGTGGGGCTTTAGAATCACCTGGGGTGTTTCTGGAGCAAAAGCCAAGGTACACTTTCAGAGATTCTCATTTAATTAGCCTGGGAAGCTGGGCAATCCTGGCACAGAATCCAATTTCTAATATTTAAAGAAAACCAAATCTGTAAATAAGTCTATCTTAATCAGAAAGCTACATCTAAGTATCAGGGTGTCTTTTTACCTTTGGTGACTCAAATGCACAGTAGAGTTCAGGCCAAGAACCACTGTCCAACATATTAGAAATATTTTTATTTTTTTTCCAAATATATATCTAGTTTGCCTACATCAGGTTCTTAGCTAGTTTTTATTTTATTCCCTTCTTGCTGTGGGCTGCCATTAATTCACTGTATTTTAAAAAATTCATTCAATTGTATTGCTTATAAATTAAGCTGCAACTTTTTTTATTCTCATGTCAATCTTTTTTTTTTTTTTAATCTTGGCAACTAGATCATGATTTTTAAAGCAAGTAACCTTTCTGGATTTTTCATCTCTATAATAAGACTATTTAGATGACCTCTAAGTTTTCTTTTACATGAAAATTATGATTTTATCAAAATAAGTTTTTGTGTTACTGGTGAATGATGATTTTGGTATACTTCACCTGAATACCCAATTTAAAACAGTTTAAAATTTTATGATGGCTTCAGAATTATTTCCCTACCTAGCATGATAATATCTGCAATTTACTTTGTGAAGGTGTGTACAGATACCAAAAGATAGGACCAATGTCTTCCTTTTAATTGTTCATGGATGATTCTACTCTTTGATTTTTCTTCCACTCAAATAATAGCACACTTGTCGTTGGTTATACTTTCCTGCTGGGTGTTCAAGACTGAGTAGATAGCCTCTATATCAGCAATTTCTCATCTTAACTAGTGGAAGAAAAATAAACCTTTTTCTTCAACTAGTAAAGGTCAATGAAGGCTTTCAAGGGTTACTTTAAGGCCTTATGAGGAGCTTCTTAGCTCCTTTGGCCTTTTCCCTCTACAAGTTGTGCCATATTCTGGGATGGGTCAGGGTCAGCTGATGGCATGGCTTCCCTTGGAAGCATTGGGAACATTCCCCTCTCCAACAGCTCTCCTCTTTGTAGATGTACAGTAGTTGACGTCTAATCTCTGGGTCTTCACAATATCTCTGATCAGGGGGTCAGGTGATGCTCTTAAGTTGCAGGGCCCTTTTAGATGGGCCCCATCTTCCCCTGGGTCCTTGCTGACCTTAGAGGGTCAAGGACAAAATGTCCACTGTCCTACTAGCTCTTTTATCTTTTCTTTGTGGCCTCCAAGTCTTGGTTGTTGAACACCCAGAAAGCCAGGTATACCAGTTCGTAGTCCATTCAGTTTGTTCCTATCTATTACATTGGTGACAACTGCATCTCATCTTTACAGTTGCCCTATTTCCTGATGTTTAAAGAAAACTCAAGTCTCTCACATAAGCCTGGCTTTATCAGAAAGCTGAATATAAGTGTGCTTGTTAGTGTCCTTTCCAAGACCCTGATTATAAGTGCTTTAGAGAAGAATCAAAACTATGGATAGCAAAAGACTTATAACAGGCATGGTTAGAATTTTGACCAGAATTTGGCAGTTGATGAGACAATTTAGTTATTTCCAGTGTATACAGCCTTTCAGAATAACAATTATAATGGACAACATTATGCCAGGACTGTCAGACTTTTGTAGTATTAAAACCTGGAAATAATTTCTTCTTAATTATTGCCAGTTTTATTATACATGTAGCCTTTCTATGCATAAAATTTACCCTTTACAAACCTGTGATCTGTGTAGACCCTCTACAGTTTGTATACAACTTTTGATTTTGCCCCTACATTTCTTTTTAACAATGCAGTCACAGGATAAAAAATTTACTAGACACAATTCTTTTCCATTTATAAATATTCCCTTGTCTTTTTTACCTTTTTAATAAAAATATTTCTCCATACCTATAAGTTTTTATGTTCTTTTAAAAACTTACTGATTTCTTTCTACCTTGTTTTCTTCATTAAATTTGCATTTTGGTAACAATCTTTTAATAATTCCAAAATTCCTCTTTTTCCCAATAAAGTAAAAATACATTATACTTTTCTCAGTTTTTTTTTCCAAAACAGTCTGTTTCTTTTATATTATTTACATATGGGATTACACATATAACAGGCCCAAATATATATATTTTTTATAGATTTGAAGATGCATAATTTATAGTTAGCAATTAATGTTTTAGTATTTTAGCTTGTTTACAAATGACTCCAGTTTTTAATACATTTGTAATAATTTTTCCTACTTATATTTACCCAGTGTATTCATTCCTAGTAATCATGAATTTGGGGACTTTAAATGAAGCCAGCCAGCTGTATCTAACCCTTTACTTATAACAAGGGGGATGTTACATGGTTTTGCTCAAGTAAGAGCTCTATAAAGTTAAATACCTGGGCACTTGATTAATCAAAAGCTACAGCTATCAATATTAGACACATCATATCTACCTATGAATTTTCCCAAGTTATGTGAACCTTGAAAAACATTTGGGTTGATATTTTCTTTGACAAATGATATTAATTTGGTGCCATGTAAACAATACAATAGACAAACATGCATGTGTAGACAGACATATAATATATACTTGCATATGAACACATTTAAAATTAGAAAACAAAGATTTACTATCCATGAAAAGCTGAGATATCAGATGAGCATAATTACCCAATGCACTGCTGAGTGTGATGTTGATGTCTTCCTGGACCTCCTCAATCCAGGGGCCAATCTTTCCCACTTGGGACCTTGGGCTTGAAGTGGGTTACTCCCTGACTAGACACCCTTGGGGAAGTTTGGGCAATACAACTTCCAGTGACCTTCCATCCAATAATATGCACACTGGTTTTTACCCAGGTACCACAGCTCTCATTGAGTAAAATTTGGGAGACCTTTTAGTTCCCCAGAGGAGGTGGTTACATTACTAATTTTCATGGTGTACAAACCAGGTATTGGATCACCACAGGTACAGGGAAAAGAGAGTTGGAGATACTCATTAAATTGAGCATGTGCTAGATTCAGAGTTCCAGAAATTGAAACATAGCTCACTGCAGTTCTTAACCCAAAATAGAATTTCTGAAACCAAGATACAGACTGCTGGAATGGTGAAGCCAGTCTATAGTCTAAGTCAAGTGACCAAGGCTGGGTCATCATGGATGATACTCTGTGACACAGATTAGAATTGCTAAGCAATAGAGATAGTAGAGAAAAGGGATGTAGCATTATATGGATGAGGAGACCCACACAGCTAGAGATAGGGCAGCATCTTCTAGTAGTGGCTGACACTGCGGCAATGGTTCAGGTAGCCACTTATCACCCATGAGACAGATCTGTGCCAACTATCACCATTGTCCAACCTCTTATTTAGGGCCCTCCAAAGGTAAGGGTCCCTTGTAGGTCACCAAGATGTTACCAATTGGCTGAAGGTTCTTTTGCTCAATTCAGGTAGAAATCACAAACAGGCAAAGTGCAACTCCCTTAGTGTTAGCAGCTCTAACCCGTGAATATCAGCAGCTTTCAGCTATCAGAGTTAGTGATTCTCCTCACTGTTCTCCTGACAGCTGAAGAAATAGCTACCACCAACTCTCTGGAACTCTTGCAACAGCTGGAGTTTGCAGCCCCCAGCAGCTCTCTATCACTCTCCACTTGGTTGCTGGCCACTTTCAGTGCCAGCAGCTACTGCAGCATAAAGGAAAATAGCACAAGGACTATTTTAATGGTAAGGTTATGGGGATTCCTGCTTATAGAGACAAAAGGCAGACTCAACACATGCAGTGCCTGCAAGCTAATACAGATTTCTTTAGTCATGAGTAAGGGAGTGGCTCTGCACAGACCTGTTGATTGGAAACACATGAAGGGCTGCAGAGGGGTGGAATCATCCAGAGAGGCTGTGGGAAGAGTTGTCTGGGATGGTGCCACAGCAGAAGTGGCCACAGTAAAAGCCAAAGTCTCTGAGCAGCTACAAAGCACTTTGGTGCAACCTGGGTTGTCAAAGATGAAGAAAGATAAATAAAAGTACTTCTTGGGGAGTATTAGGCCCTTCTCTTCTGTCTTAAAATTACAAATTACAACCACCATATTATTTCACACTCATCAGGATGGCAAAGATTGAAAAATCTGACAAGGTCAAGGATTATCAAGAATGTGGAATGACAGGGTTCTTATCTACTGCTGGTTGAAGTATACCTTGGAAAATCCACATTGTGTTCCAATTTGTCAAAATGTGGTTAAGCTGGAAATGTGTGCATCTTGTAACTCAGTAATACTACCAAGGAAATGTCTTCCAGAAACATTCTCACTCTTGTGTTCAAGTGTCACAGTCAGGAATGCTGATATCAGCAGGAAGTATAATATCAAAAAATTAGAAACACACTAAAAGTTCATTAACAAGAGAATGGGAAATACCTTTAATTTTGGCATTTGTGAGCCTATTCAACAATAAAACACATGACCTAGTCATGTAGGTATTATTTATGGTTGATTCTTTCAAATACAACATCAAATTTCAGGAAAACACACCAAGTACGGTTTTGTTTGTATAAAATTTAAGATACAAAATTGTGACATTTCATCTATGAACACTTCTATATGCCATGATATAATTGGAAGGAAACATGAACAGTCTTGATAGTGTTTATAAGGTTTTCTTTCCTAAATTGGATAGTCTGGACATGAATGTTTTTTAGATTTTCTATATTTTTTAGTATATTTTATAGTATATTGTTTTCCTCTATATGTTGGTATATCTTAAATACAAGAGCATTTGTATATGGTTTTCATAACATCTCTTAAATAAGTAGAAGCAAAATGTTAACATTTGGATTTGTTTTCAAAATTAGTACTGCACTTTTAAACAAGAAAAGCAGTCTGAAAATAAAACTGCACTTGGCCATTGGCCTTTAAATTATACTGCTCATTTTCTATATACTTAAGACTTATAACCAGACACAATGCTGGACCTCAGAGTTTTAGGTTTCCACTGTGTACTTATAATTACTACCAGAACAGTTACAGTCTCTGGGGGGCTCCAAATGCTTTGCATCAAGCTTATTGCCTAATGGGTTTACTTTCTGAATCATTTGTTCCAACTGATCCTCTAAGAATCAAGAACACACAGATCTAAAAATGGAAATAATAAGAAATTTCAGTTGGAGCACTTCTGGTTCTTTTTTACAATTCAGTCCTTAGCTCATCTGCCTTGTGTTTTACTGTTAGGAGCAAGCTAATTACTGATGCTTGCTTCCTGTATGCTCAAGTCAGGATCTGGTCAAAAAGTATGATTATAATTTACTGCTCCTGTATGGAAATAAAAGCTGTTATTTTTCCTTTCAGATGTCCTGTAATACACTCTTTTCCACTTAAGTGTTACAAGTTGAACTTTCTTTTCTTTTTTTTGATTCAAGTTTATTGTATTTCAATGAGTCAGTTTGTTATTTGCAGTCCATACCTTCTGAACTGAAGTGTATGGTAAAATAGGACACGCAAACCATATTAGCACTACTGGAAGTTTGCATAATTGAATCTCTCATGCCTCATAGTAACATTATTATGTGACATTTTTCTATACTAGAGGTAGGAAAGTAGCTTATGTATTATTCTGTTCCATAATCAGGAAAACAGCAAAATGAGCCAATTCTAATAAGACACCTGAATTAATTACAAATTTTCCAGTGAATTTGAAGGAAATGTTCTGGAGGTCCAACAAATCAGGTCTGGTCACTCAACCCCAAAACCAAATGGAAAAGATAACAATGAAAAGCAGAAAGGAACTTTAATCAATTTGACCATATTGGGGAAACAAAGTGAGATCAAGCATCTCAGCCCTGTCTCTGGGTTATTGACATGAGATTTAAACAGAGATGAATCAGTAAGAGTGAGAGTTATACATAATAAAGCAGTCTTGGTCATACTGTGGTCTGGTTGGTCTTTATCTCAGTTCTGATTCTGTGGGGTTGGCTCCAGAGAAGTCACCACTTGAGGGTTCAATCTCCATTCGCTTAGCACGATGCTTACTATCAGACTTGTGATCCTGGAAGCAGACAATTTGGTTTCCACGAAATGATTACTCCTACTCAGTGGGAAGTCTCATCATGAGATGGACTGCCTGCAAGGCTCCACTGTATACAGAAGGCGTACAGCAGTGACAAGAGACTTACGGGCACTACTTGAGTCTGGAACAAAAGGTTGTACAAGCTGATAGTTGAACATCCCTGAAAATCCTGAAAATACCTTAGTTACTCTTACCTTAGTGTCTTCAAGACTTACCTTAGTCTTAAAAGAGGACAAGTTAGGTTAGGTAATCTCAGGGCTATTAAACCTTTTATTACAAGTTTTTAGATAAACATTCCTTAAGTGATTAATATGCCTATGTGAAGAACTCAGCAGGAATCTGAAGACAGATGCAAAATGAAGGCAGAGATGCCAAGATTTATCCTGCTTCTAGTTACTCGTTGGACATTTGCAGGCCCAAATAAAGAGTGAGTGTGTATTAGTCAGTTTTTCATCTGTGACCAAAAGACCTGACAAGAACAACTTAGAGGAAGAAGATTTAATTTTGGCTTTCAGTATCAGAAGCTTCAGTCCATGTTCGGCAGAAACATCATGGGATAAGGGCATGGCAGAGGAAAGCTGCTCAGCTCATAGCAGCTGGGAAGCAGAGAGAGAGAGAAAGGGACTGAGGCAAAGATAAACCCTGCTAGGACATGCCCCCAGTGATCTACCTCCTCCAACTAGATCCCACCTCTTAGTAGTCCATTCAGCCATCTGATGAAGCCAGAGTCCTCATGATCCAGTCATTGTCTAGAAGCCCCACCTATGAAACAATACATTGAAGAGCTTGCTTTGAACTTTTGAGCTTTTGGAGGAATTCCAAATCCAAACCATAACAGAGACCATGCTTTCAACACATGAGCTTCTGGGGGATGGTCCAGATCCAAATCTCAACACACTGCTTTTAACAAAAGTAGCTTCTAATTCTCTATTACAGAAATAGTTAAAGATGTGTGCATATATTTGTTAGTGAAAATGTTTGTAAGGTTGTATAGCTGTGTTTTCAATGTTTTTCAGTATTGCAAGCACTTAAACATCTGAAAATAGGGACTTGATGAAGGGAAGTGTGGCACATTCATATAATGGAATGTTGATCTTTTACAATAATGTTTTATAATAATATTTACTGTCAAGGCAACATGTTCAAAACATATCATTTAATAAAGGAGCAAAACTTAGCCAGGCGCAGTGGTGCAAGCCTGTAATCCCAGCACTTAGGGAGGCTGAGACAGGAGAATCGTGAGTTCAAAGCCAGCCTCAACAATGGTAAGGCACTAAGCAACTCAGTGAGACCCTGTCTCTACATAAAACACAAAAATAGGGTTGGAGATGTGGCTCAGTGGTCGAGTGCCCCTGAATTCAATCTCCAGTACCAAAAAAAAGGAGCAAACTCAAAGCAGTATATGCCATATGATATCTTTTTAAATATAAGACTAATATAAAATCTGGAAAGATATGCAGCAAGGTGAAGATAACAGTGATCATTCCTGGGCTGTTGCTAGTACAAGTGATCTACTTTTGCTTTTTATACATTTTACTTATCTGATCTCTTGAATACTCTCTAACAATCATATATTCATATATTACCTGAGTAAAAAAATCAAATAAGAAAAAGAAATCTATTTAGATTAAAATACATAGCAACGGATTCAAGCAGAAATCAAGTTTGGGGTTTTACAGATGAACTAGCACTTCAGAATGTGAAACCTAATTTCCTTTCTGCATTAGACAAATAAAAAAAAAAGCACTAGTAACCAGTAAAAAGTAAAATTAAGAGAAAATTGCCATTAGCCTTTTGCAAAAGTAAGATTTACAAGATAGAGACTGCTAACAGGGGAACTAGGAGAGACTAGTCAAATTCAGCAGCTACTAATTTACTCAAAGATAGCAACTCCTTTTCCCTGTGACTTACTAACCATCCAGATAACATGCATCTAAAGAACTTCATGGAGTTGTTAATACTAAGACTGAACACCTGAGGAGGACTGAAATAAGAATGAGACCTTGGACCTGAGAAAGAATGATGACATATCTCTTGGTATAGAATTAATTCAATGGATTTTCACTTCCTTAAAAAGAGTACATGGCCTTAGGCATGTACTTTGATGCAGTGGTAAGAATATTTATTACAACTTTTTCAACATCTTGGGCTAGGTGACTCTCACTGAGAAGAGATGAAGAATTTTTTTAAATGGTAGTTTGATGTCAAAAGGACTTAACATTTATGAAAAATGAGGTTTGCTTTTCTTCTAACATTATTTTATTAGGACCATACTTATTGAAGCAGCTTGAGATACTGGTAAGCTCTCTAGATATAAATATACTAATGATTATAATAAGATCTTTATTTTATTAAAATCTGATTTTTTTAATCAATGTTTTTATTAAATTCTATCATAATCACTGAAAAGTTTAAGCTTTTATCCAAATAGAACTTCCAAAATCCTAAGCATCTATATGGTCCTGTCCCTCTCACCAATCACCCATGCTTTAAAAAACTTCATTGACTTTCCATTGCCAAAACAGAAATTCTTAACCTGCAGTGAGATTATAGATTTACTCATAAAACATTCTGATGTGTGCATGCATGTGTGTGCACACACAGATGCACACACACAAGAGCAAGAGAGAGAAAGAGAGAACCTTTTAAAATATCTGTTAACCATTCTGGTCTTACTTGAAAGACCTCATTCTGAGCACTATCATAGGAAAAAGAATCTGAGTGACTTGGGAGGCTGAGGCAGGTGGATCACATATTCAAAGCCAGCCTCAGCAACTTAGTTAGACCCTATCTCAAAATAAAATAAAAAGAGCTGGGGATGTGACTCAGTGGTTATGCACTCCTGGGTTCAATCCCTGATACCAAAAAATAAAAAATAAAAATAAATAAATCTGAAAAATCAAATAATAGGGAAATTTTTGTGCCTTCCCATTTTAAGAAGTTCTAAGTAACTCTGACTGTTTATATGGGTCAGTTAAATGCTAAATCAGAGTTGTATTGCTCCTTTTAACTTTCTTGCTAGCTAACAAGTTTATGGTGGAAATAGAAATAACACATTACATTACGCATGAGGTGGTATGAGGGATTGGGTTGTTTGAAAGCCTTCTGGGCTCTCTGCATCCTGGCATCTTGTAGCATTCAAGCTATTCTGGGACCCTCACAGCACTGGCAATGAAGTGCTGCTGTTCATTGTCTTCACTTGCACTTTTCCTGCTAGACTTCACGATACTCAATCCCCATGCACTGCACAAGAACCATCACTTGTTCTAGGTTCTCCAGGTCCCCCTGTTCATTTAGCACTATCTTACACACTCAACATAGCATATGGATGCTTCTGTGTCTCTTGTATGTTAATCTCACCCTAAGTAAATGGGTGTCTTAATCTGACATGTAAACACTATATACATGAAAAAGTAAAGAGACAAATATTCATTATATTTTTCTAGTGACTTCTTCTACTCAGCAAGCATGTATTCCTAGCTATACAGACCTTTTACCAATGTCTTTCAAACTTCTATTTCCTGCTAGGAAGGAATAACAGGGACTAAATTTACCACCTTGTCTGAAACAATCACAAAAAAAAAAAAAGCATAAAACAATGGTTTATAGAAATTGGCAGTAAAAGACTACAATCTCTAAGAAACAAAACAAGGTGAGCTCCAAAATTGAACCAGCTTATTGCTCATAGGCTTCGGTGCTGAGAAAGTGTCATGATTTGATTATGTTCCCTCCAAAGTTCATGCACTGGAACTTTTTCTTTTTTTTTTTGGTACTGGGGATTGAACTCAGGGGCACTCAAGCACTAAGCCACATCCCCAGCCCTATTTTGTGTTTTATGTAGAGACAGGGTCTCACTGAGTTGCTTAGTGCCTCACTGTTGCTGAGGCTGGTTTTGAACTTGTGATTCTCCTGTCTTGGCCTCTCTAGTGCTGGGATTACAGGCTTGCGCCACCGCACCCAGCTCATGCATTGGAACTTAATAGCCAATGTCATAGGGTCAACATGTGGGGCTTTTAAGAGGTTGTTAAGTCATAAGGGTTTCCCCCTTGTGGATAGAATAAAGGCCCTTATAAAAGAGGCTTCTTGCAGTATTCAGCTGGCTTGCCCTTCTGCCTTCTGCCATGTATATGAGGACAAATCATTCTTCCCCTCCAGAGGATGCAAGTGCCATCTTGGATATAGAGGGCAGCACTCAGCATACATCTGAATCTACCAGCATCTTGATCTTAGACATCCCAGCCTCCAGAATTTGAGCAGATAAACTTATACTCGTCATAAATTAGCTAGACTCAGGAAATTTTTTATACCAGTACAAAAAAGACTAAGATAGAAGGAAAAGCCAGAAGTACACTGATTTCTCCATTGGGGAAATGGAACTGGGAATTCAAAGAGCCAAGGCTGCTATAGTTCATAGGGCAGAGTACTAGAAAGGAGAGAACTTCACAGAGAGCAAGTTCCCCTGAGTCTTCAGTTTAATATCAATCAGCATGTGCATGTGAGGAAACTATCCAAAGCTGGAAAAATAAATACTCAAATGGAGCAAAGGAAATAATCTCTGGGAGTCCCTCAGTGCTGGCAAGAACACATGTATCCACCAGTCAGAATGAGAGAACTCATTTATTCAAGGAGCATTGGATATAATACTCAAAACATTAATGCCTTCGAATAGGGCAAGAATAGCCTTAGACTAAGGTCTGCTTTGGTCTCACCTTATAAGTCTTAAAGGCAAAAAAAAAAAAACAGAATTAAACTATTTCTAAGAAGTTTACCCACATCCTAGAACAAAATTCAAGAATAAGTACATAAATATAGAATTACTCAGCTTCCAACAAGGTAAAATTCACATTCTCCAGTATACAATAAAAACTTTCAGATATACAAAGCAGAAAAATACTGCCCATTTTGAAAAGAAAAATCAATGAATAGCAACAAACCAAGAAATTATAATTATAGTAGACAAGTTCATCAAAGCAGTCAGCATAGCTAGATGCCATTATGTTCAAGATGTATTGAGCCTATAGAGACATGGAAGATATTTGAAAACACTCAAATCAAGCTTCTAGAGATGAAAAATGCAATGACTGACTCTCTGAGTACAAACTCTTAACACATACTATTATCTCTGCCTGGAATATTCTTCCTCTCCAACCTCATTTGAAGTCTAATCTTCAGATTTCATCTCTATCATCACTCCCTCAAGGAAACTTTGACTGATTTGCAAATTAGGTCACATCCCTTAGCTACATAATGTTATAGCCCTTAATATCATCCACTCTCTTTCCTTATCACAAATATAATTTTACCTTACTTGTGAGATTATGTGATCAATCCCTGTCTCCATCACTATCCCAAGCACCAAGGTGACAGGAATCATGTCTGGTTTTGTTCACCATTGTCTAGTGCCTGACCTGATACTTGGCAAATAAGAAGGATATCATAATTGTGAAAAGAAAGAGAAAAAAGAGGGCAGGACTTGAGGAGATAGAAAAAATAAATCTCTGCCTTTCTAGAAGCATTTGAACTCAGAAACATTTTATGTGTCACAAAGTAAGTTCAAAATTGCAGATTGTTTCAAATTTGTCAGCTCTAATATCTGAATCTTGATATTCCAGTCTGGGAATAGTTGTATGTAGAAGAAATATTTGTAATCAGTCTTTTTTTTTTTTTTTGGTACTGGGGATTGAACTCAGGGATACCCAACCACTGAGCCACATCTCCAGCCCTATTGTGTGTTTTATGTAGAGACAGGGTCTCACTGAGTTTCTTAGCACCTCGCCGTTGCTGAGGCTGGCTTTGAACTCATGATTCTCCTGTCTCAGCCTCCCAAAGTGCTGTGATTACAGGCGTGCAACACCGCGCCCGGCTGCAGTCAGTCTTTTAGATGTAGAGAGCCAGCAGGTTTCCCTTCTCAATATCTCCTTTTGTTAAGAAAACACTTAGTTTGGGCTCTTGTTAAATTACAGTACCCAAAAGAATTAAACCTCTAATTCTGAGGCAGATATTCCTAATATTTAATACTATATGAGCACATTTTTAAAAATGATGGGGAAGGAGTAACAGTATTAAACGTCCTGTCTCCACCATGTTCATGACTTACACTGGGAGTTTCTGAAATATTAGATATGCTTGTCACAATTAACGGAGCAGAAGACATGCCAGTGTTACAGAATGCCAAAAGAGAAATTTTTATTTAATATTTAAAACAAATTAGCTCCAGTTGGTTTGGTTTGAGCAAAAACTACTGGAAATTTTTTTTTACAACACTAATGGGATACTTACAAGCAATAGATCCTTTGATGTTAATTGGGAATTCAAATGATGCATTGGAAAGTTGATGGAAAGTCTAAAACACATCATTTGCAGCAAAGTTATCTCCCTAATTATCGAGTGTTATAGAGGCTACAGTGTCAGAAATAGCACTGCAAACAGAGGTAGGCTGACTGTCCCAGGCAATAAATGGTAGGGCTAGTTCCTTTCTTTTACACTGATTCTTCAGGCAGTTGCTTTCTTGAAAGATAATTTGAGTAGTTCTGATCGTAGTTAAATTTTTTTTTGAAAAGCATATGTAAATTTTTATTATCGGGAATTGAATATTCAAATGAGATGAGCTTAATTGATTTTATGATGCATTTTCTTTTGAGATAATACAATGGCTGCCAGGTTTGAACCTGCTACTTAAGATATGTAATTCACAAAACATCAAGCATTTGAATTGGAAGTTACAAATATATTTAAATATGCAAAATATATGGTTCATAACAGTTCTGTTTAACCCTAAGCATCCTCTAAGTGAAGAAAGCATCAGTTAGGACTCTGAAATTCCATCGAAGTGTTCACTTTGTCCTCTTAAAATGGGCATCACTTCAGTCTGTCTTCTGAAAAATTAGAGACCTACCCAGTTAGAATGATGGATTACTTCCTTCTCTTCCTCGGCTAGAAACATGACCCATCACGAAGAGTCCATGACTGGTAGAATACACCAGTTAAGCCTTTTTCTCATTAGGAAGACGAATCATTGGCATCTGAAAATCTGATGTGTGCTGTGATGTATGTTGTGCAAAGCCTTTGTATTAGCTGAGAGGGGCCATTATGCTAAAGTAAGGAACATTGCATATCACGTCCACCCACAACCATTGACACAACTACTCACAAGGTCCTGCATGATCAGGATGAGGTTGAGAAATATAGCCAGCAAGTGGAATGTTTGGTGAATGCCACTATCTGAGCCCCCTTTAAACTTGTGAGACTTTAGAAGAGAGATGCCGGCAATTAAGTATGTTTTTGTGTGTATAAATATTCATTTGCCCCTCTTGAATCACCCTTTTACGGTGCATAGAAAAAGGTTTAATAAGACTAATGAGATGGAATACTTTAATATTTGAACAAATATTATTTTTTAATTCTTTGTTATGGAAATAAAAGAATCAGGAATAAGCTCAAAATAAATACTCATATTTTTTAACTTTCCCTTTTATAAATACACATATTTAAATATTTACAACAAATAGATTAAAAAATTCTTGTTCAACCACAGCAGCACATGTGCGCATTATTCAAAGTTGTTACTAAGAATTATAATAAATAGGAAAAGATGTGTGCATTTTATACTTATTTCTGATATCAGCTTTTTTTGGTAGGGGAGAAGTAGCCTGCATAAAATATTTTCACAACAGTATCTAACAATAAATTTGGAACTTCACATTATTAAAACAAAAACAACTAAAACTATTTTCTGATTGTCTGTTTTTGATCTAATTAACCCTGTGGCTTTTCTCTAATTATTATCTTTTAGTTAGTCTCATATTTCTCCCCAATTCCCTGCATTACTAATAATTCAATGTTACAAATAAATAACCCTTTATTTTCAAGTACAATCCAATAGCTTTAAACTACTCTGGGAGTTTCATGAAGATTCTATGTCCACTAAAGTTTTCCACAGCATGGGGTGGGGGTGGGAGTGGCGTGGGTGGCAGGGCAGATGTTATGTGTGTGGGATAAATTTGATTAGTGCTAAATGTTTTCACAGTGTTTGTGAATATATTCTAGAGATAATACAGAGATGGAAATATCTCTCCCTAGTATCCCCTTCTTAAAAATGAAAGGATATAGAAAAAACTAAATAGATTCTCTGTTACTTGACTTGTATATTGAAATTGGAAAAAGCTTCATGAAAGGCTTCTTTTAAACATGGAGTGAAGATGGATTTGGAGAGAATTTATTCCAGTCAGGGGAGAAAGAGTTTATTAAAAACAGACCATTAAAAAATAACAACAATAAAAACAAACAAATATAAAAACAACAACAACAGACCATTAATATTTCTTCAGGCAACTTGAGCCTGAGTTTGAAAAAATGGAGCTTCACAATTCGAGGACTGACCTACAGGAGGGACAAATTGGAACCTATATCTAACTCTCCACTTCTGACCTGTCTTTACATGTGAGGTACACATGACAGTTTCTATTTAAGTAGCTTGGAAGTTGTACTTTGTTAATTAAAGGCCTTTATGTTCATGGCTTTTTTCTTTTCTTTGTTCTTTTTTTTCCTTAGTTGTAGATGGACACAATACTTTTATTTATTTCTTTTTACGTGGTGCTGAGGATTGAACCAAGTACCTCACATATGCTGGGCAAGTGCTCTACCACTAAGCTAAAGCTCCAGCTCTAGTTCATGGGTTTTATTCATTAAAAAGACCTGTTCATAAAAAATCATTCAACCTAAATGATGGTTTTCCAATAACAATAAATTAAGTTAAATTTTCCCAAACTGGCACTGTTATCGAATTTATATGTTGAAGCCCCTAACTTTCAATATCTCAAAATGTGACCTATTTGGAAATAGGGTAACTGCTAATTAATCAATGTAAGGTTCTAATGGAGAAGAATGGGCCCGTAATCTAATGTGCCTTGTGTGTGTATAAAAAGTAGAAATTTGGATGCAGATTGGAACACAAGAAGAATGCCACATGAAAAGGAAAATCAGGGCAATACCCTACAAGCCAAAGAATGCCATTATCGCCAGCAAACCTACCAGAGGTTTGAATGGGATAGATTCTCCACAACCTTTAGAACGAACCAACCCTGTTGACTCCTTGATCTCAGTCTTCCAGCCTCCAGAACTGTGAGACAATAGATTTCTGTTGTTGAAGCCCTGCAGTCTATGCTTTTTGTTAGCATAGCAAACTAATGCAGGCGCTAAGGAACACATATTGTTTGGCTGCTTTTATCCTGTGTGATCCAGAATGCAATCTACATCTCAAAGTACAACCACAGAAGCTAACCACAACAGAAAAGAGTACACTAGGGGCTGGTAGTCTCATTATGCATCTTATCTAAGTGTGTGTACTTTTATCAGCATCGCACTGTAGAGAAATAAGACAAATGTCATGAAGAAAAAGAGTTATTTTGGAGATAATTTTATCAAAAAGAAAATGCTCAAGAAAACTGAAGACTCTGAGGAGAAAATAGCTTGTACCCACAGCTAGTTCACTAAGTACTTTCATTCTCCTACACATTTTCCTCCATCACTGATCCCTCAGTCCAGAAAAAAATTCCCTTCTCTTCTACTCATTTACTTGCCTTTACTCTGCTATCTTTCATAACTGTCATCAAATTTCTACCTACTCTGTTCCTATACTCACTTTGCTTCCCTTAACTACTCTCTGATACATGTTTTAAACAATTGTTCTCCAATGCTAGGGAAATAGCTGCCATACTTCAGTGGAGATAAAGGACATACAGTGTGGCATTTTGCTACTGGTTGGAGAAAATGATAAAGGGGATTTAGAGCTTGGTTTCTGGTGGCAAATCCCACTGAAGTTCTCACTGGTCTTAGGAGAGAAAGGAACAGTATGGTTCCAAAAGCCAGACTTGGATCAAGCCGGAAGAAGACTATAATTATATCAAAAAGCAGGAATATGATAATGGGAATTAGAGGGATAAGGTAGAAGGAACTGAGGGTATTAAATATGCTAAAGTCAATAATAAAAATAACAATGATACTAAAGCATACATATACTAAGTGCATTGTCTTCATAAGAACCCAGAACATCAGTAAATATGTTTTAAAACAATTATAATATTTTTTAAAATGCATATTTTTGGCTTATAAAGGATGGTTTGAAAATGGACAAGAGATCATTTTATTTTCCTGATTGTTCAATAAGCATAGTTAAGCAATTTTTTAATGTATTGAATTTCCCTAGAAGGATCTTCTTTTAGAGACTATTCTATCCATTGGACAAAATGGCTTAAAATTAAGCTCATTTGTCAAAAATCATCCTTTAAAAACATTTTTGGATTAAACATTTTGATGTGTTTTTTCATGGAAACACAGACAAGCGGATACTGAAGACATTGCCTCATTTTCAAAATTGATTTCGAAAGTCCTAAACTGGAGGATACGGAACATGGTGGTAGGGTTTCTGGAAGTCATTGTGCCCCTTCCAGGCATTCCTCGCTGTCAAAGTTCTCCCACCACAGCAGCTGTGTGGTTGATTCACCATAGTCACAGGGATCTAGACTGACTAGGGCTGTCTGGGAGAAGGGGTGTTTGACCGTGCTAAGAATTCCAGGAAAATTAACAAGGAAGAATGAATCAAAAGTTTATTGATGCAAACAACGTTTATTAGATACCGTGCTTCTGGCAGATTTTCTGTTATCCTTTTATGGTAAAACTGAGTAAAATAACAGATACTCTTACTGGAGAATTACAGCCTAGAAGGGAAGAGTCGTGAGCTTTGTAATAAACGCCAAGTAAGTCCTAGAGAATACTTCTAAAAACAAGATGCTGATTTTTCTACTAAGGGGCCAGTGTTTTATATTTCAATTTCTTCTAATTAGCTAAATTCAATTAGGAATTATATAGGAAGAGTTAAGCTTATTTCTCTGTACATATTATCTTAATTTATTCTTAGCAAATACATAGCCTTATGTGTCAAGCACTATCATAGTCACTTTTTAAAAATTAACACTTTATTCATTATAACAACCCTATGTAGTATGTATTATTATTTCCCCATTTTATAGATGAGGACATTGAGACCCAAAGTCAGTAAGTAACCCACTCAGATTTGCATACCTAGTTAAGTGGGTTATCTTTTAGCAAGGTGATAAAAGATCAAAATTAAATAAGCTATATAAAAATTAAAATGTAAATAAGTCATAGTATGCATTCAAGGACTGAATTAATTTGTAACAGGATTCTTTAAAGTTCTTCAGTGTCATCCTAATTCACATAAAATATTCTGCCCATGATATCTAAGAACAGCTGCAACCGAACAAGATGTGGGAAAATAAAGTATTCCCAAAGAAAAACAAGCTATCCTACTGTCCTCTTTAGAATGGGCAAAGAGCAACTAATTCATCTAGACAACTCTTTCTTGGATCTATTAAAATGTTACACTTATACATCCTCTTTTGGGCAAAATATTTAATCATAAGCTCAAATGACAAATACCATTGAGTAATATAGTAGTTTGCTCTTCTGGAAAAGAGGGATAGAAAAGTTTCTACATCATAGGACTATGTAGTGGTATGGTTTCCAGATTGGATTCTTAGATACTGAAAAGCAACACACAACCATCAGTACATCCCTCAAAATAGCCTTTACACTTTGCTCTGAATAATATATATCGATAATGAGAAAGAAAACCTTATTACCCACATAATGCAAAAATAAATGCAAACAAACATGCCAATCAGCTAGGAAACCAATGTGTAGTCAAAGACAGCTTTCCTAACTTCCTTAGCCCATAGCAAAACATTACTTTTGTCAGGTTAACAAATTATCTTCTTTATCTCTTCAATATTAGAGGTTAAAAAGAAGAAAAAATCTTCAGGTTTCAGTACAGTATGAGACAGAGTGGTACTCATTTGGAGGACCTTATGGAGCCTCCTAGTGAAATAACTAAATGAGTACTGTGGGATGAGACTGGTCTGTAGAACAGAAAAACAATCAATTCAGCAATCACATCTACAAGCAAAGCTCAAGCTTTAAGCTTTAGTATATCTTAGGATAAGAAAAGAAACCCATTCTCAAATGTGTGCAGTTTTGATACCCCCCAAATTAGCTTTAATTAATAAACCTCACTTTAAAACTTCTTAGTTCTGTTAACCTAATGGAGATTAGGGAGGCAGGACATAAACAGTCTTCTAAGGTATAATTGGAGGTTTCCTTCAGTTCATATCAAACAAACTTCATCTAGACCAAAACACTTCAAGAACTGTTGACTCAACTGTTTTTACCAAAATCCAATTCACAGGACCCTGCCTTCCCCTACAAGTGCATGGAAATATGTTTTTAATTTTGAAAGATCTTAAACTGGCTAGACTAATTCATGAATGGCGGGTGGCATGCTTACCTTCTTATTTGTGAACACTGCTACTACCTATCCCTGGTACAAAGATCTTGTTGAAAATGTAAAAAAAAAAATAGTTCTGACTCAAGGTAAGTGTGTGTGATAATAGTTACACTGAAGATGATGTTAACACGGCAGAAAAACTTCCTGTAGACAATACGGTGAGAATGGTGATGGATTTATTGAAGGACTAGCGCTGCATCCATTCTGTAACGGAACAGGAAATCATGCAGTTCACAAAATCATACAGACTTCCAAGATCAAAAGTCCGGTTAATGACTCAAATGACTCTGGAGGATACATTTAAAAAACCCATCCAGCAGAGTGCCTCCACATCTCCAAAAGACTTGCTTCCTGGTCCCCCAACTGCTTCTGATGTTTCTTCTCACCTCAAAAACAAAGACAGAATACACATACTGTAACCTTTCGAGCAATAGCATCACAGATAGAAAACAAAGCTGCCTCTGTTTTCTGGTGCTGGTGCTTAACAACTGATTCTGGTGACTCTGCTCTTCACTTATCCTGAACATGTGATTTTCTTCCACTGTATCAATGGTCTGTCATGTTTCTTACTAGTAAGCACTTATGTATGATTAAGAATAAGAAAATGATTGTTTATCAGTAGCATATAAATACACACTCAGGAATGATGGTGATACCAAATAACCACAGACTGTCCACAGGGGTAATAAGAGAGTGACATCTGTGTTTTTTGATGGTTTAATGTATACAAATTTTGTTTCATGCACAAAATTATTTCTAAAATTGTATGAAATTAACTTTAGGCTATTCCTATTGGTATATATGAAACATGAATATTTCATATTTAGACTTAGGTCCTATCCCCGAGGTATCTCATTTTGTATATGCATACATTCTAATATCTCAAACAAAATCTGAAATCTAAAACACTTTTGTACTCAAGAATTTGGATAAGGAATATTTGACATCTGCATGCACACACATACATATATATACATATATGCTCCTTAAAAATGCCATAAAGAAGACCAGGCACAGTGGTGCATGCCTGTAATATCAGTGGTTTGGGAGGTTGAGGCAGGAGGATCACAAGTTCAAAGCCAGCCTCAGCAAAAGTGAGGCACTGAGCAACTCAGTGAGACCCTGTCGCTAAATAAAATACAAAAAAGTGCTGGTGATGTGGCTGAGTGGTTGAGTGCCTCTGAGTTCAAGTCCTGGTACTCTCCCACAAAAATACCATAAAGAAAATGAAGAAGCAAGCAAGAAAATAATCACAATACACATGTCAGATGAAAGTATTGTATCAAGAATATATAAGGGCTGAGATTGTGGCTCAGTGGTAGTGCGCTTGCCTCATGTGTGAGGCACTGGGTTCGATCCTCAACACCACATAAAATAAATAAATAAAGGTATTGTGTTCATCTACAACTACAGTATGGGCAGGTATGTATATGTGTATTGAGATACAGAGGGATGATATCATAGATAGAAAGGAAAGAAACAAAACAACCTACCCATTAGAGAGGCCAATGAAAATAAAATACCTTGATATTTAAGTACTTCTCAAACTCTCATTCACATTTTAAAAAATCTGAGGATCTTATAATGCAGATTCCAATGTATAAGTCTGGGCTGGAAAGTGTAATTAGGATTCTGCATAGCTTCATGGCTTCCAGTTGAGGCTAGTGCTGCTGGTCTTCTGGTACACTTTGAACAGCAAAACCCTAGATAATCTAGACCAGGATGCTAGCTAAATGAGTAACAAAAACAAATACCTCAATAATCATGTAACTTCATGATAAGCACTATGCTAAGTATGTTAGATACATTTTCTCATTTAATCCTCTTCCCAGCCTAGTTAATAGTATTGTATAAATTTAACAGTATAGAGATCAAGCAACTGAGATACAGGGAAGCTGCATGGCTTTTTGCAGAGTTCCATAGCTAGCACATTTGCCTAGCTCTAATGTGTTACCTCCAAAACAGAAATTGGATCCTGAAATGCCAAGTCTCCACACTTTCAAAAAAAGAAAGACTAAACAGGTAATACCCTTTGGAATGATTATTAGTATGGCCATTTATCTGGGTGGAAGGAGAGTTTTAATTGAGCTCACTTCTTATTCACCATGGAAAGGGCTAGGTTCACAGGCAGACAAATTAGAGATTGAAATCTTGTGTTCCACTTGTTCCAAGCTGTATGATCTAAGTCATCTCACGTCTGCATTACAGTTTCCTTGTGTATAAAAAGAAATTTGCGTCATAGGATTATGAAGATAGGTTGATAAATCATTTTATAGTGACCTGTACAATGTGAATCACATACTAGTTGTTGAAACTATTTAGGATCTTAACTATTTAGGGGAATACATATATATATCCTTGTCTGGCTTCCATTAGTTATAAATTTGGTAGCACAGATTAGTCATCTGTTCATAAGAGTAAATAGAACTTATTTGGTATATGTGGCCAAATGCTTCTAAAAAGGTCTGGGGACAATTGACTCCAACATATTTGAACTCTCTGCTTTAATGCTGTCATTAATAAAATGGAGCAACTAACTCTTGCTACTTCGCCCAGAGGGCCAAGAAGAGAATGAACGTGATGCTGTTTAAGAAAAATCTGAGCATTTAAAGATCGGCTCCATGTAAAAGGCAGCCATGGTAATCAGGTCACTGCTGTGGGCATGCTTGGAGGAGAATGCTCTGACTTATCTATTACTATTTTAGAGCATAAAAATTTATAGCAAGACGTGTTCCACAGGGCTTCTTCTTTATGACGCAGTGGGCAATTTCTTTCTTGCAAAGATTCAGGCAATTTCTTAGGAATGTACGGCTTTGGGGTACAGATGCTGTGCACATGAATCAAATTAATTCCTACAATAAAACATTAATCTATTCCCCTGGTGCTTCTCCTAAAAGTATTAAAAAGAAGTCACTTAAGGATTGTTGCTAGGAGATTCTAGAGGCAAATTCAAGAAACAAGGCAACTTCCAATCATCTGGATAAGGTCAAAGCCTTATTTAAATATGATAGGATTTAACCCTGGAAAGTTTTAGTACTTATTCATCTTCATAAATGTAGCACTGTATTCTGGGCTCCAAGGCCAAATTTTCTGAATGCCTGTATATAGTTATTTGTATTATATATACCACCCAAAAGATTTGCCCAAATCAAAGATAGATTTTCAACTGGAAAATTCATGAAGAACAAATAAAAAAATGGAGAGGTTGAAACTGTGAGGCTAGGAGGCATAGAATGAAGAGGAATGAGAAATACATTTTGCGCAAGTTTTTGAGAAAAAAACTTGGGAAACAAGACAAAATATATATGCTCTGGTAGATTTCTGAGAATCATTGTTATCAATCTCTTCTCATTAGCTTCAGTGTCCCCAGATAATTTTCTTCAGAAAACATTTTGAGTTTGAAATCTAGGATAATGTTTTTATCAAACTTAAGAAGAAAACTGATAAATATTGAAGGGTTGAGAGCATTTAAATTGCTTCATCTTATTACTAAAGAATTATCACAAACATATTCCTATTACTCATGAACTCACTCCTTTAGTATCAACTCACAAAAGTACAGTGAAAATAATCTTATTATCCTAGCAAAAATCAGGCCTTCCACATTCCTCAGAAAGCTTGTCTTGCTATCTGGAAGTACAACTATGTCATGAAAATCATATTCTTAAGCCTTGCTGATGTGGATAAAGTAAATAAGAACAAAAATGAGAAAATGTTAAATTTATCTCTCTACTAAGACATTAATTTTAGCTTTTTATTTTTAAATGATTTACTGTGCCGAGTCTGCTATACATGAGTATATTCTCATCCAATTATTTTCTCAAAACAGGTAGGTTTTATTGAGCATCTTCCCTGAGGTAGGTATAGTGTCCAGTCTTTTCATACAATCACATTCAAAATGCTCAACAGAGCCAGGCATGGTGGCACATGCCTATAAGCCCAGCAGCTCTGGAGTCTGAGGCAAGAAGATGGCAAGTTCAAGGCCACTCTCAGCCATTTAGCAAGGTCCCAAACCGCTCAATAGTGCTATCACATGTTACTATTCCAGCCTCACTGTGTTATCTCATTATGGACATTCATTCCATTTCTTTCTCACTGTCTAGCATCCATAAGGTTTAGATAACATCATAGAAAGCAGAATAAAAATTGGGCCACTTGATTAAAAATTTTTTTATTATGATGGAGTCATGTAGAGATCTGGTTTGACAACACTATCACCGATATTCAGCAAATATTGTAAACGCAGCTCTTGTGCATAAATAGTACCAGGCCTATTACCATTTTTTATTCCATCTGCTGATAGAATAACACAGAAGAACAGAACATTTTGCAAATAAATAACTCAGAAAGATCCTTGATGGTGAGGTGTATTTAGAATGAGATGCATTGATGAGGTTAAGCTGTGGGAGAAAAAAAAAAAAAAGAAAGTAGGATCTCTTGAACCTCAGAGTTCCAGTGACTCAGAGCCTCAATTTGCCCCTGGCAAGTAAGTTTTACTGAAAGTCGCATAGAGATGTTCTCTCTCTTTTATCAAATTGAAAAGATGAGTATTTTGAAATGTGATATCACAAAAATCACAGAATTTTGTTCCTCTGACTCATATTCTGGTTGCTTTAATCTTTAAAAGAGGAAGACTTTTTTCCCAGATAATGAAATGCAGCTGTGTTTTATGTCATTACATTAGTGGGAGGAGGTGGAGAAATAAAGGGATTCCTTAGAATTTCTGAAAGCCATTAACATTTTGAACCCCAAAATCCTGAATATGATTACAGAGCTCAATGTCAAACTCTTTTTCTCTGAATCGTTCATTTTTGTCTTAAACTGTTGGCTCTGGGTTTATTTTTACAAGGTTTTACTATTCTGTATATGCTTCCTTCTCAGTGTGTGTTATTTATTGTGTTTTATTTAACTCACACCAACATTGATCTTTTAATTATTCTATTTAAAGTTTTTAAACTTTGCCAGTCACCAAAAATATATATTATTACAGATTTTTTTGATGATTTGCCACATTAGTCCCTTTTCTCAGCTTTCCTAAAACCCCACAAAACCCAAACCTTTACTGCCACCCAGTGGCCACTCTGAATTTTTCAAATAAAACATTTGCTGCAGCAAGTCATGACAAGCATTTTAAAAGGATTTTTTTAAATTGCTAGAATGTTTTTGATATTTTAATCTGATGTAATTTAGAGATTAAAGCTTTAAAAATAAGCTATGCATATTTTTTATATATATATTATTACCAATAATGTAAGAGTTCATTACCATTTTTTACTATGTTTATGTGATTTCTTTAACTTTTTATTTGAAATAATTAGAGATTCATAGGCAGTTACAAAAATAGCACATGGATTCCCATGAAGAAACCGCCAAACTGTTTTCAAAGTAATTGTACCATTTTGGATCCCCACCAGCAATGTGTGAGAGATTCAAGATTCTTGGCATTCTCATCAGTATTTAGTGCAGCCCCTGGGTTATAGTTTAGCCATTCTGATAAGCATATGGCGATAGCTCATCAAGGTTTGTTGTGCATTTCCCTAATGGCTAATGATTTTGAACATTATTTCACAAGCTTGTTTGTCATCCGCGTCTTCCCTTGAGGAAATGTCTGCCTTTTGCCTGTTTTCTTGTCTCTGTCTCTTTTAAAATATAAACTTTTGTGAACTCTCTCTATATTCTAGATACAATTCCTTTATTGGACATGGGGTTTGAAAATACTACCACTGGGTAGTTTATATTTTTATTCTCTTAACATGATTGGTTCTTCACAGTACAGAAATTTTAAAAATTTTTGATGGGCTCTAGTTTATTAAAAAGATATGTATTATGCCCCATGTTTTTCATGGTATTCTTAAGAACTCTACCTGCACTAAGTACTGAAGGTATTCTCCTTTGATTTTTTTCAACATTTTTTTAATCTTACATTTTGTATCTAAGTATGTGATGTGTTTTGAGTTAATTTTTAAGGAAAGTGTGAAGTTTTGGCCAAGCCTGGTTTTTGTGAATGTCCAAGATTCCAACATATTTGTTGAAAATACTCTTCCTGTATTGAATCATTTCTATGCATTGGTCCACATTCAGTTAGATATTGGAAATGAAGCTCAATGGTAAAGTGCTTGCCTAGTATGTGCAAGGCCCTGGGTTCCATGCCTAGGTACACTTCCACCACACCCCCCAAAAAAGTTAATTGGATGTGTATAACCTATGGTTTTTATTTTTATTTTTGATGACATTAATATAAAATATTGATGAGATAATGCTATAAAAATGAAAAATGAAGCTCTGTAACATTAAATGACTTTTGCTAAGAAAACAAAATTTTTCAAAAAGAGAAGCAGAATCAAATGATCCATCACTTGCTGGGTTGAAATAATTTTAATGAAAGAGTAACTTAAAATGAAAGACTGAATAACAAATCAGCAGAGAGCCCATCTTTGAAGAGATTTCCAAGATTTAAGTCTTGACTGGACCTTTTCCCAGTTAGCTGTAGAACCTCTTGATTTCTAGTTACCAAACTTATCAATGTCTGAATTTTGAGTTTCCAAAATATGGTGACAATCCACCTGTCTCCTTGGGTTGCTGTGAGGATAATTTAACATGTAGAAAATACTTAGAACAATGCTTGGCGTACTAAGAATCAAATAAATGCCAGCTATCGTTCATAAAATCTCATATGAAATGTCTCATGAAATTCCAGTGACAAACCAAATCAAACTTATCTCTAAGGTTAAAAATACTCATCCAACACCTTGAATGAGGTTTTTATTCTAAGTCCATTTCCTCATCTGCAAAACAGAATTGTGGGAAATAAATGATCTAAAGTATTAGGAGAATTTATCACAGTGCTCTGTTACTTAGTAAATACTCCTTTAGTAAATACTGTTCTAAAATTTAAGATATTGCTTATCATACTGTACCTCTGTCAATAATATCATGTTTGTGGAGCCCCAGTGTATACATAAAGTACTGTGTTAGCCACTAAGGTTAAAAAAGTAATAAAGGTAGTCCTTAGGCTAGATTGCATCTTATAGTCTACGAGCAAAAGTAAGACACACTCAATAGAAGAGGAAGAGAAGCTATTGCTCTCAGAGGCAAATGAGACCGACCAGATTCAATCTTCATAACACTCACTGAAGTCTGAACACTGAAGAATTTCAGACACCAACAACTCTATTGATCCAGTTTTTAAAGACAGAGCACAACATTTAGCAAACATGAAAACTGAATGTCTCTGATAACCTAAGAGAAAAAAACACAGATTAACCCAATCTTCTTCTATGAAAAGTACAACAGAATGAAAATCAACTTAATTTAGCATACATAAGAATTGATTATCAACAAAGAAAATTATCCATTGGTCATTAAAGTACTGTGGTTACTTATCTATTATTCAAATAATGATAAGATTAATAACACTGTATTTTTTAATATATCATTATTTTTGAAACATAATAGAACATTCTGCTATCTACTAAATTCGTAGTTCTCTGTTAACAATCCTAAGGTGAGCAGAATCACTGGTCGCACACCACTGCCACCTGCTGACAATTCATCAATTTGCAGCATAGATAGCAGTACCTTTATTGAGCCCACTTGGCTGAAAGCAAACACTTGTCCAGTTAAGCAATATGACTCAGAGAAGCCTACTGAACTTATAAACAAAGGACGTAACCTAAGCCTCTGCAATAAACTCTAAGTGGCTCAGCAATTCAAGATTTTTTTTCAGTTTATATTAGTGCAATACATAGATGGATCCAAATTGAAAATCAAAGTCTGTCCTTGACTATATGATATCACTTTGTCCTTCTTGGTCTATTAACTTTCTTTGAAACATAATGATACTGTACTGTGCCTCTTTTTCCTATGAATTACTTTGTTGTATATTTTTATTTTGAAAACAATAACTCTTAGAACTGTGCCCCACACACACACACACACACACACATACACACACACACATTTCTTTTCAGGATTGTGTCCATATTTTTTCAAGAGTCCAAATAATGTAACCAAGGTCTCTGTGGTTCACCAAAGCTGAACCCTTCTGCCATGGGAACAAGACAGAGAACCCTCTTCTTGGAGTGGATATCCTGCAGCACCGTGAAACTTTCTGGGACTGACCTGAAATACCATTGAATCTGCTTGTTTTGGGGGGAATTTTTTGTGGTTTTTTGGGGGGGTACTGGAGATTGAACTCAGGGGCACTTCACCACTGAACCACATCCCCAGCCCTATTTTGTGTTTTATGTAGAGACAGAGTCTCACTGAGTTGCTTAGTGCCTCGCCATTGCTGAGACTGGCTTTGAACTCGCGATTCTCCTGTCTCAGCCTCCCTAAGTGCTGGGATTACAGACTTGTGCTACCGCGCCCGGCTGAATCTACTTGTTTTGACCTGTGACAGCCAGTCTCAACTTTTTCTTCACTCCTAAATGTAGCTGACTAACTTGAGAAGTGTGATCAAATAGATTTTAAGGAAGAATGATTGGAATTAAGTCCAAGTTCATTGTTATCTTGTGGGAATGAAGAGGTATTATTAGTTTGGGGCATTTTGAAAATAGCTAATGAAACAAGAGTGTTTGAACAATGTTCTATAATGAAAGTACTCTTATATATGCTATTTAACTCTCATATCAACCTAAATATGAACAGGAAAAATATATATTCACAAGTACAATAAAAATATAGTGTGATTTTGGGCTTGCTTTGGTTTGGTTTGCTAGGAAGTTCTGAATAATTTTCCAAACAAGACCTGACATTCTCCCAAACAACACAAGAGATGATTTTTGCAGTGGAAAGTGTTCTCTGAGAGTGATATGGAACATTTCTATGACATGGAAGATAGGTAACACTTTATTGCAGTGTTAGCATATGTCTACCCACAGTTACAAGTTGCCTGCATTGGTTGGGCAATTACAGTATTACACTATTACACTATCACAGCTGGCTGGGTCTGAATTTGTGGTGACTGTGAGCTTCTCCACATCTCCAATTTCCATTATGTAGATTGTCTGAGAAGGAATTGGGGATGTGGAGCATGATTCAGCAGGGAGGTCTTGATGGGAGGAGGGAGGAAGTGACAAAGAAGGCAAGAATTTCACTGAATGCAAGAAGAAATATCTTCTCTGAGTTACATTTTTTAAATGACAATAAAATTTTATAATTGAAGTTGGAAAGAACAGAACTGTGAACTACACCTTCAAAAATGCCCATGTAATAAGAATGGCACAAAACTAGTCTTATAAAGCATCTTCCTTATGGAATAGCATGTCATCATATCTCCAGTAGAGTGTTTTTCTGTTTTAAAGATCATATGAGTGAGAATAATAGATCCACAGAGATGCATTTCGTTTATGAAAAGTTAAGGCCAAGCCAGTGCAGGTAAACAAAGGAGATCTGGGATGTTAACTGGTTTAAACTGAAGTAGGCCATTAGATATGTGGGGAAGGGGAGTAGTTTCCCTCACCCAGTGCATGGTTTATGGCTGACGTCTCTGAACCAAAAGACAGATCAACATGAGAAAAGTGTAATGGACATATTTAACCAAAATTTTATGTGACATGAGAGCCATCATAAATGCCTCAGATTCAATGAGGAATAGACTGTTGTGCAGAAGTAACATCGAACAAAAGGGTGATTTAGTAATAATAATAGGGAAACTTAGGCATGCCTGTTTGTTGGGATTCCTCCCCATGTCTCTGTGTCTTCATTCCTTTCCTGTGGGTGTCGGGCAGTACACCTACACACGAGGGTCTTCAGGAGAGAAGGAAAAGAGAATTATTTTCATGGCTTCAGAGAAGAAAGGCAGGAGAAAGTCAGAGAATGACCCTTCTGCTTATACTAGGGTGCCATATTTTGGTGTCTCTTATTCTGAGATCAGATGCAAGTTGAAAACAAACAGGCGCTTGAAACAATGTAAATTTCTCTGATGTCCTTACAAGTTGATAGAAGATACATGCCCTATGAGAGTTCATCTGACCATTGATAATCTAGATAAACCTGAAATAAAACCCCATCTTTCCATTCAGTGCAGAAGTCCAAAGCCATTCTATAATCATGGGCTAATTTCTGGACAGTGTAGTGTCTCATAACTTTGTGCATTCTTTGGAATCTTGTTTCTTGTTATATCTGGGTCAACAGGACATGCTTTCTCCTGTCAAATCACCTTTATTATATTATTCAAAAATAGAACCAAAGCATTTGTAAGCATAATAGAGTTTTTCTGACAATTGGAGAGTTGGAGTGGGTGTGGGTTGTGGGTGCAAAAGCACATACCCGATCGTATTATACCATCCCAGCTCCGTTGATACCACTCACCTCTAGAAGTTTCTCCCCTGACTCCTTTTCTCTGCAGCATCTGCTTTTCTATTTTGCTGGCTCTTCTCTCCTATTCTCTGTATACCCTTAGTCCACTCCTCTCTCGCAGTTCCTCCTTAGAAATAAAACAACACATTCCTGCTCCTACCTCATGCACAGAAGCTTCTCTTTTCCCCTGAAGTCACCAGATGACACACTCTTAGCATTTATGAACCTATTTTTCAAACGAAAACAGCTGAATGAAAGGAATTCTGAACCAAATATTGGAATAATATTTTCTAACTACATCATGGTACCTCTGTATTTGAACAAGACAAAATTGGTTTAATCAGGCTGAAAATCTGAAAATCACTGGAATGGGAGATATGGGAAACAGACTTTTTTTGTTTTTTTGGTTTTGTTTTGTTTTTTTCCTTTTTTGGTACTGGGACTTAAAGCCAGGGGTGCTTTACCACTGACCTATATCCCCAGTCCTTTTTATTTTTTTTATTTTGAGACAAGGTCTCACCAAGTTGCTGAGGCTAGACTCAAACTTGCAATCTTCCTGCCTCAGCCTCCCTTGTGGCTGGGATTATAGGCATGCACCACCCCACCCAGCAAGACATGACTTCCCAAAAGTGTATCTCATTTAATCCTTAGCAAGCAAGAGAGGCATCTTTATCCTCACCTTTCAGGTGAGAACTCTCAGGCAATACAATGTTAGAACATTTCCCCAAGATGACTCTGGGGCAAGGGGTGGAGGCTGTAAAAGCACTGAGTTTCATGGCTCCTATTCACACATATTTTGCAAAGGCTCCCATGCCTACAAAAACCAACACAACTCTCGGAACATCTATAAAACATAGTTTGAAGCTTGACTGTTGTCTATTTTGTATTATTTCTTGCGAATCTTTTCTCCATCATGATGTGTATTTTGCCATGTTCTGTTCCTTGTGAATCTAAGTAAATTGGTGTTTTACTTGTGATGAATGTGATTATGCCTTGATAGCACTAACTCCATTCTGCACTGTTTCTTGTAACTGAGCCAAGTAGCTGGCTAACAGTCATCTCAAAAACAGATGACTGATGGTCACATTGACAACTGTGCACAAATATGCAAATGACGTAATTGGTGTCTGGGACTTCAGCCAAAATTCTTCTGGAAGCTGAGCTAATACATCACCATTTGAGACACATCTTGCTGTGACTCCATTCTAAAATATTCACTCAGAGTCTCTGCTGGAGTAAACAAGTCCTTTGCTTCCTTGCAGATAAGTTGAGGGCTGTCTGGACCCACCTGGGTGTCACCTTGAAGTTCCAAACTATTTGGACAACTTCTTGGATGGATGCATGATATTTGATTTAGTTACCAGCACTGAACTAGAGTAATTTTCTTTTACCTACTTCTGCCTATATTTTCATATATTCTTTATGGTCATTTTTGCTTGTTCTGCTTTTGTGTACCAGTAAACCAATACATTTGGGAACTTTTTCTTTTTTTCATTTGTCATTTGTTTAGAGAATAAAAAGCCTGATCCTCTTGAGGCTAAAGTTGTAATCAGAGGCTAGTGACAAAGGCGCAAAGCTATATCAGTAGGACCCTGAGCTCAGGCACCAACTCCTGGGGACAGAGAATTCTGAGCATAACAAGATAACCCTAATGTCTCGCCAGTCCTGTGATCTTCAGATTGCCTATTTTGCTGAAACTTTTCCACAAATAACCTTTTGATGAAAGCTATATAATAAACGTGCTGTACTAGCTCTGGGCCATCATCCTCCATTAGAGGGTGAGTCTCACCTGGCCTCAGCTTTTTCTCTACATGTGTCTGTCTTTTCTCAATCCCTCATCACACCTCACCGGTTTTTTAAATTAAAGCCCTTGGCTGAGAGATGGGGCCATGGCACATGGTGAATGATTTGAGCCAATTATTTGGGAGCATTACTGCTCAGGATTGACTTTTAGCAAACTGCAGTAAAACATAGTTTTGCATTTAAATCAAGAAAATGTCATTTACCTCTGACTTTTGTTTTGAGAGTCCCCAGGAGCTCTTTTTTCCCCAGAGCCATCTGCTTTAATTCTTTTGTCTGGAGTCTGTGAGCATCTCATAGCTCCTGCCTCCACCTATCAAGGGTTTAGTCCAGTAAAGCCTTTTAGTCAAACTAAAAAAGAAAATAGAAAAAAAGAAAGGAAGGAAGGAAAACAGAAAAACAGGTTTCAAATAACAACTATACAGCCAGTCGTAGTGGCACACACCTGTAATCCCAGCAGCTCAGGAAGCTGAGGCAGGAGAATCCCAAGTTCCAAGCCAGCCTCAGCAAAAGTGAGATGCTAAGCACCTCAGTGAGACCCTGTCTCTAAATAAAAATACAAAAAAGAGCTGGGGATGTGGCTCAGTGGTCGAGTGCCCCTGAGTTCAATGTCTGGTACCAAACAAACAGAAAAAACCCAACTATACATATCTGATCATTAATGATGGTGTTTGATAATGTTTTGAATATTATTTGCTTGGTTTTTTGGAAGGGGCTATTACTAGGTAAGGGAAAAGAAGGAGAAATAGTGTTTAGAGAATGTTGGAAATATTATCTAGCCAGTTAACTAGATTATTCTTTGGTTTTTATTATGACTTTTTTGCCCTCCTGTAGCCATAAAGCTTCTACTTCAGATTTTACATATTATAAATGTACTTATTGGTTTAAACATCTTCCTCTATTGCACTGTTATCTTTCAGCACCGTGTTATGGTTTGAATGTGTCCCCCAAAGCTCACGTGTTGGAAACTTGATCCTTAATGCAACCATGTTAAGAGATGGGCAATTGAAAAGGTGGCTAGGTCATGAGGGCTTTGCGATTGTGTGGATTAATGCCATTATCAAAATCATGGAGTTAGTTATCAGTGGAGAGAAACCGCAGAGGGCATGGGATTCCTGATGAAGGAATGAGGTTGCCCCCTGCCCTTTGCTCTCTTCCATGCACATTCTGTTCTACACTGGGGTGGCACAAGGCATCCCTCAACAGATGCCAGGACCATGCTCTTGGACACACTACTAACTGGTTATTCAAAAAATTATTTGTGAAATAATTAATAAGTATCAATTGTATTATAATAAAAGTACTAAAGAAGGTTCCTTAGTTTACCTCTCTAATTTGTTCTATTATTCAAAAGTAGTTGATTGTATAAATTAGAATGGGTCAATCTCAAACTATAGTTATTAATATATAGTTTAAAATGTAGTATTTCTGCCTGATAATCTTTTTTTTCCCCCCAGTCCTGGAGATTGAACTCAGGATGCTCTCCCACTAAGCTACATTCCCACACAATTTTATTTTTTGTTTTGAGACAGAGTCTTGCCAAGTTGTCCAGGCTGTCCTCCAATTTGTGATCTTCCTGCCTCAGTCTCTGGAGTTGCTGGGATTATAGGTGTGTGCCACCATACCTGGTTCTGTCTGACAATCTTATAGTCAAATTTCATTAAGTGTTGTCAGCTTATCACCAAAGGATGTAGAACTTTATAATTTAGTAATAACTTCTCTCTGATATTGTAGCCATAAGAACCATCAATGTTTTTTGGATTCAAGTAACTTTTTTTTTTAGTACTGAGGATTGAACCCAGGGACACTTTATCCCTGAGCCACATCTCCAGCTCTTTCTATTTTTTTATTTTGAGACAGGATCTCACTAAGTTGCTCAGGGCCTTGCTAAGTTGCTGAGGCTGGTTTAAAACTTGTGATCCTTCTGCTTCAGTCTCCCCAGTCTCTGGGATTACAGGCATGCATCACCGCACCTGGCTTAAGTAACTTATTTTAACACTTGTTTCTTTGACATGTTTTGCAGAGAAGTAAGTGACCTGCCTAGATCATCACATTGTTGTTATCAAAATTATAATGACCAGTGTCTGGAACACAGTTGATAATTAATAGATATTTGATGACTGAATAAATGAATGAATAGGCAAAAGCCACAACTGGCTGTAGATGCTAAACATACAAACAGTATTCATTTATTTTAAGCCACGAGCATTATCAGCCTGAAACAATAATGAGTTAGTCAAAGTCAATAGGAATCAGTCCCCAATCTTTGACCAGCTATGCAAGAAAGAAGCAAGTATTGTCTGAGTTTCTTCCTTTCCTAAAACAAAATAAAACAAAAACCCAATATCTGGGTCTTAATTTTTTAATAACTTTCACTAAGTTGTCACTTTGAATCACAGCCACCTTCCTTAATTGTAACTCTAGGCTTATCAGTGAACATTTGTCATTAAGTCTCCCTCACAAGGAGACTATGACTAAGTTCTTTCAGAGGAGCACACAATACCTTGACCATGCAGATGCACCATGGCATTTGTGTATCACAGGATCACTAGGAGGTTTCTTATCCTCTTCCTACTTTTCTGGGCTAACTTGTAAGGGTAGGAGGATGGCTGATGAAAATAATGTTAATTGGAACATTCACGTATACCTCACGGCACACTAAGAAAAGTGCATCTCCCAACAGCACTGCCTTTCTCCACAGCAGACAGCGCTCTCGAGGGCACTCAGAGAGAGCAGCCCCCGCAGAAGACAATTGGGAAGAAATAAGCCACAAAATGATTCTGATGTTGATTTTATCATTGAGTTTAATAGCTGATGATTTTAATGCTGAAAAATATAATCATGACTTAAGGATAGATTCTCCTTCTGAGGCAAATTGCTACATTCTTTCTGAGACGGAGGAAAAATGGCCTGATGCTCCCGAAAGGTATCTTTTATTCTTTCATCTTTGATAGGTGTGGCTGCCCCCAAATGCCTAATGGCCAGTCACTGCTACATCAGATGCCCTGGGGCCACTTGTTTCAGCTGTGGAAGCACTGGGGGGTGGATCCATTTCAGATGACTCTGCCCTCACAGCCTGTCTGTACAATTCCACTCCTCTGTGGCTATTTCAGCTGTCCCCAATCCAGGTGGCCTTACTCATGACCAAGTAGAAAATCTGTAGTTAGCTAGTAAGATACTGCGCATGCATGAGCCTGCTCTTTTGGTCTATTTAAGCAGGTTCCCCTGTTCACTTATCACTAGAACAGTCCTTGCTTTCCCTTATGTTGCAGAATAGGTCCTAATAAAACCTCTTTCTGATTTCACCTGTTCATGCTTTCTATCTCAAGTAGAACAGGCTGAACTGGTAATATTAAAGGCTGCTGGGATTGAAAACGGGCAGCAAGGGGCTGGTAACCCAGGATTGCTAGAGGTCAAAGAAGGGTGGGCAAATAGCTGAGAGCCACTGGCATTCAAGACTCAGAGCTGCTAATACTAAGGGAGCTGTACTTGGCCTATTGGTGATTTCTTTTTTCTTTTTTTTGGTCCTATTGGTGATTTCTGTCCAAACTGAGCAAAATAACCCTCAGCCAATACTGATAATACCTCCTTCCCACACATATAATTTTATAGTCAATCTAATCTCTATCTCTATTTTAGGGTACAGAGAGAGGCTAATTATTTTCCTGCCTTGTAATAATCATAACAAATGTCTACCATAATAGGTAAAATCAGGGCAAATATTTGGTTATGCTCAGAGCAGGCAAATTTATGGTAGCTAATTGACAAATTCTGACCATTGGCTGAGGCTAAAGGGTTCAAGTGTGCAGTCCTATTGCAGGATGACACAGAAGGCAGCAGATTATTCAGAGGCTGGAGGAGTGAAAAGTTGCATTATACGGCCTCAGTGGTTCATTATAGCAGACAGACATTTGGGCAGCACCTCAGCACTTCAAACAGTTGGTTTCTGATTAAATTCTCTTCATGGATTCCATGGCTCAAATAGCTTTAGCTGAATATATGTTAAGAGTAGATTCATTGCCGTCTTAAAGTGGAACAGCAAAAACGCATTAGTTTTATGTCTCTCACTTATGTGGAGTTTAAAAGTATTGTAGCAGTTCTGTTTCTTTGCTATAAGAAACTGCTACAGGTTAACCCTGAGGCTTTCCTACAGGAAGTGTAGACTTAGCTCATGAACTAGACGTTCACATTAACCATTGTGTGGAGTTGGGATTACTTGCTGGAGGTGGAAAATATACGACTGTAATGGTTCAGAGATAGAACTGAGACTTGTCAAAAATCTGTCACTTTCAATGACAATGAAAGCCACATTAAAAAATCACTCTGTTCTGGCTTGGCAAATGTGGTTTTCTATATATCATATAAAATAAATCCATGGAAGTAATCAAGGAATATTGAATACTCATGATGAAATTAAAAGGCCGTGGAAAAATTATTAGTTGATTTTGTTTTATTAGATATTAATCAAAAAAGTTTCCAGGCTGCTTTATTGGAAATTAAATTATTTATTTTGACTTAACTTCTAAATTTCAATTCTCTGAAAGAAAATACATAATGCTCTGTAAATGTATAATTACTTGTTGAAACTGAATTAAGCTTTTAAGCTAATGAATTAAATTTGGTGCTTTGAGGGAATTATTTACTAAGCAGTTTAACATCAAGCTATGAGAACAAGAAGGCACTTGAAGCAAATCAATAGTAATAGCAAAGGTATTATTTCGATCTGCAAATACCAGCTCCTGTTTTTCTAAACTCATCTATTTTCATACCCACAATAAAGCTGTGACTTTTAATGTCCATTTTAAAAAATTAAAGATGAAAAAGGAGAGGACTATAGTTTAGTAAAAGAGGCCACAAGAATCCCATCCCTGAGCTTGTGACAGTAAATATTATTTTTGTTTTATCTCTTCACCACACAACATTCCTTCATGAGAAAAGGACAATCAGATTTAAGAAAGAAAAAGAAAAACACAGGAGAGGGGATTTCAATAACTGCACCAAAAGCAATAGGATTTTTGTATAGGAGAGAGAAATCACTTGGGAAACATTATATCCTTTTGTCAGAATCTTGGGGTCACATAGGAAGTTGTATAAAGGGGCTGTTGGGACATGTGGATAAAGTAAAATAGAAATAACATATGGTAAATACGTGAGAGAAATCAGTCTGTTGCTCAGTTTCTGTCATTTTATGTATGCAGGTGGACAAAAGAGCAATAGGAAACTGGGTTGCTCTGGTATGCAAAGTTGTAATGGTCTCCAAGCTTCCTGTTGATCTTTATGGCACTGAGTTGAAATATTCCATTTCAAAAATATTTCTCCACGTTCTTAAATTTTTTTGTGTAAAAGGGAACAAAAAAGAAAAACAAAACAAACAGAAAACAGCAAATTAAGCCAATAGGGGTAGAAAGAATGAGACCTAGTCTATATATTGAGGAATTCATCGCCTTAAGAGGAAAATATCATAGAAAGAGATAAATTAAAATGGTACATGCTAAGTGCTATTGCAGAGATTTGAGCAAATGTCAAAGTATTGTTTCTTGAGGGAGGTCAGAATTCTCACAGCATTTTAAACTAATGTCAAATAAATAATAGTAATTTTCCAAGAGAAAAAGTAAAATGCAGGTGTGGCATTCCAGTCTGGAAGAACAGTCTGAAAGTCTGGCCTTTGCAAGATGAGAGAGTTGATGAGAACAAAGCATACATGCATAAGAAGCTGTGAAGTCTGGGAGCAGCCAAATCTATAGGAGCCTCTCCTCACCAGCCTTGGTAGTGATTCTCCAACTTAGGGTGAATCAAAATCCCCTGGTGGTGGGTGGGAGGGCTTTGAAATCACTTATCACTGGACTGAAGTGTTTTAGTTTCAGTAGGTTTGGGATGGGGCCCAAGATTTTGGTTTGGATTTCATCCTGGGGGCAATGAAAAGACAACAGACAACTTTACAGGGGGGTGTGTTCTCTCTCATTGGCTTTGGGGTCAATGTGAGCTATGATCAGAATAGGGAGATCTGTAACAGGAAAATCCACTAGGGATTACTAAATCTTGAGAGATTCCTATCACAATGGAAGCTGGAAGAAAAATGGCTCAGAAATATTTTTTAGGTAGAGGCTACAGGATTTGGTATCCTCTTGGATGTGAGTGTTAAGAAGAGAAATGATAAATCATATAGTAAATATTAACCCAGGAGCATTGTGGGATAATTAACTGAAGTCTAGATTATAAAATACTAGAGTAGGTATCAGGCAAGTGTGATGTAACATCCATTTCTAGTAATATTTCCTTATGCAGAATTTTTCATACATCATCTTTGTATAATGCTGAATTTAAAAAACAAATCTTTTTGACATCTGGAAGTGTTACACAGTGTCAAATACTATTCAGAGGCTAACTAGTGTTCAGTATAAAAATGACCTGATATTCTTAGTAAAAACAGTTTCCATCAGTGTCAAGAAAATAAACCAAACTATAATCAAAGTGTAAGGGAGTTGGGCAAGTAGACACATCAGTATGACATCTCTTAAGAAGTGTGATAAAGAAGAAAAAAACTTGATAGAATGGTGGAGCCAGAGAATTTAGTAATTGTTTGAAGAGAAATTTTTAGCATGTTTGGAGGCAAATACCAGAAGAAAAGAAGGATTCAAAGATTCTTAAAATTAGCTAGGAGTGGTGGCACATACCTGTAATCCCAATGGCTTGGGAGGCTGAAGCAGGAGGATTTTGAGTTCAAAGCCAGCCTCAGCAAAAGTGAAGCACTAAGCAAATCAGTGAGACTCTGTTTCTAAATAAAATACAAAATGAGGACAGGGATGTGGCTTAATGGTTGAGTGCTCCTGAATTCAATCCCTGGCATCCCCCCAAAATTTTCTTGAAATAAGATACAGTGATCCAGCAAGATCCTTAAGTAAGCAGGAAGTGTTAAAAGATGTCAGCTAAAGAGTGCTCTTTTTTCTTCATTCTTCCATATCAATAATAGGTTAAAAATTGCCATTAATGACATTTTTTGAGTGAATGTTGGCCTCAATTCCCAAATTCAGCCGTACCTGATGCTTAAGTTTTTTATAAAGCAACTTAATTTCAGTTTCTGAGCCCCATCCCACCGAGCTACTGTGAGTCCTTCCTGGAGGCATTCCCTGCCCAAATAGGAGCTGTGCTGTGGTACTAGAGTCACATAAAACGACATGTAGGGCTTCTAGCTATCTGCAACCTTCTTTGCAACTACCCAAGTTATTCCTTAACCTTGCCACTGAAGCTCCTTCAGCAAGGTTTGCTGCTTTTACATCTCCTTGGGACTGAGGAATCTACTGTGAGACTGCCCAGGGCTCCCCTGCCAGAGCACTGCATGCCCTTCCTCTTTCAAGTCTTGCTGGCTTTTCAGAAACTGAAAAAAAAAAAAAAAAAAAAAAGCCATGCCGATCACCCCTGCTCTCAGCATCCTTGAGTCCATCTCCTCCTCCCCTTCATCCTTGGGAAGCTTCTTTGTACTCTGGAGGAACATTTGCTCCTTTATATTATTTCAAAGCATTCTCTCTGGCTTCAGATTACACCCCATCCTTTCTTTTCCTGCTTCCTTCAAATCCTCTAAATTCTCTGAAGGTTTGTGGCTTTTGAATAATACAAGAGAATGATTTGAAAGCCAGTTCTACTTTCTGCCCTGCACAAATTTGCTTGAAAGAAAGTAGAAAATATGGAGGAGGGGGATCACACACACACACACATGCCAGCCTGTAAACCCATGTTTCACATGTGTAGTTCTTATACAACCATATGAGAAAGACAATAGTATCCCTATTTTGTAAGTGAGAAAATTGAAGCTTGGTGAGATGAAGTTAGTTGTCCAGGTTTACCAAAATAGTACATAGTAGAGATAAAAATAGTACATAGTAGAGATAAAAATGCAGCTAAAAAAGAAATCTCTTCTCAAAACCCATTCAATTAATTACTTTGCTAACCCCTGTCTAATGAAGATGTTTCTAAAGATTTAATCATATTGGCTTTTACATAGATTTATCAAGAAGCTTCAAGAAGGTCAATCTTGCTTTTTATTTATATTTATGAAGATTTTAAAAACATGGATTAGTTTCACTTCCTTGAGAAATATATATAAATGAGTTTTAACATAAATATAAAATCAAATCTTTTTTTAAAAAAATACTGCCTTAACTGGAAGCTTTTTGATGACACAGTCAGTTCTTACATTTCTCCTTAAAATGCCTGATACACTGCCTAAAAATAGTTTAAGTAAAATTTATATCTCTACTTATAAATAGACCTTGGCAATTACTTAGTGAGGCCCACACAGTGCTCAGGGCCCTAGACATTGATATGCAGAAGGCAGACAAACAGTCCTGGGAAAGAAGGGCCCTGGAACACTGCCAAGAAATGTTGTGCTTATATTAACACATCAGTACTTTTTAAAAAAATTTTCAGGGCACTTTGTGCTGTGTTAATGATTCATAGTGTACCTGGGTACATAGTCTGGTACCTTCTCCAAGGAAAGGCAGGAATAGAGTGAGAAAACATAAAACATTGTTATGATCTTTTAGAAAAAATTTTTAATTAAAAAAAAATCAATGGTAGAGATTGAACCAGGGCCTTTCCCATGCTAAGCAAGTACAAGAACTAAATAAAATAAAATAAAAAACTAGCCACAGACTTTCACAACCCTTACACCTTTCGTAAAAACGAATTCAAAAATACATCATAGACCTAAATATAAAATAAAATACAAAACTATAAAATTTCTAGACGTTAATACAGGAGAAACTCTAGATGCCCTGGAATTTGGTGATGACTTTACATATTACACCAAAGAAAAGGATCCATGAAAGAATTGATAGGCTGAGCTGGGCGCGGCGGCACAAGCCTGTAATCCCAGCACTTAGGGAGGCTGAGACAGGAGAATCGCGAGTTCAAAGCCAGCCTCAGCAAGGGCGAGGTGCTAAGCAACTCAGTGAGACCCTGTCTCTACATAAAACACAAAATAGGGCTGGGGATGTGGCTCAGTGGTCGAGTGCCCCTGAGTTCAATCCTCAGTACCAAAAAAAAAAATAATTGATAGGCTGGATTTATTAAAATTAAAATGTCCTGCCCTGTGAAAGACACTATGAAGTGAATGAAAAAATAAGCCAGAGTGGGGAAAAATGTTTGCAAAAGATTTGTCTTATAAAGGACTCTTATTCAAATTATACAAACACCTCTTAAAATTCAGTTCTAAGAAAACAAACAGCCTAAAAATTGGTTCAAATATTTTGAGATGTCTCACCAAGAAGACCAACAGATAGAAATAAAGAAATGAAAAGATGTACCAAACCATGTGTGATAAGAAAGATGCAAATTAGTGCAATAATGAGATCCTAGTACACATCTGTTAGAATGGCCAAAATTCAGAACACTAACAATGTCAAAAACTAACAATGTCACTAATCATGATATCACTGACCATATCAAGTTAAATCAAATTTTTAAAATTAATGTTCTGGAGAAAAATGTGGAGCAACAGGAACTCTCATTCATTCCTAGTGGGAATGCAAAATTGGTAGTAACCTAAGACAGTGTGGCAGCTTTTTACAAATACTAAGTGTACTTGCCATATAATCTAGCAATCATATTTTTCATATTTACTCAAAAGAGTTGAAAATTTTCAACCACATAAGGATATGTGCATGGATATTTATATAAGCTTATAAAATAATGTCATCACTTAAAAGCAACCATGATGTCCTTTGATAGGTTAAGGGATAAATGAACTGTGGTATATCCAGACAATGGAATATTACTCACTACTAAGATAAATAAGCATCAACAAGTTTTATCAGAAAAGGAATCAGAAAAAATATACATATAAGTGGAATCAAAGATATAGATCCATGAGAGTGTTTAAGTAATTAAATCAATATGAAGCATGTGCAGAAGCAAAGTATGAAATGAATTTTCTGCCTTTTAGGATTTGTCCAATGAGAATAAAAATTTAATGATATACCTTAGTCCTAGCTGCCATATTCAGTTGTTTGATATCCAGCTTATCACTTTTTAAAAGATATTTTACACAGACATTTAAATACACACTAAATCTAAAGTAAATACCAAGAAAAGCAGAAATCATTGTGCTGTGTTTTAAAAGAATTATGCTACTCCTCTTTCCTTATAGATCATCAATACATTATTTTCCTTATATATCATCAATACATTATGTGTATACATATATACACATAAGAATATATGTGTAATATATATGTGTAATATATATAAGAATGTGTATATATGTATAGGAATATTATCGATATCAAAATAGGTCAAATTAACACATAAATGTTTTAAAGACATAAGAATTTAAATGCCAAATTTGGGGTAGTATTTGGTATTCAAATGCCAAATTCCATTTATTTCTTTGGATCATGGAGTGACTCTGGATTTTCAGATTTGAAAGAAGTAAATTTCGGAAGATTCTGAGACCATGCAGCAGGGTTTAGCTAGTAATGTCCTGTGTGCTTCCTTCCCCCAGCATTCCTGGGGGTGCCAGCTTCTCTGGAATAACATCCTTGGAGAGATGTGCTCTTGAGTCAGCAATCCTGGACTCTATGAGATCAGAATCATCATCTCATATAGGAATTTTGGAACAAGTCAATAAACTTTGGCATTGTGCTGTGAGCCTATGAGTTTGTCCGAGAAAACATGTAGTGATCGTGAAGAGTTGATGACATGTCTGGATCCTCTTCTTTAGGGTCATCTGTTTTCATTTATATTCAGTTGTCCATCTGTTATCCATTCAGATGAGTATATCTAGTAGCACAGATATATTCAAACACTTAAATTGTTGAATCTGCATAGAAAGTTAATAGTCAATGGTCAGAAAAAAAATAATACATTTTAATTTTTATTCAATTACACTTTTATTTGTGGCCTTTCCCCTTCTGTATGTACTGGAACTCATTATGAATGATAGTGCTATGGTTTCTGAGACCATTGCCCATTCAGTTCTATGATTACTGACCTAGAATTCTTAGCTATGAAGGTATATAGTACTATGCCATGGAATAAGTGTGGGCTTTAACCTGGAACACCAAACTCACTCATAAGTAAAGCATTATTTTAATGTTAAAGCATGTAAGGTTATTTTATTAAATATAATGCAAAATTCACATGAAATTTTAAAACAGAACACTAGAACCACTTCAGGCTATCCCCCACGACCTTTGTAGAAACATTTGGACTCTTCTGAAATACTTTTTATTTACTCATTTGTTCTAAAACAGAACAACAATGGCACAAGGCAAAAAAAAAAAAGAAAAAGAATTGGTAAGTTGGACTTCATTAAAATGAAAAGACTGTGCTCCTTAAAAATGCCATAAAGAAGACTGGGTGCAGTAGTGCATGCCTGTAATCACAGTGGTTTGGGAGGTTGAGGCAGGAGGATCACAAGTTCAAAGCCAGCCTCAGCAAAAGTGAGGCACTGAGCAACTCAGTGAGACCCTGTCGCTAAATAAAATACAAAAAAGTGCTGGTGATGTGGCTGAGTGGTTGAGTGCCTCTGAGTTCAAGTCCTGGTACTCTCCCACAAAAATGCCATAAAGAAAATGAAGAAGCGAGCCAAAAACAGGGAGAAAATAATCACAATACACATGTCAGATGAAAGACTTGTATCAAGAATATATAAGGGCTGGGGTTGTGGCTCAGTGGTAGTGCACTTGCCTCACACATGTGAGGCACTGGGTTTGATCCTCAGCACCACATAAAATAAATCAATAAAGGTATTGTGTTCATCTACGACTAAAAAAAAAATTTAAAAAACAGAATATATAAATAATTCTTACAAACTAATTGTAAGAATTATTTACAATTTAAATCAATTTAAAAGTGGACAAAAGATTTGATATATGCCTCAAAATAATATACTGACAATAATTTAGCATAGATATGTGATAAAAGATATGTTCAATTCTTTAGTAACCAGAGGAATACAAATTAAGACAACAATGAAATACCACTATAATACCAGCAACTACTGAATAAAATTAACAATACTAACCATATCAAGTTATGGTGTGCGAGGGTACCTCCAAAATTCAAAAGTTGGAACTTAATCACCAATTAAGAGGCAAAGCCTTTAGGAGGTGATAAGATGAGTGGGATTAATAACTTCATAAAAGTTCGAGGAGCACTAGTCCCTTTGGCCATTCTACTATGTGAGGATGTAGTAAGAAGCATTATCTATGAAGTAGATCATGAGCTCTGACCAGGCACTAAAACTGCTGACAACTTGATCTTGGCTTTCTCAGCCTCTTGAACTATAAGAAAATTTTCTATTATTTATAAATTATCTAGTCTGTGATATGGTGTCATAGCAGCATGAATAGACAAAGACAGAAATTGGTATTGAGAATTGGGATGTTTCTATAACAAATACTTTTAAGTGTGGAAGTGGCTTTAGAACTGGCAAATGGGTAGCTAAAAGAGTTTGGCCGCACATACTTTCAAAAGCTTAAATTGCTGTGAATGTAGCATTGAGGGCTCAGAAGGGAGTGCCTAAATCTTCTTAAAGATTATCTAATTATAAAAATTATGATTGAAACAATTTTTTTCTATTTGCCTCAACAAATGTTTTCAGTGAATAGTGTGTACAGCTTCTGATAATTTGTTTTTTTCTGTTATGTTTGCCAACATGTATTAAAATGCAACTTTTGGGAAAAAAATAAAATAATAATAAAAAAAAAAAAAAGATTATCTAATTAGACATGAACAGAATGTTAGCAAAAATATGGATGGTAATGGCAACTCTGATGAGATCTCACAGAAATGAGGAACAGGGTATTAAAAATTGGAGGAAGGGCTATCCTTATCATACAGTGGCAAAGAACTTGGCTGTGAGTGCTTTGTGAAAGGCAAAATTTAAGAGTGATAATATTTGGTAGAAGAAATCTCTAAGCCATGTGTTGAGGATGTGGCATAGTGTCTCCTGACTGCTTATCATAAAATCTTAGAAAAGAGAAATGAACTAGAGATGAAATTTATAATCAAAAAGGAAACAGAACTTAGGAGTGTGGATATAAGGAAGCAGATGCTATTGATTGAGACACGTGAGAATGACACCAAAGGCACTTGAGAGACCTTTGAAGCTGCCCCTCTTATCACAAGTCCAGAGTATCAGAGCCCTAAGGCAGAACAGTTTCAAAATCAGGCCTCAGAGCACCCATGGAACCTCAACATTCACTGCCCAGGTTGTGCTTCCTGCATTTTGGTACCCCAGGTGTGGCTCCAGTGGGCCTGGGTGCAGTGGAGTCTGCAATGGTTGCCACTCTGGAGGTCACAGGTGGTAAAACTTAGTGGCATCCAAAATCTCCAGGGGCACAGTATGCACAAAAGGTAGGCACATGGCTACCTCCATCTAGATTTCAAAGGATACCCTTCAGTGTGCCAGTGTTCAGGAAAAGAACTGTCCCAGACAGTCCCCAGTAGGGCAACTCTTAATGAAGTCATGGGGGCAGGGCATCCATGAGACCACAGGCCAGTGGAATCACAGGGGTGCAACACTATCCTCAATTATAATCTGTTTGTCAGGACCCAAATGAATGCACCTCGTTTTTTTGCAAAAAAAAAAAAAAAAAAAATTTGATATAAAATCTGCAAAGATCATGCAGTGAAATACAGTATTTGTCCCAAACACTGCCCCAGGTGTCCAAAAAGTGAAACACAGAGTCAAAGAAGGCCATTCTCCAGTCTCAAGACATAATGTTGCATGGGTGGGTTTTGGACTCACTTGGGACCTATTACTCCTTTCCTCTTTCCTGTTTCTCTCTTTTGGAATGAGAATGTCTATCCTATTTCTGACCTACCATTGTACTTCAGAAGCATACAATTTGTTTAATTTCATGGGTTCATAATTAGAGAATAATTTGTCTTGAGATAAATTGTGACTTGAGTCTCACCTGTATCTGATTTAGCTGATATTTAGATGAGATATTCACTTTAGACTTTTGAGTTGGTGTGGGAATGAGTTAAAACTTCTGAGACTTTTGGAATGAAATGAATGTGTTTTACATGTGAGAAGGACATGAACTTTGGGAGGGGTAGAGGATAGAATGTCATGGTGTGTCCCCCTGCTGAAACTTAATTGTCAGTGTGGTAGTGTGAAGAAGTCTGGTCTTTAAGAGGTAATTAAATCATGAGGGCTCTACCCCAGTGAATGGGATTAATGTCCTTTTAAAAAAGAGGTATAACATAGCATTAATCCCTTCAGTCTTTCCATCTTTCCTGTCATGTGAGAAAAAGTAATATTTCATTGTATAATCATCACCACTGTATTAACGTACATTCGTAAGTATTCTGTGCATCCTAATCTTGCACCAAAGACAGTGTAGTAATAAATGATATTTAAGTAATGCCAACACATTTTTGTAGAAAAGCTTCACATAATAAGTGCACCTCATTTTTTACAAAAAAAAAATTGTTGGTATAAAATCTGCAAAGAGTATACAGTAAAATATAGTTCCACCTTTTGCTATTCTACCTTTGAACATGGGAATACACACAAAAAGACACCACTTTGGAAAAAGAGAGCTACCCTCACCAGACACTAAATATACCAGCACCTTGATTTTGGACCTCCAACTTCCAGAACTATGAGAAATAAAATTTCTATTATTTATAAATTACCCAGCCTTAGGCATTTTGTTATAGCAGCAAGGACAAACTGAGACAGCAAGGATATAGAGCAACTAGACTCTCATAATGCTGGTGGGAATTGTATAACCATTGTCAGAAGCAGTCTGGCAGTTTCTTAAAAAATTAAATATATACCTAAGTACTGGCAATTTACTCAAGAGAAATCAAAACATATATCCACATAAATATTTGTAAGCTAATATTCATAGCAATTATAACTCCAGTAACCAAAAGTTAGAAACAATTGAAATGCCATCATAAGTGAATGGATAAATAAATTATGGTAGACCCATGTGTGAAATACTATTTGGCAATAAAAAGGAATAAAATATTGACACATCATTACATTTAGTACACATTGTGTGATTTCATGCACTTAAAATTCTAGAACATGAAAAGTACAATGATAAAAAGCAGATACATGTTTCCCTGGAGAAAGAGGTAGAGGAAACCACAAATTAAAAAGGAGCATGAAGATTTAGAATTGATGCTTATGCTTAGTAACTGCCTATCCCATTGCTCTATTAACTTTTTTCACAGCATTTATCAACCAATCAGATATGGTTATTACAAGGAATAAATTAGTAAATATTGGTAAAACACTTAGAATAATGCTTGCCACTTGTTATAGTTTAGATACATGTGAACAACGTAAGAACATTCAGGTGGTAACTGTAGGCAGGTAGAGTCTGGCTGGAGGTGAGTCAATGGGGACACACCTTTGGGGCATATTTTCCGTCCTTGTTAAAACTCTCTCTCTCTCTGCTTCCCGATTGTCATATTCTGAGCTTCTTTTCTCAGCCTCACTCTTAGTATAATGATCTGCCTCACCTTAGACCCAAAGCTATGTAGTTAGCTATCTATGGACTGAGACCTTTAAAACATGAGCCCTAAATAAACTTTTCCTCCTCCACATTGTTCTTATCAGGTCTTATGGTCATAGCACAAAAAAGCTAACTAAAACACCACTTATTAAGTAGTTTTAAATATGTACAAGATAATAAATTAAAATATAATTATTTTTGAAAATATAAGAAAGAACAGGAGTTTCCAGGGACAAATATAAATGATAGAAGGTTTCTAAAAGGAGTGTTGGATTGAAATATTGAATCTTTGTCTCATAGCTCTGGAAATAAGTGGACCACTTTTTGAGACTGTCCTCCCACCCCACCCCCACTGCTAATGTCAAGAAGTAGAGAGTGTAAAGTAAAAGTACTTGGACTAGGAGTAGAACAGCTGTTGTGTTGACAGTTTTTATCATCCTATGGGATCCTGCACTGAATCCTGAGCTTGCCTTTCATTGCTCTCCAGAATGCATAGTAGAGAGCATGGCAATGGAAAAAAGGAGGACCCAGAGAAAGATGAGAAAAGGGGAAGGAAGAGGAGAAAGAAAACTTTGAGCCCAATTTTTTTCCCTCAGTCAAAGGGAAAAGTGGAATTCCAGGAGAGAAAAAAAAATGTTCCCTAGGACCAACTATACAAGAAAAATTTTGAGATAATGAAAAGCTAAACATATTTCTAATTTGAAAAGGCTAGGGACTGGAATACCAATATTTAAACTGAATACCCTGAGCTCACAGGTTTAGGAAATAGGAAAATATCAAAGCTGTTTTATTGCTAGACCTGAATTGAATCCATGGCTAAATAATACAAGAAAAAGAATCATAGTATCTGGAAACCCAGATTAAAACCAACAACTGTAAGAGAGTCCCTATGATTCCAAACCACTGCTATTAGTAAGTTGAACTATAGCTGGACTGAAATAGACTCAGGCTGGGCAAAACAATGCATAGAGGATTGGTGGTAGCGCAGGGTATTCTGTATATTTGATTTCCATTGCCTTGCCCAAAAACCTGTTCTCACATCCCAAATGCCACTCCCAATCTACAGCATTAGCTTCTTATACCAGAGATCATTCTGAAAAGGTGAGAAGCACTTTGTGAAGTGGAAATCTCAGATATGATGCCCTTCCATTTTTGTCCGTGTCCAAGAGGCTTGAACTCCAGAGACTTTGTGGAGAGTCTGCAACATTCTGGTCTAGATTACTTAGATTTTGCAGTGATTATTTAATGAATTCCAGTTTGCACATTCAGAACCAATGCTATCCTTTTAATACAAATAATAATTAGAAATTGCTATGAATCCTTAACATTAAAGGAAGAATGAAGCCAAGGGTTAGCATTGACATTTGAACACTATGCTGAATTGTGCAGTGTAGTGACTTCAAACTGGAGTTTAATCCAATTCCTTAACCTAGTAACTGTGTAATCTTTAGCAAGTCATGACACCTCTCTTAGACTCAGAAGCAATGTTAGAATGCAAAAATAGTCACAGTGAAGCTCCTCCCAAGAGGCTGAGTATATGTTCTCACCGTTTGAATCTGGAAACGATTATGACTTGTTTTGACCTATAGAAAGCCCTCAGTTATGTTAGGCTGGTTTAATCTGGGTTTCCAGATTAAAACTCAAACCTAACAAAAGTAGTTACAATTGCAGAGCTTGAAAATCTGAGACTACCACATAAACAAGGCTGGGTTAGTAGGTTACAGGAAAAACTTTGTGGACAGAGATAATCTAGAGTGAGGCCCATATAAGGCCAGTTAGGCCTTAGCAACTCCCTGCTGATCACAAGCTCATTGAGCTGGGCCAAGATCACCTAAGCCTGAACAAAACCAAGAACCAGCCAGCTAAATCTGGCTCAAATCACCAATCTCAAATCACCAATCCACAGAATCATGAGTTAAATAAATGAAGTGTTGATATTTTAAGACACTCATTTTGAACGTACTGGGTTAATCATAAAAGATAATTGATACAGATATCGCATCAGTAGAATGAAGTAACAAAAGCATATACCCAATAGGATTGTTGGGAGATTTAAAGGAGGTAATATAGGTAAGCCTCTCTGAACCTGGCCAGAGTAAGTACTCAAACATATTAGCAACAATTATTATTATTGTTATTATTGATAGAGATTATTTTATGAAGAGACTTTTTCAAAAGTGTGGCATGTCATCTGGATAATGCATTATCTGATAGCCTGTAAAATTCTCACTCTGAGAAAATATTTACATCATAAGCTATAGTGTTGCATTCCTATTACCACTGTTGGAAAATCACTCTTACAAGAGAGTTGGAGGTGTTCCTCCACATGATTGCTCTTAGTTGTGAATTTGTTGCTAGCGGAATGAGGAACAGACATTCTCATTCTTCTCCCTACCAATCTATCATTTTATATTGTTTTTTGTCTGGTGTGACAACAATTTATATCAAGCAGATGTAAGGGAGGGAAAGAGAGAATATAAAAACATCATTAAGAAGATAGAGGGTGCCGTGTCGTGACTCAGGAGGCTAAAGCAGGAGGATTGCAAGTTTAAGGCCAGCCTCAGCAATTTAGCGAGTCTGTGTCTTAAAATTAAAAGAATAAAAAGGGCTGGAGATGTAGCTCAGTAGTAGGTTGTCTCTGGGCTCAGTACCTAGTATTAAAAAAAAGAAAAAGAAAAAAAAGAGGTATCAAGAGGACAACATACAGCAAGCTTGAGAAGCATCTCTTGTTGATTACTATTTCACTATCAACTGAGACTCTAAGCTATATTCCTTTTGAAAGCATTACAAACAATAATACTCATTTGAATGTAAGATTAAAAATTTTATTCCAATGAATTTTCATTTAATGCTCTTTAACCCCAAAATATGGAAGTTTTTTTTTCTAAAAATAGATTCTAAGATATATATTCCTAAACCTATAAATGGTGATCAGACACTAACCCTCTTCAAAAAGTGTCATTTTGCTTTGTTTTTTTGCACAGTTTTCAAAATTTTTACAAGTCAGTTTCAGCAGTGCATTAACGATTAAACTGACAAGTGTTAATGCAGTTCCTGTCTTTCCCCAAAAGGACTATAAAACTGTAAGGCTTTTAAATTTAAGGCATGGATATAAATATTTGACCCAGGTGTTTCTAACTCACCTTCCACAATCTCAAACAACACTATACTTGAATAGCCTTGGCAAAATGTCTTAAATTGTAGTCTTTGTGTGTAAGAAGTTATGTTACATCCAGAATAAATGCATAAAATATGGCAAAGCCTGCTGACATATTTATTTTCAGGGTAGTTCTGTCATATGAACTTTATAATCATATTTGAAAATCCAGGTGTGGAAATGTATTCATATTAGATAAATGACCATTGGGCATTTGCCAGACCACAAAATCAAACTGTGTATGGTAAAAAAAAAAAAAAAAAAAATCTAAACCAGTGTTAGAGAAATCAACATTTTAGGTCAAAATATCCAACTAACCACATAATTTTTATCAATATCAATATAACAATCATTTTTATTCCTACAAAAATAAAAAAGGGATTACAACATTTTTCTGAAACACCCCTTAAAAATAATTGCTTTTTAAAAGTCTTTTCTTATCTAAAGTATTTCTATAAATATAAATGTCCTCTATACCCAGTGGTTTTCCTTTTTCAGTCAATTCCAGAGAACTCTGCTTTGCACAAGAAATGTTGGCTCGACATCTTGGCTGATTATTTCTATTAGCACATGTGTTAGTTAGGGAGGAATATCTGTGTTCTAGATCTCAGTTCTAGTAAGGAAATAGGTTTGATTCTAAGTATTATATCTCTCCAACTAGGCATAAAACTATTTATTGCTCCAGAACTATATTGCTTGAGTCAGAGGTCATAGATCTGCTCAACTTGAATAATATGCTCTTCAGCCAAAGGCATACTCTTATGCTAATTGTATGCACTGAGCAAACACTTGAATCAGAACAGTTACTGGTTATGATCAATGCATGCTTTGCTGTTCAAGGCAATTCAAATGTGAAGTACATAACATATCTATCACTCTGAGGCACAGACTATTTGGGGAGATATTTTCCATTGTAAATATGCTCCTAAAATTAATACAAATTTTATTTGGTGAAAATGATGAGAAAAAATATATATTGGAATTATAAGAAGTCAATAAATGCAGGAAATGTAACTAAGGACTAGTAAATATGACCTATGGGAACGTATTTTATAAAATATGGTTGATTTAAATTAATAGAATGAGTCTGGAGTATGGACAGTATTGCTTGTTTAAAAAATGAATAAATGCTGTACCCATTATTTTCCCTTCTTTCTCTTGCCACTACCTCTGTCACTCCATTTTAATGAAGATGTGATTCAGTTTAGAATAGGTACTCAATAGATATTTAGGGAACTTAGGTACAAGAAACTTTATTTTGTTCATTTTGTCCCAGCTTATATGGAACACTGTGCCTTCAGTCTACCAACCCAACAAGAAATGGTCTTATTTATTTGTCCTGCCCACCTCTTTCCCTGCTGCTTTCACTGTTAAACTTTATATATATATATATAAACTTCATACACACACACACACACACACACACACACACACACACACACACGGTGTCACTGAGTTGCTTAGCACCTCACTTTTGCTGAGGCTAGCTTTGAACTCACAATCCTTCTGCCTTAGCTTCCTGAGCTGCTGGGATTACAGCATGAGCCACAGTGCCTGGCTAAACTGCATATCTTAATTCTTACCTCCCTCAGTCAATGTTTACTCCTCTCACCATGTTGGGTTTGCAACACTTAACCTGTGTCAACTTAATAATCAGCAGGAGGAATGTAAGGATGGATTACTTTTACTCTGATACTTATTTATTGTTTAGTTTTTCTCTAATTGTCATGTGCAAAGCATATAACTTTTTCTAAAGCTAATTTTTTGAAATTCAAGTTAATGAAGCAAAGCTTCTATTTTTAGAAAGTATATATTATCTCATCTTCAATAGCACTCACCATGACAATAAATATGATAGCAGATATTTTAAGAAATTCCTAGAAAATAAAAACTAGAGAAGAGTTTACTACGTGGCAGGCAGGAAAAAGCCATAGGGTGGGGTACACCCACTGAAAGAGCTGAGGCTAAAGAGGGAGTTGGCTTTAAAGACAGAATTTGGGGAAGCCTCTGGACTTAGGGATGAGTTCTATGAAAACATTAGAGTACAGCCAAAGGCACACTCTGATCCTCACTCCATATATTGAGCAAACATTTGAACCAGAACAGTAAATGGTCATGATTAATGCATACGTAAAGTATGAGATCCAAGAAACAAGACTAAACCCAGGAGAGTAACCGAAGGAAACTCCACAGTGGAAGAAGGCCTGGAGAGCAGCTGCTGAGAAAGGAATGAGAGGGTGGAGCACTCCATGTGGAAAGGTTCTAGGAAGAAAACACAAAATGACAGATTAAAATGCAATATAAATATATTGGCAGGATAGATGGATAGGAATTAGAACAACATTGGAGTGTTCTCTCCTTTTTCCATAATACATAACCAAAAATAATGCCTATTTTAAGTCAAACAAAAGCTATAACCATATTATTTAGAAATATGTAGTTAGACACCAGAAGAAACAGTAAAATATTCAAGGATTTTTCCTCTTTGGAGAGGAGCAAAGGGGATTTAAAAAAACTAAGCAATTGTCTCACCTTAATGAAAAAAAATGAGTAACAAATATAATGATGAAATAACGTAATTTATGTACTATATAGAAGAAATTTAATAAGTGAAAATGTTCAATTGTGATGAGTGTACATTTAAACAAAAAATCCTAAAGAAGGGGATAATTTTAGTACATATAAAGACAGCAATAGATATCAAGTACCTTAACCACTGCATACACTAAAGACACAGCCTTAAAAAGTAATAATACATATTATTAAAGAATTACATGTAGAAATGCTTATCACAGCAATTTTCATATCAGTAAACTTTATAAATCAGTGAAATACAAATACAAAATGATTTAAAGATTATGGTGTTGGACCTAACACATGGAAAAAGGTTTGGAACTAGGATAGAATATTTTATAGCTATGAAAATCCAGATATTGCATTTGAAGCATGTTTCAATAAAACAAAATATTTTTCCATGAAAAAATAAAAATTATATCTATGATATGATCTTCATTTTTAATGACCAACACAATCCACATAAGTACACATAGAGATGAATAGAGACATGTAAAAAGTAAGATACTTTGAAATATTAACAAAAGTTATTTCTGGGTTAAACTTGCTCTGTACTTTTTCACATTTTAAAAATCAAAACAAAATGAACACACGTTACTTTGGAGATGTTATAAAATGAACATATTACAAATTCAGAACATATTTGTAATGAAAACTTTTTAAAAGATGTAAATTATCATAATTATTTTAATAGGAAGTATAAAAGTTGAAACTATAATAAGTATTCTTATCTAAAACTGGTTGGGTTTACATATTCTTTTTGACCTAAGGGTAGAGAATGTTATTTGCTTTTCATCCAAACTCATCTTTAAACATTTAACATAAGACAGTTCAGTAGTCTATTTTTACCATAAATCTATCTTCAGCAAGAATGGTGATAACCTAAAGGTTAACACATATTCATTAACAATTATTTTTAACTAAATCAGAGAACAACATAACCGAAACAATCTCATCCATTTTCTAAGCCAAAAAAAAAAAAAATGCATGGACTACCTTTTGAACTTTCCCCCTTTGGTTTCTCTAAGCATAACATTTTTAGTTCCCATGAGTAAAGTACATTCTTAAAGCTATAAAGTGTGAGAACATTACCCTGGAAGCAAAATGTTATTACTAAACTACCAAATATATTTTAACCTTGACTACTTTAAAACTTCTGTTACTTTGAAGATAGATCAAAACAAATTTAGGTTTTACAACTTAAAATTAAATCAATTAATTCTGTACTAAGAGCAGAAGGGCTAACAACTTCTGAAAACTCTTATGACTCTTATTAAAGTATTAATAATTTTGTGTTTGAACAAAGTATTTTCCTGGGATATTTTCCTACTCATCCTGATAAATGGGAAAGCATAATTGCTATCGTAAATGTAAATACTAATGGATTTATCATACATTTTCTATGTAACTTTAGATTAAAAACTGTTTTAATTTTTATTGTTAAGTGATAGTTTGGACCTAGAAAGTTAAGAATCATTGAGCTTGAGTTATAAAATACCAACTTGTTTTATATGTGTCTGACTATTATGGTTAGAAAGTCATACTTACTAAGGACTTCTTGTTTGCCGTGAGATAAAAATTAAAGCTATTTTTTCGAGTTTGGATTTTTTCTTAAAAATTACCCACAATTTTCTAGATACACCATTATACCTAAAAAACCTCTAATAATAATGGCTCAAGCAACACACACACACACACACACACACACACACACACACACAATCTATTGTAGGTCTGGCTTTGGATGAAGCTTCCTCCAGCATTTCAAACACTCTTATTTCCATAAGGTTGACTTTCACTCAGGTACAAATAACTGTATTAATCCCAGACTCATATTCTCATACTGCACTGTCCAGAGAAAGAGAATCTCTTATAGTAACTACTGTGGAAAGGAAAAATGTTTCTCTCTCCTAGAAGACCCAACAAAATTCCTTGCCTCAAGGAGTATCTGGGAATAAGTAGAAAGACCTCTAAGGAGAAAGAGCCCACTGCTGCCTTAGCTTCCCATTGGCAACCTCAGTAAATTTCCCAAACACAGGGAAGTATAATCTAGACAGGAAATAAGTACTTACTATACCCATCACAATTACATAATTATACATCAACAATTTTTTTTCAGTCAAAATACATTCTACTGTCATGTATAACTAATTAGAACAAATTTTTAAAAAATTAAAATGCAGCATATTATGCTTGAAAAAAAAAATAAAGATAGCTCAGAGTGAAATAAAATAATTGTTTTCTTCCTTACTTCTCAGAGAAACCAACCAAAATAAAAAATCAGTTTTATGCCTTAAATTCCTTGATAAAAATGAAGAATGTGACATGGTTTTAACTTGAAGATAGGTCCCAGATGGGAGAATAGAGAAGACAGGAATGGTTCCATGATGTGTCAAAGACTATGGTAGGTAACATAAAGAAAAAGGGTCTACTTGGATCCCTTGGGACTGCTTTGTGAAACTACTACTAGGAAACTATGATTTAAACTATGTAGAAACTGAATCACTATTTGTACTCAATTAATATCAACCACATATAAACAAGCCTATCCCATGACTAAATGTATTTAATTTCCTGGAGTTATAGGTTGGAGATGATTTATCCTAGTAAACTCATTAAAAGATAGGGCTCTTCAAAAATAATTTTCCATAGAGTTGGGTGTGGTGACATACAGCTGTAATCCTAGCAACTTGGGAGGCTGAGGCAGGAGGAGTACAATTTCGAGGTCAGCACTCAGCAATTTGTTGAGGTCTCAATGAATTTACTGAGATCTTGTTTCAAAATAAAGACATAAAAAGGGCTGGAGATGTAGCTCAGTGGTAAAGTGCCCTTAGGTTCAATCTCCAGTACCAAAAAAAAAAAAAGGATTACTGTCATTTACCCAAGACAGAAATATCCTTTCCTTTAATTTCCTTATCTAACCTGTCCATAAGTCTTCATTTGTATCTCTTTAGTATTTTTCACTTCTCTTTTTACTCTACTGCGGTTTTCTACCTTGAGTCCCCATTTTTCTTTTAGACCCTGTTATAGTTCCCTAATCAGTATTCCTGCTACTACCTTTGTCATTTCCTAATTCACTTTTTAAAATGCCACCAATGTGGTGGGACTACAAATTGGTGCAACCAATCTGGAAAGCAGTATAAAGATTCCTTAGAAAACTTGGACTGCAACCACCATTTGACCCAGCTATCCCCCTCTTTGGTCTATAACCAAAGGACTTAAAAACAGCATACTACAGTGACGCAGCCACTTCAATGTTTATAGCTGCACAATTCACAATAGCTAAACTATAGAAACAACCTAGATGTCCTTCAATAGATGAATGGATATAGAAAGTGTGGTACATATACACAATGGAATATTATTCAGCATTAAAATAAAATTATGGCATTTGCAAGTAAATGGATGGAGTTGGAGAATATCATGCTAAGCAAAGTAAGCCAATCCCAAAAAACCAGGGGCTGAATGCTATGAATATTCTTGTATATTCTTTAAGCATTTGTAAGAGAATTTATCTATGGTATATGCCACCATGGGGTATTTTTGGTTCTAAGCACATTCTGATCTTCACCTTTACTAGACATTGCTAAATTATTTTGCAAAATGGTTGTACTTATTGTACTCACATTAGAAGAATTTGAACCCTATTGACAATAACCTTAACAAAATTTAACCGTGTTTTACTTTTAAACAAGAGTCAAACAGGCATGCCCCACGGTGCCTGGTCAATATTCTTTTTTTGAGAAATTCTGATTATCAGTTGTTTTTTTTCCAACTTTTTTTTTTGCTTATTTATATATATTCTTTGTATATTTTGAACAAAGTTTACTTTTGTTGGTTTATAGTGAAAAAAATCTTACACCTCTGCTTTATTATTTCACATTTTCTTTTGACAAAAGTGTTTCTTAAGGTATTCTCAAATTTTCTTTCAGAGATAAAATTGCATGGGAAGTCAAAAGTAAAATTTATAAATAAAGAATGGGGTGTCAGCTGGGAATTACAGGCTCAGAGCTAGTGGGGCTTTTCATGTAACTTCTATGTTTTTTACCAGAGGCCCCAGTGACTTCTGGAAACCTCAAAACTTCTATGGTGATCAGTTTGAGAATCAGTGACAAGCCAAAGTGCCCTGTAAATAGGAAGAAGCCAATGCTCAAGAGGTAAAAATTTAGATACTTTCTCTAGGAGCCCAGGTAGTAGCTCCTTCTATCGCTGCCAGTAGGAAGAAAATGGTGGGAAATATGCTGGAGTGGCAGGTGTGGCCCAAATGGTGGCCTTGGAGTCCTTGTTCTTCTTCCCCAACAAGGGCAGGTTTGATCCTACAGATAAACAAATTCACTGGTCCAGTCAGTGTTACCTCACACTGGAATTTGTGCCTAAGGCATCCAGATTACCAATTTACCTTCTACATGTCACTGGCTCCACAGTGGGGTGGATATGTGACATCAAAAAAGAAGTATAAGCACATTTCCTCCTGTGTTCTACCAGAGAACCAGGGCTGACAGAGAAGGTGGGTGTAGATAGGACAGTGTGGAAAACATGAATGGGGATAATCTGGCATGACTGTTCATTCTCTCTTTTGTCAGTTGAGGCTGAAAGGGCTTTCTGGGTTGAAGGTGGAAAAGGAGAGACTCTACTTCATCTGAACCAGCTGAACATTTCCCCAGAGTCAGAGGTCAGCCATAACCAATAGCACTAACTCACAGCTCTTGCAGATACTGTGTTGTCCATAAAAACATCTACACCATCTTCTGAGAGACCAAAGGTGTTGGTTTTGGAACTTTTAATCCTATGACAAGGTCAGGCAATAGTCCCTCATCACACACACCTAGACTTTGTAGGCAAATGTCCATGAGAATAGCAAGGTGATAGTGGTGCAATCACGAGCCTTAGCTGCATCTCCCTCACTTGTGCCATGGCTCTTCACACTGGTCTTAGCCCTAGTGACTGATCCCCACAACCATCAGGATTGGAATACGCACATAGCCACAAGTTATCTGCTTTCTCCTTCTCCTTGGTGGGATTTCTGGCCCCTGCCATGTTATGTTCCCCTTGTTTATCTGTTCAATGAACCAATAAATTCCTTTTCATTCTTAAGGCAGTTTAAATTGAGTTTTCTGTCACCTATTTGAACAGTAGATGCAGGATGCTTGAGAGGATATCTAAGTAACTAAGCTTGTCATATCTGCAGCGCTACCTTTAGTGTGAACAACCAATTCTCTAAAAGGCCAACATCTTTTTAGCCAGTAATTAATGTTATCTAATTTGAAAAATAATTTTTTAAAATTTTATGGCTTGTGAATCTTGTGTTTTAGGAATTTCCCCACACCAAAGTTAAAAAGACAATTTCCTTTACCAGTGCATCTTTAACTTTAATATTCATAGAAGTACCTGAAAATATTTTCAAATGCAGGTTTAGCTTGGAGGTGATAGTGATATTGCTGTTCACAGAACTTTCACTTTTATTTTCATATTTATGCCTTTAAAATTAATCTGACAATGATTTGTATATGGTACAAAATAAGATTATAAATTAATTTTCTAACTGAATAATTTACCTATTCCTTACTAATCAGTGATGCAGCATTTAATTATACATTATTTTCTATATAGAATCTGTTTAGGGACTCTCTACTTTTCAATTATCCTATATGTTTGCCTTGCACTGCCAATGTTGCTATAACAATTTTAACTACTGCATATAATTTAAATATCTTATAGGATGAATACCCCAATTCCTATCACCAGCAAATAACATTATAAGAAAAGTTAAAGGTTTGTCTAGCATTTGCAATGTCCTAGGTTTGATCCCCAGAACTGAAAAAAAGGAAAAACAAAACAAAACAAACAAACAAACAAACAAACAAAAAAACTAAAGGAAGCCCTTCAGGCAGAAGTAAAATAATACCAGGTAGAAATGTGAATATATGCAAAAGAATAAGAAGCATCAGAAATGGTGAGTACACTTTAAAAGACTTTTAAAAAAAGATTTAAACCTCTTTAAAGATAATAGTCTGCTTACTGCAAAAAATAATGGCAATGCTTTATGGAGTTTATAACATATACAGAGATAAATGTTTGACAAAAAAGACTAGGGTGAGTAATGAAGCTTATTGTTGTAAGGTTCTTACATTATACTTGAAGTGGTATGACATTTGAAGGTGAACCATAATCAGTTAGATATATACTGCAATCATCGAAGCACGTGTGTGTGTGAGTGTACATGCACATGCACATACACATATATTTTATAAGGCAATGAAAGAGACAAAAAAAGAACCAAAAAAACTTAATGCAAAAATAATACAGAAAAAGAATCAATAACAGGAAAGTAAAAACAAATGTTAAAAACAGAAAACAAGAAGGTAGGTAGACTTAAGTCCAATCATATCCATAATCAAATTAAAAGATCTAAATGCTTCAGAGATTTTCAGATTGAATCTGTTTTAAAGAGCAAGACCAAATTATGTTGTCTTTAAGAGATCCACTTAAATACACAGATACAAATACAGTAAAAGTAAAAAGATGGGAAATAAGTACTGTGATAACACTTTCTAAAAGAAAGCTGGGATGAGAAAGTGGGTATCTAGAGAATAATAATATATAGTACTATATTAGTATGAGAAAGTGGGTATCTAGAGAGTAATACAGAGATAAAGAGGGCCAATTCATAAATAAGAGCATTATCATGAAAAATAAGTTCTAAATGCTTATGCATCTAGTAAGTTTCAAAAATACACCATCTCAGGTTACCCCTACTGCTGCCACCACCGTCTTTAGTTGATCAGCTTCTATCTTGGGACACTGTCTGGTGGCTGAAAGCCCAACACCAAGGTACTTACGGGTTTGATGCTACCCAGCCACCAACCATGGACATGTCCACTTCCATTTAGGACAACAGCCAGGACACGGAAGACCATCACCAAGGCTGCCCCAGAGAGGCCTGATCAACACCCATCCCCTGCCTGTGGAGAGGAGCCTCATGCTACAGCTCCCTATTTACCAATGTTTGGCTCCACCCAAACTGCCTCCATTTTGCAACATTGCAGCCACTGCCATAGCCCTCCATATTCGGTAATCTCCACCATGGGACATCAGACAGGGTAAGGAGGCAGCTGCCTGTTGCAACACTGCACACCATGCTGCAGCATCACCAAATAGGTGGTGAAAAAATACATAACCTTATAGTTTAGCCCATCCTTCCAGTCACATCTCTGAGAGCGGTTGCCTCCATCTTGGGACACCTCCACTGTCATCTTGGGTTACTTCCACCCCCTCCACCATCTTTAGTTAGAGCAGTTTCCACCTTGGGACACTGGGGCCTGGAGCCCAACACCAAAGTACCTATAAGCTTGACACTACTGCTGCCACCAATGAGGGGCATGGCTACTTCCATCTAGAGACAACAACCAGGTCCTAGAAAATCGTCACCAAGGTTGTTGTGGGACTGGTTGCACCAAAGGTATCTCTCCTCAGTGTACTAACAGACACCATTCTGTTGCAGAGGTAACAGGGAGCCTTGCATGGGGTAATCTATCTCCCTTTTTTCTCCTGCTAACAGCCAACTACTTTTGATTGCCCTTTCATTAGTACTATAATCTAATACCTCTATATTCCCACATCCTATCTCATAAACATCACAGCCTACACCCCCTGCAACATTAGAAATGGGAAACCTGTAGGCAAACCTATTTGCTATATGGTATAAGATAACTGAACTCATCATTTCTGTTTATAGTGATAAAACTGAAAATGTCAAAATAGAAACTAACTGATTTATGGCTACATATTGGTTGCAATGGGTGCTGAAAACACTGATCTCCCCCTTAAAGGTGAGGTGTTCGTAACCTGCAGGGACACTACAAGATTATAGGGTAGAAACTGCAATACCATAGATCCTCACTGTAAAAGAGGAAGACACATAGACAACATGAAAAAACAAGAGGAAAGTGCCACAAACAAACCAAGATACTAAAACAATAGAATCAATTGACAGCACAGTAGATGAAATGTCAGAGAAGTTCAGAATGTACATAATTAAAATGATCTGTGAATTAAAGAATTACCTAAGTGAGCAAATACAGGCAAAAATTGATCACCCCAACAAAAAGATAAAAGCAAACAGGCAACCACTGATCACACTGATAAAGAGATAAAAGGGCAAATACAGGTAGCAAAAAACTATTTCAAGGAAGAAATAGAGACTCTGAAAAAAACAAAAACAAAAAACAAATGCTTGATATGAAGGAAACAATAAACCAAATGAAAAAATCAATAGAAAGCATCACAAACAGGCTAGAAGAAATCAATAGAAAGCATCACAAACACCCAGAAGACAGAACCTCAGACAACAAAGACAGAATATACAATCTTGAAAATAAAGTTGATCACACAGGGAAGATGGTAAGAAACCATGAACAGAACATCCAAGAATTATGGGATAGCATCAAAAGACCAAATCTAAGATTTATCAGGACAGAGGAAGGCACAGAGATTCAAACCAAAGGAATGCACAATCTCTTCAATGCAATAATATCAGAAAATTTCCCAAACATGAAAAATGAATTGGAAAACCAAATACAAGAGACTTATAGGACACCAAATGTACAAAATTACAACAGATCTACACCAAGAGACATTATAATGAAAATGCCCAACATACACAAGGAGGATAGAATTTGAAAGGCTGGGAGAGAGTCAGATTACATATAGGGGAGACCAGTTTGAATCTCAGCAGATTTTTCAACCCAGACTCTCAAAACCAGGAGATCATGGAACAACATATACCAAGCTCTGAAAGAAAATGGATGCCAACCAAGAATCTTATATCCAGCAAAATTAAGCTTCAGATTTGATGACAAAATAAAAGACTTCCATGATAAACAAAAGTTAAAAGAATTTACAGCAAGAAAGCCTGCATTACAGAACATTCTTGGCAAAATATTCCATGAGGAAGAAGTGAAAAACAACAATGAAAATCTGCAAGGGGAGGAACTACACTAAAAGAAAGGCCAATCAAAAGAGAAAACAAATCAAGGTAAAACCCCAAAATAAACCAAAATAACCGAGATTACAAATCATATTTCAATAATAAACTTGAATGTGAATGGCCTAAACTCATCAATTAAAAGACATAGACCGTCAGGCTGTATTAAAAGAAAACTCAACAATATGCTGCCTTCAAGAGACTCATCTCACAGGGAAAGATATCCACACAATGAAGGTGAAAGGATGGGAAAAAATGTACCTCTTACATGGACCACATAAACAAGCAGGGGTTTCTATCCTCATAACCAAAGTTAGTGAAAAGGGATAAAGAAGAACATTTCATACTAAAGAAGAAGAACATTTCAAGGGAATCATACATAAACAAGATATAACAATCATAAATAACTATGCCCCAAACAATGGGGCATCTACATATATCAAGCAAAACCTTCTCAACTTCAAGAATCAAATAGACCACAACACAGTAATACTGGGTGACTTCAACACACCTCTCTCACCACTGGATACATCTTCCAAACAAAAACTAAATGAACAAACTACAGAACTCAATAAAACAGTCAATAATTTAGACTGAACAGACATATATAGAATGTCTGTTCTATCCAGAAAAAAAGTTCTATCCATGTGTTCTCAGCAACACATGGATTATTCTCCAAAATAGACCATATGTTATGTCACAAAGCAAGCTTTAGCAAATACAAAAAATAAAAATACTACCCTTTATTCCATGTGTCCATAATGGAATGAAGTTAGAAATCAATGACAAATTAAAAAACAGAAGCTAAAAAAATTAAAAACAGGAGACTAAATCATATGCTATTGAATAATGCATGGATAACAAAAGATATCAGGGAGCAGATAAAAAAATTCTTAGAGGTAAATGAGAACTCTGATACAACATCAAAATCCCTGGGACACAATGAAGGCAGTGCTAAGAGGAAAGTTCATTGCACTACAGCTCATTCATTAAAACAAGTAAAAGTCAATAAAGAAACGACCTGACATTACAACACAAAGCCCTAGAAAAAGAGGAACAAACCAACACGAATAGAAGCAGAAGACAGGAAACAATTAAAATTAGGGCTGAAATCAATGACATTGAAACTAAAGACACAATTCAAAAAACTGACAAATAAAAAGCTCGTTCTTCAAAAAAACACATCAAGTTGACAAACCCTTAGCCACTCTAATGAAAAGGAGAAAACTCAAATTACTAAAATTCGTGACAAAAAAGGAAATATCATGAAACACACTATTAAAATACAGAAGATATTAGAAACTATTTTGAAAATTTATACTCCAGCAAAATAGAAAACCCTGAAGACACCAAAAAATTTCTAGAGGCATATGACCTTCCCAAACTGAAACAGGAGGACATACAGAATTTAAACAGATCAATTTCAAGCAAGGAAATAGAAGACACCATCCAAAGCCTACCAACCAAGAAAAGCCCAGGAGCAGACAGACTCTCAGTCGAGTTCTACAAGATCCTCAAAGAATTAATACCAATACTCCTCAAATTATTCCATGAAATACAAAAGGAGGGAACCCTTCCAAACTCATTCTATGACATTAGTATCATCCTGATACCAAAACCAGACAGAGATACATGAGAAAAAGCAGATTTCAGACCAACATCCCCAAGGAACATAGATGCAAAAATTCTCAATAAAATTTTCGCAAATCACACACTAATACATTAAAACAATAGTGCACCATGGTCAAGTAGCATTCATTCCAGGGATGCAAGGTTCAATACACATAATCCATCACATCAATAGACTTAAAGAATCACATGGTTTTGTCAATTGATGCAGAGAAAGCATTTGACAAAATATACCACCCTTTCATGTTCAAAACACTAGAAAAACTCGGGATAGTAGGAACATACCTCAACATTGTAAAATCTACATATGCTAAACCCAAGGCCAACATCCTACTAAATGGAGAAAAATTGAAAGCATTCCCTCGAAAAAAGAGAACAAGACAGGGATGCCTTCTTTCACTGCTTCTATTCAACACAGTCCTTGAAACTCTAGCCAGAGCAATTAAACAAAAGAAATTAAAAGGATATGAAGAGGAAAAGAAGAACTCAAATTATCATCAGTTGCTGATGACACGATTATATACCTACAGGATCCAAACTACTCCACCAGAAAACTTCTGGAATAAATAAAGGAATTCAGCAAAGTAGCAG